>JBBMKD010000102.1:85730493-85853990 GCA_037834095.1 Argya squamiceps
GCCGCGTCCCGCAGCAAGAAGCGCCCGGCGAGCCCGGGCACCGGCGGCGGCGCCGCCAAGAAAAAGAAGGCGACGGCGCCTGGCGGTTCGCAGGTAATGGTGAGAGGGGGGCGGTCAGCGCGCATGCGCGGTAGCGAGCTGCCTTTCCCCGCCCATTCCCGCCGGGGTGGGAGCGTGTCCCACAGCCCCCGCCCGCCGGACTGCCCCCGCTCCCGGTACCCGCGGGTATCCCGGGACACGCCGCCACCTTCCGCCCGCCTCTCTCGCCCCACTGCCTCCTCCTCTCCCGTCCCGCCCGTGGCCGCGCTGGAAGCTGCCGAGCCCCTGCGGTGTCCATTGGGCCGGCGGGGCCCGCCGAGGTCGGGACGCGACTGTCGGGCCTTCCTCCATCCCGCTGTAGCGTGGGGGTTGTGTCCTCTTCCCTCCATGTGCACAGCTCGGGCGGTGGTGTCGTTCTCCCCGCTTCCCCGGCCAGGTGTGCGGCCGGATGAGGCTAAGTTTAACCGGGATGCCGTGGAAGCTGTTCGTGACCACCGAGATACCCCGTGTGGTGACACAAGTGTGTGGTGACACTTCCTGACCAAGCCGCCCCGCAGCTCTCTGTTCCGTGCGCTCGCCCCCAGCAGCAGCTCTGTACGTGAGAGTGCGCCGGCCTGAGCTCCCTGAGCACCCCCAGATTCACAGACCTCTGACCCTGCGTGATGCTGGTTTTAGTGTGAGGAGGCTGAGCTGTCGCGGAGGAGGGAGCAGTGCTGGACAGAGCACAGTTCAGCAGCTGCTAGAGCTGCTGTGTGCAGCGCTCATGGCCTGCTCTCAGTTGGAGTGAGTGGACAGAAGATTTACACGTGAAATGAAGATGTAACTTCAGAGCCTGAGTTTTGGGGAACAGGGCCAATCAGGGAGGAAGAAAGGCTATTGATGTCAGTTTGTCCTAAACTCCAACCCTCAATCTCAGCAGGTCGTGCAACCTCATTTTCTGCACTGTGTGACACCAGCACCCATCCCCAGTTGATGTCATCTGCCTCTTGATGATGGCAAGGTGTAGATCACACCATTATAGAAATAAGCACTCACTCAAACCGTTCTGTTTTTCATCTGCCTCTTGATGATGAGGTGGCATCTCATGCTCCAAAATTAAGTCCTAGAAGATGTTCAGAGTCAGCATGTACATGACATCTGTATAAACTTTAGATGCTTTTATGTCTTGGATTATTTTTTGGTAGCTGCAGTGGTCAAAGGAGGGTTGGAAAAAATGGTGGATTCCTTTCTTCCCCCTAGAAATGATTCTTCCCAGTAATATTTCATGAGCTATAACAGTAGCATAGCTACAAAGTCTGCCCTACTGCCAGTTAAGTTGCTTGTTTTCACATGAGCCATCAGATCAGGGGAGTGCTTATGCATTTTTTACCAATCTTCTCTCCAGGCAGATAAAAGCCATCATGCACGCACGAGAGCACAGACACAAACTGTTCCTCCTTTGAATGATGCTCTTGTTTTCACCCCGTGGCAGTTACATGGTTTCTTTTCTGGTGGGCTTATCCTAGGACAGGGAGTACATACCACAGTGCTTAATGTCACTAACAAATTGCACCACAACTGTGAAAAATCACTGCCTGACATGATCATGTTTGACAGCTTCTTCAAGATGTGATAGAGGAGATCATGGTCTGGATTTTCCAGTGTGGAGCAGTCTGCTCTTTGCATGTGTGTGTGTGTGTATGCAGACATAAAGCATTATATATTGATATATAACTTAAATATATATAAAATAATTTTTGCTTAAAAACTTCCCCACACCCTTCAGCCTCTAAAACTGTTTTCCAAAGTTCACACCATACTTAAGCTTGTGGACAGCTTCCAGTGTTATGAGACAATCCATGATTTCTTACTGAAATTGAGTTTCAATAGTGTGTGATAAACAGTTGTTGTAATTCTTCTCACAAGTCATTTCAGTGGAGAAAGAAGTAATTTCTCAACACTACATCCAAGTCATCATATGCATTCATTGACTTCAGCAGTGCAGATCAATCCCACAAGGAGAAGAATAAAAACGCCTCAGAAAATGTTTAACCTCAGGAATGGGACAAGAAACAGCTCATTCAGGCAATCTCAGTGTTGCTGGCTAGCTCTGAAGCAGACCAGTTCAAACAGAAATGAAATGGGGGCTCTGCATGTTTTGAGTTAAAAATGTTGATTATGCCATAGCTCACCAAAACGTATCATGCATTTAATGCTCAGCATTAAAGGGTTTGTATTTTAAGTAAACTGACATTATTTCCTTGGTTAACTAGAAAACTGCAGGTAAGAGAATCCCTACTGGGAGGTTTAAAACTACCTGCAGGAGTCAACTGAGATCTGGGGACCCCCTGTTGTATTAAGTAGTAACTTCTGCTGAGAACCTTGTGCTGGCCTATGTGAAAATACACTTCACATTGTGCCCACTGTGAACATCCTCACAACTCTGATTCCATTTTTGTGAAATGAAACACAAAGAGATTTTTCTTAGTTCTGCAAATCACATACTTCAATTTTTCTCTCATGTGCTCTATGTCACAAGCAGCTGTCACAATGCTCACCCTGAAAGACACACTGGTCTGGTAAAACTGTAAATTTCAAGAGTGTGTTCATTTTTTTATATAACAAATTTGCTGAAGCACAGCAGTGTAATCAACTAGTTTGAGTAAATGTGTATATCCTACAAGAAGGCACAATTATCACACAGCATACAGATTTTTGTAAGCCCCATGATGATTTTTCTCCAACGTGTGAATTGCTACTTTCTCTAAGATACACCTTAGGAACATTACCAAAAAACATTCTTCAACTGTTTTTTTAGAGTGTTGTGCTAATAACACCGAGGTCGTGGGTTTGGTTCCCATATGGGCCATTCACTTGAGAGCTGGAATTGATGATCCTTGTCAGTCCCTTCCAACTCAGAACAGTCTGTGTGATTTGTGTGAGTTACCGACCCAAAGGTATTGAGTCATATTTGTTTTGGAAGCACATTGCTCACAGGGCTTGTCAGTCATGTCTACAGAAGGAGACACATGCTTTTTGCACATAACGCCTATTTACCAAATGTAATATTAAAAGTGAGTTTACAGGAAAGTGTGATTGCAAATTGCTTACTTCACTTTCATCAGCATTGCACAATTATTCCTCCCATGCTGTTGTGTCACTGCAAAATACCTCAGTCTTTGCTGCAGCCGTGTTGAGGACAGTTCTGTATATTAAATGGTAACATTAATGTCTCAAAAGCAGTGCTGGGTAGTGATTTACACAGCACCATTCCCTTGGATATCTCTGCCGATTCAGCTCCATCCCTGGCTCTTGTGCAGACTTGTTTCCAGGTCTCCTGTCTCATTAATTACTGTTACTTAACCTGGGATAGAATCTTTGATACTGATCTTAAAATGCCACCAGTTCCTCTACCTTAATGTTCACACCATTATTTTTATAAATTATACTGCAGCAGAAGCTTTTAAAGGAGTATATTCTAGACCAAGATGTTAGTAATGAAGTAAAATGCTTTTCCGTGACAGCTAACAATCTTTAAAGATAGAATTTGCAGTAAGATAGGAGGATGATTTGGAAAAAAATTTCTGATTTTATCATAGGAAAAATTAATGATTGAAAATATGCTAAATAATATGGTAAATCTAAATTTGCATACACTATTTGTGAAATATCTTCAGACTTAGATTGGTGAAGTATTTATATTGATTTTATCTATAATTACTATTATTGCAGCAGTACTACTGGTACTAATGCTTTCTGTGTTTCTCATTCTATGCTTAAAATGAAAAAGTATACAACAATATTAGAAAATAAAATCAAAATGGTTTAGTTACTATTCTGTTAAAGAAATTCCTCTAATGCACCAGACGAAAAAAAAATGGAGTAACTCTGATACAATTAGAACTCCCATTTTTATTTTGGATGTATCTGTATTATGATGTTTTTATCTCATAAACTGAAAATCATCAGATTTCACAGTTCTGATAGACAGCTGTAAGCTCAACTAGTGGGGTTAAATATATACATATTAACATGGTTACTGTTATATAGTCAAAAGCTGCCCACTAAGGGCAGGGAGCTTATCCTAGTATAGAAACACACAGAATTTGGCCCTAAACATCAATAAACTTAATAAATTCTCCTGTTACACTATTTTACCAAGCCTAGCACTCTTAGCAGGAAACCATCAAATCAATTTAAAAATAAGTTTTATTTTAAAGAGCCCATTTGATCTGGCTGTTAGTTCCTGAAAATCAAGGTTAGGGTGAATGAGTTTACCCACAGAATCAGCAAGTGCCACTGCTGCTACTGAGCTGAGCTGCTGCTGTCACCATGTTCTGGGACAACCTCTTAGAGGACCTCCTTCAGTGTGGCACAGTGTGACAACTTTCTGAGTGAAAATTAAAAACTACCTACTTACCACTTCAGACCTTGTTTACTGCAATCAGTATGATACTAAACTTATTCTAATTATTTTAGTATTATTCCATATTAGACTTTCTGCTACAGAAAAGCATGATTCTCCTTTGTAGTTGGAAATTTAATAAACAAGTAGCTTTTCTTACCAATCCACCTGTCCTGAAAGACAAAAGGAACCTGACAGAGCGTTCTAGTGGGGAGATGTAAGTATCTATTTGCCACTTTATTAAAAAGCTATCACGTTGTTATGCTCTAGACTACACTTTTTGTTTTAAAACCTCTCTCATCCTGTAAGATTGTAACAGTAACCAAAAATACATGAATTTAACCAGTGAAGCAGTTCCAGTCTGAAGCTACTGCTTACCTGGAATGATATCTTCAAAAGATACAGTGTGTTCCCACAGGATGTTGATTCAAACCTAATTATAAATTGATTTAAATGCCACTTCAATTGGATAAAATATAGATACCATGACACATTGCAGGTGATTGCTAGTTACTGATAAAAACTGCCAAGGTGAGCTCTTCAAGTTCAGCAGCCACTTGCACAATTATACCAAACCCTACCCAAGACTTTAGGCTCTTACAAAACTAGCAGCCAGTTCAGAACAAATTGCCGTGTCTTAGCAAGAGTTTTAGCAGGCAGCATTTCAGCTGGCAGAGCTATCCCACACATGTTACTGCCCTCTGGCATCACAGTGCATGTCACCAGACCACAGAGCACTGAAAATCCCCCAGACCTGCAGCTCTCGGAATGAAACTCTCAGAGGGTCACAGCTTGTATCTAATCCTTTCAGACTCCGCACTGCAAAGATACTTTCTGCAACAAAGCTGATAATGAATAGCTGGAATACACTTCCCAAAATACATCTTCTTTTCAGGCAGTCCACTAAGGAGAAACGGGATTATCTCGAAGCACCAGTTTTTGTCACTTGCACATTTGAAATTAAATCTGTTAAAGAACCAGAATCCCTCCAGTCCCTGATGGGGGAAAATAGTAATTAAAAGACAAAAAGCAGATTTTCCACAGAAATCTGGCAAAATTTATGTGTGTTTTAAGCTTAGCTTTATTTTAAAAAGGGAAATGCTTTTACAGAGCAATCTAGGTTAAAATGGAAACTGTCAAAACAGAGCTAAGAATTAACTTTGCTTGACATTTATCAGATTTTAAAGGCTTCAGATGATCTGTAATTATAAAAGTATGTGAATTTCTAAACCAGACTATGCCAATCTCAGAGAATTACCTACCTCCCCCAACCAAATGTGGATAGATTTGAGTTTTAGAGTAAACACAGACGTGTTATGTTGTAAAAAGGCAAAAGCATATGTGTGTTGTCTTTTACTGTGGGCATCAGTATGCTGGTGTCATGGGTTTTTTTACCCTTTTTCCCTTGTCCTAGCAGACAATTTTCATCTCTCCTTTAGCTAACACAAAATGGAGTCTTACTATGATCACACCTACTTTCAGGATTCATAATAAACATGCAGGAAATTTAGGAGACTTAATAACGATTGTTCACCATTTCTATCATAAGGAGATAAAATAGGATAGGGTTTTTTTTGAAGGAGAAAGAGCAATCTAAAACACCTCATACATGTACTTTAGCATGAAATTTTCTCTGAGAGGTAGCTCCCCTAAAAAGTGATCTCAGAATCCAGTTAGTACTGTAAAAGATTCAGATTAACAAATTAAAATTTGCAATAACTTAACTGTCTAGATATTGGAGATTTGAAGAGGTGTTAGACTGTTTTTCACATTTTTCTGAGGTGCAATAATTTTGTTTGGTAGTAACTTCAATTCTTGCTGTAGCAAGGCATTGATAGTTACATCAATTATATATTATATCCATTTATTCAATGCGTTCATTTTGGATTAGAAAGGCTAATGTAAATATTAATTTATTAGCCAGGGAGTGTTGTGAACCCATTTTTCAAACATTTCAAGAAAACAGAATGGAGAGCTTGGCTGTTTATTTAAACCTGCAGGAAGCCATAAAAGCTGTGACACACAGTGTTGTGAGGTATGCCTGGCCCTGACACAAGAATTCACATCCATAAACAGCCTCTCTTGCCTCACTGCAAAGCACACCTGCAACTTTAGGAGGCTCAATTAGGCAAGTGGATTAATTTCTCATTACTGGAGTCCCAGTCTCCTCCTATCACCTTCCCTCTTATCCACCTCCACGAGTCTCAGCTACAGGCTCCTGCTGCATCATGCCAGCTTTGGCTCTCCCCAGACCTGTTCCCACTGACAGAGGTCAGCAGTCAGGACTTGCCAAACATTCCCCCTGTCCTGGAAGCTGCATTTCCTTCTGCTGCACTGGTGGACTGAACTGATTCACAGGGAAGTCTAACAGCTGTGGGGTGGTGTAGCACAGAGGAGGCATGACCAAGTGGCAAGGGAAACCACTTTTCCATTACAAGCAGTCTACCTCATGAGCTTACATACTCTTAATTCCAGATTTCATTAGTTGTCTGTAACAGACTAAATGAAATGCTCCATCCAGTGTCCCTGCTGCAGGAAGGCCTGGAAAGTAACAGCTTCAGCTGTCATATTGCTTGTCTGTCAGCCTCTAAGTCGCTCAGCTGATTCTACTGACAGTGAGATGCCACCAAAATAAGCTATCAAGAAATGTGTACTAGTCCTAATTATACTTCTCCCTGAAGATTTAGGCAACTCGTTCTGCTTGGGATTCAGAACCATGAACATTTGCCTTTTTGAAAGCAGGTATTAAATCCTTTCTTTCAAAAGTAGAAGCACACATGCACTGATACTTGCTTTTTATATCATCTGTCCTTACAACTTCTTAATCTGAAGTTAACTCAAGTTAACTGTTCCTGCCACTACCTGAAGGGATTCAAACCCTCTTTTTCCCAAGCACACCCTAATGGCTGGGCTAAAAGCAGGTCTGGTGTGAGAGTGTGGAAAGGTGTTGTCCTCTACGGCCAAGGATTGAGGTTTTCTCTCTGTTCCAAAGAGAACAAATCCATAGTTTGGTGATGAACATGGTTATCAGAATGGTCTGCTTATGTACTTTAGGTCATTATTTCTGTTACATGTTTTGTTTTATGATAATTTTAATACAAAATACACAGTTCTGCAAACAGGGATCAGAAAGAATTTCCTTTGTGTTTACGTTGTAGTAAAAATGCAATACTGTTAATTCAAGAAACAAATTTGAAATGGATAGAAGGAAACTTATGTGAGTAATACATACACTATAGCAGAGGCCATCATTTTGGGAGGGGTGAGTATCTGTGGCTACATGTCTTACAATTGTCTCAGGATGTACGTACTGCCTGACTCAGGAAGAAAAAGTGTCCTTGCTGTTTAAAAGACCCTCCTGTGGATAAGGAGCATTTTTGAGAATTAAGAGAATATTCCTTTTATAAAGCATTGTAGGCCATTGCTGGAATTTACCACATGAAAAGAGACTCTTAGTATCATATTTGCCTTTTTATCATTTATTAAACAGAGAAATATGATTTGTCGTGTATCATATATCCTTAATTTTCAATAAACACACAAAATCCCATGCTTCTGTTTACAACCTACCTAACATGTGTATTACATAAAATCTGATGTAATTAAAAAAGATAGCTCATTTTGCAAACATCACAGACCTAGAGGTTGTAGAAGGTAGAAGGTGAAACCTTCTACACAGTTTTAAGCAACTTAGGTTTTTAAGTTTCTGCCCTTGGAGTGTTGATATGCTTGTAGCTTTACTTACCCCAGTGTTCATAAGGACGCGGTGTGCATATCATGACAGCCTTATTTATTGCTTCCTCAGATTTTTACTTTTCTGAGTTCATGAAGGAACAAGAAGAAAGGCAGGAAAGGCTGAGACACCTATAATATTTTCTGCATAAATTAGACAAGGCTACAGGTATGGCTACTGTCACTTAAGCAGTACAACTAGAAAACTCAAATTTCAGGCATTTAAGTATTTTTTCATATTTGAAAGTGAAACAGCAACTTCCCAAGCTAAATACAGAACTATTGCTTAGAATTATTGGTTAGATATGAATCAAGGAGACCATATTTGAAGAAAAGGTTTTTGGCATCTCAGGAGTATAGGGGATATTCATCAGGCAAGGGAGAAAGTATTGTGAAAACACTCATTTAGGATAAAGGTAGAGGGAGTTAAAACCCTCTAGGAAACTGTGTAAAAGTCATGTGCCATGAAATGTCTTTCTGTTGAGTCGGTGGTGTATTGGTATACAGTCCATCCAGAAGCTTGTCTTAGTTTTCCAGATAAACAGGAACATTTAATAAAAGATGACTCCTCTGTCTAAAAACTTTGTTACATTTCTGCGCTGAAATCATCAGGACTACAGCAAAATACTGCTGAATTGGAACCTGCAGAAATTAGGGCAGTAATTAATGTGAGTTATATGACTGCTTATGACCAAAAGAGCTTTTTGTTACTAAACCTAGTATTTTATATTTTATAAGATATTGATTTCTAGCCAGGGAGACAGAGAGCTGCAGTGAGAGTTGTGCAATCTCTGTGCTTGGAAGTGTTTGGGGCCTGCTGGGGCAAAGCCCCAAGAATCCAGTCCAAGGTCAGTTTTGACCCTGCTTTGAGCAGGAGGTGAGCTGGTGACTCCTGAGACCCTTTCCAGCCTCAGTGATTCAGTGTTACTGTGTCAACTTCCAAATGTCAGATTATGTGTCCAAGATGGGTGTGTCCTCTCCTTAAACAAACAGTCCTACACTCCTGTTATAAGCAGGTTCAAACATGAAAATTACCACAAAAATCAATGACTACATTTAGTCAGTATTAAGTCTCCTATACTGTAACAATGGTTATGTTTTAGTAGAACTACTCTTCCCTGGAAAGGACAGGACAATGGTCTGACAGCAGAACTGACTGTTAAAGTCAACAGACTGGAATAGAAGAAGGCCATTTTTCCCTGATGTATGCACAGTGTGTTCAGGCTCCTCAAACCAAAGTAGTAATCTGGAAAGGCCTTACTCTTGAAGTTGATTATCTTTATTTACATAGTCTAGAACTATAAGTGCTAGTTTGAGTCTTACATTTATGACCTTGAATTTTTCAAGTCAGAAATTCCATTTTCACCTGATTTTTTGTTAAACTTACTTGTTGCAGCCAGAATTGCCTCTTTTTACAGATACAGACTTGCCCTTTTTATCCTTGTGCTTTTTTTTATCTGTCCAAAAGGTATTTTTCTATTTGCTGAATAATTCATTATGGGAAATGTCTTAAAATAGGATGCTGTTAAATCCACCACAAAATGTTAATACTGTGTTTCCCTCTCACCTACAATTGTGGGTGTGATACCAAAACTTCATTAATTCTAATGTAGTGGCAAGTCAAGTCTTTTAATAGTTCTGTTCTATTTCAAGCAGAAAAGGCAGTTAGAATAGAAGTTTATTTGAAAACACCAAACTGTCTGGCACTTTTCAGATCTGCTGCAGTTCCTCAACTTCAATATATGGTATCAGGGTGAAGTGCCACAGAACTTGTATAGCTGAGTAAACAACCACCTACTTGTACAAATGTTTCTGCAGAAATATGTCAGAAATTTGCCTTCAAATTAGCTCTACCACACAACTCTCTCTTCCTTTTTCCTTCTGAGCTGCCTCAAAATAGCCTACAAGAGATACTTATATTACCTTATTTTCATCTAAATTAGAATTTGCCATATGTTTATTTTGGCTCAGTTGTCAGGTTTGTTTTTTTTTTTTCCCTTATCCAGTTAAATGTAGGTATCCATAGGATAATGCACCTACAGTTTTGCTGAGTACAGGAGGCTGGTGTGCTATTCAAAGTTGGACTGGTTGGTAGTGAGTTTACTAGATAAAGGAAAGTGAATGCAGTATTCAGGGCATGTGCAAACAGATTTTTTTTTGTCTCATAACATGAGACAAACAATAAAGATGACAGATTTAGCTTGAAGAATTTTAAAATCTAAGGTATAGTTTGTTTTCTTGTCTTCTTTAAAAGACCTTTGGAGCATCTGATAAAATTACTGTTCTCTGATACATTATGCCTTTGATAACTTTTTGAAAGTTTGTAGAAAGAATGCTTTTATTCTCAGTTCCTGTAGCATTGCAATGTTTCATAGATCAGTGTACCTAATCTTTGTCTTTCTGACATGGTGTTTCAGTATGGCAGCCTTAAGTACCTGTGCACAAATGGAAAAACCTTCTAAGTAACTTTAGACTGCAATGCACAGTGGCAGAAATAGTGTGATTAGCAGAAATGAAATAAAACTAGAATTTTTGTATACTTAAAGTGACAAGAAAGACAGAATCAAGTCCTAAAATGTGCAAAAAATAGGGAAAATGCAAAAGTAAAGTATTATTTTCTGTATTGGTTTACCTGGTAGTCCATAACATTTTGAAGGTAAAATTTAACTCTTCTAATTCAGGTGTGTTTTTTCCTAAGACAAATAGATAGAGTAGGGGCTCTGAAAGATACACCCTTGTTTTCAGTTTAAACTGTTTAATTGCCTTTCCTTGAAGAAATGTAGTTTTGTTTTTCTTTGTTACTCAGGTGTTCTTTCACACCAGAATGGATAATATTCTTCAAAATGAACTACAATCAGGAAACTGAGGGGGTTTTTTGGGGTTTTTTTTCAGAATGAAATTACTTTCCCATCAATCACAGGAGCCGATAACTTTTTGCTTTCCTTGTCCTTGATTCAGTCACGTGTAGATGAATGGACTTGGATCCTTCTCCTGCCTTGGCTGAAGGCTGTTACCCAGCACAGGGATTCTGGTGTGCTCCCTGAGCACAGCATTACAGTGGTAACGGCACATGAGCATATTGTAATCCTCCACTCTTTTCTCCAGAAGTACTTTGACCTTAACTGTTCTTTATCAAATGATGTATTTTAAACTTTAAGATGCAGCTTAGCCAAAGTCCTTGACTGATTTTTTCTGCTAGAGAAAGGAACATACTGGCAGTTTTTTTATAAAAATTCAATTGTGATTTACTGTAGTCGTTCTTGCTAGTATGCTTCCATCCATTTTCAGTCTTAAAGCCCATCAATTTAGGAGACTTTTTTTATTTAGAGGGATCAAAATATTCTGTTAGCTGAGCTCACTTTTACCCTTGATGAAAGTATGACCCAACACATGCTTTTGGATTCTAAATATACTAAAAGTTTTAGCTCTAGGGCCACTTCAGCAATGTCATTCAGCTTATGCTTATTAATTTGTCCAAGTTACAGTTTTCTTAATAAAGAAAACTGTCAAACTTTATAAACAAGGAGTAGTCCCAATCCACCAAATGAAATCTAAAAGAGATCCCTTGCAATTATTTAAACCTAAGGGAGCTTTGTGGCAAATGCAAATTAAACCAAGCTTCTCTGGGAGAGTGTGAAGCTATTCACAGTTGTGTCCCAATTACATTTTATTTGAGGCTTTTCCCCACAGGAAATAGTATTTTTTTTTCCTTTAGATATCTGTAAGTTATAAAACTGTGCCTATCACAGTACTTAAAAGTCTTTAAATGGGAAAGCATGTTTGGCATTTGAAATCTCTTGAGAATAAATCCAAGCATTTTACTGGCTTGTTCATCTTTTTGACTGTTTAATAATTTTGAAGAGAAGGAAGTGAACCTGAGTTTTTCTTGGTTTGTTGTTTTTTTTTTTAAAGTGAGCAGTACCATTATGAAAGGAGATCTTTTGTCATGAAATTGCTGTGTCTTTTCCCCCCAGGTTTTTAAGAAATGCTTGAGAGGTGGGGAATGTAATTAAAATCTTATTCTCCCTTTGGTTGCATTTTTAATTTTGAATTCTAACCCTCACACATCATAATAGAGCTTTGCATTAGGGTGTTTTATACCTCTATCAAAGTGACTAAAGTAATTAGTATTTTATACATTTTGGTAAGTATTTTGTCACTGAAACCACCAGTGCAGGTGAATGATAATGGTTTGAAGCTCAGGCACTGACAGGACCCTAAATGAGAATGTCGCCTTTTAATCAAGAGCACTTGGAGTCTATGGTATTGAAATGCCCTACAGAGAGCATAGAAAAGCCATCCATCACTTTGTGACAGTCCAATCTTTTAGTGCATGAGTAAAATTTTATTCAGCCTTTCTGAGGCAGTTGGAATGTGAGATGTTTAACTCACCCCAGAGCAGCAGAAGTTCGAATGCATAATATCAAGATTGCTATCTGGGCAGCTTACGTGTCTTTATGTATTATCTTTGTTTATTTAAATTGCAATTGAAGCATTTTCCATGTCCTGCTTCAAACACCTTCCCCCATACTCTTATGTACCCAACAGCAGAGATTATATCTAAATTTTAGTCATATGTTTGGAGTTGATTTGCACCATTGATTAACTCTTGATGCTCAGTGGAAATACTCAGCAAGTCAGAGGGAAAGAGCTACTGCTTTAGGTAAGGCAGATTTTTTAAGTCTTGTACAGGTAAATAGTTTGACATGTGACTCAGAAATCCTCTGGGATACAGTTAGCAGAAGTGCATTTAGTGATATATGTACTTGGAATTGTAAACTATTATTATAATAGTCAAACAACCTGATTTCAAGCTTTCTGTTGCTATGTTTGTTTTTAACACCCTCTTTCAGCTTTCTTTGTAAGTGAAAAGAGCAGTAACATCTGAGGACAATGGGGTAATTTAAGCAAAAATATTTTGTTGTCAGGCCTTTCGGATATTTACTTGTGATGTCAGTGGAAGCAGAAACCTATACCAGGATGTTAGTCTTTTAAGATGAGTTGACAGTGATAAAACCCACTGACTTAGATGGATTTACTCCCAATTTAGACTGTAGACACAAATGACTTGCCAACCCAGGTACCTGCTTGAAATCGAGGACAGTGATCTGCACTGTACTTAATAGCTGGATACTACTCAGGATTTTGGTTTTTTAAAGTAAATTCAGTTTTTCAGTGCCCTGTGGAACACAATTTGCTGTGAATGTGCAAGATTAGTTGGGTTTTTTTTTTCCTTCTTGGCATTTGAACATTTTTAAACGGAATTATTTTTTGTCCTATGCCAAAATGAGGTAGGACCTTCTGTGAAGGGAAAATGTTCCTAAAATACTACCATGTAGCCAAATGCTGAGAGAGAAAAGACTGAGAAAATTGTACTGGGCGTTATTTTAGTGAGTGGAAAGGAAGAGGGAACAAGTTTTTCCTGCTGAGTCCAAGAACTAGTAAAATGCAACCAGATGAGGAAGACTTGTTTATATGTCTTACTGAAAAAATCTTTCCAGCAAACCCTTCTGTCACAGACATGGATAGAGTTAATCTTGTTCTATGCAGTGCTGCTTCTTCAGTCCTGCATTGTTACTGAGTCTTCAGTAAGTTTGCTTTCAGAAATGTACCATGGTTATAATCTTGGCGGTGGGAAATTTTCTAACCATCATTTTAACTTGAGCTTAAACATGTCTAATTCTGACACCTTTCTCAGTGAATTATTCCCAGTAATGTAAAGAGCTGCATTTTTGTCTGCCAGAGGGTACGTGTTCAAGATTTAATGGCCCCTGTCATGTCATCATGCAAAGTTAAATGATTTAAATATTCAGAATGTGCAAGAACCCAGGCCAGCCTTGTTATAGTGAGAGCTAATATATTAATCAAACAGCTTAATATATGTTCCAGTATGAGCAGTATTAGCTGGCACTCCGTTAAATAGCTGACATTCAGGATCTACTCCCAATTTTCAAAAGTCTGCTCATATAATCGCTGCTGTCATCTGGTGATATTCCTGCTCTGTTTCCACATGGCATTCTCACTCACTGTAATTGTCTGCCAGTGAAAATACAGGTATTACCCGTCGATTTTATAAATTACCATTTTCTTCCCTGGCTGCATGCCACAGCTCTGTCAGGATATCCCAGAACTTACACACAACCAAAAGCCAAGTAAGTTGCTACAAGTTGGATAGTGCTGCTTTTAAAGTAACCTGCTACAGGAATAATTAGACACACACCATTATTGAAGCTGAGTTAAAGCAACATTGTGGTAGTATTGTGATTATGAAAATCAGCTGCCAAAAGAAAGTAAAAGTAAATTAGACTATTTATTGAATTTCACAAGGAAAGGTTGAAGATAATTGGGTTCCTCAGTAAACTGGGCGCTTGGGGCCAGACCCCTCTAATTACTTCTTTTTTGATAGTGACATACAACACCCTCATCATCACTATAAGACAAAGCCAGCATTTCAGAAATCCTGAATGCAGAAACCAAACCAAACCAAAACCCAACGTGTGCAATCACCTTCATCTACAATTCCTGTACTCAATATATTGTCAAAACTAACAAATTAATGATTTGCAGAAAACAGGGAGAATCAATGTTTTCAGTATTGGTTTTGCATCCTTAAATTACAAACTCCCTTTCCAGTTCTCATAGAATTTATTTGTGCATTTATGTTTTGATTTACCAACACACTGTTCAGTTACCTTCTGGTTTTAAATTTTGTTTTAGAATGTAAACTGTTAACACCTAGTGAAACTGGCCACTGGTGGTCATAGTATACCTTCAGTGATGTGCAAATCCATTTTTTTTAAGGTATGACATATGTGTATTCAGTGACAGGATGCCAGAAATGCATATATTTACATCTTTGACCTTACGTTTCATATTTTCATGAGTTTTTTATGCATAGTAAAATTCTATCAGTCTAAAATAATAAAAAAATGTTACAGAATATAATCCAAAAGTAAATAGGTAAGAAATTTTACTTCAGTATATATCAGCTATTCTAGTATATACTGACGTTGCACAGTTTTAATGCTTACTGGGGGGATAAAAAAAAAAAAGGAAATTATGAGTGGAACAAGCACTTTCAAAAAAAGCTAATTTCACCTGGTATTTAGTGCCATTGCAGACACCTATCCCAAACCCCACAATGCTGATTCCACCTAGAAATAGCCAAAACAAAGAAATCAGCTTCCATGGTCTACAAGTTTTGATTGTCCTCTCTAAATAAAACCAGACAGATGGCGCAGTCTTTGGAAATCAAGTGAAAACATCTGCGGTAGGGAATTTGGAGCAAAATATATACAAAAAATTAATAGATCTACCAAAACCTAGTACCAAAAGTAGTCTGTGAATAGGCAGCCTCCAGTGTGTTTTCTCCCAGTACAGACAGCATATACAGCAGGGTCCAAACTAGGCTCGTTCCTGGGGTTTGGCTTTACTTAAAGGAAACCAGTGTAAAGGTAGCAAAGCTTAGGTCTGGTCTCTTCCCCAGACTTGGCTGCTCCTAAAGCAAACTTATTAGGACTCCCCAGTGTTTGCTGCAGGTTTTCAGTCTCTCTCTAATTTTCACCAAGTTCTCTGCTGTCTTCCTCCTTTGGGTGACTGTCACCCAGTCTTAGGACATAAGAGGGAGGACAGTATCCCACCCAGCAGGGATGCTCAGAATAATGGTCTTGTGAAAAGAACTGCAAAATAGAAGCTTATTACCTCACTATTTCTCTTGTCTATCCCAGGAGGGATAGAGGTTGCCAACTTGCCATACTGTGGTTGTAGTTAAAATTCAGCTGAAGCACATAAACATGAGCTTACAGAGGGAATAAAATTGCACAAGTGCTCCTGTAAGAAGTATTTGACCTGCTGCCTACGACTTTTAATACATGCCATTCCAGTCAAGGTTGCTCAACGCCTTGGGGATACTGGGAGGAGGAGGAGGAGAACACAGAGGGGTAACGTGAGAAGAAGTGGCAACAGAGACTTCGGTGGGGATTAATAGCCACAGAAAGAGCTGCTGGGAGAGTATGAGTTACTGATAGTTATTTGGCTTAGCTGCAGTCTTTACTGCAGTCTTTTTATCCTTATTTGAGGTAAAACTAGCATAAGCATGTTCAGCTGTACTGACGTCACATCTTCATTGTTCCATGCAAGTGTACCCTGTAAACGTAAAGCCACTCCAAAATCTTTGTTGCTATAATCTTCAACAGACTATGGAGAAAAGCATATTGCTTAGTGACTAACATAGCACAAATTCCCTGTAGCCCTAGTTACATAAACTACCATTTAAAAGACACAATTTAGTTATGAAGTGCACGTTAAAAGCTGCTCTCTCCTTGAAGTGTATATTGAATTCTCCATAAAGATTGTTTACAAGATCAGTTTAAAAAAACTTTAAAGAAGGTTTTGAGCATTTGAGCCCGTGGTTGCACCTTCTTCTTAGCCCCACAGCAAAGCACTTGGGATTATCCCAGGAGTCTGGGGGTGAGGGAATTAGCTAAGAGAGCAGCTCGGTAGGGAAAATGTGCTGGGGATGGGCTGCGGATTGGGCAGGAAGGGGAAGCTGCCCCACACGTGACTGAGGGTTACAGCACACATTGAGCAGAGCATGTTCCCTGGTGACAGACACTTCCTCACTGTGCTCACGACACCACCGTCACTTCACAGGACTACAAAGGGCATTTGAATTCTTCCTGTTTGTTTGTCCCAGCACACGACACTGAAGAATGAACTGTCTAAATCTAAACGACCAAGAAAACAAGCACATTTGGGAAAGATTTGTTCAACTGATGTTAAAAGTTAAACATTACCTTTACTGTGCAGTAATTGTTCACTGAGGATTCTCTTTTCAGGCTGTAAATAATGATTTGTTTTATCACTGTATTATTCACTTTCAGGAAACATGTGTTTTGCAGAACAAAGGTAGATCCATATCCCCTGCCTTTAAAAAGCTTTCAGAAAACGAACCTGAAAAATTATATGACGTTCCCTATGCTTTAAATCCTGACGTTTAAAACATAGGCCAGAGAGATTTGTAGATTCTGAAGGCACTTGCAGTTTGTGGCTGTAAAGCTGCAGAGGATATCAGCTGAGATTTCTGCAGGCTGCAGGGGAAGAGCTTTTCAAAGCTCTGTACTGCCAGAGTTCATGCCTCTGTGCAATCACACATTATTTGGGAAGGAATGCTTCTGCTCAACTCTTTAATGTTTTTCCAGAAAGAAAAGCACATTAGCTGAGTGTCTCTCTGCCATGGTCCCATTGCTAAAAATCAGAGGTTTTGTACAAGCAGTGCTGAGTGAGGGAACTGGCATGCCTCTACAGTATGTCTTTATCTCAGTTCCCAGCATTTAACTGGAATCAGAATACTCAGTCTTATTTACCTCCCAGTCTGTCACAGGGCTCTGAAATCATGGTATCAGCTGCATGCCTCAGTGGTATGAGAACTGCTTTACAGCCTTGCACCCTTTGCCTTGGACAGGAAACCTCTGCTCTCAAATTGTCCATGACAGATTCAGAGGCTACTGCTGGCATTATGTCTCACTGGCACTGGAGGATGACTTGGGTCATCCCATGAACCTGATACCTTGATGGGCAACAAACCCAAAAAGCAGCAGTTGCTGCTCTAGATCCTGCTGCCTCTGCCACCATGCAAGGGATACCAGCACCAACAAAATCAACATCTGCCCTGTATGAGAACTAGCCCACCACTTAGCAGCTCTAATACCTGAAATCTCTTAGGAGTTGGTACAGAAAAGAAAAGAAATTACATGTAGTATTTACATTCAGGAATTGTCCTGCCAGGAACAATTCCTTACTTTCCTTCCCACTCCACCAGCAAGAATAGTAATGAATCCACACAGAAAAAAACCACTGAAGACAGTGAGGGTAGTGTGGAGGTATATGCAGCTGCAGAAATTACAGACTATATGTATAAGGAAGTTTCTTCCCCTTTACTGTTTAACTATTTCTATTTGCTGAGTCTCAAAGTACTAGTTACTGTTTTGAGATATTGTTGAAATACTACTCAAAGCTGGTTTCACAGAAACCAGAATACTTAGGAGAAGATCACTGAAGGGGCAAAAGTGATAAAGTAATTATCTGTAGAAATGGATTTAAAACCAACCAGATGGTACCAAAGAAAAGGCAAGAATGCTTTGAAGCATAAATCTGAGTGCTGATTCTTCCACTTAAGAGAATTTACACTGATAATGAGCAGTATCAGAGATAATGAATTCATGAAAAATAATGTTGTATCTCAAGCCTTGTCTTTCTCAAAGCTGACTAATGTTTGCTGCTGAAATCTGAAGTGCTGGAAGCATGCATGTACAAGAATATACTTTGAAACCTAGGAACTCAGTGTATAAAGCCACTTTACTCAGGATTGATGAAGATATTTTCTCTGCTCACTGCCACATAATGTACATGTTTCTAAACATCCATCTGCATTTGTGCTGTTTCTCTGACAGTCACTGCCTTTTAAAGCTTTCTGTCTTCAATGAAAGAATGAAGTTTAAGCTACAGGCTTCAGTGTTGCTTCTGCTGTTATTATTGCCTTATCCTCTGTAATATGAACTTACAGAGGACTGTGTGGTTTTGAAAACAGATTATTTCTATTCATATTTTTATTTTAGTAAGGCACTAGCAACACTGCTTTTTTACTTTATACTTCCAATATTTAAGACCTCTCTTTACTATGTTGAAAACAGGCACTGTAGAATGACTGAAGTATTTCCCCTTAGAAGAGTTCAACTTGCCTAGTCTCTAATCCTGTAATTACTTTTGCATGTATTAATAGTAAAAACACTTCCCTTGTAGTCACATGGAGAAGGGTATGCCGAATCATGGCATTATATAGTTCATATAGTAGAGATACTCCAATGAGCCACAAATAATAACAGTCCTTTTTTCATACTTAAATGAGTATTGTATCAACACAAAAGGTTTTTACAGGAAAACACTTTTTTCCCCTAAGTTTTATCTCTCTAAACATAATATAAAAAAACATTTTAACCATCTGCTCAGGAAATACTGACTTAGCTTTTAGCCAAGCTTTTACTCCCAAGTAAAAAAAAAATCAAGGTATGAATTCCTAAATTGATTAAACAAGCAAACTTAGTGGCAAAATTTGCACTGACTTCAGAGTAGATCAGGATTTCAAAGAAACATTTATGTGTGTAGCATGGACTAGTTCTGGTAATGTGGAGACTTATTGGTCACTAACAAATTAAAAAAACCCCACCAAACTCAGCTGTGCAGAATTATCAGAAATTGCTTAGACTGACACAACTTTTTTAGCTTTCCAGTCACACACATCTTTTCTGACTGCTTTTCCTGCTAAATAAATAAACAAACCATAAAGAAAACCTAGAAAACACTAACTGGCACCTATGTAGATTTTGTGAACCTTGCATGTAAAAATAATATATAATAAAATACTTCTTATCAGTCCTCACTCAAGCACAGTTGGCGCCATGGATGAATAAAATGATTACTCATTTTTTCTTTAGAAAGTTGATGAAAAGCCTTTTTATAAATTTTATATATTCCCTTTAATACTTTATACAGAACATTCTAAAATAGATCCAGTGTACATTTCTGCTGTTTTGCGTTGCACATGCTGTCTTGCAGTTTATAAAGTGAGATGAGGTGGCTTCCATTAATACTACAATAAAATCCATGCAATTTTTACTCAGTGGGCTTTAGCCACTCTGTTCCCCTCCTCCCTTTTGTGTGTCAGTTGTAAATTGATCGAGAAATACTCTGTTTCATGCTTCTCCACTCTTGGCATACAACATCTTTAAAGATTCAAAAGAGATAGGAAAGCTAAAAGGGCAACAGGTAGGTAATACAGCAGATGGCTCCATCTCCAGTTAAACTTGCTCAGAGTAACAAGCAGTAAGACTGTATTTTTTCTGCAGAGTGCAGGTGGAGAGGCTGTGAGTGAAAATAAATTTCTGAACACAGACTCCAGCACAGGATCAGTGGAAACTACTGCCAAGCCATTACCATTTAAAGACCCAAACTTCGTTGTAAGTATATTATTTTAACAACTTGAAATGTCAAACTTTTCCCATAAAGACTAACTAGGATTCTATTTAACCATGTTCCTAGTGTAAATATTAAGAAAATAAGCTTAATAGCCAAATAAAAGGTTAACAATTTTTAAGAAATTCACCTCAATCCATGTAACACCACAGTCTAAAGTGCATGCTGTATTATAGCATGAAAATGGCACTGGTCCAGAGGCAGAACTGTTATATTCAAAGCTGGAACAGAGTGAGGAAACCTGTTAGGTGCAGGTAAGTGTGGAAGGTTTATGATATGGTATCTCACAAACTACCACAGCTAGAGAGGAGCAATTAATACTACGAATGTAGGAATCCCATGTCCCAGTTCCTAGTCAAGGCAGGCTCCAAAGCAGTTGAGCTATAAATTAGCCAGTCATTAGCAAATAGCTTTTTGCTCCTCTTCTGGTCCCTGAAACTCTTAACAGATTTGTGGTGTCTTCTTCCAGTCATTGCTGGATTTAGAAGCAAAATGCTCTGTGCTCCCTAGAAGTCTGGCCTGCCAGCATTCAAAGTCATGTAAACACTGACAGCTGATGAAATGCAGGCTCCTAACACTCTGAGGGTTAAACTAGGAGAGAAGGTGAAGAAGATTAAGTTAGTAATGCTGGGTTTGGTTTTGATATCTTTTTATCTTGCTGTGCCAAGGCCAACCCATCGGCACACTGTACAAATGCTTTCTAGACAAGCAAACCTCTCAGACTGCTGGTCCTAAGCCAGTACTTAGAAAGAAGGATTCTTATCCCAGATTTCATCCTGTATGAACAAGATACAATATCCCAGAGCACATAACCAGTAATCAGGCAACTCACAGCTCACTAAGCACAGGTTTGGCAGGGCCTATGAAATTAATCTGTGACATGTGAGTTGCTCTACATCTGCTTTGCAGACAACTTCAGTCATGAGAGGGGCATTCACACAAGCATTTACTTTGCTCACTAATCCTCCAGCAAGCATCAGCATCTTTTGAGAAATGGGGCTTATTGCAAAAGCTCCTTTTGTGCCCAGAGGCATCCCATGTAGCTTCCACATAGGATTTAAACATCCATGAAGCCCTGAGCTGATCCTTCAGTTCTTAGAGAGATGTCACCATTTCCAAAGAGGCAATACTTATATCTGCATGCTTGAAATAATAATGAATGTACAAGGTCTTTGGCAACCACTGCAGAAATAATAGGCAGTTATAATAAAAACCATGGAATTGTCCCCTCCAATACAGTAACTAATTTGAGAAGAAATGCATTGAGTGTTAATCAGCATTTTATTGGTATGACCTGGTAGTAACAATTTGGATGGATTTTTGCATTTTTCCAGGCTAATTTGCCTTAAAAGGAATAAAATAAATCAAATAGTGTCTATCTCTCATATGTATGCCCAAGTTTGAACCATTAGCTTGCTGCAGAGGATAGACTTAAGAGAAGAGAAGAGATGGAGGAAGAACTGACCTCTTCCTAAAGTTTCTGATTGGAATTTACATCCTTTGGCAATAGGGAAGGGAAAGAAGACTTTCTGACACTTGTGTAGAGCAATAGCTGCTGTAGAGTAGTAGCTCCACCAGTCCTAGCTTCAGCTTTCTCTGAACTTTGCTTGGTTCATTTGTGCTTGGCAGTCATTGCCTTTTCATTGTAGGTGTGTGAGGTGATGCTCAGCCCCATTTTTAGGAGGCATAAATTCATATAAAAACAGAGGCTGGTTTTGAGAACACTGAACAAAAAATCATTATGTAGTGATTTGGGGGAAAATTCATGCAATGAATTTGAATTAGTTGTGTGGAAGTATATGTAGTTTCATCTCATGCTGTAGCAGTCTCTATTATACAATGATCTTTGGATGACTAAGGTGTTACCCTAAGAGCAAATATTTGCTTCTATGTTTTAAATCAGATATTCATCACCAAAACCCAGTATATGATCAGCTCATGAGCATCTTTCCTGAATATATCTTATGTCTATACAAAAAAGCTTTCTCATTGAATCCTTCCTCCTGTCATCTTCATCAATTTAACTGGTTAATTTATAAACATTCAAAGCAACAGAAGCGTGTTTACAGAACTTCACTGAGTTTCAGTGAGACTCATGGGGCAAGTAGTAATTATTAACAGAAATAGCAACTTCTCAATTGGAAGAACATTTTACTTTTCTGAAGTTAAGCTGTAAATCTGTGTCCTTTGATCATTTAGAAGTAGTACAGTATGTTGTGCAGCTTCTGTCTCTGGAGGGACATAAATAAATTACTCTGTAGCAATCACTTTTGATAACTGCAACTGCCATTACAGTACCTGTGGCAAGCCTTCCATTAGTGTTCCTTTCAAAATGCAAAATTGTCTTGGCAGCCAACATTCTATTTATTATTCTTTTTCTATTATTCTGTCTCCTAGCCTTTGAAAGAAAAAGAAAATTTCCAGAAAGTTTCTCATAGTATTCATTACAATTTGCAAGATCAGTTGTGTATTCTGCAGTCATGGATAATTTGTAAAAGAGCTGCACCTGCAATATGCCATAAAAAGGAGGGGGAAATTTAGCTGTATAATCACAGTTTTAGAAACAACTTCATAGTAATAAGTTCTAATACGATAGGAAATACATACAGAATCCTGTAATCTCAGGCTAAGCCCAACCACATTGATTTTCTATTTCCATGTAAAAAGCAGATTTAATTTCCTTCAGTTAATAGGAAACATAGAAGCTTTGACACAGTCCAAAGAGCTTTGTTTTTGCTTGCAGCCAAGATTAAAGTGTACAGTATCGTAGCCTGCTGATGAAATAAGTGAGAATAACAAATGGTTCATGACAAGATGAGACATATCAGAAAGACTATGAAATAGAAGTGTCATGCTCTGAAATAGTATTCTTTATTTATTTTTTTCTCTAAACACCATATTTTTAATTCTAGCACTCCGGCATTGGTGGAGCAGCAGCTGGCAAGAAGAACAGAACGTGGAAGAACCTAAAACAAATTCTTGCTTCTGAAAGGGCATTGCCATGGCAACTAAATGATCCTAGCTGTAAGCTGCTTAGACGCTTTGCATGTATTTATAAATAATAGAATCCACACAAATAACTTTCTTTAAAACTAACCTAAATTATTTCATCGGTGCATGCAGTATTCTGCTTGGACATTGTCCAGTGGTACATTTAAGATTACTTCAATCACACTTGTCAGCCCTAAGTGGAAAGTAGGGGGAAAGCAAATAATATGGAGTATCATGGCAAAGTTCAAATACATTTGGGGGGAGAGTTTCATAAGGAGAAAGTATTTATCCAAACCAAGTCAGAAACTCTTATTCCCATGAGGTTTTTGTCACCTTTTCACTGATTAGGTGTGTCCTCCTCTGTGTACAGTCCAGAGGTCTTTTGGTGGGTGGCTGCTGCTTGATTAGCTCTATTTGAGTGCTTTTCAAATAGTTTCTGCTAAGCCACATACCTGCAGTAGCTTAGACCTCAGCCCAAGCTTCCTATCCAGCTCCTTATCCTAGATTCTTGGGAGATTTAAATCCTACATCCTCTCTTTAGTGCAGCACAGCTGAAACTACACTATAAGCAGTGCTGATTAGCAGTCCTAGCTGGTTACATCCACAGGAGCAGAGTTACAGCAGTGGTCTTAATCTAGATATTCTTCAAGTCTGCTTGTAAAGTGGAATACTATTGAACCTAGCTGATGGCATAATGCAATCCTCAGACTGTATTTGAGCAAGGGGAGGCATTTCAAAACTGAGCATATGCATATACTTTTTGTCAGACTTGGTGCTTTATCCAAAAATAGCTTGCTGTTTTTTGAAGTGTTTTAGATGCAACTGTTACAGAAAAATGCAGACTAGTGTGTTCCTGGCCATTGTAAATGACAGTCTGCTGATGTTGCTGTTTCTACCATGCTCTGTTTGCAACCAGAAATTTACAGGATTTTTTTATAAGAAGGAGGAAAAAGAAATTCGGTTTTGTATTTAAAGCCAGCTGACTGTGGCATTAAGGTCTTTTGAATTATGAGATGATGAGTTAGAAATTTGATATGGATGGAATGTGAATTGAGCATAGCATCTGAATGAGTTGCAAGGGAGATCAGGAAAGAGGAAAGAAATTAGTCAGGTACAAGATTTTTTGTAAACATCCAAAATTGACGATTTAACTACTTAAGCATACCAACTGTATCTTAAAAATGTTTATGAATGATAATTACTATCTAAAGGGCACCAAAGAGCAGCAATTTCCAACCCTCAGTTTAAACATTCAGACAATTTTCTAGGTCATTGACTGGGCTTAAAGTGGTACATGCTTAAAGATTTAACTGATTTAAAAGATTACTTTGCTTTTGTGGATTATAGTATTTCAGAGCTGCAGTCTTGAGCAATGTTTCACAGTCTTAACATACAGTATGCATTTGATAATGGCTATTCTTTGCACGTGACTGACTGCAAGGGAATTCATTAAGACTTGGAAGAAATGGACACATTTCAAATGGCTCTGGCATTTTCCTTTTGGGGAGGGCAGTTCTGCTTGCTGAACTCTATTAATAAGTGAGCAGGATCAGGCTCACTGTGATTTACAGTGCTAACAGGATAAATGTTTTCAGAAGTGATTCTGCTTCATATTTCTTTGCCTTAGTGTTGGTAGTTAACAGAAACCTCAGAGAATAGCTTTATGAGTTAGTATATATATATATATATATATACATGACACTGAGTTTATGCCTTCTTTTCTCTCTAGATTTTAATATTGATGCTCCTCCTTCCTTTAAACCTGCTAAGAAATATTCAGACATCTCAGGACTTCCAGTAAGTATATTTTTTCTCCTCAAAATTGGCATCTCACCTTCCACAATGAAATTATGGAAGCACTTTAATTCAGGCACCACTTAAGCACTGGTGCCTTGTTTTGTAAAAGGTGATGTGCTGAGGTTCCTCTTCAGACTTGGGCCTAATAATTATCCTAGTGATTTAGGACCAAACCCCATATACTTTTCACTACATCACAAAATCCTTAGGTTGTTAATAGATGTCAGGACAGACTAAATACCTTGTCCTGCCAAGTAACTCCTATGACACCTCTTTGTCACCTGTAGAACCTACATTGGTGCCCATAATTTCTAATTTTTAAGATAGCTGCAGGGAAAGCTGGTAGTCCACAGTCTCTGTGACTGTTAACTTTGCCAAGGTATAGTATCACACTAACTGAAACTTTCCATGCTGTTTGCCTGATGTGGATTTATTTCATTGTATCTTGTAGAGGAAGTTTTAAAAAGATGGCTCAGCAATTTTCAATGATGAGATTAGGCAGAATTTTATTGTTTGGCCTCTTTTCCACCAGGTTAAAAAATCCCCTTGTTATCATTGCTCTCAAACTTTGCCTCAAACAAATCAGCCTGAAACAGACACTTGGCACAGACTGTTGAGAATTTCAAATACCCCTGTGCTTCAGAGCTGAAAGTTGGAGTTTGGCAGATGTATAGCCTGTGTGTCACAGATGGGCTCTTTTACATGTTTTTGTTAAAGAAAGGGAAAAAAAAAATGAGCCACATTTGACTTAGGTATGTTTTGTATATGCTCCAGAAAGTCTTGGTAGTTACTATTTGGTGCCTGAATTCCCCAAAGATTCTGTTGGCACAAAACAGGAGTAAAGTGATTGAATTCTGCCCAACAAAAACTTTGTATCTCTTGTCCAAACTGTTTCTATGTTACATGAATAATTTTACTTAGAACAGGTATTAGTAACAGCTTATCTTTTCACTCCCAAACACCAGTGATTTATTTTGCAGAAGCCTGTGCATTTCTTACAATTGAAGTGAATTGAAATGTTGTATTTTGGAGCAAAAAAATTCTTAAGTAATGCTTACACTAAGTACCTACAATAATAAAAAACCTTGTAATGTCAAAGAGCCTTGCATAGAATTTCTGTGTCACTTCCCCCAGTTTAATCTGTTTCTCACCCATAGGGTACTAGCCCACCTTCACAGGCTTGATATCACCTCCTGGAGATGTCCTTAAAGGTACAGATTTGTTATGCTGATGCAGGTTAGCATACCACCTTGCATTCTGTGCACTGAATTAGGCAAGAAGTCCTCATTAGGACAGAAAAAGGGTGAGCACTTTACTAAGGGCTGCCTTATAGTGGATATTTAGTGTAAGGCATCCAAGAATAGCTATAGCACCAACTGTAATCCTGCACATCCTAGCATTTGATCTTGCTTTGGTAGCATATGTTTTCTTAGACTTTATTTTTAAGTGACACATTTAAATAAAGCACCTAGGAGGTGGCATGTGTCCAGCCTTTGCCTCTGAATGTGGTTTGGAAAGGGAGTGAGTTGCTCAGATAAAGGCTGGTAACCCTTGGTGTTCAGGAGGGAGTGGAAAAGCAATATCACCCTCACAGATGAACTGGCAGACAGCAAATGGAAGAGACTGCTCACAAACCCAGGGAAGATAATTGCCTCTAGCCAGGCAGACTCCTGCCCCATCTCCAAGGAACCAGACAATGCTTTCCAGCACTAACCTTTGATATAGTTCAAAACTAATCAGTTGTTGCACCTATAGTGAGCTGATGATGCAGGTATAGATGGGAGAGGAGATCACATCCCTACCAGTTAAGGGTCAGTTAAACCTTAGAAAATTCTCAGAGTTCCTCAGCTTTTCTTTACCAGCACCTCTTTTCCATCAGTGATTTATGTACTATAACTATTCTAGCTTAGTATAGATACTCTCTATACAAATCCATTCAGTGCTGCTTTTGTTTTCTTTTATTCTCTTTCCACTTTTTTTTTTTTCATTTTCTATCCTCTAATTGCATTGTGAGTCAAGTTTCCTATTTTACCTGGCCTGCAAGGTTTCTCCAGACTATGATAAAATTACCACATTTAAAACCCCCTTTTTTTATTAAAATAGCTGAGACAGTGT
The DNA here is from genome assembly GCA_037834095.1 of Argya squamiceps. Lineage (NCBI taxonomy): Eukaryota > Metazoa > Chordata > Aves > Passeriformes > Leiothrichidae > Argya > Argya squamiceps. The sequence goes on from JBBMKD010000102.1 coordinate 85,757,582, forward strand.
GTCCTTTAAATTTCTAGGCTAGAAATCTTTCATAAGAAGGACTAAATATGCTTTCAAGATCGTTTCCTAGTAGGAGGATATGTGGCACAATAGAATGTTGTAGAAATGCAGTATTAGAAAAATGTCCCTGTATTTTCTGTGTAAAATATAAAAGCATTTGTGTGAGAATGTATTTTCTGTGGGAATGCTGGATTCCCCATGGGGGGAAAAAATTCCTTAGCATTACCCATTTAGGGAAGAATTAAATTGTCTACCAGGTACAAAAAGAGAACTGTATTAAAACATTTTCTATCAGGGTACTTTCTTTTATATTAGATGCCACAATTAAATTCTACTGATCCCCCTCTCTTTCTGTGTGTAGCACAAATGGAATTAAATTTACCAATGGTCTCAGCAGAGCAGCCAATTTATATTTGTAAGGCAACCTAGAATTCTAAAGCTATTATCTACTGTATTGACACTGCAAAATCAACCTATTATTTCCAAACTTGCAAGATGAGTATTAAGGTATTTTAACATTTTACATAGTTTATTGTAAAGCAGATTTTAAAAAGCCCCAAACCTTCAAATATTTATACTTCTCTTCCTTTTCTGAAAATGGATCAGCCCTGTTACTATAGAAACAGACTGAGATACCTAGTTTATTGTATTTTAAGAGCATGTGTCCATGGCCTTTGACTTGGTTTTTAAACACAACAGAGTTTTTTCTTTTCAAATTCATATTAACTTAATATTCTAATCTCTAATTATTGCTGGAGTATTGGTGAAGTTTCTTTTCAGGGTGAAGCCATCCATGGCATGAATGGCTGGTTACCATAAATTAGTGTCTGCAAACAGTAAAGCCCAATACTTAATACCAGAACACTGAAGAGCTGCCATAATATTTTTAACCTAGATCAGTGCACAACACAAATTGCAGATATTGCTTGTTGACTCTATTACAGAATCATGCACATTTGAAAAGCAGTCTAATTGCTTAGCTTTTTCATGCATGAGACCAGATGTAAAGAGTGAAATAAAAGTAAATTTATACCTGCTGTAACCATGAAGTTACCAGCAGGGATAAATTTACTCCTAATGTTCTAACTTTGCCATTTGTTTGAAACTTAATTGATGGCTTGAACTGTTAGCTGACTACATTTAATTAACTTGGCAGCGTTTATTTGTAAAGAAAATCAAGCTACAAATAACACTAAATTTTCTAAATCATATCAGACGAAATGATTGGCTGGATTGTTACCATGGTCAACAGGTGCTCTCCAACATAAAAGTGTAGAGAGCTCTGCACTGTAAATGTGTGGCATGGGGGACTACTCCAGGTCTTCCTGGCCTTTCCTATTTTTAGTAGCAATGTCTTGAGGGATCTCAAGTGCCTTGCAGCCTGGCACCATCTTGTGCTAAAGAAAGGCACAGAGGACACCTTTGGAGCCTTGGCAGGCACTTGGTAATCCAATGCCGAAGAGGGAGGGATTGTCCTGGAGGCTGAGTGTGGAGAGCATCAATGCTCTGATGCTGCCCCTGGCCTACCCCTGAGCTCAGCTGAGCTCCAGGTTTCTGTAGCAACAAGGAAGGGGAGAGGATAGAAGGAAACTGGCATCGCTCCCAGTCACTCAGGGTCCAAATATAGCAGAGGATACAAGTGTAGCCCAGGGTGAGCTGGCCAGGCTGCTATCCTGAAAGCAGGCATCTGGAGCAAACCACAATGTGGGGTTCAAATCTCTTATCAGTTCAGTCACAGAACCATAAGCTGAGTCTCCCTAGCTTTAACAACCACTTTAAAGTAAATTAAAAGCTAAGTTGTATGCAGCAAGAGAAAGGCAGTCCAAAGCTATCAGAGCGCCCATAATTCAGCCTCTTTGTGGGTAATTTATTGGCAGCAGCCTGACTCTTTGGAGAGCTGCCTTTAGAGAGACTGCACAAGGCACAGAGTTGCTAGGGTGAGTTTAGAGAGTTGAGGAATTTCTTTTGCACTGTGTTTTATAGGAAACTTACTTCAGCCCTGTGTTATGTTTAATGCATTTCTAATCTGACTTTATAGGGGTCTGTTAACTTCTCATAAGTTCTCACATGAGGAGAAAGAAAAAAGACTAACTTGTGGCCACATGGTAGAACAGCAGTGCTGTTACTAGGAAGAGAAACTTGCTGTTTTGTGGTCTTGTAATGAAGATATTTCTTTTACTGTTATGGTTTAGAAATTTTATTTGAATCATATCTCTACCATTGTTTCTTTTTCAGGCAAATTACACAGATCCACAGAGCAAGCTAAGATTTAGTACTATTGAAGAATTTGCCTACATTCGGATGCTCCCTTCAGATGTGGTTACAGGATACCTGGCTCTAAGGAAAGCAACAAGTATTGTTTCCTGAACAGACTAAACATTCTTGTGTATTGCTTATGAATGGTGCTCATTTGGAGTATCATGACAGAAACTGACTGTGAGACTGAGATTCTTTAAAACTATCCACGGATTTTTACATCTGGAAGTAGTTGATGATACAGGCATTTGAAGGACATATGGATTTAATTTTCATAAATGCTGATGTTTTTTAGTTTGCCAATTTGTTAGCAATTTAGTTTGGTGAACAGAATAACTTAGACCTTAAGGATATGTATCTGTACTATAATGTCTCATTTATATTAATTTCTGTAAAGACAGGATTCCATCTCCACCCTGCATATTTTATCTACTACCCTGGCTCAGAAGAAATTGTCATTTGAATTAAGGAAAAGGTAACAAGATATCCAAATGTCTAAACCTGCCTTACCAAATGTGCTTGCCACTTGGCTATGAAGCTTGTCCCATCTGTAAAAAAAAGCTGAAATACCCAGCAAGTGCTGCTGTTGTGATGACTTTTCAGGGTTATGTGGCACTGTGGAAATGAAGACACAAATGTTTGTATTGAATTAACTGCCAACATAAATAAAGTTGGAGTCAAACTTGCTTGTAAAATGCATTGCTTGTTACATGTTCTTCAGTGAACACCTTTAACAGGATCCAATCAAATCACAGTGTAATTCTTAATCATGACACTTTCCAGGTTTTGAGGGCTTCATTTCACAACCTCACTATTCTTCTACCTTTCCTAGTGATTATAGTATTTGTACTAATTAGTATGAAGAAAGTACTAATTTCCCAGTCTTTTAAAAAAGATGCTAAAAAGCAGGAGTTCCACTCTCCATTGGCATTCTGACACCCAGATAGCCTTCAGCAAGGCAGGACCTACATGAGAACACTGAACTTAGCACCATGAGACACCAAAAGAATACCTGAGAGCAATGGAGCATTGTCATACTGTAGAAGGAGACTCAGAGTTTGGCTGGGGGGCTGACAGGTACATGCCAACAGGCCAGCGTAAGAATGACCATGACTTCCTGAAACTAAGTCTAAGGGAAAAGGGGCAGAGGGTTTTCTGTCCATTCTTTCTTTCTGTCCTCTTTCTTATGACAAGCTACTGTCTTCCCACTTCTGAGTCTTTGTCCCAGCCTTAAACTCTTGCTAGGTTGTAATCTGGACTCCATGTTCAGGCTCAGCTGCTCCTAGGCCCCAGTCACACAGACTTCACTCCCACACTCCATCAACAATCCTGCAGTGGTGGCACTAGAACTGGCTGCAACACAAGGTACCACTCGCTGTGGGAATGCTCTACTCCCATGTGCAAAACTGCCAAGTGAACACTTGTGCCATAGTTTGTTAGTATTGGACTCCCCAGGTCACTGGGGAGGTGAGGTGCTGATCAGGAGACAGCACTCCTGACTCAGCAAGCTCCACCACAGACACCAGGATCTTGTGTAAGGCACACTCTTCTCTTTGCCTGCACAAGCAGCACACAGCAATGACTTTCAGTGTCTAAGCTGTGTTTTGAATGCAAATTTCTATAGATATGGTAATAAAGATAATTTTCTTTCTGATTGAAAGAATAAATATGCAGAGTGCTATTAATGCTAGTTTAAATTCAACTCCAAAACAGGAAAAACAATGATGGGGTACATTGTTTAATGAAAGTTAGTGGGACTCATTCCTCAGTTTTTTGTGATCTAATATTGCCAAAAACAAATTCTAAAAGTCTTTGACGTGCTTTCAATAGATCCTTCAAAGCCCTAGATATCTGATAATGCTACAACTGTATCACAGTACAAAAAAGAATAAGACAGGATATCTCTCTGCATGCCAGCAAGCATCCAAGTCACATTCTCTTTGCATTGAGTTTTATAAGGGATATTTTTAACTTACATTACATACTGAACACGTGTTTATAAGATAAGCTTAACACCGATATGAAAAGGAAACACGTAGAACTGCTGTAAGATCATTTTTGTTTTAAATAAGCAGACAGCAGCTCAGAAAATCGATTTCACAAGCTTGTTCTCTCCCACAAATATTTTTAACATTCTTTGGGAATGACTGTGTAGGAGCCCAGGCTCCTCCACTGTCAGAAGTGTTCCATGCACTCCTGCACTCTATATTAAGATGTTGCTTTTCAGCTAATTTCTCCTGTGCAGCATTTATGTATTCTGTTTTCAAAATCTGTGTCTCACTGAATAAATCAGCATCAGAAAAGCAAATATGTCTTAAATTTGGCAAAAACAACGGTGACTCTTCTCTCAATGCTCTGTATCCATATGATGGCTATGAGATTCCCTTTTCTTCCCTTCCATGTTTCTCTCCTTGTTGGCATTTTGTTCCTAGTCAGTAGTACCCCCCTTTTACTTATTAAGTTGTGCAGTGGTCAAGCCAAGAATGATGAATCAGCCACCAGCACCATTCAGCATTACATCAATCAACAACAGTTTACTGTGTGGAACAATCAAACCAGGTTTCATTTAGCAGGAAACTGAGGACAGAACAGATCTAGTGACCAACATGTGTGATGGCATTCAGTCTTGCTGGGTTCCTTTTGAAAACAGTACGTGAACCTGCTGTTCTCATCAGTGCCTTCTATGAGAGAACTGAGCAGTACCTCACTTGCTTTAGTTAAGAGAAAATATGGATGAGTGAAAAGCTTCTCTGTGCCAGAGAACAGTTTTAAAATGTTTTATTGACAGCTTTAGAAAAAGTGAAAATTGAGAAGTACATTTATATGTAAAAGTACTTACAGGATGTTATCTAGATAAACATACATAAGTTGAATTAAAATTGAAAAGAGGACAAGAGAAAAGCTTTTGAAAAGAGAAACAGCAATGAATACCATTTCAGATTTGGGGAGAATGTGTTTTGGCTAATAGCACTGCTGTATCTCCAAAGCAGAAAGCCAGCAGTGAGGGTGAGGACTAATCTGTTAGAGTACAACCATTACTGTGTGGGAAGAATCACCTGAGTGCATTTCTTCACTCAGACCACGGATGGCTTCAACCTCACACACATTTGCATTGTGATGTTCCCTGTCATGCCTCTGTAAGGGCTTACAGCACACCAGCTGCTAAGCGCCCACAGAAATCCCACTGACATTAATGAGATCTGAGCTTGTCCAGCAACTCTCAAGGTGGAGTCCAACTAGCAAAGCTTTAGCCTCAGTTTTTTTGGCAGGTGAAAAGCATGTTTTCCTTGCCTCATTTGCACTATCCCAGAGGCCAAGCTCCTGTTTTCCTCTGCAGCTTCCTGCCCAACACACACCACTGGTCCAGTAAACACTGGAGATGGGGAGTTGTCTCCAGCCTGCTGTGGGGTTTTCTGTTTTTATTTAAGACTGCAGTAGCTTTGGGTGGATCTGCTTGCCCCCAAAGGCCAGGACAAAGCAGGCAGCTGTTGCCCCAGGGCAGCAGAACCACTGTAGCTGAACTGCCTGGTGTGGCCTAAGCCCTGCTGCTGCAAGGATGATGTACTGAGCTGGGCAGGGGCTGGGCCATGTGGGATCAGGGACTGCAGAGCCAGCTGCTCCCAAGGGAAGGGGTCTGCTGGGAGCCCTGAGAGGAATGAAGCAATCAACAGCTGCAGCTGCTGCCTCTGCACTCTTTAGAGGAAGAGAAAACAGGGTGCTGGAGCTCCAGGGCTCTTCCCTTGATTATTCACTGCTGTCTCAAACAGCAGGTGTGTGCCCATGGAAACTTCCTGCCCCAGCCCTTCCCTCTGTTGCATCTGAAGTAGGAATGACCTTGGCCCCACATCCTAGAAAGCTGCAAAATTCAATTGAGAGAGGCCTTGGGCCAGCTCATTTTGGAGGTCCTCAATTTCACTGTCCTGTATTTCTTGGCTTTCTCCCATCATAGTGTTCTAGATCCCAATGGAATTGCTATATATGGGCTTCCATGGAGACAGGAGTAGCAGTCATACTCAAAGAGATGTGCCTTAATCTCCTTTGACACAGGAAAATAAAAGTAAGCAAAAGGGAGAGGTTTTTACTGGTACAAAATATCAAACTAAAAATTAACCAGTATAAGCTTAAAAAGGTTTTTCCAAGTCCACCCTGTTAAGAAAACAGCTTAAAAAACATGATGGCAGTCATTCTCCTGAAGAGCTAAGTAATCTTTCATAAACTCATGCAACAATAATTTATTACTAGAAAACTAACCAATGGATTTTTAAGGTCTCTTATAATCTCTAACAATGTATGTGGCTTACATTCTCAAACAGCACATAGTTTTTCTTCCTGAATCACTTCAAGAATGGAGAGCTTCATAGACCTGATGTCAGGTTTCAGGAGGATAACCCTGACTTAGTGCTCTTTAAAACAAGAGTCAAGCGGTATCTGTATTGTTACTGACCATTCAGTCACACTATGATGGTCATACAACTAATATTACAAGTCACAGAAAATCCTTCATAATTCTCTTTTTTGAGTAAGTGTTCCCCAATGAAAGATCACTTTGTCTGTTGGAGAGTGGATGGTGGAACATAATAAAATAATACATCTTCAGGCAAGGAAAACATTTTAAGTCCATTTGGTATCTGAAAGTATTGCTTGACTCATTTTTGCATTACCTGAGAAGCTTAACAAACCCAGTATTTTCAGGTGATTACTCTACTGTAAATCACAGCCTACAGACAGCAATAGAACTAAGCTCTCAGGAGAGCTAATAACAACTAACAAACACTGTTTAAACTACTGTGGTAGTTTAGTACTGCCTCTGTAATTGCACATGCTGTATGACTTATGAGGTCACCTGTACAGATCATTGCTGTCTCTTGACACTGTAGTCTAAAATCAATAAATCCCTACACAAAAAGCACAGCACTAGTGGACTAGACAGTAAGCTGGGGCTGGCTGTGGTTACTGTTTACCAATGTGTTCTCCTCTGGGCAAGAGCTCCCCTCAGGTATTGCATGCTGACTGCTGTGGCTCTGCTATTTGACTCCAGCATTGCACCCCAGAAAACTGCATCTGGCTCATAGACTGCCTGAAGCCTTCTCCAATGTCCCCAAGCTGGGATGTAAAAACTACTCATCTCTCAAGTGGAGAAATCAATTACAAGTCAGAGCCCATGTGAATAGTTTCCCTTTTCTTAGCAAGTCTTGAATCCAAAACACAGTTTATGGTAAAGGAGAACAGGTGCCCCTTGTGTGGGTACGTGTTTCAGTGCAGATCATACACAAGTGAATTCTCAGCATCAGGTTTTGGAGTTTCTCAAGACAGCTGCCTACCTGTGCGTGGGGAGAAAGCGTTTCCTGCCTTGTCATATTGAAATAAATGGGGGGTGTGTGCATTCAGTGCCACTGTATAGAGCTGATAAACGTACAGCAATTCATCAGAGCAGAGAGGCAGGGCCTGGTCTGCTTGGCTGATACCTGGTATGAGTTGGGCACTGAGCAAGCAAGGGTAATAGGGAGTTTTTGAATTTTTGCTGTGATCCCACTGATATCCTGGGGGACAGCAGCTTCTCTGGATTGTTTTCTCCCAGGAGGAGGAAATGCCTTTAAAAGGACACTATAAATACATGTACATTGCCTGCATACTCTTTGTCTGGTCATTAGTTCCATGACTAATGGATAAAGATGATGCAAAGGGGACAGAATTAAGGATCTTTCAATAAATTGTCTGTGGGCCCAAATCTTGTTCTTGCAACAGAGGCAGTATGGGATCTGATAATAGCCTTAATAAAGAAGAATCTCAGGAATTTCAGCAAGAACTGGACCTAGACTAAGGTGGAAGGACTGGAAGTGGAACTGTAGAAGCAATTGCCCTGACAATTTAAGGCTACGTTGAAGAGAAATCATTTATAAAACACTCTGTGGTGTGATCTGTAATCCTCTGAAGTAATATATATGGCATTATGGTGGCCTTAATATTTGAAATAAAGAATATAAATAGAGCTTAAATGACCACTTCAAACTGTGCCTTTCAAGAAGGTGTATATATGTCATAGCTGGTGATGTGAAGTCAATGGCTGACATCAGTCTCAAGTGCACAAGTGGCAGCAGCTAATAGGCACAAACCTCATTCTCCTCCAAATAAAGTGGCTTATGTTGCTGAAACTGGTGGTAAAGCAAAATCAACCAAACATTTCTGGCCTCTAACAACCAAGAATTTGTTTGTTATGCTTCATCTCTTCCACCAAGTTGTACGAAATCAGAGAGCTAAGAAATAAGTACCAGCAACTCCTTTCCAGGGTTATGTGAGCCCTTCCCATGAGCTATGTAAACTGAGAATTACTATCACCATTTTAGTGAGGTATTCTAAGTCCATGGGTTTGGCCCATGCCTCTTGAACTCTTGGGAAAGAGAATATTGACCCCCACTGTGAAACACAGCCCTGAAACACATGGAACAGCTTTCTCCACATGGGTTTAATTTACCTAATAATGAATTGGAAGCCAAATTCTCTGTGGACCTTGAAATGTCCTTCTGAAGCATCACATTGGGACAGAGAGTACAAATGCCATTCTTCCTGTACATTTCCTGTATACAATGCCTCTGGGACACACAGACCTCTCCACAGCCTTTAGGCAGTAACTGTCATCCCAAGGTCTGTTTATATCTTTCACTAAAAAGTAGGCATAAGCCACAGGGATGATTTCTGGCAGAAGCAGTAGAATCCTGTTTTTCCACCCTTCACATATAACATGCACGTAATAGATTCTTGATTAATCCCTCCAAATCTACCAATCGGGATTGCACCCACTGCAAAAGAGTTATACACAATCCTGGAAGTTCAGACATGCCTCAGAGAATGGGAGAGCTGCTTTGAATCTGTTAGCTGAAAGAAGAGACAGCCTGTATGAGAGGACCATGCTGGGTGCAGGGAAGCATCCTTACCCTGGGTGGTGGGATAAGGAGAACAGGAACTGCACCAGCTGCAGCAGCATCCCTGCTGTACTTCAAACAAAGGCAGTAGCCTACAACAGCCCTTTTGCAGATCTGGAAGAGCTGCATCTGCTGCTGGGGGACAGACCTGGCACTGAGCTGCTCAGTTCTGCTGAGGTTGACATGCCTCTGGGCATGCTCAAAGGCAAGAGCTTCAGATAGCTTGGTAATCGCCCAGGATCCAGTCAGCAGCTGTGTGAGAATAGAGGAATGCAGGTTTGGGCACAGGCTGTCTAAACTCCAGCCCAGATTCTATTGGGGATATGCAACTCTCTGAAGATTTGGGAATGAGTCTCACCAATTCAGTGGATTTTGACTCAACACCTTTATCATCTGACCAGCTCACACAACATACACTTCTTGCCATCAGAAAGCACATGGTATCTCTCCCAGCAGTGGATCCGAAGTGGTGAAACATGAGCACTAGAGGAGTTAATAATCAAGGTCAGACAGGGGTCCTCTTACCATTTTCCCAGAACTTCCCTGCCTGTGAGGCCCTGTCCCCATAACCTTCATGATCTGTGCTGCACTAGCCTCTACCTCCAGCTTTTGCCAACTTGACATGGATAAGACATGGACAAGGTCAAAAATCCTGTCCTACAACATACATTCCTAAGGAGTTCTCAAAAGACAACCAAAATTGAGAAATAAGAGGTGTCCTAAAAGTACTCCTTTGCACCTCTGTATCGCTATAGGTGGCAAAGTTTTGCTAAGAGGAGGGCTGCAGGCATGGCAGCTGTTGGAAGGGGTTCAGGGGCTGTTAGGACTTATAAGAATTACAGATACAGTTCCCTGAACCCCTACAAATGAATGTTTGAAGTAACAGCTGGCTTTTGGGGTCATACAGAAAGAGAGGCTTTCTTTTGTCCTAAATAGCACGTATGAGTTTGATCAAGTACTAATTAGATCTGCAACAGGAAGTAATAATCTCCAAGGCGTAATTAGCAGCAGCACCTTCCCTGGGAGATGTGATTCCCTCCATCTCTCATTTCCCCTCCCTGCTCCAACAAACCCAATAAGCAACTGACCAAAACCCTTCACAAACCACCACAACTCTGTGATGTTCATCTTAAGAATGACTGAAAAATACATGACCAATTTAATAAAAGGAAGGGTTTATACAAAATGAGTAGAATTCACCTGCAGATCTGCAGTAACTGCTTGCTGAAAAAAGAACCACTAGAAGAAGAAAACTCCCAAGTGAAAAGCAAGAAGAAAAGCTGAAACCACAAGAGGAAAGCTAATGGCCCATGTTGCCAGAAAGGACAGACTTCTACAGAGGATAAACAAAATGCCAGGGTGAGCCAAAGCCAGAAGCTTCACCTGAAAATAAAAAATGCCTTGCCATGGGGCCAGCCAGCTGTCCTAATATAGGACAAACATACTTCAGCAAGTGTATTACTGCTGCCTAAGGCTTGTAGTTACCACTTGAGAAACTTTAACCATCTTAAATAAATTTTAAAAAGGACACATGTACACACTGAAACCCTCCAGACTTCACTCAAGAAGGTACATGGACACTTATTCTGCTCTTTTACTGTTCTTGTATTATTCTGTTCTTTTCCTGCCAACTTGTCTAGATAGGGATATTTGTCGCACCATAATTATATCTACAAACCCTGAGTGTAAATGTATGTACAAACCCTGAGTGTAAATACATACATTGTAAAGACTTTGCCAGGAACTTAATAGTGCATGAGCACTTCAGGCTTATCTCTAGGTAAGGACTTCCATTTGATTCTGCTAAAACTAATTCTCATCTAGACCAGCCCACATCCAGAGCCATGCAGCCCACATGTACCAACCTCAGCCTTGGCCTCAGGCTCCTGTAGGAAGCACTGCTGGGGATGGCACAGTGATCACTGTCACAAGAGTGACAGGGTTTACTGGGAGATTTATTTTCTTTGCTCTGACTTCATACACATCTCCACACAGAGCCCCCCATCACGTGACATTTTTAGTGGTACCTGTTATATAAACAACATGACTGGGAAAAGCATCTGCATGACATAGGGTTGCACCTTACAAATAATTTATTGCAGTTAAGCAAAAGCTAGGGGATAACTTTGTTTTAGCTTGCTGAAATATAATATCTGAAGATGCTAAAAAGCCACTAAGAGCTATTCAAGAGACTATTACAAGAAATCTTGCCAGGACCAGCACGCTCAAGCAGTTTATGTCCATCTCAGTTATCTGGGGAAAGGTGAAATGGGTCTAATGTTTTTGAAGTTTTATGGGGTTTTGAGAAATCCAGACATGTATTTTAATATTTGGAAAATCCTGAGATCAGCAAGACAATCGTCTGCAGATTTAACCACAACTTGGACCTACCTCTTAGCAAGTCTAAAAGTCTTAAAATTGCTGTAAAAGCAACAACAAAAAAACCCCACCAAATAACCCCAACCAAGCAAACTAAAAAACCCCAAACAAAACACAATCTTTCTTTTTAATATGTACACATAATAATGGGATTTGTGCTGTAAAACATTTATCTTTAAATGACAGAGTAGAATACTATAATTCATGCTCTTTTCATAACCAAGCTAACTGGAAGCGTTTCAGTGGCTGATTTAAGTAACTTCCAGGTTTTTGCCCACTTGTCTGCAATGTGTGAGAGGGGTAAGAGTATTTCAAAGGCTTTGCAAGACTTATAGGCTCACAAAGCTCTCCTCCTGCCTTCTAGATAGTCTTGTCACCCAGCTACCATCACATCCACCTCTCATGGTGGGATATTTTTCAAACACAAGTTATGTGGTTCAAGAAAGAGGTGCTGCATGTACACACCAGTGCTTTTTGCTGACAGACACAGTTTTCAAATTTTAGCATTTCCTCTCTTGTTACTTGTCCTTCCATATTTGAAATTCAGGAAAAATGGGAAAGTAGGTCCAACTCTTCACAATATTTGAGATTTTTAATTGAGTGGGACATTGAAACAACTCCAACACTGTCTGCAGGGACTTTCAACTAAAAACATCATAACACAGTGACTTCCCTTTTGACGTAAGAATCAATCATGTCAAGCACTCAGATTTACACCTCCCTTCATATTACTAATCTACACCACCATAACTGTTTTACACCTTTCTAGTATTTACTTTGGCTTCCTACATCCTCTGTTAATCAAGTCTTACTTTTCCATGACACAGACAGCTGTCTTGAGATTTTCTAGAAGCTGGTATGACACACTTTCATTTGGAAACTACAATAAATCATGGATGCACAGCTAATGCAATAGCTACAGTAGAGTCACTGCTCATTAAAAAGTGAAAATAGGTGGATTGTGCTCTGTGGTACAGCAGTGCTGCGGCAGCAATACACCACTGCTCCAAAATGAGAGAAAAACCTGAAAACGTTAAAGCCATTTATGGCACTTATCTCCAACAAAGACACTAATTTCAGGTATTTGGAACAAAGAACAGTGTACTTTATTCTTTTTTCATCTTTCTGTTTCTAGACTGGGCAAATTAACATTATTTTCTTACCACAAACCTCTGGAGACATCATGGTTTAAGAATGTTTTTCTGAACTCTCACGCTAAAAAGCAATCAAGCAGCTACTGAGCTTTGCAAGAAGGAGGCGGCATCTTGGTTAATAAATCCACCTTAAAACAAGCTACCCTGCAGGGATCCAGGCTGGGTGAACTGAGGCTAGGCAGAAGCACAGCAAAATCTTTTCACTTCCATCCAGAGCCAGCATAACTCACTAAAGTCAGTATTTCACACACATCATACTGATGAGCTTAGATTAAAAGACATACACACTTCTTCGGTGGGCCTTATCATTATCTAAACCACCAGCTATATGCTGACAAGAAAAGCAGGCAGGCATATTGTCATTCTCTCCTCCCTCTCCATACAGGGGGAATGCTTCTATCCCAGAAAGCTGGCCTGCTGCCTGCTGTCCTAAGCCCAGCCCCAGCACTGTGTCATGGAGATGGCTAAAACTGCAGTGATGGGAACCCTACCACAGAAGAAATGTATGTGCATGGCTAAGAGGGAGAAAAACAGAAAAAGGAAAGAAACATGACTGTTATCCAATCTGTAATATATCTTTTTCTACAGAAAAGCCATTTTGTTATATTAACCATTCTACTTTTTCTTTTTTTTTCTCTCCCACGGTGGCCAAGTTTTAGTGGAGCAAAGCTTTAGCTCATTTCTGAGAAAGGAACCAGAGGTTTGCTGCCTTGGCAGGAGTAGTGGAAGGGGGAAGAACTGAGCAAATACCCTTTGAACTTTTCCAGTAGGCTCACGCAGGACTGTCCGCCAAACACACTCCAAGCCAAGCAGCTGGGGAGCGCAGGGGCTGATTCAGTGCTGCAACGCGTCTATCTGAACCTCCCACAACACGCGGGTGGCTGGGCTTGTTATCTGCCGGACAGATAAGTTTCCGGGGAAAACCCCCGTCCCTTCCCCCGCTTCCGTGCTCCCCTCCCGCCCCGGAGCGCAGGACGGAGCCATCAGCAGCTCCGGGAGCAGCGCCCGCAGCCGCGCCGGGAACAGCGGCCGCTCCCCTCCGCGCCTCCGGCCGGTGACACATCGCGACATTCCCCGCCGGCCGGGCACTCCAGGAAGCCCGCTGTTTGGCTTGGACACGGGCACAGTGACACGCAAACACACAGGTGGCTCCATCTCTTGCGACACAGGGTCAGGCTTGCTTGCCAAAGGCGCCTGCTTTCCGCAGTTGTTTCTCTAGGGATCAGGAAAACACCTGATGCCTAGTGAAAAGCAGATCCCTTGTTGGAATTAAATTCTGGTGAAGTTCACTCTGTAAATGCAGCTCCCTGGCATTTCTTGATAAATCAGCCCAGGTCCCCAGTAACATTTTTTGGTAGCAAAATATAATTTCTGTACTACTTTTGGGGAACATTACAACCCAGACTTGGAAGCTGCTTTATGGCTGACATGCATTTCCACTGCAGGTCAAAAATCCCACTCCCTGCTGACTTCTCTTGCGGGACATTTCTGCTGACCTCTGTCTTCCTTCTGTTTTCTGAAGTCTTCCTGACTTCCATTGCCAGGGTCTGGCACAGAGTTCCTGTGTCCTGAGTAAGAACTCTCTGACTGAAAGAGATACTTGCTAAGACATGGAGCACCTCTGGATGCGTGCAGTTTTGACTTTGAGCTATTTCTCAGCTGTTTTTCACCTCTTCTTGATTTTTGGTGTAGCAGCAATTTTAATGTGTTTGCTGCTATCTTTTACCTGGTGGTATTTTCCTCCCATGGGAGAAAGTGCAAATGTTTTAAACCTATTTGAGGGAAAAATGAAAACTGAGAGCTAAGTTCGCTCTCTCTCAGCAACAGGGACACTTTCCTTTTCTGGATGGTCTACACATGCTTCATTGCTGTTAATAATTTGATTCGGAATAAAATTAAATGGAGATCCCTACCTGCCAGGCCTGAGGCAAGCAATTTATGGCTTGAGTTGCCCAGCACATGTCAGACATTGCTTCTTTGCCAGCACTGTTTGATTAGGATGCAGGAGGGAGATTCTCCAATTAATGATGGCAAATGCTGTCTGAAAAGGCACATTTCAGAAATGGAAACAAAGCACAGTTCTTCCAAGTGGGGACTGGGTAAAGTGAGGTTGCAGAGCTCGGCTTCAGTGGTCGCTTCTCTCCTATTTCTGTCTGCTGGCTTTGGCCAACACGAGGGGTGATTCACAACTTGGAACTTGTGTCCCCCTCACCCCCTGTCTCTTTTTTCATCACTGGTCTGGCAGAGGAAAGGCTTCCCACATGATCCTTCAGCCAAATCCTGCTGGAACTGCAGTTGTCTCATGGTGGTTTCATCCCAAATATCTCAGCTGCTATGCTGCCTTCTGTAGATAGGAACTGCTAAAATTTTCTGGTTTCTTAATAGAATGCATCTCTTGGTAGGCACAGTGAATATGGAACTGGAAGCAGGACTATGGCCTGAGGAACAAAATGTCCAGTATTGCACAATTGGTTCACATCTCTTCTAAAGATTTCATTTGTAATGCTCTCCTGGAGTTAAAGCAAATTCACTGCCAAGTACAGTAAATGAAGTATTCAGTAAGTGTAATTTGTTGTACTTGATACTTCTGACCACAAATGGATAACATTTTTTACAGTATTTTTTTTATAACCATGCGGTAAAGAGGTTTAATAATTTTTTTTTTTTCTGAATCATACCAATGCCTCCAAGCATTTTTGTTCAGGATTCAGATATGCTGCGTGACTGGTCACCGGTGTTAAACAATATGGTTTCTATTCCCTACCCAGATTCTTATAGAGGCCAGGACTATCTGGAAAATTTAAAAAGGCTCTGAAAGGAGATATAGGAAGAAAGTAAATTTTAGAAAATTCAGCAGTCTTCCCTCCTCTTGCAAAAGAAATGACCTCATATAATGCTGGACATGTGCAGTTCAGACTTGAAAATACCCATGTTCTTTCTATGCTTGCAGATACACCTTCCAAGATGATGTTTTTCTCGTGACATCTACTCCAAGTCCTTCCTTGTACATGTATACCTCAATTTTTTTATTGCAAAAGGTGAATTTACTGCTTTGAAATACAAATGCCAACTTGAAGGTTCACAGAGGTGCTCACTTTCATATGGCACATACTTCAAACTACTTTATATATTTACTGTCTCTCTGGTTGGGGTTGTCTGCTTTATGTTGTGGTGTGGCTGGCTAAGTACAGCACTTCAGGTGTATAAGGGGCATAAGAGAGTCCAGGAGCCCAAGGGCCTTCTTGGTGGCTGGGAACTTCAGACCTCACCTAGCTCAAAGTTCTCTCATTGACTTCTTGCTGCCACAAAGAACAGCAATGAGCTGGAAGCAATTGAGGCCCTTTGATGTGGCGTCCAGAGAGAAGTCTCCAAACTGGTGAGAAAGTCAAACAGGAGCAGACAGTTGTCTCCTGAGATTTCTGTCTTCTGTGTTTTTCTGCTAAAGAATGTGTGTTTAATGCTTGAAGGAGAGGAGACATACCAGGTGCTTGTAGGCAGAAGACGTCTCTTTCTCCTCTACCACTTATCTGTTTATCCTGCTTTTGTGCACTCTGGTATTCAGGCTAACAATTCTTAAAACACATCCTAAGATGTATCCATTAGATAACAAGATTAACTCCCAAATTCAAGCAAGAGCAAAGTCAATGAACTAAACTGTCAGCCTGTCCCAAAAACCTTATCAAAACAAACTGTTTTCTGTCTGTGGCTGGAGGCAACTTTATATTTCATCTTATAAAGCAAGCTCTGTGACTTCTCCTTCTACAGACTGCCTAGGATACTAAAACTCACAGCTTCCATTAGGGTGTTATTTCTAAATCTACTAGGCAACTTAACAAAAGCAAAACAAAACAAACAAAAATCTCCAAGCAAATGAAAAACCAAACCCAAAACAAAACGAAAAGACACCTATATTTTGATGGGTAGGTCCTGTAGCCTACACTTATGACTGGTGAATATATTGTTTATTAACCTCGAAGCGGTAACTACTTCTCTTTCAAGCAATTTCATAGAATCATTAAGGTTGGAAAAGATTTCCAAGATCATAAAATCCAACCTTCATCTAAACACCACGTGCCCCCTAAACTATATCACAAAGTGCCACATCTCCTTATTTATTGAATACCTCCAGGGACTCCACCATTTCCCTGGGGAGCCTGTTCCAATACTAAACCACTTTTTCAGTGAGGAACTTTTTTTTCCAACTGGAACATTGCTTGGTATAAAAAGGTTTGAAAATCTCTGCAGCATGTATCCAAGCAGCCAGTATTGCTGTATAGGATAGTTTTCCATAGCTTCACAGAACAGATAAGGAGCAATTCATTTTGATTAAACCTCTAGAAACACAGTATTGTTACTATTGGTCTTTAAATGGTAGCTGGCTCTGAGTGCTGACTATCTATAGTAACACTGCATCAAGCCTCAGTGACCATAGATAAAGTTTAAAAGTCCATGTTTCATTTATTTAAACTTGCATAAATGCACTTAAGGTATAAGCCACCCTTAGCTTTGTATTTTTTATCGTGAAAATATATTTATGCTTCAAATAAATATTTTCCTCAAAATACACAGGCTGCCGCAGAACTTCAGCTGTAAGGATGATGCATACAAGCCCTCAAAAAGTGTGGCAAATAACAAATGAGAAATATGCAGTGCTGAGAGTCAAGTACTGAAAAATATAACCTCAATAAACCTTGCTTTACATAACCAGCTGTTGGAAAAGCATTTCATATGTTGAAAAGAGATTGAATAACAAAAGCTGAATCCTGTCTGCCTTTGCTACTTATACAGGTAATCTTCTGGGGGCTCAGATGACTTAAATACTGTGTTATATAAATGAAATTGCAAGTTCAAACACCCTACGTGGGTTTCACAACCTCTACAATATTCTAAATGTTTTCTCAGATAAGTCATTTGGTCAACCTACAATGTTATATCATCAAAAATTACATATTTCAAATGAGGATTTGGTTAAAAACTCAAACAAAATCTCTTCTGCATATCAGGTAATAGAATACATAAATTAAACTCTTTGAAAATTGTGAAAGAAGGAGAAACTAGTAAGCATGCATATTATCTGTGCCATAATTTCAGTGAAAATACAATGTGTGATATGAATGGAATCTATTATCAAAATGCATTTCCTGGGCACCAAAGCAGAAAATATGTTATCATTTGGTGGAACCAATGTAAATAAGTATCTTCCAAAGATTAAAACAATCTACAAGGGGACCTTCCTGTGTCTAATGGGACTATGTGTTTAACAATTTTTCTTTCTTCATATTGGTGTTTGAACTGGGTCACTGACATTTCTCTTAAGGTGACAGTTTAGAATGTACTTATAGACACTCATCCTGTCTACAACATCTTGTTTCAATTAAAATTTGATCTTGAAACAGACGGAAGGATGGAAGTGGGGGACACTGTTGTACCAGCTAGTGATGATCTATTAAAAGTTTTTCTGCCCTGGGAATGGCAGGGCAAGGCTTACAGGGAAACACCACCTCAGAAACACTGCCCTGAAATCCTGCAAAGCCTCCCTCTGTGGCAGGAGAAGGAGAGTCCCAGATGCCTTGTCCCCTCCTACTGGCACCACATGCTGCCCTGAGCCTTTTTTGAAGTGAGTTCTTGCTCTGCAGGCCCTGTTCTTCACATGCCTTTTGCCTTTTTATACAATGCTTTTTGCCCCACTTCTCTGGGTTTTTCAGAGTGTGACACCACTGTCTAGTTTAGAACAAGCTTTTGCATTTCAGACTTTTATTTATCAAAGGTCTTTGTGGATTTCTGTTTTGAATGTGCTTCTGGAACACAGGTAGGCTCTTCTGAATGGCACTGGTCTCGGGAATCCTAGCTAGCTTGGCATGTTTCATCTACTCCTGTATCCCTTGATTCTACCCCAGCAACTCCAGTTCATGTCTCCCAGTCACAGTGAACTCAACCTTCCCAAAAATACTGCCACTTCTTTCCATAGGTCTCCTTCCTGATGTGCTGCCTCTGGCTGACTCCCAAGTCCCCTGGGTGCCCCTTGGGGAGGACTGAGATCTCCACATTTTTGTCTGGCTGAGACTGACACATGTGGATGTGAGCAGGGTCAGGATGAGGTAACATAGGAGGAGGAAAAATTGATAGAAACATCAAAAGGCCTAAAAAGATAATCTGTACATTTATAGCTATGGCACCCCCTTTGCAAGAGAAAACACCTTACTTCAGGCTGCATATGGTGCAGTTCACACTTTAAAATAGTTGTGCTCTTTTGAAAAAGGCAGGGAGATCTGCCTTGGGGCATCTGGAAACTCCCTCTGCTTGAACTCCATTTCCACACAAGCAGAGAGTGCTTTAATATCTAGTGACCCTCTGCCCTCTCAAGTGAGGCTGAAATCAGCCAGCTGGTTCAAGACCCACTGGAGAAATGGTGGAGAAAACTTGCACAGTACAAATGTAAAATAAAACCCTCAGCACTGCTGCTGTCAATGCCTTCACCAAGCATCATCAGTGGGAAGCAAGAGGATTTGGGAGCACAAGCCTGGCCTCAAAACCACAGCTGCACCTCATGACAACAGGCACTCAAAGCTGCCAAAACACACAATACACATTTCACACCAGGCCTGAAGAACAGAGAGAGACTTGGGCATCTCTACCCTCACTCCTTGGAGTCCTGCTGCCCCAGGCCCCACAGCTCTCCTTGCCTTGTGCTGCCCTCCAAGGTCGCAGCAGCCCCTAGATGACCTTGTAGTTTCTACATCCCACCTGTGTGGGGTCTCACCATCCCAACCCTCCTTGGAAATTGCACCCATCCCACGCTGACCCAAGTGCTCTTGTCTCCTCCTTCCGCCTCTTACATTACCCCAGACTGCGGTATTCCCTCCTGCATGCACATACAGTCTCACACTTCCTTCCTCCATTTTTCTGTCTCTGAAGTTGGACAATTTTAATGTTTTTATGTTAATTGCTTTTGAATAACAGCCCTTCTGGAAAACAAAAGGTTTCCCAGAGTACTGGTTTTTTTGGAAATGTTCCCATAGCCAACTACAAGCTGAAATAATAACAGTAATAGGAAAATTTCCACATAAGTATATAAGACTTTTTTTCAACAACTGGTAAAAAAATTGTGGAGTTCTTTTTGGTTGTTTGATTGTTTGGGATTGGTTTGTTTTTTGACATTTTCCAGTTTTTGACATTTGCCAGTTTTCCCCTCCAAGCCTCCCAATTCCCCCATCCTGCCAGGACCAGGGCACAAAGTGGAGTCTTGTTGCAGTTTGCTTCAAGACAGGGAGAGGCAGTGACCTTGTTTACCAAGAGCAACCTCAGTGTGTACAAGCAAAGAGCTGTGTGGAGAGGCTGCCTGCCTTGGCTGGCATTCCTCTCTTGTTAAAGACCACAGGAAATGATGGACATTTCTAAACCGGAAAAATTTGCAAGCAAGCTTGGGCTAACCGCAAGAAAATGAAACACACGGGAAGAATCACAAGGCTCATGGCAGAAGAGGAAAAGCTGACAACTTTTGATTCATGCACTGTTAAAGGTTATGATGCTGCCATCTAACATTATGGAAATAAAACCACTGTTTTGAACACTAAGCAGGTAGCTGCTTCAGCAGAAAAAAATGCAGGGTTTGCTCTTTTTCATGTGTTTGTATGTGAGCTGGTGGTGCAGTTGGGCTGGTCTCAAAGAGACAGTGACACAGGGTTGGAGAGGACCAACTCATATGCAGAGAGCTACAAGCCCTCACTTGCTTTCCTGGAGCCAAACCACTTGGAGTACAAGCCTGATAACATCTGCCTTAGTCTGCTTCCATCTCCCTGAACTTCTCGAGTCTTTTAATGTCCCCTTCCACCTTTAGAAAGTGAGAGTCCAACAGGCAGGGGCACAGAGTTAGCAGTCCCATTACAATCAATGCAAGTGGGTGAAAGATGAACAACCACATGGATGCAATCCTACCTTTTTGCCTTTTGCTCTGATAGCCACAAACTTGAAGATTTTCCTTTCAGTTCGTTCTTGTCAGCTTGTTCTGTCTTCCTCTGTTATGCTCCAGTTCCACAGACTTCTTAAAAATTATTTAAAAAATAAAAATAATTTAAAAGGTGTTCTAAAGGAAGGCATACATTACACACCATCTCATTTCCATGTAGGATTTTTCTTACAGCACACACGTTTGTTAACTACTAAAATATCACAAAGAGTACAACCATCTCGTATGTTGTGTTGGCAGGAAGAGAGGAAAAGCATTTCACATCTTAGCTTCCACCAGTGACTGGCACACTGTGGGGCTTGGCAAGGAAAGGAACTACTGAACAACCTTCTGCCAGGGCAGAGATTTCCCCTGAGCTGGCACTGGCATGGCTGTGCTGGGGGTTGTCTACACATGGGGCTGCCAGGAAAGAGGGGAGAAATCACAGAAGGAAAGCACCCTTAAGATTATCTAGTTCCAAACCCCTGCCATGGGCAGAGACACCTTCCACTAGAGCAGGTTGCTCAGAGGGAAGGAGGTTTTGCTCATGGGCCCACCTTCGTACCAGTGACCCCACGGCACACACAGGGTGAAGGAAGATAAAGCAGAGAAGCACAGTGGTACTTGGTGCTTTACAAATCTTTACCTTCTGACAGAGCTGAAGGGCTTCACAAAGGTTTCCCAGCACACGGCCACATATGGGTGCTGGAAAGAAAGTTTCTGCATCCTCCACCAAGCTTTTCTCATGACCAATTCTCTTAAATCACAGAGGGCATTAAAATAAAGAGGAAAGGAGCCCAAAGGAGAGAAAAGGACAGGAATAGTTGCAAGATAAGAGAGAGCACACTGGCAAGCAACAGCTGTTACCAAATAAGCCCAAAAGGCTGCAGCTGCTAGTTTTTCTCTAGATTTAAAGCAACAGCTTGCAGGAAGGCTGCTGGAGCTTTGCAGGGGGCCAAAGAGCCAGGTAGGGACCATCAGCTATTTTCAGTGTGGAATGTCAGCACAAGCACAAAAACCAGAAGATATCATAGAATGATTTGGGTTGGAAAGGACCTTAAATATCATCTAGTTCCATCTCCCTAACCGTGGGCAGAAACACCTTCCACTAGATGAGGTTGTTCATGACTTCACCAGCCTGGTCTTGAACACTTCCAGAGATGGAGTATCTACAGCTTTTCTGGGCAATCTGTTCCAATACCTCACAGTGTTTTCACTCCTTTCCAACAGTATTTTCTGTGTTCAGTGATAGCCTTGGTCTGCCTGCTAGGTAAAGCTTTCATGAGGTTTGTGAAGCTGCCTATCTTGATTCCATCTACAGTGAAAATGCAGCAGACTTCCCTGTGAGTCAGGTGAAAATACGGTTTATAAAATGGAGATCCATACAAATCCATACAATGGAGATCCAATGGAGATCCATACAAATTTTGAGACTAAGCCATTTGTTCAAGAGGAGTTTCCATTTCCTTAGACATCCAGTGTTTGCACCATGTAAAAAAGAGACAAACAGCTTGCTGTGAGGCTGCAATGTTTATTTGACACCCACTGCCTGTGTGTGCATCCAGACTTGAGTGCTGACAGAATGGTCAGGCACAGGAGGATCACCTGTGTCTCACCTGCACCTGCTGCTGGGAATTGTGTTAGAACAGCATCCAAAAAGCCCCCAGTAAAAAATCCCTCTCCCATATCTACTGACCTACATTGTCTCTGCTTATTCCAGTAGAAACTGGGTATGGACAGACAGACAGAGATGCCACAGACCCTGGTATGGTTTTTACAGCAGACTATTCACACAGACATCAAGGTCTATATTCTCAAAGGTACTCAGGCATCTTGTACGCACTGCAGTCACAGGGCTCAGCTTCCCATCTTCTACAGGTCTCTATTCCCATAGTGGCTTTCTCTTTTCAGATCCCAAAAATCAGGGGGTTGATATCAATGTATATCTTACGTTTTATGTCTATGAGTATCATTTACAGTAAAGGTAGATCCTCAAGATATGAAACAGGTAAGTGCAAGTTGGAGGGAAGAGTCAACTAAAATGACAAATATTTGGGAGCCTGAGTTTATGAGCACACAGCTGCTGAGTAAAAAAGCTTTATTCATTCAGAGATGGAAAAAATAAACAGAAAAATCAATACACTGTCCCTCTGTGTGGCATATACCCAGATTAAAATAATTAAAATGCATCTCTCTGCCTCCTGTGCAAATTTAACAAAGCATAAATGGGCTGTACTCTTCTATTACTGTGGAGGCATGGAGGAGGGATGAATTAGTGTCAGACACCAAAATGGGTGAAGTAGCTCTGCAACCTAGCACGAAGCAGTGTGAGACAACCACTAGCCAGGTGTAAGCACCAGGCAAATTCCAGCATGCAGAGGGCACAGAGGGACAGGCTGCTGCTGATGCAGGTTGATCTGCACAGCAGAAATGCCCAATTACTGCAAGGCAGGGAAATGCTGGTCGGACCTGGAGACATGGAGAGAATGAGAGCAGAGAGGGACTTCAGCATAATGATCTTCATCATTATAGGATTTTGCCCTTAATCTCTCCTACTTGCCAAGAGAAGCTACAGCCAACTCAAGTTATGTAAGTTGGGGCTGTCTATGTGCTGTCAGCAAATTGTTTGAAGTTCTTGCTATTGAGGGATAAGCAGCTTTTATGCAGAAAAACCTGGCACTTCAAAACTTTTAAAAATTCAGACATCACACAAGGAAGTCTTTAAAAGCTGCCACTGATAGAGATTTTGTGTAAAGAACAACTGCTTTTCCATCAAACAGCAGGGAGGTAAAGAAATGGCACTCTCTTCTCCTAGTGTGCTGAAAGTAGCTATGGGCTAAACCTGTCAATTTAAAACAGAAATCAAATGTAAATGCAAAAATCCAAAAATCCAAAAATGTGTTGAATGACATACATATATAAAAAAGTTTGCCAGTAATTTCTATTAATTATTATTGTGTATGGAAAGTAATGAGAGCTTAGCCCTCTGAGATTGAGTTTCTGGATTGTCTCAGCTTTGGACATCCACACAACAGCATGTTATTAACTATTGTTTACAGGCAGTTTGAAGAGTGTCACAATACAGACAACCCTGACCAGCTCTCCTGCACACTCTCAAACATGTGGGGAGTAAGCAGTGTCTGCTGTTTGCCCTTACCTTACCAGAAATCAGTCCTTTATTAGTCTGGGGAAAGCCCAAATCTTTTCAAGAACACACATGAATCATGTTCCACCTGTGGGCTATATATCTATTCTGCTGTTTAATTTACTGCACTTTCACGTAGTGTCAACAGTATTCACATATTGCAAACAGGAAAACTGAGTCAGGAAGTTTGAGAACTTCTTTTATGTCACGGATTAAAGAAATACTTAAAACAGCACATCGGTTACTGTATTGAACAATAGACTAATAAATTTTAGAATTGCATATGCTATATAGTAAAATTTAACAATCCCTTATTCTTTAGATTAAGTGTCTCCTCACACAAAGTACACCCTGAAGCTCTCAGCAACAATATTTTTATCATCTATCCAGGTTCTTATATGACTCCCATCACTGCAGCACCTGCTTTTATGGTAGCTGTGAAATACAGAGCCATAGAATCTAATATGGAATCAGAACCAGGAAACATTGTTTGTCCAACTACTATATAAGCCAACATAGGAAACTAAATTAGAATACCAATAAGCTCCAAGCTCTTTTTATGATGCTGGATCAGTTGACTTTTACTTCATTGATCACAAATTGCTATTGTTAGGATTAAGTATAAGAATCATCTGGAAGAAAGTCACTGTTTTGTGAGAGACTTAATTTTGCAGAGAAGGAGGGAAGAGTGTGATTCCCATTTCTTCTCTTACAAACCCGTCAAAACAGAATATTTGTCTTTCTGTCAACCGTCAATTGGTATGAGACACTCTTAGCTTTGTTTCTGAAAAAAAGCAGGAAAGGAGAAACAAGAAGAGTGCACAAGAAAGTAAGTGCACGTACATCCCATCTGTTATGACCTGCCTCTCAGAACAAAATGGTATTATCTCCTCAGGGAAGGACCACTTCATTTTGCTCTCACAGTCATTAACATCTTCACAAAGTAAATACAAGAGACAGCATTGGGCATTGTTTTGTACTCTGCAGGGATATGATTGATGGTACAAGACTGTGGAAGAATCAAGACTGTGAGAACATAAAGCTTTCATATGCCCCTTTCTCTTGTGAATGTGGTGCACTTTAGTAATGAACATGCTCAGGTATTCTAATCTCAGACAAAAACAGGAGTTTTACTTATGAGGAATCATTCATGTGAACAAGATGAAGCAGCCAGTGTGTGGGGCTGAGGTTCAGCTCTGCCTGCAGCTGCAGCACAGCAGACAGGGACCTGCTACAGAGAGTGCAGGCGCACAGGGATTGTGTGGAAACTCCCCTCAGAGCTGAGAACAAAGTGGATGAGAGGTAAAGTAGGGTGGTGGTGTCCCTTTGGCAATAGGGAGGTGTAGGGAGCAGTATGTGCCAGAGGGAAGGGAGGTTGGGAGTAAAATGGACATAATATAAAATCAGCCTGAGAATACTGACTGCCCAGAGACCAGCTGCCATGCATATGGAGATGCATGAAGACCTCCCCTAGGAAAGGTTCCCCAGGAACCTCCACAACAGACAGGCTGCAGCAGTCAACCATCTGACCAGTAGGTCAATGGAAACACAGAAGGTTCTCCTCCCAGATTCACCTCACTCAGCCATGGATGATTCTCACAACCAACATTACTTTGTCAAGGATCAGTCTCAGCTTTCATGAGTGTCTCAGACAAACTCTTAGTCTGCAAAACATAGGAAATCTAGACAGAAAGACAGAGAAAAAGCCACCCACTGAGCAAACATGAAGTCTGGGCCAGAAGGTGTTTAGCAGGGAACACTATGACAGGTCAGAAAGCATGCAGAAACAAACATGGGGCTTGAGGCGGAAAGTGTTTGTGCTGTAAATGCTGGATTTAGGTCTGTGTTTCAGACAAGATATCTCTCATATGCTGTAGTGAGCTCTAGGGTGACCAGCCTGTACATGAAATCTGTTTTACTTGATTAAAATAGAGTCAAGAATCTTCTTAGTTCATCCACTGAAGTGTCAAGGAGCAAGTGGAAAACGAGACGTTCCTTCATAGGAAAGATAGCTCTCTGACAGTGTCACTTCACAAAGATGTCAAAATGAGACAGGGAAAACACCTGCAGTGGTGTCTGTTCTCTGTTTCTGAGGCAGGGGAGAGAGGAGGAGAAAGGGCTGACAGATGCCCTTTTGAAAGCAGCTTTTCTGTGTCTGAGTTGCCAGGCCACCCATGGATGTAGGCGATGCTCATGCTGACAGGCATTGCCGAAGGGTGAAGCCAGGGAGGGAGGCCCAGGCTCTGCAGCACCCAGGATCACCCAGAATCAAACACTCAGGGTGGGAGAGCACAACAGAAGTCCAGACCCACTGTGGCTGTCAGAATTCCCTTGTCTACGGAATTAGGTCCCACCTCTGCTCCAGGGTCTATGGAGGGTTACACTTAGAAACAGCCCTGCACAGGCAAGGGGGCAATACACACAGTTTACACAGGTCCAAAAATTAACACTTGCTATTCCTTAACTTGTCTTTGAGGCTTTGTTTGGCACCTTAAGTGGCTGGAGGGGTGACTTCCTCTAAGGCCCTGGTGCTCACCCTGTTTACCCCCAGTTCTGACGTGGCAGCTCCTGGGTGGGTGCTTTGGGGAGGGAGAAGCTGGGGAATTCCATTTCCACTGCAAGATTACCTGCATGGTGCAGAGGAAGCACATGGGGGTGAGGGCCGTGGGACTTCAGGGACTCTGATACTTGTATGGTTTGGGTCACTGCTTCTAGACAAGAGCCTGTTTCAGAAGAAGTGGCATGACCTCCCTTCTGCCCTTCACCAGGTCTGGTCACTCTCTCAGCCACGCCAACTTGGGAACAATCTTTTTCTCCCCTAAGGTCTCAGCATGGGTGACAGAGAGACATCAAGTGATAGAAGTTCCTACTTCTTCCAGAGCTTGGCTCAGAAGGTAAAAAAATTAGAATCCCTGGGTCTCTCTCTGTCCTCTGATGCTGGCACCTCTCCTCCCTGGAGAATTCAGGGAGGGGAAAAAAAAGATGAAAATAGTCTGGCTAAGCCTGTGTCTTTTTACCACAAACACCTTCTGTTCTGGCCTAAGTAGTTGTTTTCACAGCTGGAAAGGGAATATTTTTTTACCTTAAATAAAAAGAAAAAAAATGGCTGGACTGTTTTCAGTGTGCTCTAGGGAGCTTCAGGAAGCCACATGAAACCAAAATGCTCTCCATCACACCTCTGGCACCTCTCCACAGCTCCCTGGGTGTCACTGTGAATTAAGTTATGTTGGCTACACTTACGATTTCTTGCAGGACATAACTTATTTGAGGTAAACACCTGGAAAACCTCTGGCTTTGGTAGCAATTAACGGAGACATCTTGATGGTGAAACCACATGTTCTTCCCTCAGGCCCGAGGCATTCTGCCTTAGTGTGCCTGCACCATGCTCCAAATTTTGAGGTGACCCTCGAAAGACACTTTCTACTGCCTGCCCAAAGGCTGGATGAGAAGATCTAAGGGGAAGCTGAAACCTGTTACAGCAGAGATTCTGCTTCAGTGCTGGAGATGTCAGGTTCAGTGCCCTGCAAGGACATAGACGGGAGGGAACAGAAAGCATTTGCCCACTCTCTATAAAACAATCCTCAGCTATCAAGCATTTCTTGTGATGTTCTCCCACCAGAACAGCCAATTCCTTCAGTAAGCTGGGTGACCAGTGTGGTCCTTCGAGCTGGTTTCTCCTCACTGGCTCTTGCCATGAAGAGGCCAGCTCCTTCATCTGCCTTCCTTCAGACGCACCGTGCAATGTCCAGAGACGTTCTTTGGGGTTTGTTTTCTTTCCTTGCTGGTGTCCCCACATGGCAGTGACTCAGGCTGTAGGCCATCCCAGCCCCCGGAGCAGCCTGCATGGGAGCACAGACAAGACTCTTGCAAGGATGAAACACTGCAACCAAGGGCTCTAAAGAATTCATGTGGCATTCCTGAAGTAAGGTGAGGCAGGGAGATATATGGCCATGGCTGCTCTCTTTCCAAGTGGATACTCAAATAGAGAAAGTTTCCTTCCCTGTGCAGATATGTGGACAGGGTGGTTAACATGGCCTTCATTAAGACAGGACTGGAGGACTGAGCACTTTACATTTTCTCCCTATTTTCATTACATTATTTTTAAGAGACAAGTTAATATACCAGGACTGACCCTGACCTTATACCAGTACAACTTGGACTTCACTGGCGTGTATTTCTATTTATACTGGAAGAAGAAAAAACAGAATCGCTTTCTACTCCTAGCAGCACTATGAAGATGAGAAGAAAAAGGACTGTGAGTGCTCTAAGACTAAGTTGTCATAGCAGCATAATTACATTTGAGTCTACTTTGTACAAAAGCAGACTGCCAGAACCTCATTTTGGAGGGAGAATTGCTGTCAGGAGAAAAGGGGAGGGCTGTGCTGTTCTGACTAAATTGTGTTAGACAGCAAACAGCAAACTGGATCTGCATCTCCCTACAAATGAACCTCCTTGTATGAAACCTTGCAGGCCATTTTCATCTGCTGTAAATTCAGAAAGAGATCACATGAAACATTTCTTCATGGAGTTTGAGGGAAGTATATCAAATTTTAAACTACAGAGCATAACAATCTATTAATTATAGATGCAAGCAGTGTTTTCCAGAGGTTACATTGTCACTGAATTAAAATTTAAACAATGATGAATTGGTGAGATAAATAACTGTTGAATAAGTAATTTCAGTAATCATGTAAATGATGGCTTCCCTGACCATCAGCATACAATCTTTTTTTTTAGGTGCTCTGATTGTGTAAAAAAACCCCAAACAGAATATCCAGAAAAAGACAAATCAAACCAATATGCACCCTATTTGCTTATTCTCTGGCATGCATATAGGCTGGCTGTTCAGTGCAGGTTTTCATGGCATACCTCTAAGCAAGATTTCTCATGGATGCCAGCTCTGGCAATTTTGAACACTTTTGCATCTTGGCAAACTATCCTAAGGAGAGACATTTCCCCAGTGTAACATGGCCATATTCACACCACATGTACAGTGTTTCTTGGAGGTTAGGAGACTAGCTTTGTTCCACACACCTAAAATGAGCATCTCAAAACCTGGCAGTGGCTGCTGGGGTGGAGGTTGCAGGCAGCACGTCCCCTTTTCTTCTGAGAGAGAGCCTCACACCCTCCTGCACTAGTAACCCTGAGCCAGCAGAGCAGGACAATGGATACTTGGTGCTGTCAGGGCAATTTCTTTCAATGACTTTAAAATCATAGAGTCACAGAATGAGAATCACAGAATGGTAGGAAGAGACCTTAAAGACTGACTAATTCCAACACCTCTGCTGAGGGTAGGGATGCCACGCTCTAGACCAGGTTGCTCAAAGTCCCACCCAACTTGGCCTTGAACTCCTTCAGGGATGGTGCATTGACAGCTTCTCTAGGAAACCTGTTCCAGTGTCTAACCATGCTCACAGTAAAGAATTTCTTCCTAACATCCAATATAAACCAACTCTCTTTCAGTTTGAAGCCATTCCCCCTTGTCCTAGCACTGCATGACCTTGCTAAAAATTCCTCTCCATCTCTCTTTATACTCCCTTTAGGTACTGGAAGATGCTATAGGGTCTCGACAGAACCTTCCTTTTTCCAGCCTGAACAACCCCAACTCTCTCGGCCTGTCTACACAGGAGAGGTGCTTCTGCCCTAGGCTGATCATCTCAGCCCTCCTCTGGACTCACTCAGAGTTTATGTTTTTTATGATTAACTTGCAAATTATCTTCTTTTGTAAAGAAACAGATAAGAAGAGACATAAAACAAAGAAATGAAACATGCACCAGATGGCACAGGATTACTAATCAGAAATAAGCACACACAATTTCTGCAACAACCTGGAGCAGAAGAAAGCCAAACTGTACAGACAAAGTTTGAAGTTGAAGGTCAGAGAAGTAAAACAGGGGAGGCAGTGTCAGCAGGAAAGCAGAAAGAATATATTTGCTAGCAGAGAAATTATTATAGCTAACCAAAACTTTCATCCAGAGTAAAATAAAATTCCTCAGTAAACTTTATTTTTCTTTCATTTGACACCATTATTTCTTTGTCAGTATAGAAAGACTTTTTTTGGTTGATGGTTTGTATAACCTTTCTACTTTGCTTGTGGGGAAAATCTTTATCGTGAAAAAAGGTGTAATTGATGTGGTGTCTGAAAACAGCACCTATCATATGATGAAATAATATTTCTGAATCATAAGCAGCTTCATTCATCTCCAGAAGACATTTGTGCTGAAGCTTCACTGTGACCATCTGAATGTCAACATCATTAAAAATTTTGCAGCCACTTAAAGTTTACTTTCAAGAGAGAAGTGTCCTACCAATCTTTCTTCCTATCTTGATGGCTGCATCTATATTTCTGAACAGTCAATATTGTCTGTGCTATATTTTATTTTTGTGGTAAACACTAGATAAAATGAAAATGCTATTAGTTTTCTCTTGACTTTACTAGTCTGGGAAAATACCCTGACTCACTTTCCAGATAAACATTCACATTAAAATACATCTTATGAGCTCCTACATTTTTATTCTTGTCATTTTAGAGTCATTAACATTATCTACCTCTGAGTTAAACTTCTTCTTTTTCTTAGGAGTGACATTCAAAAAAATGTCAAAAGTTTTGTTTGGTTATTTACAAAACATGGAGCTGGAGCTTCCTTATTGTTAGGCTGGATGTTGTGCTGGGGTTGAGTAGGCTGATACTAAGAGGACAACACCAGTGCCCAGCACTGACCTTAATGCCACATATAAATTCCTCTTTCAGTCAAAGCATTTGCTCCCATCTGTAGAAAAGATTGTTCCTATACCTTCCTCATTTTTTTTTCTAAACCTTTATCTAATCACCTTCTCCCTCTTTCCCATCTGTTTCACAGCATAAGAAAACACACTGAAACCAACAGCTGCGTGCCCAAGCAAGAAACAACAGCTCCCCATCACATCCTGGGGACAGCAGAAAAGCCACTGTCTGAACACAGCTGGGAGCCAGGGCATGGCCTCCCCCCTTGCAGGAGTCCTAATACACCCAATTCCCCAGTCCCACAGCTGCAATGCCCAGGCCATGACAGGGAGACAAGGAGATGTTATTTGGAGCTCTTAACTGACATCACCACCTCCCTGTTTGTATCCAGAGCTGTTCTGAAGACCTGGTGTCCGAGCATGTAACTATTTATTATTTAGTCTCTAAAGGAGATCTGTGTCTGCTCACAGAGCTGCTGTAGGAGAGTTCTCTCTCATCTCGGGATGAGCCAGAGCTGTCGCAATGCCCTACTTTCCCCTGCAGCCTAGATCTCCCTGTAGCTCCAAGGACACGGCTCGACCCACGTGTTCAGGTTGACTTTATCCTCTTCTCTAATGATTTCATTCTTGCCCCCATCCTGTGTTCTGCTTTTAAGTGTACTTTCTCAGCAGCTCAGCATATAAAATTAGGAATCTGGTGCACCTGGGAGAAAAATGCATTATGTTTCCCTGTTTATTCTTCAGCTGGATCAGTTTCCCAACGTGGTGCACTGGATGGACGCTGAAATACTTCTGCTAGCCTGAGCATAGAGCTGCTCTGGGGTCAGGAACAAGCAGCTGGGGGCCAGGGATATGTTTCAAGACAGATCAGCTCCTTGAACAAGATCTCAAGATGTCTATCACTGCATCAGTGGATGAAGCAGGAATAAGGGGCAGGGGAAGAGTGATCTGGCCAGCAGCTTGGTCTCAGATTGACTTAGTTAAACCAACTTCAATTACTAAGGGAAAAGAAAAAGAAGAGACTTACCGGTTGCTTACATTTTTTCTATTTTCCAGAAAAATCACTTAAAAAGATTGGGTAGCTGGATACCCTCCAATGATCATGACCTTGTAAATCTTTGGGTTTTTTTTTACTATTGCTTTGTCAGACTTGATAAACATCCCCAGGCTTGTCTATCTTTCCCTTTTATATTACTGGATGTAACAGAAGAGGCTATACCTTTATGCAAAGCTGGTCTCTGTGTTACTATTCACACTGATCAAGAAAACAGTGAGCCTACTTATTCCTGTGGGCAGAGGGGCACAGTTCCTGGCTTAAGGAATTCAGGATCTAAATAGACTCTGAGGGAGGAGGTCAGGAAAATTATTTTGAATATCAAATTCCAGAGAACAGCAACAGCAATTGAAGTAATAGCTCAAAAATGGCCAGAGTACAATCCAAAACTGTAATTGCTCATCTTTTGACCAATTTAATGACAGGGGTTTGATAGATCTCTATGTCAGTGTTACCTAAGATGTGCTACTGCTGCAGTGATCCATGGCATGGGACTGGAAGAGAGAAAGCACCCTAAACCTAATCCTAACCCAAACAAAGGAGCCTCCCCAACATTGATCATTAATGGGTTTCAAACAGGGGGAAATGAATGGAGTAATGGCCAGAGCTTTCTTAGAGACCCAGAGAAAACTGATCCTTGTTTGTTGCAACCTTGAATTGGATCTTGAAGCAGCTAAAATACACCCAGTTTACCAAATGACCTCAATTAGTGTAGCTAATTCTGAGCCTCATGGGTTTTTCCAAGTCAAGCACACTCCAGCATCTGCTTGCAATAAAAGCAGATGACAGTGGTTCTACACGTACAGCGGAAGCTGCCTCCCCCTTAAAATGGGAGCCCTCCCATCCAGTAAATACAATGTAACTTCTGACTTGCTTCCTCCCGAAGCAATATCGCTGGATGTAACTTAGAGGGTTTGAGATCTGAAACAAAGGAGGCTAAGGATGATCTTTTAATACCGTATTCTATTAAAAGTGGGGATCTTGGCAACAACATCTGAGTACTCAGGTGAGTAAAATGTGGGTAAAATTGTGTGGAAAAACATGCCCTACTCCACAGCAGACAAACCCACCCATGCAGCGGTGAGAAAGGGCTTGAGTGCCATGAGTGGAGCCTGGTTATTACCAGCCAGCTTCAGCCTGCCTGATGCTGAGTTAACATGCCATTTTCTCTGTGCTGTCAAAGCCTTTGTCACGGTAATAGCCTGTTTCCTCTTTTTGTTAATATCTCTGTCAAGAGAATGAAGCAGCAGAATTGAAAGTGCCATGGAGTGCGATAGCACCATTCTGCTCAGGCTGCACTGGCAGCCTGCTGTGTTTTGATTAACTGGATGTTGCTCTACAATTTGTATGAAATTATTTTTCCATGGAAGCACAGGGTGATGAAAGGAAGAAGTGGAGGGAGCTGCAGGCTGGTTGTCTGGTCACTCAGGAGCAGGCAGGGCTTATCAGGCTGTGCCTGCGTGCATCTGCTCCTGTGCCTTGCCTGTGACCTGAAGTCTGGTGAGGAGAAACTACTCTTGTCCTCACAAGTCACCTCCAGTTTCTGCTCAGCTCTCCCAATAAGAGTCTGTCAATAAATGTAAATTGTGACCTGAGATACATGGATGGTAATTTGGAATGAAACCCTTGAATCCTTGAAGTACAAACTCTTCAGATATCTGGCAAGCATACTCAGTATATCAGCCTGTATGTACAGACATTGTCATCCCCACCACACATAAACACCACAGTACTGGGGGGAGGATGTGCTGACTTTCAGTTCTGCAAATTTCTCAGTGACCCTAGGTCTTGCTGAGGCCCTACAGCACAATGCTGCTGACATGGCATGCCTCTCCTCTGCCTCTCCTGCCAGTAAAACTAGCAAGGATTTTGCTAGTGCAGGGCTTTGATTTCCTTCCATGTCTGGTTGGACTTTGCATCAGACACCAAAAGAAAGTTACTTCACTTTCCCTTCCCTTGGCCTCTGTAACTGAGTGGGACAAAACTGATGAACAGGGAGTTCTAATTTTTATTTCCTAGGGCACCTCACCACTCTGGAAACAGGGATCCAGAATCCCATTTCTAAGATTAAGCACAATTCACAGGAAAGGTGCGATGAATCTGAAAGTCTGTTGTAGAAACTGCTGGTGTATAAGACTGTGTGTTACTTGCTGGAGCTTGGAGAAGTGGACAGAATAATCCAAACTGAGACATTTTCATTCTGATTTAGCACCAGTGCAAATGACACAGGATGTAAGATAGCCAGGACTCAGGCATTCCTGTTGTTGATCTCTGGTTTTACTGCCTAACTGAAGTTGTGGAGGGCTTTTGTGTTACAATGTGATCTGTTTTCTGCTCAGAATTCATGAGTAAAACAGTTCTGACCTGTGCAACGTCCATATGATTTTTTTTAACTTGCATCTACAGATTTTGTAACACCATTGCTCTGCAATCAATTGAAAATTGGTTATGAAATTAATTTTCCGATCACTTACAAACTCGTTCTCTGTTTTATGAAATATTTCAGGTTTTTTAATGAGTTGGTTTGACTTTTCAATCTGCATGCTTATTATATTTTTTTCAGAATATTTTAAGTATTTACAAAAATATTATTCCAAATGCAAATTTGGAACTTATTTGTGATTATACCTCTCTCACTCTCCTTCCCCCTCTCCCCTTACTTATTACACATGCTTGATATACTCTCTCTACTCCAGCAGCTTTGTAATACATAAGAAGTTTGAGACCTGGGATTTGTTTTGGTAACTTAAAGAACTATATTAAAAAAAAATTAAAACTGAGAGAACTGGGGAAAGACCAGTGAAACCTGATGTCTGACTACCTCAAGAAAGTGTGCCACTCCGCACAGGCAACTTCCAGCTCTCCTGTCTGTGGCCAGTCCTCCCACACCCATCACCATGCAGAGGACTGAACATGTCTTAGATTTCTGCAACTCACCATATAGGACAAATTATTTTAGCCACCAATTCCCATTCCATTGCCTAACTCAATTCAAAGGAGAGCACGTCTGCAAAAAACCTTCATATTCTACCTATAACAGAAATCACAAGTTGTTGTTCTGCATGAGGTTTGACTACTGCTAACTTGCAATAAGCAAGCACTGACAGCTGGTTTTGATTTTCTTTGGGGTTTTTTTTATGTTGTTATTTTGGTTTAGGGTTTTTTTGGTTTAGTTTTTGTGGGGTGGTTTTTGGGTTTTTTGTTTGTTTGGTTTGGTTTGGTTTGGTTTTTGTTGTTTTTTATTATTATTATTTTTTAAATTATTATTAATGGACAACAAATGTTGGAATGGGATGGAAAAGCGGGATGCCATTTATATGACACATTGTACTAAAAGGACTTTTACCAGAATATTGAGACATACATCCCAATGAAAGAACATGCCTGGAAATCCCACCATTCCCAAGCCAGAA
The DNA here is from genome assembly GCA_037834095.1 of Argya squamiceps. Lineage (NCBI taxonomy): Eukaryota > Metazoa > Chordata > Aves > Passeriformes > Leiothrichidae > Argya > Argya squamiceps. Next base: position 85,792,571 of record JBBMKD010000102.1, read on the forward strand.
AATACTGTGCATCTAAGCACAATCATTGCTGTAATGCTTTCAAACCAGTTTCTTACTAAAGATGAAGTGGGCAAAGATAGAAATGAAAAGACTGTTGAACAAGGCTGCAATGCAATAATAGCACCAATAGCTCATGTCTGTGGAAGACACAAGAACTACAGGTGTGTTAAAAATTGAGTATGACAAATAAAATGTAGGACTAGAGGACTTACAAATATCATATCCAACAGGTGCACCAGGAGAGAAAAAGAAAGAAGTGTTTACAAGCAGCGGGCTGGTTTTGCATTTCAAAACACCAGATAACTGTGCTGTATAAGAGGAAACAAAAAAAAAAAAGTATGGGAAAAATGTGGGTAAATGACAAAGGAAGTTTTGCAAGAGGAAACTGCCTTGGCAGGGAATGTGGATAGGATAATGTGTGTCTATGGAATATAATAATTAACTGCCATAAAGCATTGATTGCTCATAGCCAAAAGCAGCAAACCTGCATGGCTGGGCTAGAGCATGAGTGGGTATTTTGGGTCACAGCAGGAAACACCACACACTGTATTTTGTTAGGCTGCTGCAGTGTTTTGCAAACATGGAGAGGAGGGGGGATTGTAGATATGAAAAGGCAAGGAAGGTTGTTTCATTTGTTTATATTAAAAATAAATAGCTTTTGAAAATATGACCGAGTCAGTGAAGAGTATGAAACACAATCCTCTATTTGTTATGATTTAGCAAGTAGGAAGCAGAGAGAGGTAAAATCCATGCAACAAATGCACACAATAGCTTTCAAAATTCCCCTCAGTCCACAGAAATTCTTTCAAGAGATCATTCTAGTATTGTTCTAAGACCAGCTTGCTTCAAAGTCCAGCAAAAATAGGCAGGTTTTTATAAAAGAAACAACAGCTCCTGCCCAAGACCAGGCACAGCACACACCTCAGGAAGAAACACTGCATAGCATGATGCCAAAGGAGTTCACTGGTAGAAAGCCTCTGGCAGTGCATTGTATCACTAAATGAAACCAGAGCACCCTGAGGGACTGCAAAGCCCTGTCAACTACCCACACCCTGGCCTTAAGCTTTATGTTGGTTTAAGAACATAATTCTCAGGTTATTTCTTCTGATATCACTGTAGCTTTGCCTAATCTCAAAAAGTTACTCTGTCTGACCTCCAAGTGGCAGAGCTGTGATAATCTCAGGATATAAGTGAGGTAAAACTCATAGAGAGAGATAATATCTTTTATTAGTCTAACCAGCAGAGCTGAAGAAACCTGCCAAGTGTGGACAGAGCCTACATTCATTAGAAGCAGATACAGTGACTTCCAGCTTTGTGTGCTTCAGGAATGCTGAGACTGCAGTTTATGTGGGTCACAGGCAAGCAGGCCAGCTCAAGCATCACACCCAGCCTAGCTAATTCCTTGTGGTGCCTCTGCAGCCAAAGTTTCAATGGCTAGATTGCTGCAGAACCTAGGCTGGACAGGTTAAGCCTAAGCTGTGTGCTCTGCATTCTGTGAATGGATGCTTGGGCACTTTTGTCACAGAGGAGCAACAACAGCCTTATGCAGTGCTGCGGTCTTGCCTGGCCCAGACTCCCCCTGCTCCTGACCCAGCTATCAGCAGGATTGAATCAAGATAGGGGTTCATTTTAGCAGGGCTGTTTCTCTGAACTCATTCAGCTACTTAATTTATTTCTTAATTTCATTTGCACACCCTTCAAAAGCATTGTAAATCTACTCATCACATTTCACAACACTCAGCACTTAGGAACAGGATGAGGCTGGAATCTCAGGTTGCAGTGATCTCTTTTCCCAGAGGATGAGCATGGTGGAGGCTCTCTAATAGTTACCTCTTAAGATAAACCATGAAAAAATTAGGACTTACTAGATGAATAAAAAGCTACAACTAGTTTTAATTAATAGAAGCCTTTGAAAAACTCCAGAGCTAGGTTTTAACTCAAGACCAAGAGACATTAGCAACATTTTGCTTTGTGTTCTTTTAGATATTTTTTTGCCTTTGAGGTGATGATAATATGACTGCTGGGTGATATGTTATCTTTATAGTTTCGTTATCTGAAATCCATAGACTTTCATCCTTTTCAACATCATTTGTGGCAAATGTAGGTATACAAACTTGCATATATTTATACATATAAAGTAAAGCATATTTCAAGAATAAACACAGGATATCATGCAAATGGATGAGACCTGAGAGACTTTTGACACTAAGGATTTCACCCTGCCCTTTGAAGTACCAGCTTTAAGGGGTGAATTGTAATCAACTGTCTTCTTCCTTTATCTTTAAATTAGAAAGTGCAGGTAAGCTTTAAGGTATGGCTGCCTAGAACTGCCTCTGGTACTCCTAGGAAAATTATTTCCTTCAGGCACAAATTATATAGCTGAAATCATATCTGTCATATATTAACTTGATTATAGGCCAGGATCTTTGTACTATGATCACATAAAAAGGGATGAAGAATTTCCCACAAAAAAAGCACTCAAGCAGTAATCATACACTTGAAAGCAGCAAATGGAAGTGCTCAGTGTCACCAAGCTTCAAGAAAAGACTGAATCCTCTGTTTAAGATCCATTACACCAAAAAATGGTTAAACTGTCCCCAGACTATGGGAAGCATAGTAGCTGCAGTTTACAATAGATAAGTTTCACACACATAATTTCAATGGAGTAGAAGCAAAAAAGGGGCACACTATATTCAGAACAATGTGATCACTTTAATTTTCCTTTATAAAAACTTTGTTTTACAGAGGTCAGCCTAAGGAGCAGATGTGTTGATTATGTCTCTCACTCTGACTATGAAGTAGAGAGCACCCTCCAGATTGTGAAAGCAAAATAAGAAACTGTAGGGCCTTCTCCCAGCTCATGGAGCTTTTTGTGTAGCAGGTACATGGAGCTTGTAGATGTTTCGCTGTTGATTACTTTTTTCGTCAATGCAGGCAGTCAGCTACAAGTCAGAAAGTTGTAGCTTTAACTTTTTGGAAATCCTGGCCTTTGGGGGATGTCAGGATGAGCAAATTTTAAAATCAAAACCTGAGTTAAGGTTAACCCACTGCAAACATACATACATATATACATACATATATATATACACACACATGTATATATATACACATAGGTGTAACCCCAGGACAGACAAGGCTGGCATGACTCTTTTTTAATTGCTTACCTATTTTACTGTTACTAACACTGTAACTCTACCTGTGTTACTTTAATGAAAGCTAACACTGAAATAAAAATAATTATGAGCTTCCCTCCTCCCTTTTAATGTTCTTTTAATACCTGGGGTTTGGAATAAATAATGCAAACTGCTTATTGAAACATGGCCATAAATTATAAATTGCAGGCCATGCTTACTTTTAAGACCAAAGAGCTGTGGAAGGTAAAATGTGTAGTTTTAGATCCACATAGGAATGAGCTCTTGTTTTAAACACAAGAATATTATATCAATTCCCTCACCAGTCCACTAATGAGTGATGCAGGTAGTTGCTTCTATCAACACTTCATCCTTCAGGGAGCAACACATCACCATTTGTGATGTTGTTTTGCAAAAAAAGAAACCAAACAATTTTGTCTCATACAACAACCCTGTGATTATCACTGAGGGTCACAGAGGTCACAAATGAGGTCAATTCTTCCCTTGAAAACTTTTTCAGAACAACACACTGAATAGTTTGCAACCCAAAGGCTAACCAAAACAAGTGTGGACCTGCTTTTTCCTGTCTTATCATCCCTCTTCTTCCTTTCGTGACATTTTAATGAATTATCAGATGTTCCCTGATTCCCAGTCTGTAGGCTTAGTGGCAGTATTAAGAAGCACCTCGTGCAGTTTTAAAAACATGCTTATTTTATTAATTTAAACAAGTTCATTCCTTGATCATTTGAATTAATTCCAGTGTCCTTACAATAGAGATTTGGTACCATACCTATCAGAACAGAAGCTGTAGTCAGGAGGAGGTTGTTCACAATGTACTGCAGTCCCTAGCATTCAGTAGGTTTAATTCTTACTCAGATCCAGCTGAGAAATGGCTGATCTAGTGTCCAGGTACAAGCATGACCACATATGCTTCTTCTAGCCACTGTGTTTCTCAGCCTAAAAATTTCTAAAAAGTCATTTCCATTGCATTCTTCCCTTCAGTGACATAGGCACAGGAGAAACATGTTGAGATAAAAAAAAGCCCTAAATCAAGTCTTGTATAACAGCTGTTAGCTGATAATGCCTGGCTTTGAATTAAGAAACCCCAAACCACCAAACCCTTACTAAATGTCTGTTTCTAGTATAACATGCTTAGAAAGAAGTCCTACTGTTTCTGGTCACCCACCTGGAGCAGACACATGGCTTTATGATCAGATTCATCTGCCTTCATTCATCACAGTGGTATCATACGCATTACTTAAAGTGTTTGCTGCCATCTGGAATTATCAGTAATACGGTGTCTGGAAAGAGTGAAAACTCCATCCAGGACTTCCCACCCTTGTTGCCCTTATCTGCTACCATGTCTTTGCAATGAGATTCTGCAGCTGACAGAAAATTCTGCAGCTGCTCTTCTCTCCATGCTCCTGACTCTTTAAAATGAGTTTGTGCTAGAAGAACCCTTAACGAACAGAAGAGTTTTTAAGTTGTCAAAATGTTGTCATCCTGATAGCCACCCTAACAAAAGCATAGATTTTTCCTTCAGGAAGCATTGTTAAAAGTAATGACAACACTAATCTGTTAAGAATGTAAAATTAAAAGAAAATTTCAAGAAGGTATCAAAACCAAAGGGGTTCCTGAACAGTGTTATTTACAACACCCAGACAGAAGTGGCACAAACAGTGCTGAGGTTCTAGAGGATCCTGAAGCAGAAGCTGTGAGAATGCAGACAGGCACCCCAAGGACTAGTTAAGCTGTGTTTGAGCATTGTGCAATAAGATGAGGGCAAACTTCACTTTAATCCATCTGTATCATTTATCATTTATGCTGCTTCTAACTCCAGCTGTGCCGGCCCAACACACCACAGCTTTCTTCTAGCCATGGTCTGTTATGAGGTGACAGGAACTGAAACTCAGCTTCCCAAGTTGCTGTATCTATTGAAGGGATTTCACCTGTGTGCAAGCCATCAGCACAGACTGATGCGAGAGGGATTATTTGTGGTAAAGTGACTGAGCCAAGACACTGAGAGACCAACCACCCACCTTTCAGTTTTATATTATGGGCAGCACCATAATGTATTGCAGAAAAACAGCATGGATCCAGGGGATCAATAACTGATTATCAGATCTGGGGTTGTTTTTTTGACACATTTAAAAGGATCAAGTCTTTCTGAAGTAAGGACCATGGCATAAAAAGTGCAGAAGGTAGGAGCTCTGGCAGGTGAGTGTCACTACTCAGGAAGCCTTGGTTGTCTCTGTGAGATAGCTCTCTTAGGGAATTATAATGGAAAAGCTTTGAAATTTTGAGGATAAAATCCACTAGGAAGACTTGGCTCTAACAGAACTAAAAGACAAAGAATTTCAATGAAAGCCACCTATGCTTGATCAAACAATCCCACCTCGCATCCCTTTCCCTTGCTTACTCCAAGGTCCCACCTTGCCACCACCTCTATGCTCACCTGCATCCTCCCTCTCCCACCATCACAAAACATGCTGCTTTTCCCTTTCAGTCCATTCACTACCCTCCCTCATAAAAGGCCAACATTCATGGCGCTGACCACTGCTCTCTCTTGTCTTCTTGCTCTCTGTAGTCTGATCTGGTAGCACAGGGGCTACCCGGCCAGAACCTCTCTCCCCACAGCAATCCTCCTCATTTGTGCTCTTCCAAGTCATGGAAATGATTTGGCCTTCCACAAACTGAGGCTCTTTGGTGCCTGTGAGCATTACTCTCCTCTGCCTTCTCAAAACAAACCAAAGGAAGCCAAGATGACTAGGAATAAATAAGAAAATAAGCAAGAGCTCTCACTCAGACAACTGCTGACATCTCTCCAGCATTAACAGCAATAGGGTTTTGTAGGATAAAAGAGTGGATCAAAAGTGTTTCCAAAAATCCTAAATTGCTGAAATTTAGTTTAGGTGTGATTATAATCTTATGAGATACATGGAACAAGAAGGTGGATCCAGAGGAATCCATTTGCATTGGTTAGCCAATGTTAGCTGCTCCACTGAGCCAGGGTCAGGCAAAGGATCAGTGTCTTCTCTTGGGTTTCAGTCCTTCCTTCTCCAAGGCCAGTTGCTAGCTCAGTGTAATACCCTTTTGGGATATGAAGGACTGGAAAAGCTCAGCACAGCTTTGTTGGCTGACTGGGCTGAAAATGAAATGCTTTATTTTCAGATCCAGAACATTACACACCTGCTTCCAAAGCTGTCTGACAAGAATTTATATTCTTTTGATTGGCAAAAGAAATATTATAATATTGTCTTTGAAGGCTGTTAATTTACAACTGGAATCATCATGTTTTAAATGCTGTGGTATTAGCTGTTACTGTCATCACTGTCAGCAAAACACACAGACAAAAGTATCCCCTTTCACCTCTCAAAAGCACATTTCGGAGAACAGATGGAAGCAGCAAGATCTGGAATGGTGGAGAAAAACCAGACCTAGCAGCCTCAGAGGGCTGCCTAGGAAGTATTTTCCCCTCATGACAAAAGGATGATTTCACTGAGACCCTCTCAAAATTTTCAGTGTGAAATCCACCCTACTGGGGAACGTGCCCCAAAAAAGACTTGAAACTGTCAAGGATATCTGATCTCCAGAAGGCCTTCAGAGAGGTCAGCTAGCTTGTGCAGTCACCTCTGTAGACAGGGGGGAAATCTCAGAGTAAATAAAAATGTGAGTTTCTGTTGCCTCTAACTATAAACCAAATTGTTTACCCCCACCTCTCCACCCTTTTTTGTGAGGGGGCAAATAATTGAACTTTCAGCCTTCCCTATTCAGGAAGAGGTTTTTCTATCACACTTCTGTGCTCTTCCTCCAACAGACTGTAAAAACACAGAAAAACAGGTTGGGAGGACATATCTTTTAAAGGGTTTATGTAGGTTACAGGAAAAGGCACTTAATTGTTGGCAGGTGGAAAACCTGTCTGTGGGTGATCCAGCCTTGATGACAGTCCAGAGAAAATACAGGGAGATAGCTCCATAGCACATTTGTGCTTGCCATTATTTTAAGGATTAATAATTAGAATTTAAATGAAATAAGTCCAATCAATATTTCTTCACAAGAGAAAGATTTTGGTACTCCACAACTATGACCCGTGTTGCTTTTATCTCATGTAAACTAACCAGATGCAATTGCTTCTTTCCAGTAAGCTTTGTGAATCTATCCACATCTCATCATTTCTATCAGATCACTTGGTATGATTTAACCTAAAATCAAACCCTTTGTAGCCAAACCCTCTTCTTTAAATGGAAATATTTGTCCTTTCTGCCTTTAATGGGTTTATTTTCTAAGGAAGCCTTAATTGGTCCAAAACACCTTAAAATACATGCTGTGAATTCACATTTGGGAAAGTATGTCACTGTCCACGTTTAAAACCAAACTTAAGAATACTTTAAGACTGTAAAAGAATGCACGGCAGTATAATTGATTCCAGCCACATTAACAGTCACAAAAACCTGTGGCGCTTTACTAGGGAAGTAATGGGGTTGTGAATAATTTATTTTTCATTCCTCACTCGCAGGTGATGGGGATTAACCTGGCTATTTCAAATGAGTTTTAGATTATTTTAGAGTGTTGAATAATATCCTGTTTGAAGGCAGGTATTATACGTCAACAAGCCAATGTTTGTGCAGCAGGTCATTCAGAAGTGAGAGGAAATTCTGAACACATACTCAGAGTTCAAGAGCTGAATATTTTATGAACTTTGCCTATAATACAGGGAATAAACTCAAAGTGCTTTCCTTCATTCCCGTTCTTTCTTCTTCTAATTCCCCCTTCTTCTATGCCTTTTAACACTCTAGTGTCACACTAGGTGCTCCTCTCTGGAAACACAAGAATACACATTATCGCCTCTGTTCTAGTAAGCACCACAGAACTTCCGTCTCTAAGGCAAGCCTACATAAAATTAAACATTGCTGTCACTAACTAAATTTCAGTGCCTTATGGTTACGGCTACAAAATTTCTCACTAATGACCAGGTGTGGCTGATTGCAGAAGCAGCTGTCCTTGCTCACAGAGGAGAAGCACTGCTTCCAAGTCACAGCTTGGACCCATGCCACGGAGCTGATGCAAGCAGGTGTGCCTCCAGTGTAGCGTCTAGCAAGGTAAACACATGCAATGGAGCATGGGTATGGAAATACTTCTCAAAACTCTGAATAGTCACAAAAACATTTTTCCCAGTGTTTTTCATATATCCGCTAGTGCTGTTCATCATCTTGCTTAGCTCTTGTCAGGAATCACCATTTCTAAGCTTGCCTTCTTCCAAAGAACTGTTGAATGTCAAGTCAGTTACTTGGGCAGCAAAGAATGAGACAAGTTTCTGTAGTGCAGTCTGGCCAGAAAAAATTTGCTGGCCACGGTGGCATTAGTAATCTCACCCATTTCTCCCCCAATTGCTGAAACAAAGACTCTACAAGGGTTCCTGCAAGAGATTTTAAGGCAGATTTTATCACATTAAGTTCACTTTCATTTGATCAGAGGGCCTAGAGCAGCTCAGATCTCCATTCAACTCAGTGTTCTCATTAACATTAGGTTTGGGTTTGCTTTTAGTGTGCATGTATGTATTAAGACCATCCAGATATGGCCTATTCCACTTAATTACTACAGAACGGGAGCACAAGACCCTTGTAGGAAACTGCTGTTAAAAGAGGAAGTGATTCCTCTTGTTGGGTGTAAAAGCAGATAGAAAAGCAACAATCCAGCCTCTCTGAGCCCTCCCAGTTGTGCCTAGGCAAGGGCAACAATGCTGCTTCACCCAGACTGATTTTCTTACAAAGAGACACTGTTCAGACAGATCCAAATTCTCTTTTTAGCCATCTTGAAGTGGCAACATAGTTAATAGAGCCTGCTTCCCCTGAAGCAGTTAATATCTAGGCAACCTTGAATTTCTCCAGGCTCCCCTAGCCCATACATGAGGCAAGATATTTCTGCCTGAGGGAAGATGCAGTCCCACAGGGACATTATTAGGAGTATTTCCTCCCATTTTCTGAGCATTGGGTTTACACCTGAGAAAAGGCAGAAGGTAAGGCCTGTCACCTTCCTCACCACAGGGATTGGGAGTGGAGACAGGAATAGACTCATCATGACCCACATGTTGACTCAACATGCACCACAATGTGTGTGTTCCCAAAAGGAACAGGGGAGCCTGATGAAGCACTGCTTTCCATGAGGAATGGCCCCTGGAGCCCAGCCAGTCAACACACTGCTTCCTGCCCATGCCTGTCTTTGGAGGCTTAATCCAGGCCATAGGTGGCGAGTGCTGGGAAGAACATGTGTGTGAGCTAGAGATAAGGTGAGCCACTGAGCACATGTGAGCTCATCTAGCACAGGACACCAGCAGCAGATGAGCTGTTTGAACTGCACACAGCCAATTGTTGCAAGCAAAAATTGTCCCTGTGCCAACTGATTTGGCATCAAGTGTGATACACACACACACTGCTCATTGAAACAGTGGCAGATGCAAGACTTCCTGGCCCTTATCCCACTCTTTGTAGACCACTACTCCCATGCCCTGAACACTGAGAGGACTTAAAGACCCCTGGGAAGCAATGAGAAGGTAGTTTCAAAAATACCAGCTTGTCTGAAGAAGGCATTATGTGTCAAAAACCCTGGGTTTTTTTCTCAAATGCTATAAATGTTTAATTTGTCTAAAATTATTGCTGAAATGTGTGTTTGTATGTAGCTATTATATATATTTATACACATATGTTTAACCTGTCCTTAGAAAACCTGCCTGTGGGCATAGCAGTGGCAAACCAAAAGGAACCTGTTGCTTTTCATAAGTTATTAAATGTACTGTAAACTATTATTTATAAACTATTTTAAATAGTCACTAGAGTTATTAGGGACTATTTGCAGGATGACACATTTTTGAAAAGCTTGAGATCAGATCAGATCCTTGTAAAGGCTATCAAATGAAGGAAATCAAAAATAATCTATAGTCATATGCAAATGATAATTAGTAGGGAACATTTCAGACATTGCCATTACAGGAACAAAAGACGTATTTAGAACATTTACTCACAGACACCAAAAAGCCAAACTTTATCAAAACAAAAAGCAAAACAAAAATAAGTGTTATGCAGCAGCCCATCCCTTCAAACTTGGGATTCAAACAACCTCGTCATTCCACAGGGGAGATGGTCATTTTGCAAACAGATGTAGTTGCAAGTGGTGCCAATGGCAGAGGAAAGGAGACATTTCACACTGAGGAGGGAAAGACAAACACACACAACCCCTCCTCTGCCTGCCCTCTTCCCTGGCAGAGGCCCAGCTGTGTCATTGAACAACACCATTCCTGGTCCTCAGAAACCTCTGGAAGGAATCCAGAGCTGTACGTCTATGACTTGGCTCTCTCTCTTTTCCTGGTATAAACCTGGCTATGTATTAAATACATGACTTGTGCCTTGCGTTCTGCTTATCCTTTCTCATTCTTTTTTCTTCTTCTCTGCCCCCAAACTGACTGAGATCAAGAGGAACGGGTAAAGTGGAGCAACAATACCCCACTGCCTCCCAGAGCAAATCTTAGTAAAAAAACATCAGGCATTTTCGTTTATGGCAAGCAAGGTCCTCTTGACTCTGGCTGAACATTACTGGCACCAACAAAGTAGCCAAAATAATTTACCGGCTCATAGATACTAAGCTCTCCAAAAAACCTTTTCCCTCTAGAACTTTGCAATTGTTCTTTCGAAACCGTGAAGAACCACACCCAGTTTGTGTGAGCTCGTTTGTCAGCTATGCTCAGCACCTCAGAGTGGATTTTAAAAAAAAACAGGGACCTCAGACCAGCTGCTCCACACAGACTATCCCTCAAAGTCTGAAAATCGGCCTTGCGGAGTCACGGCTACATCAGGGCTTGCATTTGTACTGGTCACATCAGGTCCTGTGGCTGCTGATGCTCCCAGTGATTACAGCAAGTGAAGAGCAGTAATCCATTTCTTTCATCACAACACTTTTGATCATGACAGACAGAAGTGCTCTAAACATAGTACATGATTTATTCGCGGAGCTTTCTAATTTAGCCACGGAGACAGGTTAGTTGCTTAGACTGAATATTAAGGATTTCGTGTTAGATCAGAGTAGAGAAAGTGATTTCCATTTCTAGAAGGTAAAGCTTTTGGGGGAAAAAAAAATCAGGCACAATTATGTCTCTGTTCACTACTTAGCTATTCTTCCCAGACATCAAGAGACTGGCTAATGCACGATCACAGTAGGGACTCCTGCAGCTTCAGACCACTGTGTTCCTACCTATCCTGACAGAACAATCCAGGAGCTGTTCACATGTGAGCACCTAACTTGTAACTAATTGTTTGTAAGTTTTTTGTGGACTTTTTTGTCCTCAACTGCTTTTTTTTGAGAAATGGCACTCCTTGAGAGAGAGAACAGACTGCGTGTATAGGTTCAGAATAGACACGTCACCAATGCAAAGAATTTTGCAAAGAATTTCTCCTTCAAAGTGTGACTCTTTCAGTCCTAAAATCTCAAAGGCAAGCCCCTCTGCTAGTCCCTTCTTTAAACCATGTGTGGTGGTATTTACAATGTGTATTTGTCATGTACATATACATGTGTATATATAACATATTTACATCATTCATATACATATTTATATAAAAACTCAGAGATGTTGCTGAGTTCTCAAAGGTGACTTTAAACTAAGACTAAATATCAAACAATATTTTTATAATAACACATAACGTGTTCATAAACCTCTTAAGTGCTTTCAGCAATTGTATCTGCTGTTTAAAAATTTGGTTTCAGTAGGTCTTTATCAGATCCCAGCAGTTATAATTCAATACCAGAAAAATGATAGTAATTGTTACATGTCTGTTACCATGTGTTAACTAAGCACTACATGTGTTACTACATCAATAGTCTATTCTGGTATGAAATGTATTATAATTCTCTCTCTCAAGTAATAAGTGAAAAACATAAAAGATCTATTTCTTGAAGTCTAGTGGGAAGTGGGACTACCCTGAGTAAAAGGGCAATCAGACTCCCAATGGCAAATAGCAGTTACATCAGTGACTTTTGTGTTTGAAATAAATTATTCATTTTTTTTCAGCTTCATTTTGAAAAGCAATTTCTCTCTACTTTTACATTTTCTATTACATATTAAAATATAATTCTGTGTCTTAGAAAATTGTGAAATTATGAAGCTGAAATTGACCTTCAGACTCTGAAGTAACTACAGCTTACTTTTGGGATCCCAATAAAAACACTTAGCAGAGTGGGCTACATTTACTTTGTAAATCATTGCTATAAAGCATAAAATGCAATTACTTTTTTTAAACTATACATAATATAAAAAGGGCAAAGAAGGCAGACAACATTTCAAATTGCCATCAATTTCTTTTGACTTTATTTGAAGTTCCATTCTCCATAAAGTACCAGTGTCTAATGAGGAAACACATGCCAGCAATGCAAGCCCACAGACAGGCATTCCCTTCCTCAGAAATATAAAAGTCTGAGATGGGTCATCAGAATTCAACAGCAAAGTTGTAGATTAAGTCACCAGTTCAGGTCACTCTTCTGTATTGGAGGAAGATAACCTCTGCCCAACTAAAATTATGCCTCTCTTTCTGAACAATTCTGTGCAAGGTATTTTTCTACATTTCACTTCACAGAAGTGCAGTTTATAACCCAGGATCTGATACCTGACATTGTCAGGGATAATTTGTCTGCTGCAAAACTGTTAATGGTAACAGAATGATCTAATCCTTTAGGTCTTGCAGATCTTAATTTTTATGATATGCTGTTAGCACTAAATTCTGCAGAATTATTTCCTTTCATTCATTTTAAGGATTTTCAAATTGCTGCTACTTGTGACTATAACTTTCATTTCCTGGGGACCTGAAGCAAGACTTTCTCATTGCTCTTTCTTGCCTGGGTGTAGCAGACTGAACTGCTGTCAATAACCACTCCTAAATCTCTGCTTCTGAAGGAAAGCTTCCTTGTTTTTCATGGCCATTCCTGTAATAAAAAAAATATATTTTTCTTCCCATTGTACGTGATTCTGTATGTGTACAAGTTAAAATTTACCTGTGATTTTGTTTACTGAAATGAAAAAATGTAGTAGGACTAAAGTAAGACTTTCTACATTTTGTAAGCTCCTCTAGTTTTTCCTAACATGGATAGTGATATGTAATGACCACACCTTCAACTCAGCCTTAAAATCACCAACAAAATTGGTCAAGAGCAATCCCAGCACAGATCTTTGCATGCTGCTGCTAGGTGACCTACATTTCAAAAACCAGCCACGACTTAAAACATTTAATGTCTAGCCAATATTTAGTTCAGAACAAAAAATTACCTGTCTAACAAGAAAAAAGGACTTTATGTTAAAAACCTCATCAAAACCTCCTAGAAACCTGGATGATATATGCCAGATTTTTCTTCCCAATATTTTAAATAAAATCTTTAAATAACTTCAAAGACCAGCTGAGGACTTTCCTCAGAAACCATATTGCTGGTCAGATGATGTAATTCTCTTTTTCCAAGCATATGTTTCCCTTTTGACTGGCCTGAAATGCTTCCCCTCTATGTAGGTTATTGCACATTCACCTGCAAGTCCTGAGGTCACTCGTCAGTGCATTTTGAAAGTGATGTCCCTGGTGACACTTTCACAGCAACCAGGAAGAACTCCTATTTTAAGGAATATATTGCATGTGTTTGTCAGAAGCTTTCCAGTTTTGGAGCTGAGATCCCTCACAGCTTGAGATGAACACCATCTGGTCCTGGCAGTTCACTAGAATTAAGATTCCCAAGTTGTTCCATGAATTCCTCACTGGAGAAGGAATTCTCCCATTCTTAAAAACGTACTAAGGACTAAGGTTTCCCTGGGGTGAAATTTCCTTGGGATGAAAATTTCAACAACGGACATCTCTAGTCTAGTTTATCTGCTTCAGGCAATTAGCTTTTTTTCAGTCTTGTCATCTGTCTTTAAACTTCTTTTTCCCATTGATCCCTCAAAGTCCATGGAAACAAGTGCAATCCTTCTCAGACACACATTAATACTTCTTGCTTGGTAGCAGTAGCCATCCCTTTACCTCTTCTGCAATTAAGGAAGAAGTCTTTACTTACGAGCTTAGAAGTTAGAGTGGAATTTTTCATCATGTTTGGAGATAGGAGACATTTTGCAACTGGAAAAACACATTGATGCAGCTTGTACAGATAAAATCTAAGAGCCTAAAGGAACTTAAAAGGGTCACTGTGATCAGCTGATTTAACTCACAGCACAAGCTGAGCTGCTTTCTGCTACCCAAGTTTCTAAATCCATATTTTTTCGGATAACAATGCCCAGAAAACCACCCCACAGTTTGCTCCCTTTCATCCCACAGACTTTGCAACCTAGAATAAAGGGGTGGCTTGGGGCAATGTAAGCAGTAATACAGAAGATAAATATGCCTGATCTACATCCAGTAGCACAGCAAAATGGAAAAGCCAAGAAGGAAGAAGGCAGAATCTGAAGGGAGCCAGCATTGCAAAGAATAGAACATGGCTGACCAATGAATAAGTGTAAAAAAATCTTTAAGGTTAAAGACAAACATATTGGTGACCAAACCAGAAGGAAAGGAACTGGTATGGTGGAGGTTAATTGAAGCAGGGTTAGGATTTGGATTTAGTCTTAGGGCATGTGAAGCAGCCAAGAAAGGCAGAAACACATTTTGGCCAGATGGATCAGAATGAGACCAGCCACAACCAGCCACAAGCAGTTGTTAACCACCTTCACACAGAATACACTACATCTTCTTCAAAGATGAGAAACCTCCCACTTTACTCTAGCAAAAGGGTACTCTGGGTTATCTTCCCTCAGGAATATGAGCATGAGTACTCATAGCTTGGCCCTGCTAGGCTCCCAGTTTTCAGAACAGTTGTGGGAACTTGTGAGCAAGACTTGCTGACTATTGGTGAATCTGTCTTCTTCCTTTTCTTGAAAATTATGTCATGCATCAGACCAATTTTCTTTAATGACAAGAAAATTGCTGCCAAATCCAGATGCTCCCATAAACGATCTTGTTAGACATGGATGTGACAAAGCACACTCTACTAACCTCTTTGCAGACCCCTGAGCATATTCCAGGAGAAGCCCCTGGGTTGCTGCATGTATATTGGTACATCTGTCTCCCTTTTCACATTTAACAGCTCCTTTTCTTCTCCACACTTATTCCTTTTCATCGTCTTCCTTTAGTACAGTGACTCATATACAATATTCAAAATTGTTTTCAAAGCTGTTGAGTTAAATGAACAGTCAACAGCTTACCAAACCCTGACAGAGAAATTAGACACAAGCTGATAAAATCAAAGACACATACCAAAGGTGTAATGGAAACACAGAACTCCCTGTGTGAAAGTACTTTTGAATAAAATTATTTTAGGAGAAATATAAACTGCTCTTCTAATGGTAGATGGTCTTTGCTACTCTTCAGCTTTTTGTCCAATACACCTGAATTAAATCCACTTACAGCATACACAAAGCTTTCCTCTCTCTTGAACACCAGTGGGACAAAGCTACAGGCAGCTCTGAATTGCTGTTCACATGTGGCACTGACAGAGCCATGCCATTCCCAGAAAACCCTATTAAAACTTGTATGGCACATACCTCTAAGGTTATTAATGGACTCTTAAATAGCAGCTATTAATTTGGTCTCATAATCTCATTTAAGATCAAGATTAGGTGCTTCCTATAAAATATGCATTACTGTTTGACTCCTGATCCCCAGAAGCCAGTTTTCAGAGATGTCTAGCGCTTGTAAAGTTGGGACAGGTAATTTTAGAGCTGATGTTCCAAGAGATAAACAGCACAGAAAAAAGGTTGTACGCTTCTGGAGGCTGGAGCTGAAATCAATGGATGCTTTGTTTTCTTGTTTTCGTTTTTAACTTAGTGTGCAAAGCAAAATAAAAGGCAGGTTCATAGAGTCAGTCTTGTGCCCTTCCCTCTGTGTACTGCATAACGTGTTCTGCTTCTCACCCACAGACTAGAGGCCAAGTCAGTTGTTTTGCTTATGTGCCACTAAAATCAGACTGTTCCAAAGTGACCTGCCAGAGGACAAAATTACGGTCTCTAGAAGCCAAGGACAAGGATCCTCCTTCCAGATTAAACCACAAGACCATTTTTCTTTTCTAAGTGTGACTGAACCTCATTTGAAGGATGCCTCCTCTCAGAGAGATGCTACATTCATTCAAGGCAGTGGTTTCACAGCTGACATGGGGCTGGATAATCTTTAAGCAATAGGGTTTCAATTAAAGAAGCAAGAGAGTTTTTGGCTCTTGGAGCAGCACTACGTCAGAAAGCCCAAGGACTCCAGATGTTTATTCAAAGAAATGTCATGACAACAGCCTCTCAGACACAGCTCCTCTGTGCCAGCATGCTTCAGGGGTTGTCATCATGACCTTCTTATTACTGCCACTCCTCTCAACTCCAATCCGTAGAGATTTGCTACTTTGGCAGACTTAGCCTCTTCTCAGTACTTAGGAGATTTCACCACAACTCTTTCAGTACTGCTGCTGTCCAGTTCCAGGGCTCTGGATTATTGCAGATTACAGGTAATGAACTGCCTCCTTGATGAATGATCTCAACACCTCACTTTAAGCTTCCTGGGAACTGCATGTTTTCAGCTGGAAAGTTAGGTTGCCAAAGATTTTCATCAGCTCAGAAAACCCTTTGCTCACTGGATGAATGGTACTGCTTGTCTGCAGCTTAGATAGGTAGCAAAGAGGATGATCCCTTATTCTGAGTGATAGTTTCTTGCACCCTTGACTACTCTTGAATAGGTCACAAAGTCCAGATTGAAGGTCTGCACCAACTTTTGCATCAGAGTGCTCAGAGCCAAAGGGACTTGATGCCCCTCTCTACCGGGGTAAGCAGAGAAGTGTTTTCCACATCTCTTTTGAATCATCGAACAACCCAACAATACTCACATCTAAAATTCTGCTTTGTGCCCATTTCTACATAAATTATGTTGCTGCTAACCGGTGAGGAATGGAATAGACTAGACTAGAATAGGCTGTTTCAGTTGGAAGTGACCTAAAATGAGCATCTTGTTCAACTGTCTGACAGCTTCAGGGCTGACCAGAGTTAAAGATCATTATTAAGTCTTACTGTCTCTTAAACACTGACAGGCTTGGGACATTGACTGCCTCTCTCAGAAGACTGCTCTGGTGCTTGAACTCTCTTTCAGTAAACAAATGCTTCCTAATGTCCAGTCTAAATCTCTGTCACAGGCTTGATCCATTCCCACATGACCTGTCATTGGATACTGGAGAGAATCTTCCTCTCCATGTCTCCTCATCAGGAAGGTGTAGAGAGCAAAAGGATCATATTAAGGGCAAGTTAACATGAATGGGAACTGGAGCAACTTGCTAGGAGTATCTGAATATATAGTTTGAGGCACACCACTTATTTTGGTAGTTTGGTCTCACATTTAGTTTCCAGGGTGGCCTATTTGAGGTACAAGCAGTTCATTTTGTCTAAATGGGTCAGAGTTTTTCAATCCCATGATCTTCTACTGTTGTTAATGCATCAGTACTTTTCCATCACTGATTGCCCAATGAGACCTCAGAGGTGCAAATATATAATTCAGACTGGAAAGTGTAACTGCCAGTAACAGGAATTAATTCATCCTGTGAGAGACTCAGGAATCAAACCTGCAGCAGCTACAGAAATGGATGTGTATTGGGTGTGTGTGGCCAAGTTTTGGTAGCAGGGGACTACAGGGGTGACTTCTGCGAGAAGTTGCCAGAAGCCTTCTCCATGTCTGTCAGACCCAATCCCTGATGGCCCCAAGATGGACCCACCACTGGCCATGCCTGGGCCAATCAGAGATAGTGGTAACACCCTGTGATAACAGATTTAAGAAAAGGGAAAAAGTTATTGTAAAGTTGTAATTGCAGCCAGACAAGCAGGGGGAGAACTTGTGATAAACAACTCTGCAGACACCAAAGTCAGCGGAGAAGGAGGGGGAGGAGGTGCTTCTAGTGCCAGAGTGAAAATTCCCCTGCAGCCCATGGTGGAGACTGGTGAAACAGCTTGGCCCCTGCAATCCATGAAGGGATGCAGAGATCCAACCACAACCCCTGGAAGAGACCCACACTAGTGCAAGAGAGGGCCTGAGAGGAGGCTGTGGCCCTGTGGGAGACCCATGGTGGAGCAAGTTCCTGTCAAGGACCTGAAGACTCATGGGGAGTGCAGGTTTCCTGGTAGGACTTGTGACCCTGTGGGGAAGCAGCCTGTCCTTAAGGATTGCACTCCATGGAAGAGTGACCTTGCTGCAGCAGTTTGTGAAGGACTGTGGCCTGGGGGAAGGACTCACAGTGATGAAGTCTATGGAGAACTGTCTCATGTGAGAGGGACCCTGTGCTGGAGCAGGGATGGACTCTTCTGCCTGAGATGGAAGTAGCAGCAAAACCAACCTGCAACAAACTGGTTTTAGCCCCCATTCCCCATCTCCTTGCATTGCTGGGGGGGAGGAAATGCAGTTCAGGAAGGAGGAAGGGATGGGGGCAAGGTGATTTTAAGATTTATTTTATTTCTCATTATCCTGCTTTGGTTTCGATAGTAATAAATTCAGTTGAAATCCCTAAGTTCAGTCTGTTTTGCTTGTGATGGTATTCAATGAATGATGTCTCCCTGCCCTTAACTCATGAACCTTTCACTATATTTTCTCTTCCCTGTCCAGTTTGAGGGAGAGTGATAGAGCAGTTTTGGTGGGCACCTGGCATCCAAGCCAGGGTCAACCCACCAAAGGATGCCATGCCCTTGGGTACTGTTGATGAGGTACTGTTTTTCTTTCACAGTCTCAGAATATATTAATCTTTCCAAATAAAACATTTTTTGGCAGCTTTTTACAGTCACAGAAATCTCCTCTGGGTCAAACTGGTATCAAACCAGGAGAAGGAGGTGGGAAGTGGGATAAGGAAAGGAATCAACCCACTGATGGGGTCTTGTGTCTTTCTGGCCTCAAACCAGACATTGCTCTTCCTGCCTGGTGAGCCTGCAGCAAGATCCCTCTGGCTCTTTTCTCCAGAGCATTTCCAGTATCATGAAGCTAAGCACACCTAAAAGCTTAACATGCTGCTGGGGCATGTTTCTGTGGAATTCTTGCAGACCACCTGTGAAACAACCATGTAGACAGAAGGAAAGGAAATCCCTGACCCCAAGACCTTCTCATCAGCAATTATCTCATAGAAAATGGGCACAATCACTTTGTCTGTAAACCTTCCCATAGCCACTCTAAGCAGACTTTTTCATATAACAAGGAAATTGCTTCTTAGCCACAAAGCGTCTGTTCCGCAGCCGGTCTGCTCTCTCCTCTTCTTTTATTCCACTGAAAGCTTAAAATAAACTCTACAAAGACCATATTGCAAACCCAAAAGTTAGACTGGCATCCAGCAAAACACACATGAAGACAAATGGCCAAAATTGAAAACTTGAAACTTTAGCAGTGTCAAATTACTTCAGTCCCTACCTGAATTCTTGTGGATGGAGATGTTGCAGCTCAAAAATGAGGGGCCCAGAAAGACCAGCAGAACAGGCCAAACGCAGTGCTGAACTCCCAGAGAAACTGGTGGGATAACAGTGATGGGAATGAAATGGACTGTCAGCCTTCTGGACGAGTTGAAGGAAAAGAGTGTCAGTGTCAGAAAATAAGCTGTTTTTTCAATTACTTGTGCTAATACATAGTCTTTAAATCCAGGACATCTTCTTAGGGAATAGACAGAGAGGTACAGTTAGTGGCTCCAAGGACAATTTGGACAATTATTTCTTCTTGAAGTTAGCTCCTATCCATAAAACAGAATGGCTTACAATGAATGAATGAAAAGATGTATTAAAATTTTTGAACAGCAACAGAAACACTCAATTTTTATAAAAAGCTTGTTAGGAAATGGGTTAAATGAATTCATTAATTTCCCAGTTGCCCTGCAAACACTCTTCTCAGCTCCTCTAACTCACCCACCCCACTTATCTACCCAAACACAGGCAAGATGTATCAGTTCTCCATCATACTTGGTAAAAATACAATATTTTCATGTTTACTCTTAAGGGATATCTCTTTTCCAATTCAGTTTCCTGGAAGATATGTTAATTCCTTCAGGCTTTTTATGATATGCTAGTAACATCATCATTTTATCTTAATTACTATCTCAGTTGGAGCCACCAAGTTGCTATCTTTGATTTTGTTGTCTCTGCAAATACAAATAAAACCATACTTCATTGGTTCTTCGCAAGAGACTAGACAGTGTGTGCCTCTAGCTCTTATACAAAGAATTAACAGACACAGTATTCAGCAAGTAGTACTTTCCCAGCAACCAGAGTGCTGGGGCAGAATGGCAATGATATACAGGATTGTACCTACACTCCTGGGATTGTACGAAACCTGCTGGAATACGGGAAAAGTTAAGGTCACTGTGTGGAACAAGTTGACTCACTCCATATTACTGTGAATGACAGGAACATTTAAGTAAGTGGTCTTTTAAAGTTATATAAATTTCCAGATTTATCTCAATATGGCTTCATGAAAACTGAAACTTTCAAAGCTTTAAAAAAAAGTGTCATTTCTCCCTTTGATATGAAAAAGCTTAAAGACCACATAAAAACCTGGGGCTTCTTGGAAGTGTGGCTCCATTTTTCAGCTTGTCTAATATGTACTACTTATTTGGTATGCCAAGCTTTCACATCCAGTGCATAATAAAGTCTTGTTAATGTTGCTGTTGTGGTGGTTTTTTCTTTTCTGTGAGTTTTATGCTTCTTCCTCAAAAAAGATGAAACAAATATTTTGTTTTTTGTGATGGACATCAAAATCAATGGGCCTCACCAACTCTGGAGGCTAGTTGGCAGGGAATACTTACGTCTCAAGAAATTTTAACACAAAAGTGTTACCCTTACATCCATTCCCAGGAGTAGGAAATTCTCTCAGGAGCGCAGATTATTAATTTGTTCTGTGATTGTAGCTGAGACTTGACTGCCTTGAAAGGATTGACTTTTCTGTCTTTGCTCCTTTCCTCTTCATTCTCAAGCTTGAACTCAAAATATAAGCTCATGGGAGGGGAAAAAGAATCCCCAATGCCAACATTCCATTGCTCCCTACTCTCAGGTCCATCAATCTACAAATGCACATAACCCTGTATTTTTAAGATCCAGGTTTTAATTGATACTATTTGAATCATACAGGTGCAGTCAGGGCTGCAGAGCCTTACTAGCACTTCTTGCTCACGAAACTGACAGGTAAATGGAAAAGGACAATGTTTTCTAATATTTTTTTCATACTTATTTCATATGTTTATTTTAGACAGTTAGTGAAATCTCTCAGATGGTCCTTATGCCTTTTTGATGTCTATCTCAGAATGCTGTGTGCATTTTTGTTATTTACAAGCCATCTCAAAGCCTTTTGTGTATCTGATTTTAAGCCTGCTTTCTTGAGATAAAAAAAGGGGTTTTTCAAGCACATTGTTTGTAACACCCTTCTTCTGATACTGTTTTTATACCACTGGTCAGTCTCAATAAGATTGGGAAGACAGGTGAGCTCCCGAAGCTGTGAAAATTCTGCAAGTTCTGTGAAATCCAGATGTATTTGTGTCCACAATAAGCCAGATAAAATCCAGCACTTTACAGAATTAATCAGTGTATGTGTATCATACAGTAAAACATGTAGGGAACATGGGCAAGAACTATTGTCTGCACATGTACCTGCACAGATCATCTGGTGAAAAAGAGAGATTAATGGGTAGAGAAGATAAAATCAGATATTGAGGAAAGTGGCATTGAGGACTCCGGAAGGTTACAAATTTTAGAAATAAGTGATGGCTGTGAAGCCCCAAGAGGGAGCAGGAGTTATTCTGGAGGGCAGAGGGTTACATACTACCCAGGACACAAATCTATAGAAGGTCAAGCTTCATGGAGATCACAGAAAGAGGGATTATTGCTACTTTTGACATTCCCCTGTTATGAGAGCATAGCTGAGTGCTACTAAGGGACCAAGCATCTGGGTTTTGCTGTCTGTAGCATTGCAACCTGTCACAGGCCAGCTGTGGTCAGCTGATGTCCCTATGGCCTGAGAAGGCATTCATACAGGACTGACACTGTGTTAGTAACTGTCCCCTAGTGCCAGGGGGACATGTGGAAATTTCCCACTCTCTTTCCTGGTGGGGTCTGAGGGAAAATCAGTAAGGCAAATCACTGGAAAAAAAGGCTTCCTTAAGGTGAGAACTTGCAAAAGTGTAAAACTGGTATGAAACACTATCAAAACAGAATGGTGAGTCACTATGACCAAATGGCAGTGACTGAAAAAGATTCTTTTGTTTTCAAAGGCCCAGGAAATCCCAGAATCATTTAGGTTGGAAAAGACCTCCAAAATCATCAAGTTAAGTCTTTGACCAATCACCACCTAGACCATGGCACTGAGTGCAATGTCCAGTCATTTCTTCAACACTTCCAGGGACAGTGACACCACCACCTCCCTTGGAAGTAATTTTCAATCCTTAAGTGCCTTTGAGTGAAGAAATTCATCCTGATATCCAACCTATTTCCTTTACTTCAGGCTAAACAACTCCAGATCTCTCAGCCACAACTTGTATGACCTACACTGTTAACCCTTTACCAGCTCCACTGTCCTTCTCTAGACACAGTCCAGAACCTCAGTGACCTTTCTGAAGTGAGGGGCTCACAATGAACACAGTGTTTGAGGTGTGGCCTCACCAGTGCCAAGTACAGGGGGATGATCACTTTCCTATTCCTTTTGGCCACACTGTATTTGACACCAGCCAGGATGCCACTGGCCTTCTTGGCCACCTGGGCACATGCTGGTTCATCTTCAGTGCTGTTGACCAGCACTCACAGGTTCTTTTCTGCTGAGCAGCTTCCCAGCCCCTCTTGCCCCTAGCCTGTAGCACTGCATGGGCTTGCTGTGACCCAAGTGTAGGACCTGGTACTTGGCCTTGTTGAATCTCATATAGTTGGCTTTGTCCTGTTGATCCAAATGGTCCTTTTCTGGTAGCTTTGTATTGATACCCTAGAAAATTGTGCATTGTTTTCAGGTCACCTAAAATTCTACAAATGCAACAGAACCATTTCCCAACCTATTAATGGTACTATTCCTTCCAGACAGAGGAATTTATGGTTTTGTTTGGTAGAATGCGAAATGCTAATCACTTTCAGTATTTTTCTGTCACAGAAGTTGACTGGAATTATTATAGAATGATAAATTAGAAGTAACTATTTTTCCCCACTGGACAGTATTTACTTCAAATACTCTTGCCAGGACCAGCTTAAGGAATCCAAAAATTTCAAGGGAGATTTGCCAAATCAGATTCTGTATCTTTGTGATAATTTGTTCACTGGAGCATTTCTCCCTTCAGTATTTATTAGGATAATGACTATGACCTGGATTTCACAGAAGGAAGGTTTACAAGGAGAGTTAGTACCTTACTAGACAGTAATATAGCTGAAGATAGGAGGTGAGATCTCAAGGGTACAACCTTGATATCAAACCAAATTTCACAATGCTGCTTCTGCAATCTGAGGGCAAACTCTCCTGTCACAGAGAGGCAGAGATGTGGGATGGGTTCTCTTTAGGAGACAAAAAAAGTTGCAGTCTCCACCGTGTTAGTTACCAGTGCCTAAACAAGCTTTCCTTCTTACAAAGTGAAAGATCTGAGGTCCTAGAAAATCATCTTGGGCCTTCCACTTGGGCTTGTTCTCAGTCAGCTTTGTACTTTGTAACTCCCCTGTAATGGAACCACAAAACTACAAGACAGCTCTCCTTCTAGTAGCTTTGTATAGACCTACAAGCCTGCACCAGTAGTGCTTGGTCATGCTGGTCGTATCCTAACTACCCACTACAGAAATCCATGAAGGAAGTCTTTCATGAGCCAGCATGTCTGATGATCTGCATGGTGGCCTGTCTCTAGCCCAATGCACTATAAACTTACTGCTCTCACATCCTGAGCCTGTTGTTATTGACTCAACTGTAACGCCGCTGGTTCTCCCAGTCATTACTGTGCGGTGCCTTAATGAGCAAGTAAACAATTTTGTCACATTAGCAACATGTTTTCGGCATACACAGCTTGTAAAAACACCAGCAGTAAGGAAAACAGCCTTCTATCAACCCAATGCTTTCAACACAAAACAAGCTCTCTGGCTTTATTAGAAAGATTTGCAGTACATTATCTGACGACTGCTAATTGCAAGCTAAGCTTGGGACATGAATCAAAGCTTCAAGCTACAATTTTCAGTGAAATGCATTAGGCTTTTCAACAAAGATTAGCTGTTGCAGCAAGTCAGGAGATGATATTTCCTTACCAAATTTAACTCAGGTTCTTTAATTATGGGTGAGTATTAACAATTCAGCTTCTGACATTTGCTATAAATATACATGTCTGTAGCTTCAATTAGTTGAGCCTTGTCTAAATCTCAAGGTGAAGGTGCACTCATGCTTCCATTTCAATCAAAAGGGGAGAATGTAGGCTGACTTCCACCTTGATAAGTTTAAACTTTGACTTATGTGGAGAGAATGACAGAAGGAAATGTAATTTAATGGTTGAAGGAAATTTTCTTGCCTCTGTAAAACTTGAGCAGTGTTTTTTCATAGTATAAAGAAATCCATAATTTTGGGATAATTTGTTTTGGTGCAATCCAAGAGCTATGGTTTTTTTGCCCACCTACTGAATTCTAAGCTAGTCAAGCACTGTCTCATCAGGTATCCACCCAGTTCCTTGCTCAGAAAGACTCACAAATTTTTGGTTCTGTTGCAGCTTTGTTATGGCAGATACATCCCTGGTAATGGCTGCTCTGCTGCCCCTGCATCTTCCTAATTTTGAAACCTTGAGCAGATGTGGGAAATAAAAGCTGCAATTTAAAAAATTAAAATTAAAAATACCTAAATAAAGAATAATTGTTTAAATTCTTGTGACAGATAAAGAAAGGAAAACTCCAAAATCCAATCTACATGTTTTTCTGCAAAGATCTTTCAACAATGTTTTAATTTGTAATCAGAAAAATTGAGAATTATCACTCAATGCTTCTGTTTATGACAAAAATCTGATTTACTGATTTTGATTTGCTACTCATGGTGACCAAGACTCAATTAAAATGCCACCTTCACTACATTGTGGATTTGAAGCGTATTTCCCTTTTCTGGTTTCCACAGGTTTGGATGTTCGATTTCAGGAAAAAGTCTCAGTGACCTTAAAGTTCATATTTAGACTCAGCTAAGTCTCATTCAGACTGCAGGATTTCTTTTTCTTCCTTTTCTAAGCAATTCCTTCCCTCTAGCTACAGCAGCTATTTATTTGTGAGTTACTTTAAATCTCTTCCATTTTATAAGGCACTTCACTTTTGACAGCACTGGAAAAAATGCAGCTTTGCCTTCTAAATTTAGTAGAAGAAGAAAAAAACCCCACCAGATTGTTTGCTGGTTTCTCTGCCTCTATTCTTTGGTTCCAAACTATTCCCCATAAGTTCCTGCCTATTGCTTTTTGTAAATAACATCTGCTTTTCAAACTCGCTGTGTACTAATTAGTCTGAATCATTTGTAAGAGTACAGGACTTACTTAGAAATGTACAAATCAAATGCTAATGGATAGTAACAAGAATTTCCCACTCACTCAGCACTTACATCAGTTTCCACATTAGAACTCTGTAAAAAAGAAACAAACCTAGAAAATTTGCTGAGGGAAAAAAATCCTGCCGTTTTGAAGTCGTGTATTTGGGTTGACACTGCCAAATGCTTTCAATAATGAAAAGAATTTTTCTGGTGATAGGAATGTATTAGCTGTCCTTAACTCTTTTTTAAAATACCAACTAGTTTGGGAATATCTCCCCTTTGCTGTGAAGAGCTTCAACTCACGTCCTTTCTTTCTCAGGGGAGTATCTTAACTCCAGCCTATAAAATAATCTCTGCTCAGTTGTTTTCTGTCTCCATGACTATTTAGAAAGTCCATACAAAACAAAATAGTACAGACCAGCTCCATCAATAGTGATTGTAGGAAGGAAGTCCTGAAGTGCTTATTTCCTGATTATTAAGGACTTGTTATTAAGACATAGGAGACAAATATAAATCTACTTTGCCGGTGGCAAAATACGGCTTTGATCCAAAAATGTCTATCTTCATCAGGTAAACTTCCTGAGCTCCAGGATCTCAGTGACAAACCCTAAAATCTGATCAATCCAACCCTAATGGTCTGTCCTCAGTAAGTTCCTCAGCTGAATTAAGTACACTGAAGGACAAAGCAGAAACATTAAGACACTACTTTGATTAAAGCCCAACTAAGCAAAGTTCTCAAGAGCCAGCTGGAAACACAACCATGAGCCAGAGCAGTGTCAGAGGGGATCCTGCACAGCTTCACTCTTGGATGCATGGCTTTTAATGCATTTTATGAATGATCTGGAGAAACACATGAATGTTATCTGTAGAAAAATATCCAAACAAACCCCCAAATCTGGCCGTACACAACCTGTTAACAGCCACTAAATCATTTCCAGAAAAAACAGCTACTGGATCCCCATCCCTCTAAAATATTAAGGAGGCAATCAGTATTTTAGTCAAATTCTTGAAAGCTGGAAATAAAATTTACACTCACCCCAGTTCTCAGGTGCACCAGTGCCTCTTCTAAAAAAAACCAGTGTCTTTCTGAATCCCACTCTTATGGATTACAATTTAATTGTTCAAGAGGCATGTAATCAATGGTGCAGACATATACAGAATAGCCAGCAATAGGAAAGGCACTATAAATTGTTTGTAAGCAGCATCTCTAATGCTCTTTAGGAGAGGACTTCTTGGGGAATAAAACTTGCTAGGTTTGGAGAGACAGAGAATTGTCATTCCTCACCTCTGGCAAGTGAGAATGGCTGAGAAGCCCCCAATAGCTAAGTGGCTATCGCCTGAGGACTAGCCAGGCTCTCACAGGTAATTTCACTGCTAGGGGGACACCTTGACACCAAAACAAAAGAATGGCCATAAGAGTTCAGACCAATAGTTTTGTGTAAATCAGCATCCTAACAGATGGGCCATGAGTGACCATCATGAGAAGGAAAAGAACAGAGTAGGCACGCACATTCCTTTTCCTGGGTGTTTTCCCAAATTTCAGCTCTTGCTAGTTCAGAAGATTTCCAGTGGTCTGTCTACTTCTTAAACTCAAAAAGGTTTACAGTGGAATTCTCTTCCAAATATTCACCAAGTTCACTTGAAGCATGTGAAAACTGTGCATTTACAACCTTCATCAGGTTCTCCAGGTCTGCTGTGAATCACTGCCCTAAGAGGGAAATACAATGCAAAGCAAACACGTCAAAGCCAGCTCTAAACCCCCTAGGGTAGCTCCTGGCAGAAGTTCAGCCACAGCCGAGCTGACCATTTCATTATTCACAGAGCTTCTCCAGTCAGTTTTTCAGCTCCTTTGAAGCTCTACAGATGCCACAGTGACACTGCTTCCAGATCACAGCTCAGGTCTGTGAGCAGCACTCTACAGTTCTACTGATTGCAAATACAGCTCTTGTCTCCCACAGCTTACTCCTGCATAAAACTGGTAAAGAATCAGAGATTTCCTACTGGGGCACAGTTCATAGTAGTGGGAGTCCCACACTGACATTAGAAGGAGCATGAGTGATCTGCTGGCACTGAATGAGCAGAGCTAAATTCCTGTCATGTCCTCCCCAGCTACCAGTAGCATACTTGGGAGCAAAGCCTGACACTGAATTAGAAACCATCCAGCTGCAGAGGAGCAGTCTGCTATTTTTTATGGATCCCGTTTTGCGTATCTCGCAGTCAGTGCTGCTTGAGCTTGGATCATCTCTCTGATCACGAAAGTTTCTAGCTGAGTCACTTATCAATTTCACCCAAGCTATACTATTTCCATCTCCATTTGTCATATTTATGGCAGCATGTTTACTACTTAATGTTCATATGAAGCTTGGAAGGTAAAAAGTGCTGTCTAACTGCTAAATGTTGTCATTTATACTGTTCCTAAAGTCTCCAAGGCAGGAAGCACACGTACCAGAAGCAGCTTGCAGTGCCTGTTTTCCAGCACATGAAACTGAGGGGTGTTTGCATGGGGGCAACCACGTTGGCTACCTAACGCAGCCAAAGGCAGGGGCACATCCCACACCTTTTAATGCCCATTTTTATGGCTACACAGGCTTTAATGAAAGCCATGCCATTGAAAAGGCTGCCCAGAGCCCCATGCCAGCTGCACGGGCAGCTCCCATTGTCTCCACTGGGTCCCTGAAGGCTCCAATTACCTCCCGGGGAGCACAGCTCCGGCACCTCAGCCAGCGCCATTTGGCACACGCAGCGTGTAGTTATGGTGCCATTTAAATGATTTATAAGAACACACACCTTATTAGTTCAAGGAAGAATGAAAGATTTCTGTGCACTGTGGTCTGTTAAGTAATAGTAATGGATCTCAATTACTTGAAAGACCTCTAATTAATTTCTATATTGGCAATGCCTGAGTTAAGAGGTCAGTCAAGAGATTAACTCCTGTTCTCTCATTGTTGCCTGTCAGTACCAATTTCCAGGAGCCAGGCAATGCTGCAGAAATCAAACACCTAAAGAGAAAAAAAGAAATCTAAAATAGCTATTTTCATTACCATGTCCTCCTCCTTCCCTCACTAGATGACAAGAGATACTGTAATGCAGAAGACTAATGGAGGGGAAAAAAACCGTTTTGCTGTCTAAAAGATACCTTCCTCACTCTGGCATAATCCTCCTGATCCATTTAAATTGCTTCCCTCCTTAGCCTCCCTCTCCATTTTGGCAGCTCATTCATTTTGAATTTCCTTTCGAACTGCTCTCCTTCTCTGTTTCTGGCTGAAGTGTTCTAAGCTGTACTCATGAGTTAGATATTTCCTGATGTTCCTGTACCTAAGCCCCAACTTTTCCTCTAGTTTTCTGAAAAATATAATATGTTGTCAGCTGCCAAGCTTGGACTACAGGGTAAGCTGTGTGCTGAACCTCTTTGTATGTGCTTTCTATTACAGAGGCATACATCAACCCAGGGATGACAAGAGAAGCAGTTTCAAATGGCACATTTTCATTCTACTTTACGGAAGTACTTATATCCTGCTTCTAAGTATATATTACTCTATGCACACACACTCTATAATGTAAGTCCTGATAAGCACCAGGACTATAATTTTTAAACAGAGGTTGAAATCCTCAGTCACTAATATGGTTTTGGCAGCATACTGGCTTTCATTTCTCACATCACTATGTATCACATTTTTCATATCACTAACTCTGTTTGACTTAAATTATTTCAATTTTAAAAATTGTTTTCTTATGAGTTCAATAGTTACATCTCAGACATCTCCTGCATCATCTAAATTGAAGAACGACATCTTATCAAGAGCCAGGAAATCTATCTAGATGCTCAGTGTAATAATGAGAGTTAACAACTGCTCAGCTAATAGAAATAGATAGGCTGAATGCTACATTAAGCTCAGACTTCCCCATTCCTAACTGATCCTTCGACCACAGTGAAGTTCTGATACCTGTTGACAAAAAATACTCTTTCTTAGAGGACATCTCAGGAATGTGGCAAAAAATAAATAGCTAAATTTTCTAAACCAAGGCTGCCAGTGCCAGGTTTCTGAGTCGGCACTGACCTCATAAGATACAGACTGGTTACCCCCTGGCTTCCAACAGATCATTTGGTTAGAATTTGATTTTCCAAACACTTCTTAAGATGAGCTCAGCCTAGGCCATAGATTGAATATTGTGAACAGTCTCAAGGGACACAGGCCTTGCTGAGCACAAAGCACTGACACACTTTGTTCAGTAGTTCAGGAGATT
Source organism: Argya squamiceps (assembly GCA_037834095.1). Classification (NCBI taxonomy): domain Eukaryota; kingdom Metazoa; phylum Chordata; class Aves; order Passeriformes; family Leiothrichidae; genus Argya; species Argya squamiceps. The sequence continues at coordinate 85,822,476 of JBBMKD010000102.1, forward strand.
AATCACCTTCCTTTCCCATATCCCAGGTGCTGTGTTAAGATCTCCATTCTCTCTGCCAGTCAGCTCAGCCTCACCTCCTATATCTTTGCTTCACAAAAGAAAGGCACTGAAAACAAATGACCCAAAACAGTGTACTACTTAATAATCTCTTGACTGGTGCATGTGGACAAGTCAGTGCTGGGCACCTTCATTAGAATTCTGAACCAGACCCCATGTAGTCACTGCACTGGAGCAAAGATGGATGCTGGAGAAAATCACAGTATTGCACAGGTACCAGCCCATCGAATTCCCACAACACAACAAAAGCACTTCTCAGACTAGCAGGATAGGGGCAAAAGGGCACAGAACAACGGTAAAGTGATTTTGTGTTTGAGTTTGTTTATGTATTTTCAAAGTTTTAAAAATCTTTTTTTAAGAACAGCTTTATTACTAGGCCTGCTCTACTTTACAAGTGGCATTGCTTGCTGCTTAAAATGTTTGCTTTGTTATATTCTAAAGCTTTGTATATAAATATATATATTAAGGAGAGGAAAAAAGGATACCTTTATCTTTCTTTTGGCTGAGTTTGGGCCTTTTTTTAAGCCAGTACAGTACAGTACAGTACAGAGCTTGACTGTGAAGATAGAATTTAAGAAAAACAACCTCTGAAAATGTTTTGTAAGGCAGAACTAAGAACAAGAAAAATCCATTCAGTCGTTGTTCTTAATGGGGTGCCTGGTGAGTCAGCATATTTAGAAGTCGTTCTAGGTTATGGCAGCCTGTCTACTTTTATGTTGAGATCTTACTTTGATTCAGCTTTCTTAGATATAAATATTGTAAAATTGAAAGTCAACCTGAGGTCAGGTTCTGGCACCAGCTGTATATAGGCTGTGGAAGAATAACAAAGTCATGTGTTACAATGCTGGGAGACATAAGCTGAGGGTTTAGATGGTCATGCTCCTGCTCCTTGTCCCTCCTTGAAGGTCAAAAAAAGTGCAAGACCTTGCCAAACAGAAGTCACAGCTCCAAACTGAGAGCTGATAAAAGCAGAGTGTAGAATACAGAATAAAATTCTATTACCCCTACTAGAAAATTCAGAAAGGATTTGTAACTCAAGGAATGAGAAATACTGCTTTTGGAATGACTAAACTTAATAAACTTCAACAGAAGAAAAGACAAACTGAACAGTCGTTTCTTGCCCTGCAAATATTAGTAAGGAAATCAGAGCCATTCATTTGGAAGTAGCTACTAGTGTAAAGGACCTGGGGGTTTGCCTGGTTTTCTGTTGGATTTTTTTTTTGAAAACACAAGTCACACTAATCAATCCCAGCTAAGATGCAGAAAAAAAAAGTGTGAAACTCTTTCCATATGGTTCTCTCTGTAAACAGCAATATTTTTGAAACAAATTTCATATAAAGAATTCCAGAGAGTAAGCAGAATACTCTGAAGTTAGTTTTTAAAAAGCAGGTTTCAGAATTATTTAAAACATATGGGAGAACTGGTCTTATGGTTAAACAAGATTCTTGAATCTGAGATTCAGTTTTATGCCCTGACATGGGTCTTGGTAGATTTTCAAATAATTTTACTTTGCCTACTTCACCATTTCTGACTCTGAATCACAGACTCTTAGAACATTTTTTTTAATTCAAGACTAACCATAGCTGGAGCAGACAACATAAAATTCCCAGTTCTGAACTGTCTGAGGAAATTAAAACCAAAGTTTTAATGGTCTAAAGGGTACTTTTACAGTTTAACTGTTACATAAAGTACTGTCAGAAACTGTCATTTGTATTTGTTCAGACAAAATTTGAAGCTGACATTAAACTACAGTTCATATATATAAACTTGCCTGACACCAGCTATGTTTAAAGGTGTGCTTAATACCCAGTCATATATGCAATATCTACAAGTCCTCCCTGATAAGACTTCCAGGTATTTGGGTGTACATTCTGCAGCCAAAGGAAATATTGATAGGCCAATTATTCAATGACCTCAAGCCAGAGGGCTCAGGAGCAGAAAGCTCCTGAGGTTTGAGTTCTTCCTGCTTCAGGAATTAAACTCCTTTGAGTTCATAAATAACTAAGGTAGCCAACAGGTTTATGCAATATTTATATTATTTAAATTCATTAGAGGTACAATTTCTTAAAAGTCTTCAAATTTCCCTGTGCTCAAGATCTGGCAGCAGACAGGTTTGCCTCCCTCATGCTTTTGTGCACAGTTCAGAAGACCACTGTGAAAAACAGAACCTGTCAAGGAAGGTGTTGTAGACCAAGGGGAGCTAGCTGGATCCCCTGGACCAGCTAGCTGGTTCTGCTCCTTGTCTGGCTGCTCCCTGTGAAATGAAGGATCAGAGACTCTTTCATACTGCTGTTCCAGGTAGGCCTTCACTGTAATTGCCATCAGGGAAATGTTGTAATCTCATGTGGGAGAGGATATAAATAATCTTGAATGGGTTGTGAGGTATCCAGGAGACAATTAGTCTATTAAGACATGAGCTGTGCTGTGAGCCTCACGTAAGCAGATCTTGTCTGGCTTTCTTACTCTAAGGGGGATGCCACCACTAAGAATAGACTGTGTTCCCTTCTTTTATATCAGGCTGTGTATCAGCTAATCTGCTTATGCCAAAGGGCAGACACTTCACCATGCTGGGCACCCTGCTCCCGTTCAGATTCAAAAGCTCAAGATCTAAATATTGCCTGAGGCCTGTATATGATGATGTTTAACACATCTTTAGAACACGCTTTCTTTTGTTTGTGTTCATATACACCTACATCCTTCAAGTTTGCGTTCAAACAGTTTGTATCTGATCTGGAGTTTAGTGGTGTAACTTTGCCACTTGGTTAGGATAAATCAAGCCTTTTTGAGCAATACACTGCTATGATACAGTTGAAGTCCATTACTTCTGGATTTACAGAAGACCAAAAATGCCTTGAACAAGTGCAAAGAGCCTCTCGAAAGCTTCTGAATATTTAAAGGGTCCATGCTTGTCCCATCTCCAGAGATCTTCATGCAGGTACAGGGAGTACAGGCAGTAAGAAAGGCATGGGAAGAGCCTAGGAAGAGTCAAGGAAAAATGTAGCAGACAAGGAGGCACCAAAATAACCTGCAGCAACTTGCCACAGACTGCATTAACTCAGGACCAAATAAAAAGGATGACCAGGAGACCAAGATCCAGCAAATCTCTTGCACAATCACTGATCTGAAAGGAAGTTAAAAGTCAGAGTGAATACAGAAAGACTCAAAACCATGTTGAATCTCCTTGGAAAAATTTTGCAGAATCACTAGTCTACCCTTCACACCAGCACCAGACACTGGGCCACCATGCACAGCCTCCCTTCTCCCTTCCCTCCCCAGGCCAAGTGACCAAAGTTAAGCAATGTTTGCTCCTACCACTGTACTAAGAAGTACAGTAGACAGAAAGGAAAACCAGCCTCAGCTGCAAAATTCCCTCCTTAGTCATAGGTATGAGAAAATGCTTCACTGTAGACAGGAAAAGTGAACACCCTTCTCCTCCCATTCACCTCCTCCTGGGAGACTGAGAGTTCAGTTAATGGAAATATCAGGGGAGTGTCTTAGAATTTAAGTGGCATGTTCTCACACGAAATTGGGGAAAAAGTAGATTGCCCAAATTCTCTCATTGCTTGTATTGTTTTAACTTTTGGTTTCAGTGTGTTAGCACTCCATAGCCCAGAGGAGTTCTGCAGTATATCCAGTACCCTGAAGCTCTAATTATCAATACTCTGTGCTCCCAGAATATCTGTATTTGTACATAAAATCAAATTAGCAATATCCAATGGGTCAAATTTCTTCCCCTCACAATGGTACAACTGTTCCTGGCTTAAAAGTAGCTGGCATCCATGTTCAATTTTCTCTGTATTTGTGTAAAATTTTATGTCATTCTTAAGCATGCATTTTATTATTAGGTCTCTTATTTCCATCTGCTCATACTGACTCCCACAAAAAGTCTCTCTTCAGGGCATTCTATAAGCAAACTAATGAGATGAATGCAAATTACAGCAACCATTCCTTCTACCACAGACATTTCAATGCAAAGGCCTGTATGTGCAGAAGGAATACATGGAGTAATGTTTCCAAATCAGGACTACAATTTTTGTTAATTTAAATAAAATATTCACATTTCTTCCAAGAGATGCACAATTTGCAATTTGCCTGTTTGGCTATACTTACATATAGATATTTTTAAATTAAAAATGTAGGGACCAGTGGTAGATCTTTGATGGCATCAAGTGTCTTTCTTCAGAGCAGCTACTTGGGGTCAGCTCTGACTATATTGCTGAGCCAGGTTCTTGCCACTGACCATTGCTGACCTGCAGTGCCTGGCTCTACGACCAGCTTGTGCTGCCTACAGAGCTGAGCACTGTCTCACACTGAGTCTCTTGTAGCAAGGCCTGTGACTGCCCTTGGTTCTGCATCACAGAGTTCTCCCGAACACTCCACTGCAAGGACTGCAAAGCAACAGTCCAAAGCTTGTCAGAGAGGAAGTTCCACAAATCATCAGGCTTTCAGCAGAGGTAAAAAGCTGCATCAGGGAAGATGATATTTGGTGCAGTATGTTCTCATTTGTTCTTCAGCTGTGACATCCACTTATTGCCATTCATGCAGAGAGGCAGATACTGATGCTAATGAGATGCCCTCAGCAATCTGCAATTCCCTTTCTTCAGCAGAACAGTAACTTTTGACCTAAATGTTCCCTTTTTTTTTTTGGCAGAATGTTGAAAGAAGCAGCAAATAGATAAATTTTCACCTTTTTTGTCTCATAAATCTGAACAGCATAATAAAACATGTAGTGAACAGGCAACTAATTAAATTCTTCCTTGGAAGAACTACAGCAGCAGCATAATCTTTTTACGAGCCACATTCGTTTAATCTGGCTACTTAACTTTCTGATTCTTTAGCCTCCCTTCTTTCTTCTACTTGTATTACAACCTGATGAAATACTGAAATTAATTATCACCACAGCAATATTCATCAAAGCACTCCTGCTTCTATGGATGCCAGGGATGAAAAGTTATTAGGCAAGTCTAAAGAAAAAGTGCACCCGTTGGGTTCTTACAAGCAGACTAAATATTCACAGGATAAAATAAATAAAATAGGAACATTTCCCTCAAAATGTATTTTCTCCCAGCTGATGTCTCTGAGTGGTGCTAGTATTACCTATCTTGATGATGAACATATTTTCAAGAGCATTTTTCCGCTAACAAATAGACATTGTGAGAGGTAACCATATGTTTAAGTGCTCCACAGAGCCACGGTCTGAAAGACGAAAGGTTCTTAAGCAAAGTGTGCCAAGACAAAATCCTGGCCCACAGAAGTCAGTAAGAATTTTGCTTTTGATTTTAATGAAGCCAGAATTTCACTCTAGAGAACTGAAGAAGGGTCAGCCTATTTAGAGGAAAAAAAGTATCCAGATGTCTCACAGCATTATGGATTTTGAAACAGAAATTGCTGTAGCACTGTGAAACATTTTCTCACTAGCTTTACTGCATGAAATAGAATGCCTTATTTTAAACTAATTTTTCTTCCAATAAAACTAATACAAAATAATGTATTGGGGAAGAAATGCAGCTTTACTGTGTTGAAAGACTTACAAATTCCTGTAATATCTTACAGTTTAATTCTTCTTCAGAGAGATTTTTCTTTCTTTATACATGGACATCTCCATTTACTTCTACTTTGAAGATTTACATCAAGTAGAAAGAGAACACTGAAACTCTGGATTGATAATAAGGCTAGTATTTTGGGTTTGTTGTTTTTATTTTCTTTCCAAAATGGGAAGGTGATAGAAGATTCACTAGCACTCAGGTATGCAGGTCTGCAAGGCTAGTCAGAGACATGAATAGCCCATTTTCTCTCAGCTGTCTTAACTATTGTCTTAGAAAATGGACACTTGCCTTTGGTTAGGACCACATTACACATTCATTTCAGAACACAGGGGAATTTTAATTACCATCCTATTATAATTTAATTGCATTCAGTCTCTTTTTGTCCTCAGAATCCCTTCCAGACACTGGTTTTCTGTTGTGTTCAGATAGTATCCTGTTGGGATGCTGACAATCTGCCACATCTTTGTTTAGAAGCATACACAAGGAGAATATAATTCCTGTCAAGGCCCTCACTAGTTGTAAAGCAAACAAAAAGTGTCCTCAAAATGTTCCATCATATGCAAAATTAGACAAAGTCAGGGTCAAAGAAGATTCATGTATTCAATGTGGCTTGTACCTCAGTAAGTGTCTCTCAGTGTGCCCTCCCTGATAGGAATGGATATTGAAATATTGGGCAGTAACCTTGCCATTACCACCCAGCCTTTTCCTTGGGAAATCCAACAGTGCAAGCCCAGGATCTCTGACTTAGTCTCGAGCTGGTCTGACAGAGCAATCTGTCACTGCTGGCCTAAAAAGAGAGGCCAGCGACAACCCATGCAGTAAGTAATCAACCCCAAATACTCCTACATCCTTTCCCACTGTAATTGTAAACCTTTGAGCTTGAAACTGATCTCAGCTACATCAGCATAAATCCTGACTAACGTCACAAAACTATGCAATTCTCAGTAATTATTTTAAGAGAAACGAAACTAGATTCCAGATCAATGAATCCTAAAAGCCAGATGAGACTCAGTATAGTCATATCATTTCAATTTTATGAGCCAAAACCCAAGTGAGCAGCAGCACTAACTGACCCTCAGTGTACACTCTCATCACAAGCAAATTACACAGTATAACTATTAACTTTTTCATTAGTGTTGCAAAGAACTATTAATTTTTTTTTTTTTTTGGAATCAGCTAAATGCAATTACTGTGTAATCACTAGAAATAAATGCCATCTTTGCCAACTGTTGGTTATGTAATGACCAAAGCAACACTCCCTCAATCTATTCTCTAATCCAGAACACTATGAGGCTGAGAAGCACTTTGATTCCAGATCAAAAGATATGGCTATATAATTTAATCACTACAGTGCCCATGAGAAGTACTTGGAAGGGAAGTTCAATTCCTCAGTACCAAAGCAACTCCATTGAAAAACAGAAACACATATTTTAAACAGGCTTCAAATTTTAATTGGTCTGTCCCAGGCTTAACATAAACTTTCATCACTTTGGTCAGCATTTGCAGACATTCCAGAGCAAAGGAAAATGTCCAAATTTGCAAGGTGAAACTCAGCACCAAGCTGCAGCAAGTAAATTCAGCAGCACTGCTGAATTGAGCTGATTCCAGCTCTGAGGGGACTGGAGAAAATCTGAATGAAAAATCCAGCCTGCAGCAGCATCATCACCTTTTTTTCTGGAGACTGACTGGTATCTCTGAGGTTTGTTGTCTTCTTCCTCCCATTTACTCAGTAAAACAACTGTCTTGGCCAGACATGCCATTTATGCAGAAAAAGGAGTCTTGAAGAAAAGTCACAATATTTTATCCAAATATGAAGCACAGAACTTCCCCTTGGCAAAACAACTGCCTAGAAGGTATTTAAACATGAGACTCAGGTGAATGTGGCAGCAGGGGCAATTGCTGTCTTCATCAAGGCATACTCACATCAAGCTACTTGTCATGAGTTAGAGGGAGCTGAGACCCTGTACCTATTTCTGATCTGGTTTGAATGTGTCTGGTCTGGTTTGCTGTGGTTTTGGTCTGTGACTCTTCCTTCCTGAGGTGGAATTTCAGTTCTAGGTCAAGAACCATAAAACCTAACCATACATGCAATCTGCAAAGCTCACCCACCAACACTTCCTTCTTTTATGCAGGGATCCCCAACCATTCTGTTGAAGACATAATACATTTTAATGGCAACAGAGAGAGTGGTCAGCTCAAAAAAAACCCAAAAATCTGACCATACAACCATGAATTCCTGCTTCTATTATAGATAAGGCTTTGGCAAGATCCTCTTACACGAGCATATACATAATTTAAAGTACAGATTTCTCCATCCAAGTTTCTGTTTCTCCCTTGATCTTTTGACCTCCTCATGGTAGTCCCTCTCAAATTTGGTACACAAAAGTACAAGTGTCCAAAATAAAGCAAAGCCCTAATTATTCCCCTAATTTTTACACAAGGGCAGCAATTAGTTTACAGTTTGTTGCAATGAGCTCCTGTGTGGCTTGTGTAACAAATGACTTCCTTCCAATTAGATGGTCATTGCCAGTCATAATTTAGTTTTGTTCCAAACACATCACTTGCATTTCTTTATCCACAGATCTTGTCTTGTTCTTTCAAGATCTAGGAAAAAATGAGTGTTTGCTATACATGATAGGTACACTAAGAAGAAAGCCCCAGACGGTTTTTTCCTAAGTACTTAGGTGTCTGGTTCCCATTTAAATAGATGGAAACCTTTAGAACCTGTCCCCACATGACCTGGCACTTGTAGTTTGTGTCCCTCTCCTGCCCTGGGGCACATGCTTACCAGGTTGATACACCAGCTGCTCCAAGAGGCCACAAAACCAGCACAGAACTGAGTCATCAATAAAGCAGGAGCAGTTTTGTCAAACTGAATTAAGGGTGTGATGAAGAATAAATGCTGCAGCCATTAATAGAATCTCTGAAAGCACTTTCTCTTCTGGATTTCTTATCCAAATGGATTAGAGCTGTTGGAAGTGCACCATATAGGAATAAGTGGGTAAGTGTTAAGAGCTGGTGCAGGAGATCCTACAAAGAGGACATCACTGTGAGTGACATGGGCTGTGCAATGGTACTAGAGAACATCAACCATCTGAGAAACGGGCAAGAGAACCACACTGGATCTCACAACAGAACTACTCCAAGGGATTTCTAGTGCTTGTACTCTCCACTCAGCACCTGGAGAAGCACACGGGTTCTGCTAAGAAGTCTTTCAAAACAGCATGCCAAAGACTGGCAATGCAGAAAAAATATTTAGAAATGTAGTACTGGATTTTTCTTGCAACCCTTGGATGTGAAGTACAACAAAACCAGTAGGCTTCAGACCAATGTGAATAATTTAGCAAGAACATTGGAGCCCAAAGTGCAGCAGGGAAACCTTCAAAATTTTCAAGTAGAAAAAGTGGTTCCTTCACAGCTGTTGGTGATGGATTTGTGGAAACACAGGTAAACATAGAGAGCTAGCAGGTGATGGGTCAGCCTACTTTAGGCAAAAATTTAAAGAATAACGCCTATTTTTTAAAAAGTAAAATGTTACTAGCCTTTGTCCTTAGAAATTATTCTGAAAATTAAAAAAATCCACCAAAATCAGTCATGAAGACTGTAGATTTTCACAAAAGCTTGATGACATTATACCCTCATCCTCAACTTCCAGTCTGAGGTATTTCCAGAAACTATACCACGTCTCATTTCCTGACTTGCTGACTTCCTGGTAAACTATATGTGCCAGTGGGGGACAAAGAGAGGAATCATATGGGAAAAAAAAAGAACAACTAAGGAAAACAGATAGAACTGTTTAGAGAAAAAGAACAACTTCTTTGTCTTCTCTGGATTTGTCATGCTGTTGAAATAAAAGATTTTCAAGATAATTCCCCAGCTGTAAGAGGTCTGACTGTGTTCAGATGCCTGAATTTTTTCTCTGCCTTTTTATTCTATTCCCAGCAGTCTTATGCCTTTTCTTCACAAGTGGAAGATTCCACCTTAGTGACAGATCTGTGACTTAAGATGATAATTAACCTTTGCAAAACACATCTTTATAAAACTGCCAAAAAGCAGAGAGTATTTCAAGGATAGCAGAGAACACTGTTGACTCTTCCCTCACCAGCTCCCCCAGACTGCTACTGAGAACACTGGCATGAGCCTGGTATGCTTGCAGAAACCATGGATCTATAGGCCCATCCAATGCATCAAAAGTCATTCCATTCAAGGCTGCTCACACAAAGAGGGAAAACCCGAAACAAAAGCAAGCCAGAGATAATGCCAGGGGGCTCTACTGCTTCCAGAGGCTTGGCACGACCCTCAGCAGGGATGATTTTTGAACAGGAAGGATACAGACCCACCTGACACCCCATCAGTGCTGCCCAGACACTGTCCAGTGGCAGCCACAACTGGAGGCAGCACTCGCAGTGCTTTGGAACAGGAGCTGGTCTCCCCTGCCAGGTAACAGCTGATATGCAGAACAGCAGGCAGCATGGATTAAGAGCTTCTGAGGATGCTGTCAGAAGAAATGTGCTGTTCATTTGACACTTTCAAATATTCTTATGATATGCTTATGTTTTCACTATTGTATGAAGGCTGTTTTCATCAATGAAAACCTGCAGAGAATTAAGACAATAATACTAAAAACTCCCCACCAAGACCAAAACCAACAACAAAACCCCCCACTTCTGGCTTAATATCATTTTCCTTAGAACCTGACTAATCAATCATGATGAAAGGCACTGAACTGTGTGACTGACAATGTTATGACAAAAAAAAAGCCTGTGGGCTCAGGTCTTAGCTGGTGTAAGAAGGCCACTCTCTGCCTCATTGCTTTCCTGCAAGACTCTGTGATGCTCGTGCAGAGATGGTTAGACAGTCATAGGCTTTGTACTGTGGAGATATTTTGTATATCAGTCTCCTAGCTGATGGCACTTTGCTCTGCTAGAAGCCCTCTCTTTTGCTTCTCATGATGATGCATGAGGTAGAAGCAGTTTTACTGACTGACTCTAGCACTGAGTTCACTGCATGGGCAGGTAGGAAAAACACCATCAGTAGAGTGAGTTGAGCAAGAGCTAGGACCAGTGCCAGATAATAAACATGCATCTCCACAAAGCACCAATAAATAGTATAAACAGACTTGAGCTCTTTTCATAAAGAGGACTATTAATTTCCTCCCACTATGCATAGCTGGTAGCTTAGTGATCCACAGGCTACAACATCATATTTTGGATGCTTTCTATGATTTTTTTTTCCATGCTTCATCAGGTCAGCACCATATCTCATAATTAAAAGACAGTTTGTTGCCAAGGTGACTTATTGTACCCTTGGCATTTTAGGTTTTACATTTGGGCTCAAAATAAGATGCAAGCCCTGCACTTGCAAAACTTTCTTGAGCACAGATCAGATTATACGTTGTGTTTAGTTCTTTAGAAACTTCTGTCTGAAATGCCTCAATTAGCTTCAGAAAAATCAAGATATTTGTTCATGTGAAATTTAAGAATTTCTATTTCAGAATTGATTTTGCACAAATGCATCTCTGGAGCTCATTAAACTTAGGAACTCCCATTTTGGAACTTAAATATTAGCCTTTCTAGCCCACAGGCTAGTTAACATCTGAGCTGGTCTGACACTTGCAGGAAAGCAGTAATTCTTCTTCCTTTAATACAAAACACATATTGAAGCACATCAGGAGACTATTCTTTGTCTCACACTTACCCAAACCTGGATGGTACTACAAAAAGTTGTATATTAGGCATGTTCTTCCAATCCTTGTCACTCATTGCCTCTTCCAGGGCCTTCCCACTAAGCCATAACACCATGTCAGGGTACAGCTGATCCACACACCATAACTGGCTGCTCCAGAGCCTTTTTCCAGTCCTCTCGCCTTTAGGAATCAATCTCAGTCAGGTCAGCCAGACATGTAGCTAGGGTCAACCCTGGATCAGCCATGCATGACCACAATCAAATTGCATATTGTGGGATCTAATGGTCCTGTAACTAAAATTCCAGTATTTCCATCTCTGACTATCCTTTATAAATATTTCATTTTCTCCTTACACTGCACATTGTGCAGCATTTATCCTCTACCATGAGCTTTCTAATTGAGAGGAAACTTTACCTGCATACTGAGCACCCATCACAGTCTTTAGCAATACCATCAGATTAGTTCCCAGTTTTTCCTCTCAAGACTGCTCTCAGATGTTCCAAATCTATACAACTCTACTGGCACCTTAGGCAGATCCTTAATAATCCTTCTCCAAACCAGAGACACCCTACTTGTTTGTGCAGCATCTAATTGCTCATGTCACACTTCAGACTTACTACCTGAGTTGCCTGGCACCACTAACAAGACTTTCCACTTGTAAAGGGCCTCATAGCATTGCATAAACTTAAAGCCCTGTCACAGAAATACTTCACAAAATATATTTAAAATGCTGCATTGATCTGCTCTGCTACAGTACCCTGGCGTTCAAGGTATTGAAAAGATGTCTAGATGTGGGCGAATAAATCCTCATAATCAAATCGTAAAGCAAGTTAGAAAAGGAACAAATGGATGCACAGAAAAGCAAGTGGGCATGCCCTGGGTTACAGAGTGGGACTGAATTGCATCCTAAGAACTAATTCATTTTCTGTTTCACCTGTGTGCAAATAAATGCAGAGAAAAAACCTACTAAAATTTTCAGTCAATTTAAATACTGTTCAAGGGAAAATATTTAGAAAAAATGTAGCAATCTTTTAAATGAACATTCATCTGCACACTTACTCATGCCCTCAAATACTATGAGTCAAGAAGAGACATGATTAAGGTTGTTTCCACATCCTTGACTCTGCTCCTGTAACACTAATCCTCAGTTCATCCATTCATCATAACTAAATCTCCCATACGCTGTAGCCACCTTGAATGCACTAAATATATTTTGTCAGCATAAATTTCCCAATGAGCTATGCTCCAGAAAACACAATTTATGATTTTGGCTTTCAAGAATGTATGTCAATGATAAGGAAGAATGAGGCTGTATATCCCCTTTTTATTTGCTCCACTGCTTTATTCCTTTTTAGGACCATGTGGAACTCATCAACACTGTGATGCCCTTGAGGTATGCAAGAAACCATGTTATTAATGCTATTAGTGCTAATTAATTCTGCCAACAAGGCCTCTGCAACTAGTCAAGACATCAGTCTTTGCCAAAACCAACAGATTAAATAAATTTAAATTTCTAGGACAAGCCATTCCATAGTTATAATGAGCCAAATAGAAAGTTAGGGAAACACTGAAAAAATGATGTAATTTTCAAACTTTCATAAAATGTAAATCCTTCATCTAATTTGATTCAAATTTGCTGTGAATTTGCAGATGGGTTTGTTTCAGTTTGTACATGTCCAGAGAGCTGTATAATGAATAGCTGTTGCAAGTGAACAACAACAAAATTAGTGTTACCATGACATAAATCATATTTTATTTTTGAATTTGCTGCAGCACATCACAGTAAAATCATAGCAGCTCTCTAAAGATGCAGGTTTCTCACAAATATATAGAAATCTATATAGTGTTACATACAGAATACTGTGGGTATATTAGATAAGAGTGTATGTACTACAAAGCTTTCAGTCATGAGCATGTGCATTGTCTTTTGTACAGCACTCACGTTTCTCTGGGACAAGAACAACAGGAATGATTTATGTTTGCTTTTTCACACATTTGCAGCAGATTATGCCTGCAGTCTGAGGAGGTAACTTTTAGCTGTACCTCAACACTTTTCCAAGCTTTTCTCCCCTGCCCACCAGGATCGTGGTTCTCTGTTACCAGGAATAGTTGACATGACTGTCATACCTTGAGGACCCTGACACTCAGCTTTAAGTATTCAGTTAAGCAATTCTTCAAACACTCACTAATTCAATCCTTCTAGAACTAGGTGGAAGAGCACTGAAGGAGACAAGCACATTATCTCAGAACTTCTCACAGCACCCTGCAAGCTCACCTCTGCTTACAAAGAGAAACAAAGGAAAGCTGTGCACCAGCCAGGCTCATATTTGGATGTAATCCTCTAGTTCTTAATAAGCACAAATTTATAGCAAGCTAAATGAATAATTAAAGAATGGATCATCCCTCCTTTTATCCAGCAATTCCAAATTAACTTTGAAAAAGTGATGAAGACGAAGCGGTGAGGGAATGAAATCAGAATTTCCATCCTACAGGCAAGCACACAAAGATCTTCCTATTCATTTCTACCCATAATGAATCTAAATTAGTTCACATTTATTTGGCACTCCATTGCCAAAATATCCATTGGCATAAGACTTCGCTGAAGGCACCATTTGGCCACAAAAGCATATGACTGTGTTTAAGTGCAGCATGCCATCCTTCTTCATGTGTGCCCCAGATCACACAAAGTTTCCAAAGAGTTCATCTCCATTACTTCACCAGTTGCATGTTTCTGTCCTTCTTAAGTAAAGGAATGCCAATATAAATGCATTTAAAGTGAGCTGTGCTGGCCTGAACCTGCTCCTAAAAAAATTTTCATTTTTTACTATCAGGTAGTTAACATGTGACTTTTTCAAGAGACCACTTTAAGCTTCCCATAAATCTTAAAGTCAACATATGCAGCAATATACTAAGTGAACATTAGTCCCTCTAAATTAAAGGTGTCTTGCAATGAAACATTGGCTAATACAGGAAACACCATGGAAAATTCAAATTGGTCATGATCCAGACACTACTTTTACTTCTAGCCTAGTTTACTACACCAAAAAAGAATTCTTGTCTTCCTCATAAATGCTATAAGTATGACCTATACTCAACCCTATTTTCTCATGTCTGAAAATGCAACCTGGATTAAGATTCATGAACTTTTATTTTTAATCCAGACCACAGAAGACAGGGGTACAGAGTCACCCTCCTGCTCAGTAAAATCTGCTGAACCAGTTTGTCTAAACATTGCATGTGATGCTGACATACTGGTTTACCTGGGATGACTTGTGATGACTTCTGTGCTGCACTAAGCCACTAAGCTTGGCCTCTTAACAAGACAAAGGCCTGAGCTCTTTATGCCTCTTCTGCCTCCACTCCCAAGCCTGGGCAAGAACATGCAGAGTAGGCATCTCTTTTCTGTAATTTCACTACCTAGAAGTCATATATGTTCTCAACACCCACCAATGCTACAGCGAGATTCAGAGAAAAACAAAAAGAAATTAAGAACCTGCTATGTGTTAATGAAAGTTATCTGATTAATTTGTTGGAGGGTTTTCCCCTCTCTGAGTGTTTTTTCACTTGAACAACAGACTGTGCTGAAAGGACATTGGATTACTCCCTCCTTGGTGAGTAATTGAGTGTGTAAAGGGGAGAGTAAACTCTAAATTGCAGGGTGACTTGGAAGGAGAGAGCTGCAGCATCAAGTTGGGGCCCTGCAGTTATAGATGATACTGAGAAACCCCTGAGAGAGGAAAAGAAGAAGACAGGCCTTAGGAGCAATAGCAAGACTTTCCTACACATCAGAACAATCTTGGCATAATTTAAAGCAACTGGAAAAAGTCACTGTATTGATTAAAATAAATGCTGGGAGCTGAGACCAGCTGCAAAATCCCAGTAGGTAAGAGAAGAAGGTTCTTTGGAAATTGTTTCTAATTTCTACACTGACTTAGTTAGTCTGAGTTTGAAAAATTCTTAGAAGTTTTAAGCTCTTCCTGAAACAGACATTCTCACAAAAGCCTGTTTCTCTTTTTTTTTTGGTCCTTGGTGAGATTAACTTATAGAAAAGGTAAAAGCAGATCCACTTCACAGCTTTCACTGATGTGTACACACTCTGGTTCAACTCACAAAATAAAACATCAGAAAGGAAGAATGAAATTAGACTGGCCAGAACTTGTTCAGGTTTTGGAAGTTTCTGCAATCTAGAAAGTAGCATTTAAAGCAGCATTTAGGTTCATGTTGTGTTTGTAGCAGATCATCTTCACCCAGCTCATTCACTCAGTAACTACTGCTGGCTCCGTAGGTATTCAGATGGTCACCAACAATCAACAAACAGTGAGCCAGTAAAAGCTGTAGTCAATTTTATAACACTGAATGACAGAAATTCTCAGTGATCCACTACCAGCTTCTACAATTTCAATCCATCCCATGACCCTCTGCCCCAAAACCACTTCTTAGGGAAAAGCAGGGAACAACACATTTAAACAAGCAACTATCCCCACCAGTTCATGGTCTAGTTTGTGAGACTGATCTCTGCTGGTGCTTTAGGGTCTGGGTCTTTGGACTAGGTCAAATTCCTGAGCCTTTGGCTAAATCTAAAACCAATGAAGAAAAGCCTGTCTTTTCAGTTTACGCCCTGAAAAGAAAGACTGGCCAGGACCCTTAATAAGTTTTTGGTTTACCCAGTAAAGCCTCAGTTGCTACTACTTTTTATAGAAGTGCCTAATTTTATATTTTTAAAAAAAATCTTGTTATCTATTGGGCTAAGTAACATCTTCTGACAAAAAGCTCCATATTGATTATATGCTACATTAAAGAGAACTTACTTTAACTGCATTTTTAAATAGTGGGGTTTTGCACTGTTTGCCAGATTTGTAGCATTTCTTCATTCTGTACCTTCCCAGACATGTTCTTCTTTCCTCTCAAGTATACTGTACAGAAAGCAGAGGATGCTTCTGCTTCTCATCTTCCCACATCACACTATTTCAACTAGTGATGGTCTCATCATCTCAACTAGAGTAGGTCTAGAACAAGAAAAATCCAAGGGTTTTTCCCAGTATGAACAGCAATGAGGTGGGAGTCTGAAAGAGTGAGTTATGTCAGCACTAAGGTGTACATCAAACTAATCTAACACCAAAGTGAAGGGGGAGACTTTTCTTTTTGTTCCTAGTAGAAGCTGAAAGTACACATGGTATTTTATAAGGAAGTATCTCTTCTCAGGAAATACTTCAAAGGAAGTGTTATAAGCCTTAATTTCGTCATTCTGTTTCCCACCTGTATGTTGAAGCAGTGTTTGTTGAAAGGTGTGAAGTAAGATACCAGTGAAAAATGCTCTGTAAGGTCCAAATAGTAATTCCTCACATGGCATTTATGTGCTTGCTGCTAACACACAATTTTTTTAACCAGCATTCATTTCAATAAAGTAGAACCATTTAATGATATTTTTATTGTACTTAATATTGGATTTATTTAAGAGTATAAACTTATAATTTCCTATGTTTATTCTTTTTTGTTGACAAAAAGCCAGGACAGTGATTTTAATTGTATGACACCTGGCAGAAATCTTCAGCTACCTTTCTGTTACAACAGTGGGAAACAATAGCCAGTTCATCAAAATGTGACTCACAACTGAGCAAAATGTTAAATTATCAAAATTAGAGATTTCTACCCCTGAGTGACATTTCTCTAGAAATCTAAGTATTTCTAGGAAAGCCATATCAGGCAATAAAATAGACTTTTATATCTTTTTTGAATTGAGATGTTCAACCAAGAGATAGAAGAACTGTTTCTTACCAATCTCTCTGTTGAGTCAGCATTTAGTGACAATGGAGCCCTGATGAAAATGCAGGATGGCTATAAGGGCCCCATGCTGCAGACTAGGTCAGACAGTACTCTGGAGTGTGGGAAAGCTATTTAGAAGAGTGGCCTCAAAATCCACACTTTCATTAGTAGGATGAAATAAGAACCTGGGAGAGGCTGAAGTCTGCTAACATGATCCAAAAGATGGCTTTCGCATTCTAATCTCTGGTGTTAAACATGCAATGATGCCAATCAATCTACTTTAAATAAGAGAAAAGAGTTGCACCACAGAGATTTGTGTGATCTACTAAGCAAGCACACATATATGTCTAGTTAGAGAAACACATCCAGCAATCACCTTGCTGGACAAGCCCCAGAACCCAAGCGGTTGTGAGAGCAGACAATACACTTGTCTTTCCTCTCCTTTGAGATGTTTATTTAAACAACTTACTCCACTGCACTACTGACTCAAATTACACAAAGACACGTGTGTCACTTCTAATGAAAATTCAGTACATCATGTTTGTTTGTTTTCTAAATCAGTTTTTAGACAGAAAATCACTTCTGAATTGGATGGACAGGATCTATCTTCTGCAAGATTTTTTGACTCCTGCAGAACCAGAAGATGTTTCTGCCTTCAAATATTTTTTCTCCTGAAAAGATAGTTAAACTTTTGCTCCTGCACAAAGAGCAAGGACAGGGGCTAAAAATCAGAAAACTTAGAATACACTCACAAATTAAATACACAAAAGGGAAGGAATATCAGGTGAAGACTGAAAAAAGGAGTGGGAAGCTATGCAGAGACAAAGAACAGAACTTTGGTCTATGAAAGATGGATTCATGATCTAACTTGTAATCCAAAAGGGCCCTACTCTTTGTTGATCAACTTGATCAAAATTCTGTAAAAAAGTTTAAGAAAGTAATAATGTCAAATACAGTGCAAATTCCCATTCAACATCTATAGTCTTTCTCATGGATTGTAAACCTTAGATGATCCATTTTACCCCTCACCACTGTTCTTTAATGATTATCTGCTATCAACTTTCAGGCACTTACAGCGTAACTGTATGTGCTACATAGAGATGATTTTTTTTTTTTTTACTTATAGTACATAAGTAAATATGTTTTTAAACTTTATTCTGGAGGATTTAATTCAGTACTGCTGTAGGGCCAAAATGAGCATTTACTCAGTTGTTAACAAGGAGTCAGTGGGATTCCATGAAAAATTGTGGCTGTTCATGCATATCGGATGGCCCAGGATAAAATAGAAGTAAACAGAAAAGAAAAAAAAAAAAAGTTTAGAGCATTTCTGGAGGAATAAAACACCTTTCCTTAGGGTAAAAAAATGTTTTGAAAGCAGCAAGCAGGATTCATCTAACCTGGCATTTCCGGTGTCTCCTCAGTTGAGGTCACAGAAGACCTTCCACCTCTATTATTTATTGGTTTTTTTGTCAGCAGAATAGCATTTTAAAATGCCCTTGATATTTGTCCTTTTCTGCTTTTGGAGCTTTGCCATGGCTCAAGTTCTCAATTTCTTCTGCTGAGATGTCAGTAAGACAGGAGGCTAATGGTCAAGCCCATTACATGAGGGCTGAGTTTGTTTCCATGGCATTTGGCATTTCTTTAGGATTCAAGTTTGAAATGGTCAAAGCAAAGGTGTAAGGGAAATCAACATCAAAAGAGTCAAGCAAGAAGGACATCAGCCTTTATCCTTTAAAGATTTTGCAAGGAAAAGGAGACTGGAAAAAAATCGAAGGGAAGAGACAAGTACAGCAGGAAGAACTACTCTCACATCTACTTTGCCAGGAACAGGCAAATAAAGGGTGCACTTGAGAATAAGATTTCCAAATAATTTTTAAAAAAATTATTCAGCTTATTTATCACTTGAACCTACACATAATCTAAGCTTTCCTTCAGTTTTCATGTCTTTTATCAAGTATGGACTTGTTTGTACAATAGCTACAAGGTAATAGGTTTTTTTCAGCATAGGACATTTAAATAAGCCCCGTGTTTACAGTTCAAATGCAACAAATCCAAGTTCATCTTAAACACGTAATCCTCCCATCCAATTATTCTGAGAAGCTCGAAAGCATTTTGCAGGGAAGGAGAGTTCCCAGAGCCCAAGGCTTTTGCTGTGGTGCAGTGGAGAGGCACTGAGCACTCGCTGGCAGAGTGACAGTGTGCTGGTGACAACCTGCCACACACGTGCCATGTTCAGGTGCCAGGCAGCACAATGGCAGGATCCTACACCCTAACAGCAAAAAGCCAAAGAATGACGTCCAAAGCCTTGCCTAAATCTGCTCTCTCCCAGTGCCTTTGCCAATTTTTAGCTCAATACCGTCCTGCTTTCATCTTAAATGCGGATATAAACAGACAAAAATATCTTCTGATACCTTTTCTGAACTGTTTCATCACTACTATGGGTTATTTTCTTCAGCACATATAGTTTTTAAGATCTTTCCCTTTTTAAGATCACAATGAATTTATAGATCCAGATGCCACCACATGCAGCCCAAAAGCAGTATACAGCATCAGCAGTATGTACATTGAGGTTTTTAAGCTACTCCCATGATTTAATTCCCCATTTTCCAAATGTGCAGATGTCTTATGCCTCTTTTCCCTGATGTAGTTTATCATAATACAATGAAACGGACAATTGTACATCACTGCAAAGGGAACACAACTTGCCCACCCAAGGCATTACAAAACACAAACAACAGATGTCTACTGGTCTTTTCTCACCCCCTATTTCTATTGAGAGGAGCTATTGTGTATGTAAAACGTGGAGGGCTTGGGAGGCAGTGGCAATGCCATCCACTCCATTAATCAGCTTACGTGTTGTGCACTTGGAGATGAGGAAACCAGATCACAGCTCAAATTCAGCCAGCCTGCTAGGGGAGATACCAGGTTTACTAGGACCTTGGGGCTTCAGTGTCTTTCCAGCGACTGTTGATAGTCATCTGCACAAATCTCTTTGTTACTGGTTATGGCAGATAGTAAAAACAAAGATACAGAATCACACGGCCTAGGCATGTATCTTTATGTGCCACTAGTGATCCATATCCTAGGCTGGGTGCAGCAGAAGAGGCCACAGGGAGATACTTTGATTGTCTAAAATGTAACAAAAATGACAGCTAAAAGTTTTCTCCATCTGTCTGGATCTAAACAGAATCATGTGTGCATACAAATTTGGAACTAAAACAGCAGCAGCCATGAGATGAATGCATTTACTATAAACACTGATTATTTTACTCTTTTCAGTGCAAACCTGCTAATCCAGTGCCTGTGAGAAAGTTATTCTGTGGCTATGCAGGGCTCTGGGCAACCCAACGCCTGCCATCCTTTTGGCCACCACATTGTCTCTCTTTTCCCCAGTAAAAGACCAGCCTTTTTACCGGAACCCCAAGCACTAATCCCCTGCCACCAGACACAGGTCAGATGTTAGACAGAGCAACTACAAACTAGCATCCTCTTTCCATCTCATAACATATGCAACTGTCCTAGCTTTTAGCTTGGCATAATGTCTAGTGTCTTCAAATATCTCTCCTGCTGAAAACAATTCAACTTTGAGAAGCTTAATATTAGCTTGTTTAATATTTCCTTCCTGCAAAGGCTACGCAGCTCTGCTTATCATATTAAGCAGAGCATAGGTTCACAAGGAGAGATTTAAAATTATTCTTTAAAATGTTTCTGTACCATAACTTGAGTAACTTCTTCAGAAAATATGTGAATTGTACTGAATGCAATGATTATGGCAGAACGGACTTTTTTGGCTGTTATTTAAGAAGACTTTTTCCAAGGCTCTTTCACTTTTTGGTAAAGTACCTGTTCCAAATGACTGTCAAAAGGGCCACCTGAAATCTTGCAATGTGAACTACTTCATGTATAAAAAAAATTCTGCCCTGACAGGAATTAAAACATTTAGCAGAAAATGTGCATTCTTTTTTTGTTTTAGAATGAAATTATCCAACATTCTTTTTATGATCAGTAAAAATAATTTGTGCTATCACATATCAGAATAGAAACATTAAAATGAAAGGCAAAATATAGATGATGAAATTAAAACAAACACTCTTTTAAAATAAATTTTTGTTTAAAATATTGTGCAAATTGGGCTCTTGTTCCTCTGTTCAAACTGCATTTGTCAGTTCAAAATCTTTCATTTGTCACCATGAATCTTCTCATACTCTGCATCCAATGTAACAATACATACACAATATCAGTAACACAGATGCACCTTCAACAGCTTTTGCATTCATGCCTAGTGTGGGGTCACCTTCCCAGCAATCACAGAAGCTGCTTCCAGCACTCCCAGGAGACAGAAGATTTAATACTGCCATGTTGTTTTCATGGGCCTGGACAAAAAAAATCCTATTAGATAAGGGTTTTTTTATAGGTCTAGGTATGTGGCAAGGGAAAACAGCAGTTTCCATAGCAGAGGCAATCTACTGTTAATTTTTAAGGTGACCACCCATTACAGGTGCTGCAGAAACTGTGTTCTCCCAGGTGAGCCTGGGGAAAGGCACTGCTCCCTGCACCTCGCTGCATGGTGTTCCCACAGAAGCCTCCCTTTGGCACAGGGCAGGTACTGACACAAAAAAAAAAAGGACCAGAATTTCACCTCATATACTTCACCCATGTCCACATCCTCACACAGCACGAGATCATTGGCCAAGCAAAAAAGCTTTCTGCGTGAGAACTCCTGAGTGTGCTCTCACAGCAGGTTAGTGCTACTTGGCATAAGCTACAGTTTAACCTGCCCACTGCAGGCCACAATTCTAAGAAGGCCTTTTGGGCCACTGAACTGTATTGTTTAGGCCTGATTTTGAGCAGCACGTTTTAATGGATGTCTCTTGCTATTAGGAGGCAAGCACGGGGAATACAACTATTAACAATAGCTTTGAGAATTGTTAAAGACTCTTCTTTATCCCAGCTGAAGAAACAAATGACTCCCAGACCAAAGGGCATGCAGTTCCTCTCCTAGCAGCAGTGGGTTTCACTCACAGGGAGAATATTTTTATTAGTTTTTCAAAAGGCCTGTTATAATACTGGTGCACTTACCTCTAATGTGCTGTAAAGAGACTTGAACTGCTGCCAGCAGGAGGGCTGTGAAGGGATTTTTGAGGCACTGTGACAGGCCTTCAATTGACTTTACTAGCAGCTTTTACACATCTCTTTGGAGCTCCATTAAAACAGTTTATTTAGTGTTATTTCAATTGCTTTCATTAAAGATCTGTTTTGTGCTGTTCCAGTTGGAGTGTTCTCTCAGTCTTGTACTTCTCTGAGGTTTCTGACTGGGATGCAAAAGCTACCACAGTTATCCTGCAGACAGTAGACTGCCTAATTTTTATATAAGTCTCTTATCTTCACATACTTTGAAGTACTTGTTCTTTGCATGTAAATCATTCCTACCCACAAATTAAATCTGAATTGCTGCAGCAATGCTGGAAAGGCAGTTATGAATAAAGGATATATTTTATTAAACTTCAGTATGCATGGGCTATGGATCTGCTTTACTCACATCAAAGAGAAATACTTTTACATCGAGTGAGCTCTGGTAAACTTAAGCCCAAACTGCAGGACAGCTAAGAAGATCATTCAATGAAAAAGAAGGAGCAATGGGCTGCTCTGAGTCCTCCCTAATTTCATTTTAATGTAGCATGTCACTCTGCATGTGCTAGGGCTGATGTTTGGCCACCTTTATCTAGTATGGGGCAGAGCTTCAACTCCTGAAAGAGCCAGGTCTGACATTACACTCTCTCTGTTGCTTCCATTGGGATCTGCAAAATCTACATTTGTTCTAGTAATTTCTTCCCATCTTTCCCAGCCTTCCCTTTCTTCTTTTTTAAGTGAAACTAAACATTTACATGAAGGATGGACCCTTAAACATCTGAAAAGCATCTAGCTCAGTGCTAGACTTCCTCTAAAAAACTACAGAATTTCCTTGGATGTTTCCTACTGCGCAGTGCCCATTTTCATAATTCATAAAAATTTCACATTTAGGCTTTTATGTTCTCTGACCACACATTTCAGGATTTTTCCCCCTTTTTTAAAAATTAAACTTACTCAAGAGTCATGAGCCTGAAGAATCAGGACACCTTTTTTCCCCCAAATTTTGTGTATCTTTCTATAGAACAAGGAATTTCATTGTCAGGAGTTGTTCATGAACCAACCTTTTTCCAATATAAAGTAACATAAACATCATTAGTAAACACTGCTGAATTGCTGCATTCCTTTTATAACCTTTTTGAAGATCCACTTTCCTTAGGAAGATCCTCACAACAAATTCTGGACTTGTTTTCAATGACAGCTGGTACCTCCCTGCCAAAAGCACAGTCACTCAACTTCAGGCTGTTCGTGTTCTTTACCATTTGCTTTCCCATGAGTGCATTTGCTGGGGGAAGAACTGCGGCTTGACTGAGTATTTAAACAGACAAAATATTTGAGAAGCTGAGCAATAGCTCTTGTCATTCAAACAATTCCAAATCTGCGTTTGTACTCTGCAGCTCGACTGCGAAACACACAAGTGATGCAACTAGAAAGGAATATTAAACCTTTGTTCCTCCCTTTTGGCTCCCTTGTGGAACATTTAAGGGAAACTCAGATGATTTTCCAGCTTAAGAGAAAATGAGGCATTACTTACACCACGGGGGCCCAATCTATTACCCTCAGGACATGAGGATAACGCCCACTGACATCACTGGAGATTACTCATCTCTAGGGTGGGAGAACAGGAGACAAAGACATTTAATGCAGACTGCATGTCTAGATCTCAGAGTTCCTCCTAATTTGTCTTGAAATTTCCAGCAGTCAAGCTCCTTTGCCAAACCACCCAGTTTCTTGGCTTCTCAACTCACCTGCTCTGCCTTTTACCCTCAGTCTAGCTTTTCCCCAATTTCATTAGCTACAGTTTTTAATGTGGGTTTTGCAGACTCTATAACAACTCAAAAAATCGCCAAAGAAAAAGACAAACACCCAAAATATTGTGTTCTAGAATGTTCCAAAAATAATAGCCATGAAGACCTGCTAACAATACCTTTTTAAACCAAGAGTGAAACATGAACTGTTGCTTTTTAAGCAGTTAAGCAGCCATTCCTGAAAAATATATTTCTGTTTACTATCAGAAAGATTACTATTCTGGATATGTAGCAACAGAAGTAACTTTTTAAAATGAGCGTACAGGAATGGAAAAGTGCCAAGGCTTAGAAATGCTGGAAAGAATGCTAGGAAAGCAGGTGATGAATGGTTGGCTGAAGATCCACTTTCAAGGAAGTAGCATGAGGTGAACAAGGCATCTAAGTGACAGATGAAAAATATACTCCCTTCTAAACATTTTCACCTGTGAAAGAAGCTTTGAAACACTGATAGTTTTTTCTGTCTGATAACATCTCTTAATTATTGCTTTTCTATTTTAATCTTTTTCCTGAAGAAGAGTCCTAAAATATGAGTTTACACCGAGAAAATATCAGGATAGGAAAAACAGCAAATAGGATTTAAATAATAAATTAATATATAAATTTAGGTGGGGGATGCCATATATCCAGCTGCTAGGTGTCAGCCAGTCCCTTGGGTTTTTTTACTCCTTGCTGGCTTTCTTCCATGTTCTTCTCTTAGTTCTCTTCCTCTTTCAAGCATCTCTGCCATTTCCCCTTCCCACAGACATTTACAACACTTCCCACTTCCACTCTCCTAATTCACTTGTCCTAGCTGTTGACCTTACTTTCTCCCTCACTTTGTCTCCCTCTGGTGTCTGTATTTTTGACATGGAGAGCAGAGCTGGGACTGTATCCTCATGCCATCAGTCATGGAAGTCACGCTCTACGGGCAGTAGGTGCTGGACATGTGTTTTCACTGCTTTCCCCCAATGAAAAATGCTTCCCTGAATGATGTGACAGAGAGAATTTTTTGAGACAGTTGATGGCAGGAAGCTCTCACTCATGCCTGCAGACAAGGCAAATGGATCAGTCCACCTGTAAGCCAGCCAGGAAAGTATGATCCATCACATGCACAGTAATGCAGACACTGAGTAGGTCACCAGCAGGCTGCCTCTTGATCTGAAAGGTTCCTTAGGTAAGGTGGAGGATTATCTCCTACACTTTCCCATTCTGGAGGGTGGGATCCATTGAGGGAAAGCAATTGTCCCCAGATAAGTAGCAGAAAAGCAGAAAAAAGTACAGGTACAGAATTTATAATGAATGCTAGGAACTAAAACATGCACATTAATCCCTCCCTGAGAAAAACAAAGAAGTAAAACATTAGCACCTCAGGCCTGCAGATAACAAAATCTTACTTTCATTAGAAGCACAGTTTTAATAACAGCAAAGCAAGAGACAACAGGATCCAAACAGTGCTATTCCTAAGCAAAGCAGTGTTACAGAGCAGAGGGCCAATGTTCAATAACTGGAGAGCTAATATTCACCACAGTAGTGGGGTATGAATTCCTGAGCACTCATCGCTTATTACAAAAAAAATCACAACCAAAACAAAACACAAACAAACAAACAACAACCACAGAAGGGTACTTGATTCAGCCCTTTCTCCGATGAAAATCTTTCTGCAATACTATCCTTCTATCCTTCAACAGGAGACAGGAAAAAAAAATTAGAAAGAAAGAGATGAATCCTGTGGAGAAACAGGGGAGTTTTATTCATAGAGAAAGATTAGTGAATCAGTGATCCCAGGACTTCACAAGGTTTGCTAAAGTCATGGTACCAGGATGTCTTTGGCAGAGACACAGGAACACGGTGTCAGACAGCCTGAATGCCACCATTGTCCTTCTGCCTTAATGGTTGGCTCTGGGACCAAGGTAGCATTTCTTCCACCTGAATCTGGGCCAGAACATATTTCAGTGTTCCTCATTGACTGAGCTGCATGTTGACACCCAGTCCTGTGGTAATGATGATGACTGCTAACTACTGAAGGAGGAACAAATCCAGTCTGGTCTTTGCTCTAGCAGCACTTTTTTGTCTGCTTAGCAGTAACCCAGCACACCTTGAAGAGTACAGGATGTAAGGAGATACTCCAGGCAGGAGAGATCAGCAGCTTGTTAATGTCAGTGTGGGAAATGAGTCCATTTGAGCTCATGGCAACTTGTCAGTATTGCCATCAATTTCAGCCAGGAGAGGAACTGCCTGCAGTTCAAAGAACTGGCTGATGGCAACCATTGGTGTGCTGCCTCCAGCACAACCACTCTTCTCCCCACAGGACTGCAAAGATGGAACAGGTCCCCTGACACAAAGCGGACAAAACGCTTCCTAGAGCATCTGTGACTACACTGTCTTATACCAATTCTTCCTGAGGCAAGTTCACAATCTTCCTACTCAGTCTGTTTCACCACTTTGCTACCCTCTGTCACAAACTCACTAGGGATTTTTCCCCTATGATCACAAACCTACAGAACAAGCAATTGCTAACCTCTTTATGACAGACCTTGCTATACTGGAGGCCATAAGTATAGACCATCTTCTCTTTTTTGGATGGGAAAAGGGTAAAAAAAAAAAGAAAGCTCCTCATGTTTTTCTCATAGGTCATTTCTAAATCTCTTATCATTACTATTGCTGCATTGTGGACTTCCTCTGATTTACCTAAAACTTTGTCACACTGCCAGGAAAAGGTTAAAAAAACACCAGGATGTCACTGGAAAGGGGCAAGTAATCTCCTACCATACCACCCTTGGAAAGAGTTTGCTCTCCCCTGTTTTTGTTTTGTTTTGTGGGTGGGTTTTTTGGTTTTTTTGTGGTTTGTTTTTTGTTTGTTTGTTTGTTTGTTTTTTAATAAAGAAAATCATCACACAAACTTCAGTGTATTGGCCAAATTCTTAACTAAAATTACTCTGGAGTATCAGAGATAAACCAATGAAGTATTTCACTTCAGATGTCACCGATGGGATAGCAGAAGGAAGAGACTGTTTTGTTTAGATACTCAGCAAAAGAACTCTTATCTTCCAGATGGCTGAGAAGAAAAGATTAGCAACCATGATGACATGATAACACAGAGCTTCTGGAACAGACTGGGGGATGGCAGAGAGCCCAAGGAAGAGACAAAATGAGCGAGAAACACACAGTGAACTGAGAGAGGGAAACAACAAATGAAATAAACCCCTGGTACTGATGTGAGTGTGGCCTAGGAAACGTGTGAACTACTTCCACTTCACATAAAGGCATTAGCACAGATCCAGGTTTCAGCTGGGATAGAGTAAATTTACTTCCCAGTAGCTGGTATAGTGCTATGTTTAGGACTAAGGATGAGAATAATGTTCATGACACACTGCTGTTTTGGTTGGTGCTGAGCCAAGGCTCTTCAGCTTCTCACCCCATCCCACCAGCAAAGAGGCTGGGGATGCACAAGAAGTGGGGAGGGAACACAGCCAGGACAGCTGATCCCAACTGACCCAAGGCATGTTCCATGCCTCTATGACATCATGCTCAGTCTAGAGAGCTGGGAGAAGAAGGGAGGGAGGAGGGGAAGTTCAGAGGCAAGCATTTGTCTTCCAAAATCAGGGAGCCCTGCTTTCCTGTGGATGGCCGAACACCTGCCTTCCCATGGGAAATGGTGAAGGGATTCCTTGTTTTGCTTTACCTATATCATTCACCTACAAGTTTTTTCTCCCTTTTACCCTTCCAATTCTCCCCAACTTCCCACCTGGAGGAGAGTGAGCTAGTGGCTGCATGGGGCTTAGTTGCTGTCTGATGTTAAACCATAACAGCATGTTCTGTTATAAAAATGTAACAAAGTTCTGATGGAAGATTTCAGCTTCTCATTGACAATGAGAGATTCCACTAGCCAAGGTTAAAATTTGGGGCAGCTATTTCTAACTTCAGTTGTGTAGAGATGGAAAATGTATAGGTAAATTACTAGCCCAAATCAACTAATACTCATTTATAACCACAAATGTGAGTCTGGAAAGTATAGATGTGAATTGCACCTGTAATTTATAAGCTAGAAAAAAGCCAACATAACCACCCCACACAGCAGCATTGTCTTAGTCGCTATAAATTTATATTTGACTTTGAAAAAGTCAAAAGGCTAAGAGTCTGGCAAGCCAACAGTGATAAGTTGTGTCTAAAACTACCCTCCCAAGAAAGAAGACTGAAAAGTACGCAAATAAGACATAAAGGGATTAAAAGAATTTAAGAATATAAAAAAAATAGATTATTAAAAAAATAAGAGATGGGAGTAGTCTTTTACCAACCACTAACCAAAGCCCATCTACCTTCTGCAGATAAATAGATCCACTCTGTTTCTACTATTTTACAGAAAGGATTCTTTCCTATTTTTCCTTTCTCTGTCAATTTTGCTCTCCTTACTCTGTTTATATCTTTCCACTTGTTCTTTCCCCATCTTAATGTGTTTGGAATGACTTCAGAAATCAAATAGCATGGAAATAAAACTCCAATCAGAGATCTCTTTAGTGACACCTCCAGAATTCAGATTTTGGCAGTGATGAAAATGAATTCTGATACTATTCAGCAAGGTTCAGACAGAAATAAACAGGCTTACAGAAATAACTGCTTTAGTGGGAAGTGTCTACCATCTTCAGAATTTCTTGACTACTGTCAAAAGCTTAATCCAAACATTTTTGGCTGCAAATAAGAATGAAGAAGGAAGTGTCAATGGCTGACTTTTTGGGGGAAAGTGTGTGAGAGGCAGCCTGTCAAATAAAGAGATGATGTTTTTCAAGAAAAAAGTTACAACCAAAAAAAAAAAAAAAAAAAGATACAAGCATAAAAGGCAAACAGCAGCCAAAAAAGGCTTCCAAATATTCATTTGTTTCTAAATGCAGATAACTACAGATTTCTCACCAGTTCTTCCCTCAGGCCATTCTCAATTTCTTTTTAAGTTCTTTAACTGCAGTACATATTTTTAAACAGTGGGAATATGTAATGATTTGAACAGTTTATCACGAGCTGTCAGATTTTCCAGCAGTAAATACATTTAAAATCAGGACCAGATTGTTTAGGCATAAATATTGTTACTCCCTTCTCACCCAAGGAGTTAGCAGAAATTCAGGGTCAAAATGTCATTTTATTCTAAAAAAGCAGTTGATATAGAGGATGCACATCTCTTACATGGTCTTGTTATTTACAATGAGTGTACTAGAAAATCTATTTCCCTGAACACAGTAGGAGATAGCTTATTTGCTCACTGTGCTCAACTTCCATCTAACTGACAATGAACTCAACCCCCTCTCTTTGTAAGTTGCCTTTCATCCCTCAGGATTGTCGCTTAATGCTTGCTTTGCTTGACTTCTTGCATCTCTTCTGTCCACTGGTCTGCAGTTAAAATTGCCTTTTTTCATGGCGAGACAAAAAGTATAATCATAGAATCACAGAATCTGCTGAGTTGGAAGGGGCCCATCAGGATCATTGAGTCCAATTCCTGGCCCTGCACAGGACACCCCAAGAATCACACCATGTGCCTGAGAGCAGTGTCCAAACGCTTCCTAAATTCTGTCAATCTTGGCGCTGTGACCACTCCCCTGGGGAGCCTGTTCCAGTGCCCAGCCACATTCTGGGTGAAGAACCTTTTTCTAATGTCCAACCTAAACCTTCCCAGACTCAACTTCAGGCCATTCCCTTGGGTTCTGTCACTGGTCACGCCAGAGAAGAGATCAGTGCCTCCTCTTCCTCATCCCCTCATGGGGAATTTGTAATGAGATCTCGCCTCAGTCTCCTTCAGGCTGAACAGACCAAGTGATCTCAGCTGCTTCTCATTCAACTTACCCTCAAGGCCCTTCACCATCTTTGCTGTGCTCCTTTGGACACTCTCCAATAGTTCAATATTGTGGCAATAGTTCTCAATAGTTCTCCTATTGTGGCACCCAAACCAGCCCCCAGCACTGGAGGTGAGGCCACCCCAGAGCAGAGCAGAGTGGAACAATCCCCTCCCTGTCCCCACTGGTAATGCTGTGCCTGATGCGCCCAGGACATGCTTGGCCCTCCTGGCTGCCAGGGCACTGCTGGCTCTTGGTCAACTTGCCATTGACCAGGATCCCCAGGTCCTTTTCCATGGCACTTGTCTTCAGCATCTTGTTGCCCAGTCTATGCACACATGAACATTTTTGCAAGCAATGATATATGCTTGAGGTTTCTGTCAAAGCTGCTACAATTTCAACAGTTTTGTTCAGTGAGGAAGACCGATCCATTCATTACAATTTTGAGTATCACAAAAGGACATCAGTTCACCTACTGGTTACAAAAAGGCTTAAGCTGACCTTAAGCCTTTTTAAAATAGTATTTCTGCATCCCACCATAAATTACTGAGACTAATACAGGAATTATTAAGTCACATTCCAGAACCATAATATTCCCCCAGCTATGAACGACTATGAATGTGCATTAACAATACATGAAGGGTCAACAATAGATGAAAGGTACTTTCAGGACAGATATTAACCATGTTTTAAAATCCCATTTCTGTCTCTAATTTTCAGGAGAGTTGTTATAGTGACTTCCCTGTCAGGCAAGTAAAAATAAAAGACCAAAAGTAACATTTGTGAGGGTGTGTATTTTTGATGGCTGATGTAAATTTCAGTTGGAGTGAGCTGCTCCACGGTGCAAAAATGAAACTGGTCTCTTTTAGACTTTGAGAGATTACAGACTGCCACAAATTAGTTAGACTAAAGTGAACCAGAAAACCCAGAGTGGTTCAAAGCTCCAACAGAGCTGAAATACTCTCAGAGTGGGGAAACAGGGATTGAAAACAGATGCATTGGTTTTGATGATACAAACACACACAAAACATTTTTTGAAGGTAGGGTAATTTTTGACAGTTTGTATGAGAACTTTTAAAACTGTTTCAGTTTCCTTAAAGATTGAATAAGAAGTTGCATTACAGAAAGCCAAGGAGCCTTGCACTTCATATACTGTTATAGATTTCATTTTTATACAAGAGTTCTCTCTAGAAGGAAAATAAGAAGAGGGGAGAAAGAATTGGGGTATACGCTTGGCCAAAGACAGACCAAAGAACCATTTCTCAAAGGAAGAGCTCCAGAAGGAGCTGGAGAAGATACTTAGACCACAGAAAGCAAAGGTTTTGCTCTAGGTGGCTTATCCCACTGCAACACAAATGGTTGTGAAAAGCTGCTTCCATAAGACATCCTCTCTGTTGCTGCTGTCTCTCCCAGAAGCAGCTCAGTCAAATTGGTTGGCAGTTGCCACTATTCTGAAGAGGATCAACATGTTGCAAAAACCAGAAGTACGCATCATGAATCAAAAGGTAAAGACGGCACAACTGACTTGAAAGGACAGTGGTGAAAACTGCAGTCAAGGTTGATTAGACTATCCTCATTGAAAGCCAAAGACAAGCCTTAAAGTTCAACTTACTTTCAAAATGTAGCTATCTATGTCAAGAACTGTCAGAAAGTTTTACACTGTCCTGGGTTGTAGAATAAGATATGCACAAAGTATTCTATCACCCTCTTCATCATCTGTTGAAACCAATTGT
>JBBMKD010000102.1:85854090-86128554 GCA_037834095.1 Argya squamiceps
TCTTCTGACTCTGTCACGTGGTCTTTTGTGTTATTGCATTTATTTTATTTTACCTTTTCTTTCTTTTCTTTATTAAATTGTATTTCTGACTTGGAGCCTCTCATTTGTTTTGCTTTCAAACCATTACATATACTAAGCATGGGAAAAGGCAGAAAAAGGAAAAACAAAACCACAGTCAATTAAAGGTAGAGAAGTAAAACAGAGATCCTCTGGTGGTGAAGTTTTCCATACATTAAAGAAGTTTGCTTCCAAACAAGACAGATAAATAAATGGGGAAGGATACAAGATGTGGCAGCAGAAAAGGAGACAAATCTTCAAATGCATGAAAAATTTGTCAATCCTTTTAGTAATGTTATTTACCATACAAAGTGAACAACTGAAAGAGGTTATCAGTTTCAGGTCAGCTTTCCTTTCCTCAAGACTCACAGGCCCCCCTGATGACTGGAAGACAGGCAAGGTCAGGGAAAAGGTATTCCTGTTGCAGTGAGGAAAAGGCAGATTAGTAGTGTCTTAGTTTTGATATTAATATGCAAATTCTCTATTATTCCCACACCAAAACAGCAGCAGCCACTGTCACACCTGGAGATCATGGGGGCAGTCACCCTCCAGGAACAGCAAACTATGGTTGGAAAGAGAACGTGCTCAGAAGAAGCCATCTCAGTTTTGCAGAGAGCACCACGTCTCCCCCACCTGAGAGACCTTCCATTCCTGTGGGTGAGAGGTGCACCCCCAATCACACTGCCAGGAAATCAAAGGGACTGATAAACTCTCAATTTTCACATGTCTTTTCTTGAAATAGCTTGTATGTTAAAAACCATACACATTGCTTTGATTTCTTGTGATACTTTCCTTGGCTTAGCAAGGGGCTCTGCCAATGTCAAATCCCAGAAAATTATTCAGGGAAAGAGACCTAAGAAACCCTGGCTTAAACTATGAAAGCCTACCCAGAAGAGACACATTTAAATTCCCACAGTGATGCAGCTATTTTTTGCTATTTCTGTTTCCTTTAAGTACCATTTTCATAACAAAACCACACCTGGGTATTATATAGTGGCTGCAGAGAGATTTTTCAGACCATTTGAAAAAAACCACAGTAAAGTAAATGTTGCTGTATTATGTGCATATTGACCTGATTAAAACAAAACATAAGAAATCCATCTATCCCTAAAAATAAAGCATCCTGGGAGGAGACTCAGCATAATATAATTAGCACCTGAGATAGAAAAAGGAAGTGTGTACAGATCTCCAGAGAAAATTTTGTTCAAAGGCACCAAAATATCCTACAAATATGGGTTATAAGGACATGTGAAGATCATTTATGGGTTGAAAAACCTAAACCCAGTCAGATGTACTTTATATTGGCCTCAAAGGTGCACTGACAGACAGCAAGGCAACTCTTTACCTTTTATCACATACATCCAAAGTGTAATCTGACTCCCACAAAAGAATTCATATTTGTGATATGGGGAAAAAAAAAAATCTTTCTCCACAGCAGAGATGGGGTGGGCTTCCTAAAGAGCTAGAATGATCTAAGAAAATGCTCTTAGCCCCTGCCATCAGCCTTCCTACAGATACCTCAGCTAACCAAGTCTTTTATGCATCCGAACAGCTTTTTGACTAAACTACATATAATTTCTTTCTACATTTCTTTCTACAAACTACATTTCTTTCATACATAGTGCCTTCTTCCTGAAGCACAACTTCAGCAATATTGTAACTGTTTTCCATTACCTCTAAATTTAGGAATATATAATCCAAACAGGAAAGTTGGCTGCAAAAAGTAAGCATGCTGAGACTGTGGTCTGTATTTAGTTTTGTTAAATTGCAGATTAGCTAAAATGGAGCATTAAGTGTTATAGACTACATTTCAATGTGCCTGTCTTAATTATAAGGATATAATATAATCTTTTGACAGACTAGTGCCAAAAATCATCATGAGAGATGGAGCAGACTTGTGATCTGGGGTTTCAGAAGGGGACAAAACAATTCTGTGAAAATTTGCATCACAGAAATAACTGAGAACCACTATATGAAGGAGGAATATCCTAGGGAACAGACTGAAGTTGTGGGAGATCATCACCTGTATGGCCACATACTATTTAAGATTGCCAGACACCTTCTCCATATCACAGGGAAATCAGGATACAGGCTCAGTCACTTTGTCTGGGAAAGCACTGAAGTGATGATGAGCAAAACATGTTCAGAGGGCTGAGCTGTAAGGCACAGGACAACCAGAGCAAGTAGATTTACAGCCACCCAGTAGTAGTCATGTCCACCTCTCAGTGAAACTCCACAGGGCTGTATAATATTGCTGGGCAACTTAATGCCTAAGGGTTTTGACAGATTTTCCCTCAAAAATTTTGTCATGGCTAGGGAGTTGTTGAAAATATGATGGAACACACCCTCAACTGCTCTGATCCACATCCAGCATCTTAGCTCAAATCCTCTCACAGGGTGCAGGACCTTCTGTCAAAGCCTTTGTTGTCACTGTCACTTAACAAGGCTGTTTAGCTGAAATTCTGTTCTGTGCTCATGGTGATCATTAACAGCTGAGGATAGCCCTCACATATCCTGACCCCTGGCAGCACTGCTAGACTTTTCTTCTCACTACTTTATTGCTGTTCTGCTAAATGCACATGGCTGCTGTTAAAATCCCAGCCAGCTGCTAACAGCTGCTGGGTTTTTCCCAGTTCTTTAGGGGGCTACAAATAGTTTTAAATCATGAAGCTAATTAAGCAGAAATAAAGACTGCCAAATGGTGTAGGCCTCAAACAAAATACACATCTAGAAATTGCTGACCTGCTAAAAGACTGTAGGAAAGGTCATCAGTCTGTGCCTTAGTTCATCAACTTCCTCTATGCACATATTTGAGTATTATCTTTGTGAACTGCTGCCTTGGTGCTCCTCAGTGCTGGCCAGGAACAGTAGTTTTTGGGATCACAGCCTGCTGTTAGAGTGGGCCAACCACAATTCATGTTCCTGGTTAGCCCATCAACACTGTCCTGGAGTGCCTCCAGCATTGCCAGCCGGGCAAGGGAGGGGATTGTCCCACTTTGCTCTGCACTGGAGTGGCCTCACCTCCAGTGCTGGGGGCAGTTTTGGGTGCCACAATATTAAAAAGACATTAAAATATTAGATATTATCCAAAGGAAGACAGAAAAGATGGTAAGGGTCTGGAAGGGAAGCCGTGTGAGGAGTAGCTGAGGTCCCTTGGTCTGTTCAGCCTGGAGGAGATCGAGGGAAGACGTCATTGCAGCCTGCAACTTCCTCTTGAGGGGAAGAGGAGGGGCAGACACTGATCTCTTCTCTGTGGTGGCCAGTGGCAGGACTCAAAGGAATGGCCTGAAATTGTGTCAGATTTATTAGATAAAGGTTCTTCACACAGAGAGTGGCAGGGCACTGGAACAGGCTCCGCAGGGAAGTGGTCACAGCACCAAGCCTGACAGTTTAGGAAGTGTTTGGACAATGCTGTCAGGCACATGGTGAGACTCTGGGGGATGGTGCCATGCAGGGCCAGGAATTGGATTCGATGATCCTGATGGATCCCTTCTCACACAGCTTATTCTGTGAATCTGTGACTAATGCCCTGCTGTGAAAGCCCATGTCCACACTTGTACAATTCTCCCCATACTCCTGGTAGCTTGGCTGTCCCAAGGCAGCTTCTCTGATCGCCCTGGTAAGAGTAAGGTGCAGATCAGCCTGCATCTGTATCAGCAGCCATCAGAGATGTGAGAAATTATGTGCCTCCGTAACAATACAGTGTAATACATGTGTAATATTTGGGAGAATGCCTTTCAGTAGGAAAGAAAACTGAATGCATATTTCCCCCTCCCATCTATTTGTATGGGAAACCAATACAGCTCACTTTTTTCACAAGTGATAAAATACAACTGACATAATTCATAACTGCTAAAACCAGACTAAACTCTCTAAAATTATCATTATTATTATTATTACTAGTAGTAGTAGAAGTAATGCAATATTAAATATTGAACACAAATTCAGAAAAGAAACGGTTATTTTTCATTAATGTCAGACTTCAAGAACTTGATTACACCATGATGGAAAAGCAAACTATTAGACTTTTAAAGAATATCTTTCATGAAACCAAACAAAATTAAGAGTTTTCAAATGGAAAAAAACCCTTTTTTTTCTGGTCCTTACAGCTAGTATGTAAAAAAAAAATTGTAAGAAAAATATGCAAAGTGAAATGCTTGGGGATTTTAATTTCTCAACTGCACTGGATTAAGAAAAAAAAAAAGGTTCTGTAAAAATTTTTAGATAATGTATTTAAAATCACATAAGAACAGAATTACTATATCACCCGTATTTCTAAGATAGGTGACAGACTGCAGACTGAAAGATAGGAAGTAATATTTCATTAAAGTCAATGAGAGTCAAACAAAGAAACATCATTAGGAAAAAGATGCTAGGATTCTTCTGCTTCCCCAGAGTCTCAAGCACATTGCTCATTTTGCTCTTCCTTTAACCCGTTTTACACACACACAAGTATTGCTTAGGGTCATTTGTTGAGTTGTATGCAAGATGAGACCCCAGAGTGATCTGTAGACTGGATTTGGGATTTAGAGGCTGGTAAATAAAGATCTGTCAAAAATTGACTCTCACAAACAAGGAGAATTTAACTGTGCCAGGCACATCACAGCAAAGTGAGCCCGAGACAGGAAGCTAAAGCAGAAAATCTGTATCCCTCATGCAGCTGAATGTAAATTGTTTTCCTCCAGGAACACATCAGAAGATGCATTAATCAAAAACTTAGGAGTAAATACAAATCTTTCCAGTAAATCCACTCCCAATGTGATTAAACAAGCAAATAAACTGCTGTACTAGCCAGAAGCCAAGACCAGGAAACAGTGTTTCCTGGACTTGCAACAACACACAGTCCTGAATTTCAGCTTAATTCAAGGGTGAAAGTGGAGGCTTAGGGTAACGGGAAACAGAAAATTTCAGCTTTCTCTGGGATAAGAAAAAACATGGTTTTGTCTAAGGTGAGTTCTAAGAGTCTCTAGTTCAAGGTATCTTTGTTGTTGTAGAAGCAATCACATTTGAAATTTATAAAACTGTCTATGAGGCAGACATAACCAAAAATGACAATACTCACGTGTAAAGCAGGAAACTCCAAGATGTTCTTCTGCCTTGCAGGAACACAACCTGTCCTGCTCAGCCCTCAGCTGTTGTTGCAGGTTTGGAGGAGCATGGTGTCCTTTGTGAAAGGCTATGGAGTGCAAATCTTTACACAGTCATCTCTTGCCGACCAATATGCATGTCCTTGGGACTTTTTTGGGTAGCACTGGTTTGCCAAAAGATTCTCTGTTCTTTCCAAACTGAACAATTCATGTTCTCATCTAGCACTGCTCCAGTCCTCTTAACAGATATTTCAGTCAAATGCTAAGTAAACTAACCAAGTAAATAAAGATCCCTGTAGTTGTGAGAGGCTCCTCTTCACCTCACCTTCCTGCATCAGGACCAAGAAGCACTGACAGCAGGAGAAGGGCATTAGGACAGCAGATCTTCATTTTCTTTTTATGGCTGGGGCAAAAAGGGTAAAACCTAGCTTTTAATTTTTGTTCTCACCACAGGAGCCTGTGATAGGAGACATGATGCCCTGGAGCCTCTCTTTGCTGGCAGAAGTTTTCAAACCAAAATACAAGTACCTCTTTCATAGGTATACATCTGTTATATGTGGCACATAGAGGCTAGATAGGCATGGTGCAAAGATCTTGGTGACATTAATTTGGAACACCACAAGTAATTCTTTCTGGCCTCATTCACTCACAAGCACTCTGGCTGTCAGAGAAATGCAAGGTGATAAAATCTTTGTGCTGCAAGGCCTTATTTCCCTATGGGTGTATTGCACACAGGTCTGGAGTAGGGTTACAGCATTGGTGTATTGCTTGAACCAACTTAATTCTCTCCCGTGGATTTCCATCTTCCTCTTTTCTCACTAAGGCAAAATTAATGAGTCTTAAGCTTGCCAATCCACACTCATTTGGAATAAGGTTTATTTATCCTGGCTTCGCTTTTACAGTCATCTTTTCATAGATCCATGGTACTCCCAAGGAGAGGAGGTTTACAGTGCATTTTAATGGAGATTTTAGAGGTTTTGCAGATTCAGAAAGGAGAATCGTATCCACATACAAAAGGCAAGATGAGAGCTGGGTGTTAGAGGGGACATCTCTTTTGTGTGCTTGCCAGAGAATGCAACTGAGACATAAAATACCAAAAATTTCCCAAAGATTTATCAAAGCAATCTGTCTTAGCCAGCTGAAATCTGCTGGCCACTTTTCAGGCAAGTGAAATTAAAAACAAAAAAACCCCTTATTGCATCCATTGATTGATTATACATTAACATGTATACAACTTCCCCTGGCAAGTTCCCTTCTTCTTTCAAGAAACTTATGCCAGAAATATGTTTGTTTAACTCTCACCCCATTCCTTTCCCAATAAAATGTTAACCCCTCAAGAATCTCTTGTTTTGATTTGTTGCATGTATTTCCTCTGTGATTAGCACAAGAATTAACTTGAATATCTATTGAAGGCCAGGAATGAAAGCCTACAGAGAAGACAAAAGGCTAAAGTGATCTTGATAACACACTAGAACCCTAGGTTAGAGAGAAGAAAAAGATAAATTACAATCAGGTGAAGGAAATATGCAGGAGACTAGCAGCCAATCTGATGAAAGTCCTTAAAGATTTCTCACAAATATCAGGAACATGGAGAATAACCCAGGAGAACAAAATACAGACAATCAGAGTTCTGACTGGGACAGCATGGGGTAAATAGTTGGATAGGAGTATGAGTATAGCAGGAAATCAAAAAGACAAAGGTGGTATATTGTATCTAAGAAACAAAGAAGCAAAGTAGGAAAGAAGCATAATACAACAGAAAGAAACTTGCTCAAAAGGTTGCAAAGACTTTCAAGGCTGATTTTTTCCTGAATGAGCTTAAATAGGTAGGTGATCAAATAAAATGCTCTGCGGTGGATCTCCTATTCAGAAGATGGCAGGGAGGTTAAGTATCTGACAGAAGCCTCTCAGACCCAAAATCTGAAGAATATGGTGGGTATTACCTCCCCATATACCTTCAGTATATAGTATATATAGTCAGTATCAGGGCTTATCAGTTCAATGAAGTTTCTGGGAAACGTTAGGTGATTTTATACTTATTTCAGGAGGCAGAAGAACCTGTGGTAAAGCAACTAATCCCGATCTTCCAATTTCACCTAAGACTTTGAAATAACTAGGAGAAATTATCCAGAAACAGTA
Organism: Argya squamiceps; assembly: GCA_037834095.1. NCBI lineage: Eukaryota > Metazoa > Chordata > Aves > Passeriformes > Leiothrichidae > Argya > Argya squamiceps. The sequence goes on from JBBMKD010000102.1 coordinate 85,861,374, forward strand.
GAGAAGTCCTGTTTTTTTCCCTAAGAAAAGAAGAAAACCAAGAATGACAGAATAAGACTTAATTTCAGCTTCCCATGCAGAAGTTGTTCTTAAGTCAATGTTGATAAACAGCCTTGAAATTTTAATCCATTGGTCATTTCTTTTCCCACTTATTTAGGGGTTTTTTTGAAACTGGAATGGGAATCAAGTTTCCAGACACGTGGACTTCCTCCTATTGTACCTGCACTCTAGCCAGAAGACAGAAATTATCATCCACGTAAAAAGCTACCAGAACTACAGTATTCACTCCAAAAGTGTTATCTAACAGTTGTATGGTAGGCTACAACTCACATACGCTTTTAGCAGATCCCAGTGCTATTTTTTTAGTTGCAAATGACATTTTCTCTAGAATCATCTCTGCTACGCTCTATTCAGGCTCCCTGGTCACCCTGACCTGGAGTTCCCTCCCCTAACAACTCCCCCTGCTGCCACTCATTATCTGTTTCTTCTCCCTTTGGCAGGCTCAAGTACTTTTTTTACCCTTTCAAAAACTTTTAGCCACCTATCATCAGAGGTGTGGTAGGATTCATTGCAAGTTAAGGGGATATGAGAACTTGGTCCCCGTGCTGACAGTTTTATATCACCACAGAAGTTTACTACGTTCGCTATGAGAATCAGCTAACTAGGTCCCATCCCAACATTTTCTTCCCAAGAATCAGGAAATTTGGTGTTTAAAGACAGTTAAGAAAAGGGCGTCACTCCACCATCCCAAAACTGGACCAATAGTAAACTGTGCCAGGACTGACTCCATTTTTGCAGGAGAAAGAGATGCTGCCCAAAGCACTGAGCTAAATCCTGACTTCCATTAAACACTGGTTACCACTGGGAAATTCAGTGTAAGAGTTCCTAAAACCATCGAGTTGGTGTAAGGAACAGAGCCCAGGGGACACACTGTAGAGAGTAATAATAAAAATTGAATGAACTAAAATCAAGCAGGCAAAACACAGTATCAGTCCAGCAGCTTGTCCAGCTTTTGCTTGCTGTTTCATGGAAACCTTCTGTAGAAAAGAAAGCTACCAAAAATACCACCACTTCATCTTCCCTAAACCTTCCAACCCAAAAATGTGTGTCCAAAGAAGCACATATACTCCTACCAAAAGCTCTGAGAAGACAAAACAACCTACTTCTGTTTAAAAGCATCACCACCACCAAAAATGAAAAAACCCAAGCCAAATAGCAACAACAACCAACCATAATATACTTGCCTTTTGTCCACACAAAAGAGATAAATTTTAAAAAACACTTTAAAAAAAATCCCAGAAGTGTTCTAATGTCTTTCTGGCAAGTGTGGTCACTTCTCAGTCTGGTGTCCTTTTCAGATCAAGATGATTTTCATCAGAAACAACAAAAGCAATGTAAAGAAAGAAAATCTGTAACCCCTTTTTTTTCCTGCAGCAGTAAGTTTGTTCTCTTCCACCCTGCAGTGCACTCTGTCTTTTCCAGGAACTTCAGGTCAGGCATGGCCCCAGATGAAAATTCTCCACACAGTTACACTAGCAGCAGTAATTTACAGACACTTCCATTATATATAACTCTCACAGGGAAAAGAAAGTTTGAGCTGACAGTTAATCTTCAAGCAATTTGGCAGTCATATGGAGGGTATTATGAACTTGAAATCACTCTTATTTGTTCTTGATGTCTTTGTTTCATTCTTTGCAAAGTTTAACATTAAAATCTATTACAGTTTTGGAGCAAGAAGAAGCCATCACGCCTAATTTAAGGCCCATGAGTTCCTACAAATAGCAGGTATTATGACTAGGCAAATAGAAACTAATCCTACTGCACAGGTGAAAAATAGCTGATATGTGTGTTTTTCCCTCTCATGCATTGCCAAGTTTGTGAAAGAACAATTCAAGCAGAACAGATGCAGTGGCTAAAAAAGCAGCTGTATTGGAAATCACTTTAATGGGAACAAAGCAGCACGACCCCAAACATTCATCAAATATTTTCTGGGTACTCCTTTGTTTGCTTCTGTTAGTAATTTGTTTATTTTTTTTTAAAAAAATGAAGATAAAATTAATAGCTCAAATTGAGAAGAACACTGACAAAAAGGAAGGTGGCAAGAGAGAGAGTGAGGAAGAGGAAAGTGACTTCCAATATGTAGGCTTATGGACTCTAAGAACTTCACATCAATAACTGTCAGAGTACTGACCTAAAAATTATCACTCTAGTACACTATGGGAAAGCAGCTAATAAACTGATGAGGCCAAGATTGAAAGCAGTTGCAGGGAATGCACATCAAGCCAGGCTGAAGACACGAAGAATCCCTGCCCTGGTGCCAAAACCACATGAATCTAATGACAGACTCAGTTTATATGAGGACATACAACTCAAAAATGCCTCCTGGCAAGGAACTTCTGCCAAGTTGCTCTCTATTCACACTAGTGACAGGATTTGCTATTAGTATCAAAACTCCACTTGCAAAAAAAATTTTTGCACTTATCTTTATTTAAGCACACAGTTTACTGTAGGTGAAGAAAGGAACTATTTACTTACAATAGTTATGGAATTTGTTCACTATCTATAGACATGTAAAAGCAAGAGAAATATTCTTAAAAGCTAAGTATGCCAGGAAACATAAGGGGTTTTTTTGGTGGGCCCATAATAAGGATTGGCACTGACATCAGTTACACAGTGAATTTGCAAAGCTGAAAACTAGGTAACAAATTATCCACCACCACACATCTCCTTTAGCCAGTGAAAATAAAGTGACAGACTGTAACAGGATGAACTGGCAAGGTGACCAACATTTTTCCTCAATATGCCTCTGCTCAAGTATTTTATTTATCTGTGTAATGAGACAAATTTCATTTTGAAGTAACAATTTAACAATGGTAATAATAACTTACAGCCTTAGCCCCAGTAAAATCAGCTGTCAGTAACACTGAGAGAGAAATGCTCACTGTATAAGCAATTTCTCACTCATCACCATGAACTTGGTTAGGTTGATACAACTAGCAATGACATTTATTTAGCTAGGACAAGCAGCAGCTCCCTTGTCTGCAGGAAATCTGCCAGAGAACAAGACCTCCACAGGATAAGGGCAAGACAGGTCCCAGAAATCAGTGTCCATGGCTTACACTGAGATCTGCCAGTGTGCTGTAGCAAGTTTCCAGTGTCTGCACAGAGCTGACAAAGACTTTCTGGGGATACACCAAGTTATTCCTGTAATTCACATCTGAAATAGGCCTCATTACCTGAAAACATTTCAGGAGTGGTATACCAGTGGATATCCCTTCCATCATCAGATGCCACAGATTCCAGGAAAGGTAATTTAGAAGGCTCTACTGCAGCTAAACTCAGAATTGCCAGAATCACCTCCTGGGGGCTGCAACTATCTTGAAAAACAAGTAGTGAGGGAAAATATATCTCATGTATCTCGTATTTTCTCACAGTGCACAAAGGAAGTCAGGCAGAGGGACGGGTTCACTCTGAAAGCAGGTAAGCTTTGGGGTGCACCTCAAAAGCCTGCTTTGGCAATCTGCTGGTAAGGCAGAGGCTGTGTGTGTGCTGTGGCTACCTCCTGCTGCTCTCTTTGGCTTCAAAAATAGATATGGCTATACAAGGGGGTGATGCCTACCTAGATCTCATCCTGTGGTATGAACAGAGGATGGCCATGACTACAGGGGCATGATGAAGGGCCCTCATACTGCCAGAGAGCCACAGAAAGCTGCAAACTTGATGGCGAGAGAGTTGTTGGGGTCTGGGGCAAACAAAACGCAGAGACATGCAGAGCTGCCTACCCAGCAACATCTCAGCAAGCAGCTGGGGAAAAGGAAGGGAGTACAGTACATGGATATTTTGGAGTGTAGTAGCATGCACAGAGTGCCTACTGTGAGTAGTGGACAGAACATTTTCCTGCTGGACTGCAGCACTTGTTGCCTAAGTAACTAGAAATAAAAGACTGTACAAATGGCAGATGGAATAGCAGGAAGCTGCACATGGAGGGGTCTGCTGTGGAATCTGACCCAGCAAAGGAGGAGTCCCCAGGCACAGCCTTATCCAGTGAGGAGGTCCAGCTGGCCCTACCTGGTTATTTCCACTAGTCTAACCAGGGAAGAAGCAGACACAGTTCTCTTCACCTGAGCATATAACAAATGAGCTCAGCAAAATGTGGTCTGAAAGATGCTCTCATCCTGTTATGTAACAGATCACATCATATACCCCATACAATACTGCTGGAGTCACTGTGTAAAACCTGCTCTACCATCAAACTCCTGACACTTTACTAGGATAGTAAAATTAACACTTATCATAAGAAAGTATGCTCACCAGGAACCTACTGTATGATAAGACCCTACATTTCTCTTCCTAGCCCCTCTACAGACCCTAATAACTATAACTAGTTTCATCTGGAAAGATAAACACTGTCACAAGATGGGTAGAAGATTGCCAAGTAAAGAGAAAGTTCTGTGCAATTACTCTGAGCAGAAGAGTGTAAATCTGGTCATGGGTTAATTATGGATCCTTTCTTCCCCCATTTCCAAGTAGGGACCTGTAGAGAGTGTTCATGAAATCAGCCTCAGAGAAAAACTTCCTACTTTAGAGGAAAAAAATTGATTAAATTTTAACATACAACACAGTATAATACAAAGAGTAAAACCATGCAAATAATAAATAATTTTTTTAAAAAATCAAGAGACTAATGTATTACAGGAACATTGAATGCACAAATTTGTGATTTTAAGGTGAGGGGAAAAAAGTGTTGCAGAAAATGGATTTCTATTTTTAAACAAATACATTTATTCAAAGCGTACTAGCTAAGGTAGCTAAGGGAGAAGTCTTCCTAAATTTAGATCCCAAGTTCTTCAGTTTCAGATTGTTAGTTTAAGCTTTTAGTTTAAAACTGAAGAAAGGTTTAGGATATTGACAAATGGGAACAACTGTAAAAATACAAGTGCACTATCAAAGAAACAAGACATTTTAAAAATAATTTTAAATCATCCCTAATACAAAGTTACCTCAGTCACTGACCATATGCTATCTAAAATTATCATTCACATTTGCTAATCAGTCCCCCATATAGCTCTTTCTCTTAAAACTACCTTGTAATATTTATTCTGTTACCTTGCTGTAGATAACACATGTCAGTTTCCTAAAACGTTATTCAAGAATGTCAGGCTTACACTCCTGAATTCTCTGGCCACTGCACCAGCACAAGGCAGAGCAGTCTGGAAATTAAACCAAACAGTACCAGCTGTCCTCACTGGAGTATTTATCAAGTAGAGACACTTCTCATTGCACAACAACAAATTGTACTTGTAAATACAGTACTCCCTCCACTTGTGCTTTCTCAGAGGAGTCCTCAGAGGCAGCTACAGTTCCCAAAATGGTTTGCAAGGCCTCTCCTGAACGTGGTTGTTTGCACTTCACCGCTTGCATAAACCAGCCCGATCACATCATTCCTTCAGGGAAAGTAAAGCTTTCATAAACCACTCCATAAACCAAATGTCCACCCTGTAGTTGTCTTAAATGAAAATAAAAATCAAATTTTCACCAAAGAATGTGAAGAGGCAAATGCAAAAAAATCCTCAAAACCAGAAACAATTCTCTGAAAGGTCACTAGGACAGTAAATTCCTTTTGTAAATACAGAAGGTGGTGGGGTTTTTTTCCAAAGAAAAATCCATCTGTCTGAACTCAGGATAATTCTGAATCTCATTGCTGCCATCACAGTTCTATCAGTCCTACGTTACCTCTGAGATTTAGAGAAAGCAGCATTGAAACTGTCAAAGAAATTGTTTTAGTCGAAAGCTCCTGGGATCCTCTGCTGGTTTTGGCTGGCATACAGTTAATTTTCTTCACAGCAGCTGGTATGGTGTTGTGTTTTGGATTTGTGCTGGACACAGGGTTGATAATACAGAGATGATTTTGTTATTGCTGAGCAGGGCTTACACAGAGCCAAGGCCTTTGCTGCTTTTTGTGCTGCCACACTGGCGAGAGGGCTGGGGATGCTTGGGAAGAGACACAGCCAGGACAGGTGACCCCAACTGACCAAGGGGATATTCCAGACCATATGACACTATGCTGAGTATACAAAGTGAGGGAAGAAGGAGGAAAGGGGTGACATTTGGAGTGATGGTGTTTGTCTTCCCAAGTGACTGTTATGCGTGATGGGTCCCTGCTCTCCTGGAGGTGGCTGAAGACCTGCCTGTCCATGGGAAACAATGAATTAATTCCTTGTTTTGCTTTGCTTTGCTTCCATGTGCAGCTTTTTCTTTCCTTATTAAACTGTCATTATCTCAACCCACAGGTTTTTAGCTCTTATCCTCCCAATTCTCTCCACAATTCTGCTGTTGGGGGAGTGAGTGAGTGGTTGCATATGGCTTGGTGCCTGGTGGCGGTTAAAGCATGACAGGTCCAAAAGAACACTTAACCATTAAAGAGTTCATATACATATTTTTTTAATGTTTCCAGTGAAAAGCTCACAAAATTTCTGTTATATCCTCTGGTGTTTTATTTATTTCACTCTGAAGCCTGTTAGACATTGCAGCTAATATTCTCTTTCCATGTACAGTAATAAAAGTACTTCAGTACATCAACTTCTTATCATCATCTGTTGTAAAACAGATAACGGATCACAGCTTCAGGAGTCACTGTGTCTAGGAAGAGTTAAAATATCCAGCATTCACTGCTGTCTTTGGCTAGCTTCTTGTCTCTTCCTGCCCATTAGATCTCTGAACTTCCTTTGTTTTGCTGACCAGGTGAACTGAGATACCCAGATCTGTTTTCCAGTTCGCGCTGTTGAACGATTGTGGACCGGGAGTTCACTCAAGTAATAAATGCAGAGGAAAGCCTGAATATCAGATTTTCTGAACAGATCCTCCATTCCAGGGACCAGGAAAAAAAACCCAAAAAACCTCTGATCAGCAAAAGAGGTTCACCTGCCCAACAGCTGAGGGCAATCCTTATAGAGGACAGAAGTGAGATTGGACCAGAAACAGGGTTTCATAATTTACATGTCAGTAAGAAACTCTATTGAGCTATATCAGCAATTCCTACACTAAATAAAGAAATACAAAGTGCCTGACACTTGTACCATTGCCCCTTTCAGTCTCAAGCACTCAGAGGTCAAACAGGACCCATCTTGGCCACCACACAAACAGAAAGGGGGGCTCTATCTGCTTTCTTATTCCATGCCTCTCCAGAGGCAGGTAGTATGCCCAAAAGCTATTTATTTGAACACTCACATACCTGTACTTTTTGCAACCAAAACCATAGGTGGAGTTAGAGAAAACTGAGAGAGGGAAATCTCATCCTCTTCCTCTCTTTATTTCCAGCCAGAATCTTCAAAACATTTGTCAGCTACCCTGAACTAACCTTGATGCTTTGAAATCCACATAGAAAACTAGAGGGGAAAAAAGTCTCTCTTCCATTCCTGTCGTGATTCCTCACTCTCACTTACCCACACTCCATAATTCCCCCCAACATATGACATCAAAAAGAAATTTCACTGTTTTTTGAGAGAATACGGTGTTGGAAAATCTCAGGTTTAAACTGGACCACAAGGAGAAGAGACCCACATGAATGCAAGCTAAACTAGAGGGCTGTTTTCTTACATAGTGATGTTAGCTGGTCAGTTTGTGGCAGAGTGAGAGACCAGATCAAATCCAAGGTATTGGAAAAAAATATCTCCAGAAGAGAAAAAATGATGATCCAGTGGAACCGACTAAAGGTTTGGGTATTTCAAGGGGTGCATATTGAAGATAAAATATGGCAAGGAACCATAAAAATCCTACTAATTTAGCCTTAACTTTTTAAAAATTCTTTGTGAACTAGACCAGACCATGACTAAACTGTTTCACCAGTGTCTTAATTTGCATAAGAGCATCCAACAATGTCAAACAAATGGCTTTTTAGAGCTAAGACTGTGAAGAATTGCATAATTCTCCAAGGGGAATTCTAGCATATGTCACAAGCGTAGAAGAGAAAAGAGGGAAGAGCAACTTTCAGACACGTAATGGTTCTACCATTTGGAGCACTCACCTCAATTACACAAGCAAACCAAGCAAGTAAACTGTATGCTGCAGTGGATGTGGGGAAAGCACACTAAATTTCCAGCAACACCCACAAACATCACCTTTAAGGCAGTGCATACAGTGAGATGACATCTGGAAAAATACTCAGAACCATGGCAAGTTTCCTTTCAAGTGAAAAGCAGAATATAACTTGAAATAGATGAAGACCTGAACTTTCCACAGGCCCCAATTGTGAAAGTTCAATTTCCTTTTTCTTGTCTTTTTTCTTCAGTTCTCTCATTCCTCTTCTTTTAGACATCTGCCTTAGTCACCTGGAATCAGCTGAGATTATGCCAAAATAAGCTGGAATGCCCTTGGGAGGACTTCTATTTCTCTTGTTTTCTACAGAGAATATAAACACACTGTTTTCAGTAAAGTGTGGACTTTGAAAGGCTGAACAGTTCCAGCAATTTCTCTAAGAGCTTAAGTCTTCAATCCTATTAGTAGTATTAACTACTAAAAAGTCAGGTGCTGATCATTCTTCATGACAATGTTTTTTCCTGCATAGCATTGCTAGAGTTCTTATGCAGTTGCTCTCTAATGCAATGTTGACACAATTGGGTTTATAAATTAATAAAAAAAAATTAAAAACGTGGAGAAACTAACAATTTAAGTAGTTGTCTAGGTGACTTAAGTTGCTTGCCAGTTAATACATTCAGCTCTCTCCTTGTAGCACTTGTGTCTGTTGGGCATTAAAGCCATGTAAAGAACTAGGCTGACACATCAGAGTGTGCACAGCTTAGCATCAAACATGTTGCTCAGATAATATCATTTACAAGCATCGTGTGATAGCCCAGGTGACACCACTAGGGCCATTGCAAACAGAATAAGGTACCCTAAATACACTACGGAGATAAATAACCAGGCAAATTTTAAAACATATGCATAAAGTAGATTATTTATGAAGCTAAAGAAAAAAGGAGGAAGAGGTAGAGCTTTTTGACATCTTCCCTTTCTCCTTTCTGCTCCAATCCCCCAACACACAATCATCTGTACCTGACATTCACTGACTCCTGAGGAGTCAGGAAGATGGAAGTGTGGTAAAATAGTGGACCTACTATCACTCTCTGCTTTGTGTTAGCATGGTTACTTTGTGTTAGCATGGTTACTTCTCTGAATTTGACAAGCCAATTTGTGTCTCATCTTGTTTCTGCTTAGCAGAGACGTTATGTGCTCATTTTCATGTGACTTTCCAGAGGGTGGAACTAATAATTTCTAACTTTATCTGCTTGGCAACCACACCAGTACATGCTGCATTATTACACTACAATGTCATAGACTGTCAGCTATATTTACTCTAAATAGGCCTATATGTGTGATGACTCTTGTATAGCATGACAGCAGTAATTTCAAGTTCAGAGACACAGAATGGGTAAAGGCTCCTCCCTCACTCTTTGTTTCCACAGCTATGGACTTTGCCTCAAATACTCTACAAGTTCTAGTTTAGACTGGGATTTGAATATCATGCTGATCTATTGTTTAAAATACACACAACAGCTTAAAAGTTGTACTAAAAAAGACAATTAAACTGCAAATTTCTGTTTCCCATCTCCTGTTCCCTTGCAATGAAGGATCCTAAAAAAACTGTTCCTTCTCCCTCTGTGGGAGACCAATTGTGCTTTTCCCAGTTCATTCTCATGCAGTTAATTTACACAAAGGATCGGATTCCCGGAGAGAGGGAAGAAGCTCCAGGTACAGTTTTCTCAGCATTACTTCATTTCAACATATACAATAGCAAACATCAGACTGGCACTGCTGTTGCTTCCCTTACAAGGCTGACTTTCTGAATACAGCATTCCGGGTGTAGTGGTACACATTTAGTGTTATATATATCAATGGTCACATGTAGTTCTCAGCAAAACAGAAAACAAGTTTTCTTTCTTTCTGAGTGCTCAGTGAAAGTATACAAAAAAAGAAAAAAAAAGAAAAAAAAAAAGACTGCTTACTGGAAATCTACCTTCATGACCTTTATACAGTGGGGTTTCTAACATACCAGAAATGGTCAAGAGACATAGAATACCTTGCCTGCTCTAAAAAGAAAAAAGTTCCTCAACAAGACCCCTCATTTGTCTTCTGAGAAGCCATCATCTGTCAGTAACACTCCTTCCTAATTTTTCTCCTTTTCACAGAACAATTTCTTGGTAAATAAACACAGAGCACCTCTGAACAGTCTGCTGGTCTCCCAGATCTAGGCTCAAAGAAAATGCAAGTGATCCCGAGTTCTACATTCTACAGTATGAAATACTTCTTCAGTCTGACCAAAGCTGTGATCCTTTTCTTAAACCATATGACTTTTATAGTCATAACCCTTCCAGTTTTGAACAGATGAGGACTGTGCAATTTTCATCCTATGACGAGACAATGGTTGTTCCATAAAAACAAAAGTGCCAACACTGTAATGGATCTGCAGCTGAGAGCACACCCTGTGTTCCATTTCAGCTCTGGTTCTCTGTGCATATCTTCAGAAATATTCAATATCCCACTTACCTTCCCCCCTCCCTCTCTCACTTTCTGGAGTTTTTGATTAAACACATGTTCTACACTTCCAATCTGATATCTAAATCCCATCCCTCAGTGCAGCTACACCACTATTCTACTAAAACTATGTCTCCTGGCTACACATTGTTCCCTCCTCTTTCAGAAAGATGTCATGGCTGCATTATAACTTCTCCCCACAAAGCTACAACTGTTCTTAGGGCTAACCACTGCTGGATCTGTCCTCTAGTCAGGGAATTATCAGTCCCTCAACACTGTTAGGTAAGTAGCAGCTGGTTAGAGCCAGGCTCTTAAAAGATTAACAATCAGTCAGAACCATTCTGAACTATCTTGCCATTACACTCCTACTTTCTTTACAGGAAACCATAGACCAAAGATGCACACTGTCACATTCTGAATCATCAACATATCCTTTGTACTGTCAGAGTCTCCACAGAAGGAAACCAAGAAAGGAAAGGTGAAGTATCCTCCACAAGGTCACTAACATCCATCCAAGTGTGAACCCAGAGGTAAGAATCAAAGATCTTTAATGGCTGGACTCAATGATCTTAGAGATTTTTTCCTACCTCAACAATTTTATGATCTTTAAAAGAGGTCTCCCTGTTGGGGGCAGAGAGAGAAAAAGGCATTGGTTAAATGTGACCTCACCCAAAGTCCTTCTAACTAAATGGAAGGATAAAGTTTACTAAATGCATCTGGACCACTACATTAAAAAAAAAAAAACCAAAAAAACCACCCCAAAACAAACAAACAAACAAAAACCAAAACAACACACCCAACCAAAAAAAAAAATTATTTTTTTCTCATATACAAGATGCATTTAACAGTTTCCCTCTGCAACTGTTAATGTCACTTTTCTGGTAGAAGCATTAACAATACCTCTCCCATCCCAGCCATATACATTATTTCTCCATTATTCCATTATTAGTCTGCTGTGCATGTTTCAGTTCTTGAAAACTTATTCACCCCTTTCTTGGAGCTAATGGCATTTTTTCTTTGCTATCCAACAATAAGAGGGCAATATTTATCACGACTTTTTGCCTACACCTCTGACATAAGCCCTGAGCATATGAAAGCACTGTGTATGCCACTCTGGCTCATACTGATGACTCTTTTTGTTTTCACAACACATCTCCTGCTTCATCTGTAAAACCTTCATTTTTTTTTTCATAGTATCACATAACCCAGGTGCTACTTTGTCTCAGAAATGGGAAGCTTTTGACATTTACTTTCCAGTATACAGTTTCCACACCTTTAGTCATATAAGTGAACCAACTAGTCTGTCAAAATGTTTTGCTCCCTGCTGCTCTCCAGCACCTCCATTAATGTAACACAATTGGGCTTGGATTGATAAGAATTTAGTAATTAAGAATGTATTCCAGATAGTTAAACCAGCAAGAAATTCAATTAACTAACTTTGCCATGTAACACACAAAACCACTTATGCACAATTATAAAATATGTTCAGTGGTCCAGTGGCCTCTCCTCCCACGTTCCCCTTTTTGTTCCTCTGCAAGAGAAGCAGGCATGCACAGAACTACATCTGGATATACAGATGTAACTGCAGTGCCTATCAACGAGTTAACCACACACACTCCCAGCATTCCCACAGCAGTGCAGCTCCAGAATCAATCATCAGTGAAGGTTAGGGACCTCAGAACTAGGTCTTGCAACTGCCTCCTGTTACTCCAATCTTTTACTGCCTCCTCTCTACACTCCCTGTTAGCAGGAGGCATCAGTTTCCTTTTTCATTGGGACAGGGAATTTTGAGTCAATGCTTCATCTCTTCCACAGGCTGTCAGCTACAGTGTGGGAGGTCCAGCATTTGTGTGAGTTCCCTGCTCAGATATGCCACCTGCCTGCCTCAGACACCAGGGGACAGCACCCCATCCCTAACGGCCTGTGATGGGGTCACTCTGTCTCTCAGCTCACAGAGCAGAGCAGCCCTGCTGGCATTAGAGGAAGGGTGTGAATGGAACAGCAGAAATCATAAAGATGAAGAAAAATTGGAAAAAGAGCATCTCAGCCTCCAGTGTGCTCTCCCTCCCAGGACTAGCACACTTGACAGCACCTTTCAGCCAAGCATCTGTTAGCTCCTGCCTAGTCCAAGAAAACTGGCAAACCCAAATCCTGCCATAACTCAGAGGCTAATGAATCCTCTAGCATTTGCTGCTGCCAGAACTCAGGACTGCCTGCCCTCTGCAGTGCTATTTTTTCCTCTAGAGCTAGATCACCCTGGAATGGATTGTTCTGCTTAGATTAACCACAGGATTGCTCATGCTATAAATTAAAGATCCCTTTCTGTAACTTTGCATTTTTTGGTCTTCGTGCCACAAATCTCTCTAGCTGTGTTGTTGATATACCTGGCACTTGGCAAATCATTTTCCTGGAAACATATTTCTACAGCTACAGCTGTGTCCATAACTAACTTGCTGTCACAGCTTGTGTCTGTACAGCTTGCGTCTGTAATCCTTCTGTGTTCTTTTGAAGCTAGCACAGTGCTGTCAAATGGCTACCTCTCTCTTCTGATGAGCTGTACAAGCAATCAGCAAAGCATTTTTGAAAACTTCTATCCTCAAACTCTGTAATTTCACTATCTGGTTATAAGGTGTGGTATCTAGCACAACAATCCTAGATACCTAACCATCTGCATAAGATATATTGAGCACATCAGACACACAGTTTCAGTGGCTGTCCCTTTCTCTTCTCATTTTTGCAAGCACGGACATGACGAATCTTTGTCTCTCCAGCAGTAAAATGACTTTCCTGTAATAGGCAACAAAATCAAGGGTTGATTACTTTCTCTCACTCTGAAGATTTCTCTCTTCTGGCACTGGATCTTTTTTGTTCTCTTTTTTATTTTGTCTTTGGATTGCAGTCAGAACTTCTAATAGCACAAAAAAAAAAAAAAAAAAAAAAGAATTAAATCAGTCATGAAAGCCCTGCTAGCCAGAGCATAAATACCATACTTGACCTTTATTTCAATAGGAAAGCAAATAAATATTTTATTTTTCCCCCCTCAGAACTCTGCAACACAACTCTGAGCAAAATTAAATAATTTGTTTTTTTCTACAATTTCAACCATTCTATTAAACAAAAAGTACTATATGGTCTTTCTAACTGCTCACTCTGAAAGTACCAGACACAAACCACACAGCACCTCTTACTTTTGTACAGAATATCCTCCTGTCAGTGGGTAATCTCATTCAAGATGTGTGACAAGCCTGCTGACAGCCCCACCACACACTTTTGAGTTAATCCCTCCAAAGATTCACAGTTGGAGCAGGGTATGTACTCACAAACATAATCATGAGAGAACATCTTCACAGAATGATAACCTGCCTGTCAAAGCACGCCAAGGAAATTTTCTAGAGACAATCTGCCCTCTGACCCTTGCTAGCTGAACTTAGTTCATATTTTATTTCTGATTGCATGGCATCATGACAAGAGATACAGTATGAATATGGAAAAGCTTTCCTGAGATTTCCATTCTAGAATTCTTTTCATGACATGAAAATGACAGGGCTTGTCAGCACGTCCTCCCAACCTGCACCACCTCTCTCTGTCGCCTAAAAGCTAGTCAGAATACAACCCAAAGAAATGACAACCAGCCCTCTCAGGATGTTGTCTGCAGAGCAGCCGTGATAAAAAAGCACAAGCCAAGGGGAGGAAAGAAACTCTTAAATAGCTGAGAGATGACACATTTCCTCATTAGTCCAGCAGACAGCTTATCAACGGGTATTACCTTACATTCCACCATGATTTGTGAGAGCAAGGAGTAGAGCTGCACAGGATAAAGGGGTGCCAGGGGATCTGCCATCACCATGGTAATGCAGGCATACCACTCACACCTCAGCAGCCTTGGTCTCCCTTGTCTCAACAGAACCCAGCAAGACTTTTTTTTTTCCCAGACTGTGATTCAATCACCACAGAAGCAAGAGAAACTCCTCTCTTTACTCTTCAGCTGATTTCATGCTCTGAATGGCTTTTATTTTGCATGAAGTACATGAGAATTAGTCACCAGGGCACAGGCATGCAGAGGCCTGCATCCCTTCACCTTAAGCACCACCCTGGAGAACCCCTGACAGATTTCAACCCTGTATTAAGAACTTGCCTAGAGAAGAAATGCCTGCAGACCATAAGCAGACTGTGACATACTAAGAGGTGATCTGCAATCAGACAGCAAGGGAAAATTCATAATTATAACTTGTAAAGAAAACTCAAGTATGTGCAGAAATAATAAGCACTGAAAGAGTGGATGGTTTTCCACTGGCAAGGCTTGGCAACTCAAGTCAATGAAGAGCCAATGGAAGTGTTTACACCTGCCACCGGGGTGACTTGGCACTACACCAGTGCACCCTAGTGCCATCTCTGAGGTCACATCCATGGCATCACAGGAGTGACTGGCTGGCTCCATACCAGCAGCTCAGCCTCAGCACCTGCATTAGCTGGGAGAAGGCAAGCTCTGTGGACTTCTTGCTGGCTCACCTGCAACATCTTCCAACAACATACAGTTCTTTTGTTGACAGTCAAGCATTGCATGGCCCTTTCTTTCCCACCCCTTCTTGTGAAGAGGTGCCATCTCTTCAGCACTGAGGCCTGAAGGATTGGGGCGAAGAGGGCCTGCCTTCTGTCAAACTGATGCCTTCCCCAAGTGGCAAGGGACATTGCCATCAGCTGTCCTGCCTTCCCCAGATGGGAATGCAGAAGGTGATGCGTCCTACCACCACCCAAGCCTTGACTTCAAACCGTCATCCTCAACAGCCCCATCACTGCTCTGAGTCATACCACTAACAGCAGCATCCCTGGAGTTGGAATTTGTCCTGCTGAGCACAAAACAGTGCTCCTACAGCTGTCCCCTTCTCCTGCCCATGCTCACCTAGCTGGTTACAGTGGAAGTCTGTCATGAGCCTTGCTGAAGTCAGAGCAAGTGGCAGTCACTGCTGTCCCCTCGTCCCACTAGGACAGTCACCTCCTCAAAGCAAGGCTCATGCTCTTCCCAGCATAACTGGTCCTTAGTGAAGTTGTACTATCTGGTCACTCTCACCACCTTGTCCTTCACCATCTTCTGGCACATATTGTCCCTTTTCTTCCCAGAGAATGAAGAAGGGGTCATCAGCTGGTTGCTTCTGGGATCCTCTTGTTTGACTGTCTTGAAGATGGGCCCAATGCTTGGCTTTTTCAAGTACTCATGAACATTTCTTCATTGTCATGACCTGTAAGGTGACAGCCAGCAGCCCTCACAGTGACTTCCACCAAGTCTGTCAGCAGCCTGAAATGCAGCTCCCTTTCACCACCTGGATTTATGGATGCCCATTTGGCTCAGCCACTCCCTAACTGTACCTTCTGTAGGATTCATATCATGCACTGCTAGCAGGCTTGGCAACTGGGAGGCCTGAGGACACACCTTACTCCTGGGAATTGAGGGAAAGCATAATTCTGCAGTTTATTAATCTGGTTTCTTTCTTCTGATGACTCTCACCAACTTATATATACGCTGCTGGAATTTTGTCTCTCCTCTGACTTGGTCAAACTCATTTCCTTTCAAAGGA
Organism: Argya squamiceps; assembly: GCA_037834095.1. NCBI lineage: Eukaryota > Metazoa > Chordata > Aves > Passeriformes > Leiothrichidae > Argya > Argya squamiceps. The sequence continues at coordinate 85,877,477 of JBBMKD010000102.1, forward strand.
GGAGAAAGCATTAAATCTCCTGGGTTACAGCATGTAATTCTTTGCTTCCCTTCAACTCCTTTGAAACTGCAGTGATATCTGAACAGTTACACCTTACTTTCTCCCACTTCAGGATATTTATAGAATATTTTTTACCACCAGTACCCCTAGCCACTCCCACAGCAGTCTTACTTGTTTCTCATGAAATTCTGATGTCTCTTTCATTACAAAAATATGTTTTCCAAAAAACACAATATAGAAATTTAATTCAAAGTCCTTCATTATTACTGACCAGACTGCAAACAGATCAAGACATATCCTACAGAACTGCCATCTTAAATAACTATTTCTATATTGAACTTCTAGTTTAATATATTTCTAGATTTCTATTTCTATATTTCAACTTCAAGTTGAAACTGCTTTTTTTCAGCCAGTACTGTGTAGAAAACGCCCACATGCACTTTACTGTTACTACTTTTGCTGTTCAAAACAAGAAATGCGTTGTCAAGAACAAATAGAGCTTGATTTCCCTCTACCTTGCATCCCTAATTTCTTTGATATGATACAAACCATTCTCAACTCTACAATCTCCTTCCCGAATATTAATAATCAGGAAAATTTCAAAGCTGGACTGTTTTTCCAGCTGTACTCCTCTTACTTTGAAACAAGATAGGCATCATGTGCACAGCATTTTTTCAGCTTCACATTTATGTACATGTAAATAACAGAATATAGACAGCTCAAGATGGGATTAACAAAAGGAAAAATATGCTTTTGGGTGCAGATGGATCAGATTTTCGTAGGATACTGGAAGGTTCTTGCAACTTCTTGCAGAAGTTTCAAGCTCCATGTTCTTTTAGATGAAACAAATTAATTCCACATCAGTTGCTTTGCCTCCTTTTTCGTCTTTCCATGCTGAAAGACAGGTGTGATGGAATTTTTTATTCCCTAGTTACACACACTGCAACAGTAGTCTTTCTGCAATTGTTTAACAGTACAGCCTCAATATTTTGAGGGGCACTACTCTCCTAACATTGGTTAAATAACTACCTTAGCTTTGGGAACAAATTTCAGACTTTCCCTCTGAATAACATGTTCCCACACAACAAGAAGAAAAGAGTGTTCAAAAAAAATCAAACAAAAATGCCCAACCCCCCCAAAAAAACAACTCCAAAGCCTAAAATTACTAATTGTTATGTGTCTAAAACAAGCAGGCACACAAAGATTATTTTGGGCTTATGGTACAATTTGGATATCTTGTAGTTTGCTTCCTAGAAGCTTCTACTCTGATTTAAAATGCACAGAAAAGGTTCTGTGTCCAAACATACACTTTCTAACACTGACCAACCCATTTACCTACCTCAAAAGTTCCAGAAAACATTCTCACCTTTGAGGAGAAAAATGAAAATAAACAAATAACAATGTAGAAACCATTACTGAAAAGCCCCATATATCCTCAGATTAGATCCAAGATCTTATTTTATCTTCAAATATTCAATGGCCAACAAAAGAAAGAAAAATGAGAAACACTGACTATAATGTTAAAAGAATCAATTTCATCCTTCATATTTAACTCATCTAGCTTACGGAGGTTTTGCATTAAGTTAACAATAGTGTTGCTTTAGAGAAGTTATCTTAAAAAAAAGCAGCAGGTAAGGAATATGTATGGCGCAAAACCAGAATTTTTTTTCTTCTGTTCTTGGAGAAAATTTTTGAGAAAACAACATAAAATTGGACTGGTGAGGGTTTTTTTCCCTGCTTGTGTGGATGATAACTTACACATACATAGTGTTGTAGGGGAGACTCTTATGTGAAAGGAATGACACAAAAACTTACTGCAACACTGGTCACTGCTGCCAGTTCTACTTAGAGACCTCAGGCAGTAAAGGAAAATTCTAAAATCCCTTGCTCAGCTGACACTCAAGACTATAGATATGTAAGAATTCTGCAAGTCTTGACAATATTTAGATGCATGAGAGTTAATTCTGCACATCCACAGAAGTATAAAAAATTTCAAATAGACTGAGTATCTTGGACTATTCATGTGTCGACACAAATGAGAAATGACACATGGTTTTGCCTTAATCCTTGAGAGCTCGCTCTTGTCATAAACTTCAGAGCTCACTGGGTATTTCTCAACAACACCCATGTCCCACAAGATTACAGCTTTTTTTGAGAGTGAGTTCACAGTAGAGGTAAAGGCATGAAACACTGCCATCAAAAAAAGATGTCTAACTTTGGAAATAGGATTCAGAAGTTCAACTCCTTCCTCATTTCTTTTCCACAAGTAAATATTCCTCAACCAAAGCCTAAAAATATTTTTTTATAATACAACAGATTTAAAAATGTTAGCTTGATCTCTCTGAAATTTCAGTGTGGAAGGAATACTATTTAGCAATTTCAATAGAAAGACATTATAAAACAATATAATCCAATTCAGGTTTTTGGAGTATGTAAAAGCAGAGCTTTTTTTATAGTATTAATCTAAATCAGTACAGCACCCATGAATATATTTTTGCTGTTCAGACCTCTAATTAAAACTTGAAACTCCCTACACAACCTAAAATAGTCAAGAACACAAAAAAATATTCTTTCCTCACTATAGCAGTCCAGCTTAAAGTGCTTCTAAATGTGGGGTATAATTTAAATGCTATTCCCTTTGAAGTGTTTATATCCTCCTTCCTCCAAAAAACTGATGAATTTTGACCATAATGAATTAAACTCATTCAATCTACGCACTGGATATTTATATGAGGCTACTTCAGTAATTTTCAGATGGTAGTCTTTAATCACAGGAACATTAAGATTCCTTCCCTCCCTCCCCACAGTGTCAATCTCGGTAAAAAATAAAAAAAAAAGGCAATTAATTTTAGATATTGTAGTTTCACTTTGAAGCCTGCAAAAATGTTAGTTGGAAGATAACACTAACAGCAAGGGTGGCAGTTTCTATTCCTAGCCTTCCATGTATCACATAAACTTACTTATCAGACTTATTTCTAGGACTTTGGCCCAAGCAAAGCACATATGTCACTTTGCTTCTCACAGTTCTTCCATATGTCACATACACAAACCTCTATAGAGAAGACAGCCTGATATGGCTTAAATAAAAAAAAATAAGTTTCTCTCATTTCAGTCACCCTTCTACTTGGAATCCAAAGCTTTTGCATTCAGACTGCCAATAAAATCCAGAGGTACATACATCACTTACCTCCAAAACAGCCCATTTTTTAAAATGGGTGTTTCCCACACTTAAGGAGGAGGCTTCTCTGATTAAACATCATGGATCACTGTATTTTCAACAAACAGGGTTGGCTGTGGATATTCATTCACTCTTTCTGTGGCATTGATTGCAATGGAGAAAGACCAGAACCATTTATCACAAGGTCTCAAATGAAAGTGTGCCAATTCATAATTAGGTACATCCCATACAAAAAGTCTTATGTTATTTAACATCAGCATTTGCTGTTGCTTCAGTCTTATTTCTTGGGTTTTCCTATAAATACCACTGCCATGGGAAAAAAAAAGGCTGATGAAGGGTCTAGAGAACAAGTCATCTGAGAAGTGGCTGAGGGAGCTGGGGGTGTTTCACCTGGAGAAAAGGAGATCCAGGGGGGACCTTTTCACTCGCTACAACTGCCTGACAGGAGGCTAGGTAGCCAGGTGGGAGTTGGTATCTTCTCCAGAGCAACAAGATGAGAGGAAACAACTTCAAGTTCCACCAGGGAAGTGTTAGGTTGGATATTATCAATTTCTTCATTGACAGGGTTGTCAAGCACTGGAACAAACTGCCCAGGAAAGTGGTTGAGTAACCATCCCTGAGAGTGTTAAAAAGATGTGTAGTTGCGGCACGTGGTTTAGTGCTGGACTTGGTAGCATTGAGTTCATGGTTGAACTTGATGAACAAAGGGGTCTTTTCCAACATAAATGATTCTTTGCCTCTTTCTTTCTCTCAGCAATCCTAGTAGATTCCTTTTTCTCTGTTTGGAAAGATCACTAGAGCAGCACCAGCAAAGAGGGAGTTGAAGAGCAAGGGGAGGAGAGATAACAAAGAGGATGGACTCAGCTTCCCTAAATCTCCAGGCAACACTGCAACACTACAAAACAACTGCAACAGCTGCCCAATGTGACAAGATAAAACGGTGTCCCCTTTTTTGGATAGACATTTATTCAAGAACAAGTTTAAAGAACCAAGTACCAATTCTTTCCTCCTGGAAAGGCATTTAGATTTCTGTACCAAAACAGAATAAAGAGATTTTCAAAATTTTCACACAAAATAGAACAAATTAATCCAATTATTAAAACTTTAGTCTCATCCTTAAAGAAAGGTCATGGCTGAACTAAACTGAGTCACATAGTAAGCCTGTGTCCAAGTATCTCTTGCCTTCTCTGAGCAGTGTCTGTATCAATAAAGCATTTGGAAAGTCTTCACTGATTTTTAGAAGTCCAACACAAGGTTTTGTAATTTTTCTTTTTTTTTTTAACTTCTTTAAGTTTGCTCTCTTATTCCATTTTCTCCACAGATACAGTAGGATTTCCTTTTCTAAAACTTTCTCTAGCATACACCAGTGTAAAAGCACCAAAATCAGATTCCCCTGTATATTAACAGAGTGAAAGTGTTTGTTGCAGGTCAGGAAAATGCTTCCTGTCTTCTTAAGTCAGCTAAAAACCTGCAGATACTGCAACACCACATTATTTATCTAATGTTATTTGTATCAGATCTTGAGAAGTTTGTTTTAAGTCCCGTCTTCTAGTGAGTAGAATCAAGTGGGAAGGGTACCTTTCATTCAGAAATAAACCAATGCTTGTTTAAACCTTAATTTTGTGGAGCATTTGGCCATAACCTAGTAGAAGAGGAAGGAAATTCCAAACTCTTTACTATTTCTTGATTATATACCAAAACTACACTGATATTTCTTGTTCATAGAGATTGTAGGTGGCAACATGATGCAAAATATGTGAATTTATTACTGACTAGCACCATTCTAGATTCAGAACCAAAGCGTCAGCAGTGGCACGGGGTGCAGTCAGGCTGTCTGCCTAAGCTGTGTATCCACTGAAAATCCAGACTTTTCTACAGTTTTGCCTAAGCTTCTGAGAAGCCTTAGAGCAGATCTGCCTGCCAACTCTTGCTAAATACAAAATACTCTCAGTTACAAAGAAGTTCAGTTGTACTCTTCAATGCCTTGTGGAAACATTGCTGATCAGTCTTGATGATGCATGCAGAAGTTAAGACTTGCCTCCACAGGGGTATTCTCTCCATAGCAGAAATTAAACTGAAAGAAAGAAAATCAGAGTGACTTCTTCTCAAGCCATTAGATGAGATAGGTACTAGGGACATTAGCAGGGCCATGGAATTCTTATTTCTGCATTTCACCTTTCCTGATCCCTGTAGTTCCAGGGGCTGCCGTGACATTAATATGTACTCAGGAACTTAGGTGGGATGTTCAGCAACAGACATGGGCTGAGGTTCTTTCCTATTTCCCTGTCATGAGAAGACCATCTGAATTTTTTTTCACATCTCTCACTAGAAAGTATAAGAAATATAAACACTAGAGTAAAAGTGAGCAAGGAGCCAGCAGATAGCTGCCAACATAATAAAAATAACTGAATTGGAAGTAGTCATTCATTCATATATTCCCAGTGTAAGATGAAAAACTGTACCAACTACAAAATCCACAAAGCAAATGGTACTCCATCAATGCCGCAGGGTGTAAAAGGTTTGACTGAAAATTTGATGAAGACTGATTTAATTATTATAACAACACAAATAAATGGCTCCATGAATAGGCACCCATTTAGTGCTTAATATTGCAATGTTACACTTTTGTTTCTCGTCAATAGAAAAGCTATGCCATACTAAAAAACTGTTTTTTAGTATGGCATAGCTTTAGTATTTTTTTTTACTGTGTGAGTGACCACACACTGGAACAGGTTGTACAGAGAGGTTGTAGAGTCTCTGTCTCTGGAAATACTCAAGAACTATCTGGACGCAATTCTGTGCAATGTGTTCTAAGATGGCCCTGCTTGAGCTGGGAGGTTGGAGCAGATGATCCACTGTCATCCCTTCCAACTTGACCCATTCTGTGATTTTCATTCTTTCACCATTAAATTTTAAAAACCATCCTTAAGTTAAAACTTGGCACCACTAGTGAAATCAGAGTGAGCTCTGATGGCTGAAAATATATTCTATCCATCTTTTTCAGCTGCCTCTTGTTGTCTACAACAGATCCCTACAATGACTGCTTAGCCAAGAGAAGATCTCACGAGACTGATTTGTCCTCATCTATAAGTAAAACCAGCCAGCTTGATGTTGACTGTGCTCAAGCGTGAGCCTCCAGTTGCAGCTGAGATTATAACATCAGCAAATCCAGATGGTATCCAGATGCTGCTCCACCACCCAGCCCAGCCTGCTTTCTCTTCCTCCCTGGTAAACTTTATTTCCTTCTCAAGCAGGTGGGCACAACTTTGCAGAGCCCAGTTCAGCCAGAATAGTCAGAGTTGCCCAACAAGAGGCCAAGCTGACGTGGGCAGGAGCCCCTGTGTGCCCAGCCTGTAAACGAATGCCTGACCTCAGCCAACAGGCTCATCCAGTGAACAGGCCCTTGGAATCAGAGTAGGTTTCACGGGAAGGGTGACAGGAGCTGATGGCTTGCTAGTATGGAAAGGACAAGTCCCATTCCAAGTCATATCTCCCCCCCTGCTTTGTCCAACATGGAACAAGGTCTTTCTGCTGACTGGCAGGGGGGCATGCAGCCAAGAGTTGGGAAGAGCAAGTCTATCTCTTTTAGAGACCAAGGGCTAGTAGGCCAGCCTAGCCCCTCTTAGCATGGTATCCTATGTCTTGAGGTAATTATTCTGCATAAAATACAATGGATTGCCATAACAATAAGAACAACAGAGCATGAGAAGTTCAGAATCTACAGAAGAGCTGCTTTTATCTGTGTTACCGAGAAACTCAGGCTCAGCTTTTGTCAAGCTCTTTCTCATTCTCTGGGGCCACTGCAAACTCCTCTCTCAGAGGGTCTCTGCCCCTCCATGTAACATTTTCTGAAGAGTGCTAGGTCTTTGAAACTCTCCAAGATGTCTTAGCTTCCCTCAATTACAGACAGGACAGCCAAGCTATCCTGGGGAATATTTACCATTCTCAGTCCACTGATGGCTAAATCTGGCATTGCTGTTTGTCAGAAGATGTGAATGTCAGGATGACTAAATAATATCTTGAATGTATTTTCTGGCAAAATTACTAGCTAATTAATATATGTGCAGCAAACAAAAACTTGTTAAGCACATGGTATTTATAAATTACTCTCTGCAACTACGAATCTGTCACGCTAACAAATCATTTAATTAAGTCATTCAGTGATCAGAGCCAGGAACTCAGATCAGAAACTGCTGAATACTGATGCAATAAGCAATTCAGTTGCTGCACAATAGCTCAAAACATATAATTTTGCACCTTGGCAAAACTCAACATATTCATCTATAAGAAGGGTGCCTTGCTTGCTTCGCAAACATTCTGCACATTTAAATTAGCCTTTTGACTAAGAACTAAACATTAAGAGTTTCTTCTAGACACAGTTCAGCAGATTATATCATTTAAACAATAGTAAGAGACATTTTTCAAGAGTAGATTTAACTCTCCTGCAAAGTTCTGACCTGGTAAAATGCCATATATTTTCCATATGCTAATTATTCTTTTGTAAGGCCTTTTGATGGAAAAAACCCTGATTTTCAAGTAAATGGATAACAGACCTATACATGTGAAAGGTAATAGTACAAATTTCAGGCTATATAATCTGAATTTACTGTCAGGATCATGCTGAAATTGCTCAGTAGTTTATCTCCTAATGACACAATAAGGTAAGCACCACTGCAGAAGTAAACTGACCTAACTGCCAGAAATTGTAAGCAGCTCAAAACAAATGTGTTGCTGTTGGTTGTCAGTACCATGCCACATATCTGAGAGCAAAAGAAAGGGAAGTGATACCAGTGGCCTTGCAGCAATCAGAGGTGGTGATAGGGTGGTGATGAATAATAATCATTAGTATGACAGAACAGATGTTGCAGGCTTGTGGTTTCACTTCTATATCTACCCTTTGCAGGCAACAAATGACATGCACGTAAGGCCATGAAAGAGCAGAGATGCATGGGAGATTTGGCAGTTTTCTTGTCTTCTCCTCACACGCACACCCTGCTGTAGTAATTCCCAACTTTCATTAAGACAAATACATACCACAAGAGCTGTGATGAGGCCCACTGTTAGCTTTCTGTGTCTTTCTACCAGAGACACTGACATTCCCAAAGCTAACTGAGGAACACTGGATTTCACAGGTAGGACACGGCCTGAAGACAAGGATTTACACTAACAAGGTCACAGGAAACAGCTTTGATGGATTTGTGTAATACTCACCTCCCATGTGGAAGTGTTCAGCCAAAGCTCTCCAAGTGGGGAAAATGTAGGGGGTGGAGTGATAAGACAACTAATATAACTTCTTACAAGTGTTGCTATTTACACCTTTATACACTTTTTACAGTTACCGCTGTCTACAGGGGAAAATCATGCTGTTTATGTTCACACATCTAACCTAAGTGGTTCAGTGATAAATCTAGACTTCCTGGCCAAGGAAACCAGTTTCAGAATAGGCCTGGTTGTTTTGGCATGTAATCACAACTGACAAACCAATAAGAAGAAAAAAACCTGAGTGAACAATTTTTCAGCAGTGCAAAGCTTTAAATCCTCTGAGAAATAACATTCCAACACCTACGTTATTCCACATTACACCTCTGACTTCCTGTCCCAGTTACACCACCTTCCTTCAGAGGCACTGCTTATTCTTCCTCTGCTTTTACCACCAGTAAAGGTCACCTCAGTCAGCTGGTCCATTTTCAGTTATTCTTCAGCTCCCCATTCATTTTGGGCTTAACTTCCTGGGTGCTGCACTGACGTCTAGGACCTAAAAAGATCTTTGTGAGGAATAAAGAGGAACATCCAGAAGGTGGAGAATGGACCTTGTAGCAGAGGCAGTACTATCAATCATGATCCACTTGCAGGAAAAAGGGATATCAGCAAAGGGGGCTTCACTGAACTACACAGACCTCTCCAGTTTCACTTGTGGGATGGTCAAAATCCTACTTCAGGCATTTAAGCAGAATGATTCAGTTTAGAAAGTGTTGCTAAGACCTGCCACCATATCTCCCTGACAGAGCAGGCTGTCTCATCTCATCTCATCTAATTTATTAATGTTCCTCAAATTTGATTAAATAACCTAAGAAAATATCTCCTGGAGAGCATCCCACTGAAGTACACATCATAGTGGGAGATTCTCTGCATCTCACACGGTGACAGACACATTCCCAGCCTTTCTGTGACAAGAACCTCAGATTCTATTCTCCTTCTCTAAAAGCAATCCTTATCCCTCCCCATACCTGTGCTCTTTCACTTAAAGACAGAACTTTTTTCTTTTCCTGTCTCATTCTTCTATGGAAACTGCTTTTCCATCCTTTTGTGAAGAACCATGCTGTGACTCTAGTGATATGATTAGCTATCCACATTACATGAGACCAAGAAATTGTGTATAACTGGATAGAGAATTCACTGTTCCTATGATCAAGGAGTACTGAATCTTAGAAATTTATGATGTGTTTATTTTCTTGTTGCTGCTCTGAAGTGGGGAGACACTACCCCTTCCTGCAGAGGCACAGACAGCTACTGCAGCCATACTTAAATGATTGGGGTCTTGCAAAGTGTGCCACAGTTTTGATCCTCTTGATATCCATATCAAAAGCCCTTAAAAAAAATATGAGGAACATCAGAAAATATTGTGTGCACAGCTCTTGTCTCAGCAGTTGTGAATGTTCAGGTGTAGCAGCTACACTTGGGAAGTGATCCCAGTTTAAACATACCAAGTGTCATCAGTATCCTCTCTGAAACAGACATCAAGCAATTCCTAAATTCTTAGGGTATTTGTGCTGCTTTTGAGTTTAGGTCACAAGACTGGGTAGCTGACAAATATTACATGAAACATTCTCCATCCCACACTCTTCAGAATTAATCCTGTAAAAGCCTTTGCAGTTTCTATGGGAGATGGCACATCCACCCCTGCTCTGCTCACCCTCGGGTGGTCTCCCACTTTGTTCCACAGAGGATTCCACCTCCACTTACTGCTGTTATTTATTCACCCCCAGTGGAAAGTGAGGGAACTTCACTCCCACCTGAGACAAAAACAAACGGGCCAAGCAATATTCAGCATGATTAAGAATTGTGGTCCCTTCTTTCAAACCCAGAATACATACAGCTGAAGATGACCAGAATGCAACTGCATTTCTACATTCATCTAATCCAGGTTTATGGAGGAAAATAGGCACAGAAAGAAAGATTTCCCTGGAGAAGGAATCACATATAGAGCACTATAGTCCTGTGCAGTGTTTATCTTTCCTTTTTGTACTATGCCTGGAATGTTTATATGCTAAAATCATCTAACAGTACAGCCTACTGACTGCTCTCTCCATCAGACAGTTAACTTATATTCCTGGGATTGCACTGAGAACTGGGAAGTAAAAAGGAATTTGAGACAGTTTTCAGAAATTTTCATCTGTGGTTTTATGTCCAGGCTGTGTCTCTCCTTGTATTTAGCCAGGTGAAGACCTGGCTTTTTCTTAAGCTGTAGCTGAAGAAATAACCAACAGCACCTCTGCTATCCAAGGCATAAATTCCAAACCATTTCACTCCTATTTACTGCTGCAAGTGAGCTGCCCACCATCAGACAGAGAAGCAGAGTAACCAATTAGCTGAATTCTCAGCCTCTTTCTGACACCAGTGGTCAAACTCTTTGGGGGTGTAAATCAAATTTCCCTAGGCACATCCTCAGGAGCATGCATGTCACTTTGCACTTCACAGAACCTTGAAGCCCAGAATGCAGACAATATGAAGACAAAGCTGATTATTTAGAAGGAAGAAGTGTTGCAGGAATTTTCTCCTCTACAGCTTCAAATGGTCACACAGGGGTTTCAGGCAGTCTAGACCTATGCAACCAAATTCTCAATACAGCCAGCTCTGTACCACTTCAAATGATACCCTGAAACCCCTAATTCTCTTCCAAACAACATTGGTGTAGCTGGAATTCTGTCTGCTCTCAGTTACTAGCTATTTATTCTGATATACTGTAACACTGGACAAGTAAACAAACAGGAATTCATTATGGTGACCCTGTACAAAATCCACCCTTGCTGTTTTCGTCAGAAGTTACATTTGTGGTTAATTTTTCAGTACCCATAAATATTTATAACTGGCTTTCAATATTTTTTCCAACCACATCTCTTAGTTTTTTATGCTACTTGTATTTTCAAGGTGATTTCTCACTTGCAGAAGCAGGTCAGAAAAATTCTTTGCATCCAAAGCATCACTTGGCAGTTAGAAAACTCTATCAGTGAACACACCAGAAGATTCATAAATTACTTACAGGTTTTAGGAATAAAATGTGGTAATAACTTTATATTACTCCAAATTAAATAGGAAGAGAATTTAACTTGATCAGATTAAGCAACTCATTGTTAAAAAAAACCAACCAAACAAAACAAAACAAAACCCCCAAAAACAAAAAACAAAAACAAACAAAAACAAACAAACAAACAAAATTCACTCAAACAAAAATCTTAAAGAAAGGCCACAATATAGTAAAAGGAATAAACAGAGAAGCCACAGGATGATAATCAGTCATGGAAGACTCATTTTGTTCCTTCCTAATTTTCCTCTGTAAGTTATAAATGTTAATGAAGCTACTAGAGGGATTGCTGTCACCCTTAAATTCATTACTGTTAGGGAGAGAAAAGGAAGTTGAATTGAATAAAAGTCAACACTACTTGAATGGCATCATCTCAACAGTAACACAGCACAACAATTTTTCCCTGCAAACTACTGCTGCTGTAAAATGTTAAATCCTGGAGTTACCCTAATTAAAACCAGATGAATAGGAGCTGAAAATGACAGAATATTTGTCCTCTGCATTCAGCTCAATCATCAGTCCCATTGGAATGACAGAATGGGACCACAGATGAAATGCTGTGTTCACAGCCTGTCAGAGACAGGGCAACATTTCCGTTTCTTTCTCTGCTCTGGGTCTCAGCCCACGGCACACCTTTGCTGGAGCTCACTCTGTTAAGGACTGCTCTATTTGGAACAGCAGCACCACACTTCTGACAAAGAGGCAAACAGGTAGCTCCATAATAGGCCACAAAATATTTGAAACCATCAATATTTTCTTTTATTAGTAAATTATTCCTCAAGTAACAAAAGATGGCAAGTCAGAATTGCATATACTTGTTAGTTAAGACCTGCCTGCATACTTCTGCAAAACAGTTTTTCCCATCTGAAAACGTAATTCCTGTTACAGTAACACATTTACTTCATATCCATGTTTCTTTCTTTTTCTTTTAATTTTTCTCCTGAATTTTGAATTCACAGTTTTAGTGACATTAACTGTTTCTATCCAGAATAATTGCAATGCTTTTCTTGGGAAACATAAAAATCAGCTTTTTCATTGAAATTTTCTTGCTGGGAAAACTTCTGCCTTCGCAATTAGTTCTGGTCTTAGCTGAGAGAGTAAAATATTGATTAAATTTCTTAACACAATGAACGTTTCCATTTTATGCAGCTATCTTAGATTATAACACCTCCTTCTGAGAAGCACAAATATTGCTCTGATATACAGACAATTATATTACCACAAAGTCAATCATTGCCTTCAACAGGCTTTAGAGGAAAACTCCAAATTTTCCACATAAAAGCTCTGGCACATCTTCCTATTTTTCTCACAGATAACAGTGAGAACACACTGATAAGAAAAATCTAAGGCTACACAGAAATGTAATCCATGTTAACATTTTTCAAAATATTCTCATTTATCTTAGAAGGAGGCCCTTGCTTTATACCTGCTTAAACTAAGACAGTATTTCTTGAAGATGCAAAATTCACAAATATAACATTGAGGTAACTATATAAGGAGCTACATCTTTCACAGGGTTGTACATGCCTCTGTTCACTAAACCTGCTTCCTGACCCACCATGAAATCCTCACAGTTCTTATGACCAGATTTAGAGTCAAAATGAAAAGATGCAAATTATGCTTCTCTTCGTACAGATATCTTTCCTCAAAATCATCTGTGCCATGTAAATCTTAGGAAAAAAATTTCCATAATGGAGGAAACATTTGCACATCTTGAAATTTAAGGTCCACTTGGTAGGAGCAACACTTAATTTATGGGTTGCTTTTATTTTTTCCCTTTCCAGCTGCATGTGACTTTGTCATGAGCTCTAGCTATGTCTGCAGGTGTCAGCACACAGTTCCAGATCAAGCCTTATCATCTAACATAATCAGCTTAGAACTTCTCTGTTACACTCCATTATCTCTCAGGCTTGATGAAGTTCTGCTATCATTACTCATCTCATTTTATGACAAATGGAAATTATTTTAGCAATCATTTCTGCAGATCTTGTATTCACTCTCTCAAAAACTTTTCATTTCTTGAATTTGGAGATGGTGATCTGATAATTTAGTATTGGGTCTATTTGTTCTCAACTAGGTTTTCAAAACCTGGCAGGCATAGAAAGGAAAAATACCAAGCAATATTTCACCCTTTTGGATCAGGTTTGGGTGAAAAGCTTACACCAAGCTGATTCACGTTCAGAAAACCAACCACAGAAGTTACTGCATACTCCTTTTTTCCAAGTAATATCCCATTCATCAGCGCTAGAAACCCTGACTCCATTTCCTGTTGAGGTTGTTTCAAGTACACAGAAATTTTTTTTCCAATAAAGTCAATGCTGAAATATATCATGAAATCACAAAATAATGTAGGTTGGAAGGGAGCTAAAGAGGTCATTCCGTTCAACCTGTTGCTCAAAGCAGGGCCAGCTATGAGATCAGCCAAGGCTGCTTAGAGCTCTCTGCGCTCAGGTCTTGACAAATTCACAGGCTAGAGACTACAAGCTCACTGGGTATTCTGGTCCACTGTTAATCATCATCACAGTGAAAGAGCAATTGCTTCTCTCCAGTTGTACTCTCCCACATTTCAACTTATTTCTCTCACATCTCAACTTCTGATCTTGCACAGCTATGAAGAGACAGGATCCATCTTCTCAATGATTTCCTCAAAGGTATTGAGGAAAGCTACTATTAGATTTCTCCAAAGCCCTCTTCTTCAGGCTAAACTCCCAGTTCATTGAGCCTTTCCTTCATTGGGCAAATCCTCCAGCCCCCTGACTATCTGATGATCCTCTGCTAAGCTTACTCCACTTTGTTCTTTGCTTGTGCTAAATGGCCCAAAACTGAATACTGGTGGCGTAGATCTGGACTGACAAGAACTCAGTAAAAAGGGAATAAAACATTCCTTCTAGCTGTTTTCTGGCTGTGCTCCTCTGTGGTGGGACATCTTCTCTAATTTCTTCCCCTCCCCCTCCAGGCTGCTCTACGATCTGAGAAATGCTTATTAGACCTCAGCCTTGATGAATTGCACTTGGGCTGAGCTCCTCTTCAGCCTCTCAGAAACACTGCCTGTTCCCAGGGAACTAGTACTGTCTAACAAGCTCCTGTTTGTTAAAAACCAGCTTTGATAACCTATTTTTCTTGTCTGAATAAAAACCCAAGTGGAACATTTTTGTTATTGAACTTGCAAAGAAAGTCACGCACCCAAATTGCAGCCCGCATGGAAAATTACTATGACTAAAACCCACTCTCTTGCAACTTTATAAACAGTGGTCCAAATGAGACCCTTTGAAATCCCCAGGACCTCCATGGGCTGCAACCAGCAACCTCCCTCTGAGATGGACACCTCTTTGAGCCAGCACACTCTCAAATTTGCTATACTTGGAAGACTGCCAAATAGTGATGATGGATCCTGGGCTGATACTCCTCACTTTTCAAGACTCAATCCTTCACATACTGAGAAGATGCAAAGGCATCCAAACTCAGTATTTCACTGAATTTAAGGGAGTTTTTCACAGGTAGCTTGTATAGACTCTTCATGTCTCTGTGTAGGCGAGTGTGCATATGCTATAGCAAATGTTCTAGGAATGTTGATCTCCGAGATTCTGAGGAACTGGAGATCTGTAAGTTACTGTTGTGGTACAGTAAATTCTATATGAATCCTTTGCTAAATTGCTTAACTTGTTATGGGTTAAGCTTAAGCTAAGTTTAGGTTAAATTAATTGCTGTTGGGTGTAGACTGTTGATCAAGCCTGAGCTCAGTTTAGTAGATGGGATTCTACTGTGAACTTTGTGACTCAACAGGAGGTTCTTCTGTATTCCTTCTTATTCTTATCCTTTCCTATCCTTTTCTCTTCCTCCAGCCTCCATACAGATAGTTGGGGATTTATTTCAGTTAGGATTGATTGATTAATTGATTTTGGATTTTCATTCGCTTTTTCTTGGTGTGCTTTAACCATCTAGTAGTAAGTAGTAGAGTCAGCTTTGCCAATGAAGTTTCTCTTGCTTTTATATTAAACCTGGTTTTCCCCATATTTTTGCAGCTGATTCTTTAAGTGACCTGAGAACACTAATCGTCAACATCCTCTTACTACAGCCCCAGATGTTGTTAGCCTTCTGGCTGCCAGGGCACTCCACTGACTCATATTTAGTATTTATTGTATTTAGTATTGTTTGTATTTAGTTTGCTGTCTACGTACAACTCCAGATCCTTCACACCAGAGCTTCCAGCCTGTGCAGTTGCAGAAGATTCTTCCTTCCCATGAGCAGGACTTGGAATTTGTTTTTGTTGAATTTTTAAGGACCACACCACTCCAACTTGCCTAGGTTCTTCTGAATGACAGACCTACGATGAGTCATCTCAGCTCTTCCCAAATTTGCTGTCAACTGCTAAATACATGAAAGAGAACATTGTTGCCTCCTTTAGGTCAGTTACTGGAAATCAATTAGTTACCGATATCAAGAATGTTGTCTTCTCAAAGATAGTAGCTTCCTGCTCTGGAAGGAATCTTAAATCCAGAAAAATGTGCTAAATTTTTGAAAGGCAGCAATTCCTAGATAAGGCAAAATATAAATTACAAAATCATTTGCTGAAATAACATCCAAGCCTCTTAATTCTTGCTCATTTTGGTAATTATATTCTGTTTGGCAAAGAAGAATTGATGCTTGCAGACTCAGCAGTTACTGCTGGTATAAATACACAACATAAGGCACAGAGAATATTTGTTTCTGCTACAGAAATGCTACTTACCTTTCCAGTCTTCAGCCAAACAAAATGTTGCTGGAACACACCATTCCTTCACTTTGCCAATAACAGAGGGCCGATAGCAAAAAATACATAGAATTTTGTTTTCCTTTAGGAGTATCTGTTCAGCTGAAGTAATAAAACCTAGACCCATATTGAGGACAGAAAAATCTCCTTGAACTAGAATACACAGAGGCAATGTCTTCTGCCAAAAGAAGCAATTAGGGAAATGATATAGTGAAAAATAAGCATGAAGTAACCTCATGAGATTCCACCTCATTTCAACACCTTTACTTTTTTATTTTGCTACAGAAGCATTGTATTTAACTTGTGGCACCTTACCACGTCTATCACTTTTCTGTTTTCCCTTTGTAATGTCAAAAAGGGTATTACAAAGCAATATACAAAACAGACATCACCTTTTAATGCACAGAACCCCCACTTCTAACAGCAACAGCACATCCATCTAAGGGCATTGCCAACAATCCTCTTTCAGAACTCAAGCCATCATATCTTTTCCATAGCAGAACAAGAGCTGCAATCGCCAAGCAAGTTGTGATTTTGTCTTGCATAGTTTTTTTTTTTTTCTTTCTTTTCCCTAGGCATTTTTCTGCAACTGTAGGAACATTTCACAGACAGGTTAATAATCTGAAACCTAGATGGTCTGTCTCTGCCAGATACTCTGGGACATTCTGATCACATAATATATTTGGTGCCTCTTCCTGTCTTTTGTCTATTTGGGCTGAATAAATTGTGTGACAGAGTCTCATATATGTGCAAGTCCCATACAAACAATAAGACTTTTTATTGGCAGCTGTTTTGCAAACCAAATGCTCCATGAAATACTATTCCTCTTGAGACCTGAGATCCTCCACCACACTTCTGACACAAAAATGCATTAGCCCTCCTGAAATTACAGTACTCATGAGAGAAAAAAAAAAAAAGCAATGACTAAACCTTTTGCTTAGTCATTCCAGGCTACAGATTAGGGAAGTGGCAAAAAGTATAGGGTGCATCAATCACATTATTGGCAACAAACCAGCATTATTGGGATCCCTTTCTCTCATAAGGCACAAGGAAACAGCAGCGAAGGTATCTGCAAAGTACAGGCAGAATAGGACTCCTCCAATTTCTCCTTTTTCCCAGGAATAAAAAAAGCCCCAGCAGCTCAGACAGTGCAATACCTCAGTCTTCCAGAGAAGATACATTCAGTCACCTGCTTAGTATAGTGATAACCTTAAATTTCCTCTTTGCCAAGTGTCTACCCAAAATGAGCTAAAATATTAAGCAGCATACCCCTACTCAATCCCTTCCAGTCATGTTTATCACACTCCCCCTTTAAAAGAAAACAAACAAAACCAACAAAAAGCCAAGGTTGTAAGGCTTTAGGGCCTTTTATGACTGCCAGCACAAGTAAACACAAATATAAAATTCGTATCTGAATGCAATTAAAAATATATACAGGCCTTAAAAAAAAAAAAGTAAAGATAAAATAGGCCTTTGAAAAGTTTTTTGAGGTTACTTCAGAGTGTGTTACAGCCACAATTTTTGGTGGAATAGCATTTTTATTATATGGACCAAAGATTAGGAAATACTAATATAGACAGTCAAGGAGACTGTCAGCTTAGCATCACAAGCAAATTTGTGGATTTTGATTCCATGGTTAATGTGTGATCCCTGCCCACACTGGAATAAAACTGCAACTCCATGCCCTTTGCTCACTTGCACGCCAAACAAAAAGAGTTCTTCAAGTACATCTTGCATTTATATACTAAAAGTCCAATCACAGCACTCGGCTACTGGCAATATGCAGTTACTGCTACTCTCAGAACTGGTGCACAGTAAAACATTACAGCAAGAGACTGGGTCAGAAAATGTATGTGCATTGAACACTAACATCATTTTGAGAAATGTTGCTGAAAAGATACACAAATCTCTGAGATCATCAGTACTGTCTACAAGTCAAAATGTTTGTTGTGGCAGTATTTCAATCACCAGAAAAGGCCCAGACCTTGAAAAAAATGGCACCCTGCCTTGCATCAGCTCCAGTCCAGTGGTTTGTGATGAATGACATTTTCAGTAGCCAACCCTGTCAAACACCACAGTGAGTCAGCAAGATGCAAAGAAGAAAACCTACTAAAACAGTATGATATTACATGGATTTGCTAGAAAACTTCTCTAATGAGTACTGTGCTGAAATGATAAAACAGAAATGAAGGATGTGGTGAATAAGAAAAAGGGCCCAAAGTTTAGGAGACAGAAGAGGTGCAGCAGTGTGAAGACAGCTACGAGACTGGGTGGTAGTCATGGGTGAAGATAATGAATACAAAGAAGGCTTTGCTCCCACACTGAACACCAGACAGCAAGAGACATGAACCAGATCTGCATGGCTTAACTTTACCTTAGCAGCTGACATCTCTGTCAGGGGAAATGCCTCTAACACATATGAATCTACACGTATTGGAGAAGTGGCCAAAATGTGGAGAACAGTGAAGGGACAAGCAGGTGACATTGTTTGGTTCAGTCCTCCATGAGCTACTAACCAGAGAAGGAAAAGAAGTGCAATTAGTGAAGTGTGATTAACATTGGTGGGATAACATGACTGACATCCCAGCTGCCCGTGACCAGGTCTCAGTGACACCAACCTGTTCTTCTCCTGGGATCAAAATGAACTACAGAAAGACAAAGGATGAGGTTACTAGAGACAAAGAGAGACAAGCAGACAGAAGCATACAGACATTCCTAGAACCCAGTATCAGCAAGGACTGAAGCTGGCCAGTGTGAAGCTTGACCCACTGCTAGAGGCAGAGAGATCTAGGGGAAAGGGATGCTGCTGAAATCCCACAGCTGTCACTACTGAGAAGCAGTGAGAAAAGGCTAGCACAGGGAGATTTTAATGCTCACAATTACATTGGAAGGTGGCAATGCCTGCCACCTAGTGCCTCTAAGCCAAAGATACCATAGACCTTCGAAACCTTTGTAGGAATGAGGTTTATAATAGCTGCTTTTAGGGTTCTTCGTGGCAGGCAGCTACTGACGTAACTATATAACCTCTCTTTGCAGTCAATGGAGAGAAACAAACACTTCTCCCCACTGGTTTTAAAAAGGCAGTCCCAGTGACCAATTAGAAGTTACAGTAAGCAAGAACAAAAAATTTGCATACATTTGGGTGAATTAGAGAAAAGAGAGCTGCCATTCCCACTCCATAACATAGAATCATAGAACATTCTGCACTGGAAAACATCCAAAAGGATCATCAAAGTCCAACTCCTGGCCTTGCAGAGGACCATACCATGTGTCTGAGAGTTTTGTCCAAATACTTCTGCAACTCAGACAGGCTGGTGCTGTGACCACTTCCCTGGGGAGCCTGTTCCAGTGCCCAACCACCCTCTGGGTGAAGAACCTTTTTCTAATGTCCAGCCTAAACTTCCCCTGACACAGCTCCAGGTCATTCCTTTGGGTCCTGTCACCGGTCACCACAGAGAAGAGATCAGTACCTGCCCCTCCACTTTCCCTCACAAAGTAGACTGCAATGAGGTCTCCCCTCAGTCTCCTTGAGGCTAAACAGACCAAGAGATTTCAGCCACTCCTCATGCACTCTTCCCCTCAATGCCCTTCACCATCCTTGTTGCCCTCCTTTGGACACTCCTTGTTTAATGTCTTCCTTATATTGTAGTACCCAAACCTGTCCCCAACACACAAGGTGAGGCTGCCCCAGTGCAGAGCAGAGCAGGGCAATCCCCTCCCTGTCCCCACTGGCAATGCTGTGACTGATGCCCCCCAGGACATGCTGGGCCCTCCTGGCTGCCAGGGCACTCCTGACTCAGATTCCACTTGTCATTTCAGAGACCCCATGTCCTTTTCCACAGTGTTGATCTCCAGCATCTTGTTCCCCAGTCTACCACACTGTAGATCCAGGTGAGAAATAAGGAACCTATTTGCAAGATGCAAAGGTTTGTTACAGCTTGTGTGTATGTCAGAAATTAAGTTACTGGAGAGTTATGAAGAGCCATCATGATGCTCAGACAAAACTGAGACTCTTACTGTAGACATGTGAGTTCTGTGGGTCTTGCAAACTGTCTGAAATTATTCCCTTCTGTATTCTGGAAGGTAAAAGAAAGTATTTATTAAGAAAAAAAATTCTCTGAGGAAAATAGTTTTCAGAAGTCCCAGGTATTGGTTGAGTATTAAAGTCAGTGGAACTGTAGGTTGGATAATTGATTTGCAGGTAAAGACTTATGACGAGTTTTATTGCGACCTGTGTATCTTTACCTCTCAATGATTTTTTTTTTCATGTCTTCACAGAAGTGCCTTTTTTATGTCTGCAAAAAAACTGTACTCTAAAAGCAGAAGCAGAGTATTCAGCTAATGCTTATTTATCACATGGTGATGGGGACATTCATCATGATAATAAAATAAACCCTCAAAACACAGGAAGTTAGGAGTTTTAAGTTTTAAATAACAAAATAGTTAACAAATAGTTTTCTGTATTAATAATTAATATCTGCACTTAACATAGCTGTGCTGTAATTAATCTTCCTAGCAATATCCTGATGGACAGCATTCCTACTAGAGACTTTTCCCAAACACTACATGAAAGAGAATTTTTGAAATCTGAGTTGATGTTGGAGAAGTCCTAGCAGCAACATATGCTTAATTTGGTAGAACACTGTCATTTTTAATCAGCCTGCTAGAATTTAATTGTTTCAGCTTGCACTACAGTGACCAGCACTATCTCAGGTTAAAACAAAAATATTTTGGCTTAAATATTCCATGCGCTACACTACAGAGTATTGTCTTCATGAATGATAACGTGCCAGGACCTCTTAGGAATGCTATCAGAGCTCCTCATTTGGAAGCCAGGAATAGATATAGGAAATATAACAATTATGAGCTCATTTCACTGATTCATGAACAAGATATTAACCAAATGCAGTGATGTTTAAATTTTATTTATCTAATCACATTCTTATCACAATCAGGGATTTAGAAACAAGATATTCAAAACAATTAAAGAACCATTATTTATTAATTATACTTTGCTAAAAACTTTCAAATTTAATTTCAAAATGATCAGATGTCTAATGCCATAAACTCGAGTTTGGAAAGAGATTCGACAGATGAAGAGAAGAGCCCCAAAAAGTAACAGAATCTTCAGTCAAACAATCAAGTCTTTTTCAAATCACCAAGATTTAGAAATCACTCCTCTCTTAACTGAAGCCAAATGACTGATTAGACACTACTACTGGTAACTAAAGCATCTGATCCTGTGACAAGGAATTACTGAAGCAATTATGTGATACACCTAATATGTAGCAACATTACTGTGATCCACTGCAAATGATAACATGGCTAACCAAATCTAATAATTCATTGTTACATATTACAAGCATTGTCATGAAACCAGAAATTTGAGAAGGAATTCCT
The DNA here is from genome assembly GCA_037834095.1 of Argya squamiceps. Classification (NCBI taxonomy): domain Eukaryota; kingdom Metazoa; phylum Chordata; class Aves; order Passeriformes; family Leiothrichidae; genus Argya; species Argya squamiceps. The sequence goes on from JBBMKD010000102.1 coordinate 85,899,107, forward strand.
CTGAAACTTATTAAAACAGCATCACAAGACAGAATATTGTGGGAACTTGTGAAAGAACTTGCCAAACCACTCCCAGCAGTTTACCAGTAGTCCTGGTTAACTGGTGAAGTTCCAGCAGCCTGGAAATTGGCAAATATAATGCCTATTTGCAAGAAGGCAGAGGGATCTGGGGAACTACAGGCCTTTTGGCCGAGCCTTGCTTCTGGGCAATGTTATGAAAGACATCAACCTTAGTGCCATTATAGGGCACATGCAGGACAAGCAGGGCATCAAAGCTTAGCTAACATGGATTTATGAAAGGCAGGTCCTGCTTGACTGACCTGACCTCCTTTATATGATAAGGTGACCCACTTGGTAAATGAGGTGAGGGCTGTGGTCTGTCTGGACTTCAGTAAAGCATTTGATATTGTCTCCCACAACATCCTCCTGGAAAAAATGGCTGCTTGCAAGTCAGATGGGTGTTCTCTTTGATGTGTAAAAACCTGGCTGAATGGGCCAGGCCCGGACAGTTGCAATGAATGGACCTATATCCAGCTGGCAGATGGTCTCCAGTTGTGTTTCCCAGGAAACAGTTTTCCAATGTTTCAGTGTTTGTGCTGATCCTATTTAACATCTTTGTTGATGATCTGGATATAGGATTGAATGCACCCTCAGTAAATCTGCAGACAACACAAAGTTGGGTGAGAGTGTTGATCGGCTTCAGGACAGGAAGGCTGTGCCTAGAGACCTGGACAGATTTGATCATTGGGCTGAGGACAACTCCATGAGGTTCAATAAGGCAAAATCCTGGGTCCTGCACTTGGATTAGAACAAACCATGCAGCACTGCAGGCTGGGGGAGGATTGGCCTGAGAATTGCTCAGCAGAAAGGGACCTGGGGGTGTTGGTCAACAGCCATCTGAACATGAGCCAGTGTGCCACCAGCTGGCCAAGAAGGCCAGTGGTATCCTGGTCTGTATCAGGAGTAATGGCCAGCAGGAACAGGGAAGTGACCATGCCCCTGTCCTCAGCATTGGTGAGTCCACACATCAAGTGCTGCATTCAGCTCTGGGCCCCTCACTTTAAAAAGGACGTTGAGGAGCTTTGTCCAACAAACTGCCACAAGGCTGATGAAAAGACTAGAGAATGTTTTATGGGGAACAGCTGAGGGACTTGGGTTTGTTTACTCTCAGAGGAGGAGGCTCAGGGGAGACCTCATCTCCCTCTATCACTCCCTGAAGGGAGGTTGTAGTGAGGTGAGGCCCATCTCTTGTGCCAGGACTACAGTGAAAGGACAAAACGTTACCTTAGACTGAGACAGAGGAGATTCAGACTAGGTATTAAAAAATGTTTTCACCATTGGGGTGGTCAGGAACTGGAATGTGTTGTGGAGTCACCATCCCTGGAGGTATTTAAGAGACAGATGGATCTGACACTGGGTGATGTGGTTTAGGGGTTACAGTGACTGCTCTGGGTGGATGGTTGGACTTCAATGATCTTAAAGGTCTCTTCCAACCTTGACAGTTCTATGACTATCTGTGATCATGCTGTAACTCTAAAAGAACTAGAAGAAGATAAAACATTCTGTTCTTGCACAAGTAGAGCATTTCTTCATCAGGGTGATGTGACTACATTAGAAAAAAGTGAAGATATTTAAATAATTGTTATTAATAAATTGGAAGACCATATAAGACAGATGAATCAGAGAAAATCCTGTGACAGCTACATAATCAAATCAAAGCATTTCAGGTGTCCCAGAGATTTAAAAATGTGAATAAATTATCATTTGTTTAGTAGATGGTAAATATTCCTTCCCTGAATGGCCTTGCTGATATTTGTGGAAAGCAAGAAGTAGTGAATCTCTGTTAAAGAAAAGGAATTTAAAATGTTGGATCTGTTTCTACCAGGGCACTCAGTGAATGAACTCCTGATTCTATGAACTAGATGCTCAGACCTGACCATTTATGGGTCAGCAAGTTCTAAACAAAACAAAACACCTCAGTCACAAAAACTCAGCCTCCTTCACGACAAGTCTTTTGTTTGTTTATTAGAGGTATTTTCTCCCAAAAGATCACTATCAGAATTTACTTCTTAAATAGACACTCTTTTTTACCTAAAAGCTTGGGGTTTGGTGTGGGGTTTTGTTTGTTATTTTTAATAGGTTTATTTGTTTATTAGGATTACTAAGTTTCAAATAATGATAGAAAATTTAGAGGTCTGTCACTAACCTTTCCATTGTGCTTCCTATAGTGAACAAGAACTGAAAAGTGTTTGGGAGCAGTTTTACTATTCCCAAGCTAAATTCTCTCAAAACCAGGAGAAACACCAGTACATCATTTCCCTCAGCAGCTACTCTTCTATGCCCTTTTCCAGTCATCATCATCTTTCTCCCAAACCATCTGTTTTCTCTTCTTTGCTCTACTTGTGAATTTTGCACCTCCCCTAGAGCTAAATCTACCTGTAAAGCCTTCAACCCACAGCTTCACATTCCATCTTTTTCTTCCTATCTACACAACCCCCTATCTCTCAAACAAGCTCAGTCTCAAAGAACAACTTCTCACCATCTCTATTTATCAGTGGTGCCAACAAGTCATCCTTTTCTGCGCATTCCATGACTCTGCTTCATCAAGTTCCCTCTCATGCTCCAGCTCTTACCATTTCTTGATGTTACCATCACCATTTCATGATGATGCTAATAAATCCCATTCTGTGACTTCTGCAACCAAACACTCAAATGACCACCAATATCTTGCTGCATCACTAATAGTGCTGGTTATTAAAATATTGCTAGTTAGATCTTCTTCATGTCTTCTGCTCCACTACAAATACCTTCACTGACAGCAATTATAAACTGCTCAAAGTAACAGAACTACAAATTAGCCATTTTTTTCCTTGTCTCTAGTTAATTCCATCAAATAGTGAGACAGGACTTAAGCTCTGCAGAAATGTTTATACTAGCCCCATGTTCTGCTACTGGCATAGTAGCTGCTGAAATGACTCAACACATTAGGCCAGACAACAAACGACCAAAGCTATCATAGTGCAAAATTATCTGCATTTAATCACCCTGCACAATATAATTTTCTTAAACTCCATGTTCACGAACTCACTTCTACCTTTTTCCTCATGGTACTTCTCATTAGCACCAGCCATGCCAGAAGCACAAACAAAAAGTGAACAGTGAAAGTAAACTATGATGAGAACAAGAACAGTAGGATTGATGGAGACTGCTCATTGTGGTACTTACACACAAATCATTGTGGTGATTTGTGGGATGAGCAGCTTCAGAAGAAAATATAATTTTATGCCATGGAAGGCTACCCAAGGTGTTTGCACATTGAAACACATCTAACAAGTTCTAAAAGGGTTTGCTAAGTGTTGATTATATGGCCCAGAGATTCCAGTTACACTATAAACCTGTTTACGAAGTCATTCATTCTGTACTTGGAATGCTCTCACTGCAATTTTTATTAGCCCTTAGAGCATGCTTTCCACTTCTCTTTACAGGGACCACAGGATGACTCAAAAAGTTTTTTTGCTAGCCTAGTGCTCATAAGTCCATTCTGATCTTATCAATTTAGCCATAACTACAAGGTTGTTTCACTGTAAAATCCCTGAAAGTATGTACTACACCAGCCACTGCAAATTCATGGTTCCAGCTTTTAAACAGTTACTGCATCTAAAAATGAGTGACTGAAATTTTATGAAAACAGCAAGAAAAGTTTCAAATAAAGTAACTATAATGAAGATATAGATAATTGCTGCAGGGCTGGAAGGTAACATTGCAGTTTTCATATCAATACTCCTCCTAAATCTTTTTTGATCTTTAAGAACAGAGGGAAGACTTCTAGCAATTTTTGACAGAAAAATAAATGCAAATTAGCTTCTTTATCTTCTTACCTCCCAGAATCCTAATACTGGTGGCGGAAGGGAACTGTCATTTGAAAATGTGCATATTTTTGAGCTTTAAAACTCACTTGAGCCAGCAGTATGCCTCTGACCAGGGCTTTGCTATAATCCCTGTTTCTTACTGTGAATTTAGACCAAGAACTAATTTTCCCTTCTTCCTGGAATACCTATGTTCTGTATCCCCACATTTCAATGAAATCTGGTTTCCCAGAGGCATATTTACTGCCTCAAATAAGGGCTCCACATCCTATTAACTTATTTCGTGCTGAAAAACATATACTATAAAGGGTATGCCACCAAAAGTACAGAGCATGGCAACATCCAGGTTGAATGCCTGGTCTTAAGGTCAGCCTAAGCATGATCTGGTAGCAAGAAAGGTTTTAAATTTTTTTTGCAAAACCTAGTGTAGGAAAACAGGTTATAAAGCTCATTTCTGCTACAGTTTGGAAGTGGCATCAATAGTACCCATATAACTCTCAGAGACTGACTGCAGGTGAATGAATCAATGCTTGTCACTTGTTTGTCCTTTTTCTAAATTTTACTTTGATGTATTTTTCTAAGAGTGTGAGGAAAGTTATGCTTCCCTTTAACGTAGTATGAATCACACTAGAAGAAGAATCTTTAGTATGTTTGTTCTAGTTCAATTAAATTAATTTTGCTAGGCAAGAAAGGAAAGGAAATTACATGAAAAAGATACAAGTATATGCAATCAAACAGTTAAAAACCAGATTATATTGCACTAGAGAGAGTATTGCACTTAACATACTGATAATTGGTCAGACTATCAAAAGCAGAGACAAATTCCATAAAACATCCCTTGTATTCTGCAAACAGCATGAAATCCTCTCTAAATTCCCCAATGGATTCATTGCATTCTACCAATCAGCTGCCTAATCCACATGCAGATTTCCATTTCCACAATACATTATGCTCAGCAATAAGGCAAGCTTTGACTTTTTCACTTTACTTAAGAGACACAAGGATTTTCACATCTTGTAAGGCTCAAAATCACCACTGTTAAGGAAAGTGTTCCACTGCATTCAGCACTCTCCCTCAAGAGACACAGTTTATTAACACTACCCAAAAAGCTCTCAGATCCCTACAGGTCTAAAGCACATTGCAGTCCCTAATCCTAGCCTTCAGCAAAACCATGGATATTTATGACTTCCATGTGAATTAAGTCAAGCCCCGTATCCCATAACAGCTATGTCCTGATATGATATATCCACTGTCAATTTATATTATCAGTTTCATAGCCTGGGCCTCTACAGCACTTTACTTTTCATTGAGCTGCTTAGGAAATGGGTGGATTTTATAAATCATAAGGAATGGATGTAGAGCACTAAGCTATAAGCAGAGAATTAATGAATACACAAAAATTTGGCCTGAATTTGGTTTTGCCTCATTAGCTGATCACTCCAACAGCATCCCTAGTTGAAAACATTTCCAGTTATGTAATTGAAACATACTGAAACTCACACAGCTTTCATAAATAAAAGCATCTGAACTAATAGAAACATGCAGCTCCCCTCTCAGGCTGATTTGTAGGTCTTTGGCTCTGTGTATTAAAGGTGAAGATGATAAATTGGCCTGAAAATCAAAGTTTTATATATTCAGTGGCCTCCTACAGACAGATTCTCTAAATGTGAATATGATCAACTGTATTTTCCATAACACTGTTGACTTCAAAGATCTACAGAAACAGTCTTCTCCCTGACCAGCTATAACAACCAGACAAAATGAAACCAATTGCAATTGCATCCCAAATTCACATGCTGTTACAGAAAGAAGGACTTCCTTGAGAGCTGTTCATAACAAAATACTGCATTACAGGCTGCACTTACACAAAAGGAACTAAAAAATTTATTGTTTTATTAAATGGCTGTCACAAGCCTCCTGGGATTTCTGAGCTAATTGGACAGGTTGGAATTTATGACCAAAGTGTGATGGGAAGTGCAAGCTGTGGAAAACTCAAATATGCCTCTTCTACAAACAACCATCAGCTTTACCAGTTTGTGCTCTGGGCACTCTGAGTGCCCATTTGTGACTTGCCATTTCTTCAGTCCACAACATATTCTTCCCAACTGTCTGAACCAGCACTCCAACTAATGTCCAAAAATGAAAACACCTTCTACTCAGATATCAAGTCTTGACTTAAATAACTTCATTTCCCTTGACAATTTGTCCCAATTTCTACTTACCATCCCTGTCTAAAAAATTATTCCTTAACTACATCATAGAACAACTTGAGCATTTGAAAAAGAAAATATTTTTATTTCTTTTTCTTTTTAATGGTTTCAGACATTGATCTGATGTGAGCACTGAATTAAACAGTCTCTTTTGGTATCTTCCCAGTTTCATCAAACACTTTAAAAAATAGCAACAAAGTTTCTGCATTATGACCCCCAACCTGTGCCTGGAAGCTATGAGGAAAGAACCCCTGGTTGTGCAAGGTGACACCCATGCATGTGACAGGCAGCAAACTCATTCTCAGAGTCCCCATCCGAACAGGGAAAGCATCAAGAAGCAGCAAGACACAAAGATACCCATTTACGAGGGTTTTTTTGATGAATAAACATACCATTGCCTTTCTCTCCCCAGAGACCATATAGCCCAATATTCCCTTAGAGTGGAGCAAAGGAGGAGACCCTCACCCAACCTGCCACACTTCAGGGCTCAGGGTGAAAGCAGGATTCTAGTTAAGTCCTGTAACATGCATAGCATTTATAAAAAATACCTATTTAAGACATCTGCTTAAAGTTAATAGCAACCAAAAGGTTGTTGTCATGAAAAGATTCATATCCCTGAGAAACATAACAGAGGCACTTTTTTTTTCTTTCTAAATCTAGTCATGTTTTCCTCTTTCTTCCTTAAGAAATTTAGGTTCAGAACATCAGAATACTACCAGGAATCTAGCATAAAACAAACACCTTTTCTGTGCCCAAATAAAATGTGCTGCATTAGAGCAAGATTGTTATGTTGTAGAAAACCCATTTCTAAATTCAAGATCAATTGATGATTTCAGTTAATAACTGAGTTAAAAATGATTGTTCATGCATGCACATACACATTCAAAATCAAAGGTCTCCCAAATGACCTCAGAATGTCTAATGTTAGAAAAACTGTTATTTTCTTCCTCTAGAGCAAGTGTAGGGCTCACAAAATGCAACTTAATAAAATAATCAATAAAATTTAAAAAGGAATAACAAAAGGACAAGAAAGTAAAAAAATCCAATTATTTAAGAAAAAACATTCACAAACTTGTGTGCTTCAAAGGCTAATGAAAGACATGTTTGCTTTTCTTAAATAAAATCAAACTAATTCTGTTGTGAGCAACTTGAAAGGTTGAATGCTACAAAGCACAAGCAGAATATGATCATCAAGGTTACAGTATTTTATGCTGTGAAATAAAGCTATAAAGTACATTGACATGAGCCTCCATCCCTCCTTCAGAGTCTCAGTAATCACAGAATAATTATATGAAGAAACATTAATGTCAATCCTCATTTCTTTAGCCACTTGAAATAAAATTAGTAACAACTGGAGAAGAGGAAAACCACTCTTGCATAAAAAATATAAGAGGATACAAGAATATTTTTATTATGTTGGCAATCGGCATAAAATATTTCAGAGCTCTGTGTTAATCACCTATTCACAGACAGAAGAAAAAATAGAAGACTTAATACTGAAGCCTCATAAAGTAAAAAATGTTCACATGTGTTTGCAAATCAGGACTGTCAAAGAGACCATCCAGAGAAACCAGCTGATGCAACAATCTGGCCATATACACAGCCACTAAAAAACAGAGGGCAATAACTTCCACTGTGTCTTGGCAACACAAATGCACATTTTTGTGAAAATACTTTCCAATAAGAAACGAATCACTTATCTAAACCCAAGCAAAATCCTCACTGTGCACTTTCCTCTCCTGAAATTAATGGGATGCAAGAGAGGTTGAATCTCCCATGACAGTTGAGATGCATCCTTTTAATGGACAACTGCAAGGTACTCAAATTATTGGGGAAAAGGCTGCAGAAGAACTCGTGTAAAACTGCATTTGAAATCTCTTTTACAGAGACTTCTAAATGATAAATAGCAGAGCAACAGTTATTTCTTTCACAGGGTGAAAAAAAAATAATTCATCACCTGGGCTGAAATAAATTATTCTCTACCAGAACACTATACTTCTGGCATATTAACCAAATGCTGAAAGATGCCTGCCAGGTGCTTATTAGTTATTAATTTTAATGGAATTGCACATAAGAATGATCACTAAATGTATCTTTTATCTGATTAATCTCTACAACACCTGTTGCCATGGCTCTTTATTAGAGACAGTAGTGTAAATCTCCAAACAGCAATGCTCAGGGAAAAAAAACATCCCAAAATTGTAAACAAAGCAAAACAACTGAATTAGACGGCCAGCAGACAAGAAAAGGCTTCCAGTGTGTCTTGAAGATTTGTGTTGCCCGAGCACTGACATGTTGCCCAGGTTATGCAATTTTCTAAGTAAGCATCCTTGAAAAAAGACATCCTGCAGCAAGACACATAAAGGGATTGGTTCTGATTTCACATTTGCATGGGACCTACAGTAACTCTCTTGAATGCTGTGGAGCATCACATGTAGAATTCTTCATTTTCTCAGCGTATTGGTAGGTCAGTCCAAGACTATGGTACTCTAAAGGAATTCTTCAGCCTCAGCCACAAGCTTGTGAGCTGTGTCCCCACAACTTCCTTCAAAAAGGAAACATCATAGTCTTCATGGATGAGCTTCCTGCAACATCATCTTCTTTCTCTGAACACTTTCCTGGGACTCAACAAATGCTTGAAATCAAAATGCTAAGTTGATGTGCAGGTCATCATGTTGGCTCTCCTTGCCTTTTCTGTTTTAAAAGTCTTTGAAAGACAAAGCTAACAGATTCACTGCATAAACGGCAATTGAAATAAATCTCTCATCAAAAGTAATTGGAAAGCCAGAATTTCATCTTTGACATATTTGTTGTTTTATATACGCATGTGAGGTGCCTTTTATAAATGCTTCTAGACAGGGCCTAATATGCAGTGCAGTCATACAAATTTCCAGCATAATTCTGCCTGAAGATTTGGGTAGAACTAGATGTTAAATTCATATTTCAGTCCTATCACCTTGTTTGGTTCAACTGAATGATCTTGACAGCTTTCTGCAGATTTAATTTCTTGAGCTCCCAGAGCTCTTCAGAGCAGAATAAAAATGGTAAGGGATTCATTCCTCACCTCTGCTCAGACCTTACCACCAGAGTTAAGTGCATGATACATTCACATTTTAAGTGCAGGAGTAAGCCTGCCTTATGTTTAAACTGGCAAGAGAGCTGTGGGATGCAGTGGGGTGCAAGCTGTGAGGGATGCTCAGTCCTGCCAAGCACCCAAAAGTACTCAATCCTGTAGATTTGACTCAGGCATAGATTTCTGTATTCTGCTGCTGCTGACTGACATAGGAAGCATCACTTATTACTCAAACAAAGAGCAAGTCTTCAAGGCAGAAAATTTTTGACAATTAATTTCTGCATATGAACCACTCTATCTCATCAGACAAAAGCAAAAAGACAGCCTCTAAAATATATTCATAAAGCAATTGCCAACTCTGTGTCCATGAAGCACTGTTTTTAATGTTTACTTACACTGCTGGAGCAGCCATTGATTTTTCATGGAATACAGTAATTACATTCTACCCAAAAGTTTTAATGTTGCACATCTTAATTATTTACAACATAATGTGTTTAATGGTGCTCTGTATTACTTACTTTGGGTAATATATCTCAAACATTATGATACATCAAGCCAGGCAATAAAATTATTATGCAGAGAGAGACAGCTTTACACTTATCCTTCATTGCTGATGTCCCTACTTGTCTTCTAAGCCTGTGAGTAATTTCCCTCTTTAATTTAGTCAGCTGCCTGGAGGGTTTTCTAGAAAAGTTTCTGATGATCTCAAACTTTACTGAATATGAAATGGAAAGTACATGCCATTCAATTTATGTTTAACAGTTTATTACTGAGATTCTGGTCCTTTGATGGACCATCTTGCATTAGAAAACACCTAAAAAATTTAAGCCTTCTGGCTAAAAAAAGGAATAAAAATTAGAGATTCCACTAGCATGATGGCCTAGCAATTTCTTTTCTCCTTTGGTAATTTAAATTTGCCTTTCCCCTTTGATAATCTCAATTTGTGCATGGTATTGTAACAAGAAAAAAAAAGGCAAGAAAGAAGGATTTAGTTCTACTTAGTATATAAGACATCTCTGTATCATGTGTTCCTACAACAAAAAGGTGTTATTATACAGAAAGACCCCACAAAATTTTAGAATACTCAAGCAAAAACATATTTAAGATTGGAGTTTGGGCTCCAAACTGAAAAGTCAGAGAGACAATATCTTCTAGAAGTGCAGCTTTTAAAACCACCAGAATGTCAAGGATTTAAACTTAGCCTTTCTAATGGAGTGTCTTAACAATACACAAATTTCATGTTTTGAAAAAAGAAATAATGACCTGAGGCCACTCTCAGTCTAGGCCACCTTTTCCATCCTCACTAAACCTGTACTGCTCTGCACTCTATCTCATGCTACTCCAGTATTTCTCAGTCAAGTAGCACTCCCCAAAGGTGTGTGGATGCATGGTGGTGGCAGCATGCACAAAACATGAAGTATGTGCATGCATGTGTTTGGATATGAAGGAAGAATTTGTTGAAGTAAAGTCATCCCAGCTGTCCAAAGGTGCCAGTCCTTACTGGAAGACACGGAAGCCACAGTGACAGTACACAGTGCCTACAGGAGGCTGGAGGGAACAGGATCATCACACAACAGCAAAGAAAATACGGGGCAATTTTAAGTAAATTATATTTATTTTATAGATATAGATAAAAAATATTTTATGTCTCACAATTTTAAACAGAGCAGAAAAGAAAGAAAGAAATTCCTTATCTCAAACAAAATGTTCCCCATATCATACTCAGAGGTTATGCAGTTTATAGACTTCAACTTCCCATGGGCTGTATTAACACAATCATGATTTTAGTCCTAAAAATCAAAGAGAGGAAAAATACCTAGTATATCATCAGCTCTCTAGAAGCCCTGACTGGCTTTCTTGAGTGTTTTAAGCCTAGCCATACTTACTAGTCATTCTCCAAAATTAAAACGTGATTCCTGAAGGGTCTCACTGTTTCTGGAGAACTGAAAGTATTAGATGATCACAGCAGGAAACTACATCAGATAAGAAATGTACAGAAAAAAACCTGTTCTGTAATAGATGTTAAATGGAAGAAACAGCAAATACAGTCCTTACTGTGTTTAAATCAACACCAAAAAATACTCTTTCATTAACTTAAAAAATACCACTTTAAAATGGAAAGCAGTATAAAATACCAACAGAGTTTCTCTGGGGTTTACTGTAGACTGATGGTATTAATTCTCTTCTCTCTCTGCTTTTTAAAGAAGTAGAAGCTGCAATGTTATGAAAGCACAAATCATGCTGAAATACTATCCAGAGGATAGATGTAATGGGCGACCCAGAGTGACAGCATGGCTGTTCTTGAATCCAAAGTAAAAACAGAACTGGGTACTTGTGTGAGCTACAGTGATAAAGTACCTAATTTGTGTTAGTTGGGATCACTCCTTTCCATGACTTCAGTGGGCTCCAGGCTGGGTTTGTGACAGAAAAGTTACAGCAAGATGGACAGTGATTGTCTGTGTACACTTCTGCATGTGTGTATGTGAAAAGGAGAAACATGGGTGTGTGCAAATTCACACGCTTTCTAAATCTCACAGGAGCTCCCAAGGGGCTCAGACAATTTGTGATCCCAACTTGTCCAACCACATCTTTGCCTCCAACTTTAACCTTATCTTTCCTTTTCCTCCCTGATGCAAAGGGAAGGAAATGAGGTCATGCTATTCCTTACCTTCTATTTTGCCATGATATCCCAGCAGCCAGTGCTGCTGGGGGACAAGGGCAGAGGGGAGCACAGAGCAGGGTTACATGGACAGACAGTGGGAACAGCATTACCTGCTACAGGAATGAGAGAACTGCCTTGGGCTTAGCACTTGAAGTGCTGAATGAAAGTGCTTGGAAAAACTATTCTGTTGCTAGACAAAACTGAATTTTGGCTATTCGGCTGGAAAGACTTCAAGCACTCCTGCCTTAAACTGATACTAGGATAGGAAAAACAAAAGGAAGTAGATATGCTTTTGGGGGAAAGCAACATCAGGTAGTGGTGTTGCTTCTTCAAGACAAGTAACAAATTCTGAGAGAAAAATGAAAAAGCCTTGAAAGGAATAGATAAAATACAAGATCTCTGAATCCAAGGGAGAACCACAAAGCCAGGGCAAGAATTCAATTATACTTGCCTTTCATATAGTTTCTAATTGTTAAGGATCTGTATTGAAGCAAAGTACGAAGCACTCTGATCTCAGATGTATAAATTCATGCTCTGATAAATAAAACACCTTTGAAGAGAAAAGAGAGGAAAATTTCAAGAAAAGTTTCAAGGGAAATAATTATTCCTTATTGCAAGGTATGCTAAGCAGGACCTCTAAAACCAGACCTTGATTGGCATGGTTAGATCTGTCCCCCTCCAAAGAGGCATGTCACATTTGAAGTATAAAAGTACAAAAGACAGTGAATGGAAGTGGAAACATCCTAAGGTAGAAAAGGAAATTTCCCTGTACAGTGTGAAGGTTGTTAAACTACCTGTAAATCTGCCATATACTCAATGTCCCAGATCAGAGACAGCAATGACTCTGCTGGGTATCCACTGCCCTGACTCCTTCCCCTTCACCCCTCCACGCATTAAAGTCTGTCTTCACTTAGCTGGTCGAGACCTCAAACTCCACAATGCTGCCATAAAAACAGATACAAAACTTGGCTGAGAGTAGTATTTTACCAGAGGCAGTGGTAAACACCAGTACAAGTCAGATTTGGGGCAGGCTTGTTTAACTCCATGCTGTTCCTTCTTAGCTGCAAGGCTGCAATTCCATGCCAATTAAGAAAGACAAATCACTTCTTAATTTTTTCATTAAGCATGTGTTTTAGTTACTTAGAGGAACATAAAACCTACCCTGAGCAGTAACACTGCTAAGCCCCCACACCTAATTTTTCTCTTTCCCTCAGAGAAGGAAAGCTGACGGCAGCTTCCAAGAACTTCTGTGAGAAAAGCTCATTCTCTGCTTTCCTGGGGCTGACAAAATTTGTTGAAATCTCTTTTTTTTCCCCTCAGAATGCGGCTTCTAGTAACGAGCTTGGGTGCTGGACTTGGTTAGCAATTAAGATCTGACTTGTAAATTACAGTAAATACCTGTTGTCTGCAGCTATTTCTAGTTTTTCATTTTGTCAGTGATAGAAATCCCGCTCTCACTGGCTGAATTTTTCCATCCTTCCCCATCTACATCCATCTACCCAACTGAACTCCTGAAGTTTTTCTTGGGGTGTAAAAGCGATTGCATTTGCTTTGTGTCTTTGCAGGGCAGACAAGAATTTAAAAGATTTAAGCAAAGTTACAAGGGAAAATGTAATGGCTTTTGGAACTTTTAAAACAATTTACCTTTCATGCTTTATTCTGAGCTCAGCTCAGAGACTACCCTTTCACAGTCAATCTGTCCCAGCCATCTCTCAATACACTGCAAACAAGATTAAGCTTTTGTTAGTGTCTCAAAGTCAATCAGGGTCATCTGCAGCAGGCAAGGATTGAAGGTGTTTTTCAACTTGCTCCTTATCCTTTGGTGATAAGGTTCATTCCTTTTCAACTACATTCCAGATTGCAGGAAATATTTTTTCTCAAATTTTGGAGAACTTCTTCCTTGCCTTTAGAGCCGTTAACTTTGAAAAATATTTTGTTTGTAGAGCCTTACTCTGAAATGCTTTCAGTCTTAACTGCAGCAATATATACATCTCATTCATAGCTCTCATCTATTCAGTTCTCAACTTTCAGGAGATTGCTGCTGTTTCTTGATATTTTATTAATTTCACTCATATTGCTGTTCTTTGCTGGGTTTTTTCCCCTTAGGTTGCTTGGGGTGTTTATTTTAAAGGATTGTGATATGCCTTTTATATCTAGAGCTCATCCACTGTGTTTGGTACATTCCTTGAGAAGAATTGTTACAGAGACAAGCTCATAAAGGAGATAACTGCAAAGATAATGGTTTGCATTTCAAAGGGATGTTCAGCTGAAAAATATTTATTCCCCTTCTCTGAACAAATGTTCCAGGGATGAGTCTTCATTGCACAAGCACTTTACCATCTGTCAAGTCTTGAGAAGTTAGACAAAATGCTGATCACTCGTGTGCACCTGTGAGCACCAGCTAGAGACTCACTTCTCTCATCGCACATACTTGTGCCATAGTGCCTTTTGTTCCCTGCTCAATATCTCAGCTTATTTACAGTTCTGCCAACACTTGGTCCAGGGCCAGTGAGATGATACCATACCAAACTGAAGAAGAAACACATCTCCTGCATAGCATCAAGTTCAAAGCAGGCCAGATAAAACACTCATTTCCAAGCTGTACGTCATCTTAAAGTTTCCTCCCTTGCTGACCCTTCATGCACAAACATTAGTAAAGTGGTCATCCCACACCACAGTGCAGGGACTGCCACACTGGCATCAGGACAGAAAGGTTCAGTAAAAGAAATGAGCTTTTCATCTAGAATCTTTCATGGGTGAAATCAAACTTAGGTGATTAAATGTCTGATAAAAGATCTGGTGTGCTCTCTGACCCTGCTAGGAGCTGCTCACTTGACACCAACTAATTCCATTGGCTTTGGTTGACCATAAAATGCAGAAAAGCTTTTGAAAAGTGTATGAAGTTAAATACTTTTACTGTGATATTGCAACCTTAAGCTGAGGGCTCAGATGCTAGATGTAAAGAGCAAGAAAGAACCAAAGAAGTGTGACAGCAGAAAAACGTTCTGTCTGCATGAAAAAATGGATGTTAAGGTTTATATCTTGGAAAAGAGTGAATATTGAGTTTTGTTTTTCTGCTCACACACTGAAATTCTCATTCTTGAGAAGATGAAAGCCTTAAAAATGAACTCTTGTGTGGTTTGTGAGAGCATTTATTCATTTGGAGACAACAAAAACTAAACATAATATATACTGATCTTAAACATACCCCATTCTCCCTTCAGGTGCAGTCCCAATAGAATATCATTAACATAATTCATCACAGATATTCAGAACCTGTGGGGTGAAATCCACAGGAGGATTAGAAGGACCATAACTACATTCCTGAATTTTTTTGCCTGCCCAAGGGGTTCTAAATGCCAGCAATAAAAATTTAAATATATAATCATGCTTTATCCCACAACAAACCACCAAGCCAGATCTGACTCTTGCCACCACTTTCTTAGGGCTAGCTTCTGTCTTCAAATTGATTTTAACAGGACTGTGGGGTATAACTGGGCAAAAAATGCATGAACCCTCAATGTTTCAGACAGACTTACAGATTACTGCTAACAAAGAGACAGGCATTGGTCTGCTAGAACTGATCAGGTGCTGAGTAGTGACAGAATTCTGTTTGTACCTTCCTGTCTCATAAGAGTTTCCTGGAGCTTTTGTATCTGTTATCTTCTTCCTCTTGATGCTTCCATTTCCTCTGCCATTTTCAGCCATAAACTTTGCAACATCACACGCTAAGTTGTAATAAGTGAAGCCACACATATAGATAAAATACGTGTATGCATGCCCACACACAAGCATGCATAAACACAAGAAGTATATAAAGCTGTACAGGATAAACTGTGCTTTAAATGAGCACATAAAAAAGACTGTATTTGGCATTCTCACTGTGTCAAGCACTTCATCTCCTGGAGATTTCTTCATTCTGTGATTCTTTTCTGAGCATATGCATACATATTCATATGTATACAGAATTAAACATCAAGGTATTTACAGCACATAGGAGAACTCGTGTCTGTGTAGGAGCACAAACTATCTGCTTGCAGTTCTGCCTTGATGCAAAGCAAAGGCTGTGCATCTCGTGCACTGTTGCCAGATAGGATCTTCCAGAGACTAATTCTGAATGCTGGCAGTAAGATTTGTCAGGTTTTGCAATGTAGGAGATTGCTGACAGATCTGGCTAAATTACTGCACTGCTGCTTCAGATCTTTGTTACTCCCTCCAAGGTCAGTTGTCCACTTTGAAAGAATGAAAAGATCCAAACAAATTCAGAGCCAGGCAGAGGTTTGAGCTAGCTCTCCTTCACTCATGCCAATGGGACAGTAGGACTGTTGCATATATAAGGAGGAGTACAAAGGGGAAAGACAGATGATCTGAGAAGACATCTCAGAACAAAGATGTTTTGAAATGAAGAAAACAACTAGTAAGAATTTTAGCTTGTGGTTACCTTTAGCTTGCATTTTTTCCAGTTGCAGCAAGCAATTTGTACCTGGTCTACAACCAACTCTGCATGAGCAGAAGCCATTTGCAAACATCCTTCTGATGAAGCTGGAAGCACACTGATTCCCATTAAGAGAATGTACTTCAGAAGTCCAGTTCTTTGGGCATCTATTACTATCACCAAGTTTTATATCATCTAGCACAAGGGGAGTCCATGGCTATGATCCTCCTTCACCTGGAATCTGAAACAATTAAAATGACAGCCTCAAATATTGACAGAGAGTGTTGCCAAAGAGAAATTTGATTAACTGTTCAGGAACATCCATCTTTACTCATTACTTGCTGAAATTGCCCTGTCAGTCAGAGCAGCACAAGCTTTTTGTGTGGAAGATTTAGAAAAATCAGACTGAGATGCAATCAAGGGACCTTCTCTGCTCGATTTACACTTGATATTATTTGCAAATCACTTCCTTCAAGTAACAAAACTATTGTCAGAGAAGAGGACAATGACAGGTTTCCAAATCTTTTTACTTCTCTTAATCACTTCAGCAGGAAATAGGAATCTTGAGGTATCTTGAAACCATTTCACAACTAAAAGATGCTTCTAACCAACAATAAAACAAAAGGAAACTCCAAAACAACCAGAAAATCCAAACCAAAACACATATCAAACCAAAACTCGCCTCATCTGTGACCTCTTATAGAAAAAGTTCTATCAAACTATAATACCACTAAGTGGTTATCTTGCCTCAGCATGTACTCATACTAGCCATAATATAAAGAATTAAAACATTCTGGAATTGAATCCTTGTAACAAATTAAGTTCTTCTAGGATTCTTCTGTGTAGAATATAATTTATATAATAAAATCATTCCTATAATATAATAAAATAAAACAGCCTTGACAATTACAGGGTTTTTAAAATGAGGGGGAAAAGAAAAAAAGAAGGTAGAGATAAAAAACCTTTTATTATCTTCTCTTTCATACAGTTTCTTGAGCATATGACTGGACTAAGCCACTGCCTTTGCTAATTTTCTGTGCTCTGTCCATTGTCAGCAGAGCTTATGAACACAGCCCAGCCCTTCCTTAGGAGAGTACTACTAATGCAGTTCTTTACACAATTCTCAGAGCACAGGAAATGTCACATACTATATGAAGACCTTTTATTTGAGCTGCAGAAAGGTGGCAGGGGTGGTAGGATTAAGGTTTTGGAGGAAGTTTCAGCAGTTGCTCTGTTTTAATCTCTTGAAGTTCTTGTTTAAATTCTCTGTATCTGCCTACAGACACCTGCAAGGACAGTGATGCGAGGGAGAACTGAGACTCACTGCTGTACACACAGGCACAGCTGCAGACAGCTTTCCAAACTGCACTTCTGTAAAAGCCAGCTATGGGCACAAACCCATGAGAGGCAGAAAGTTTATCTAAGTGGTTCTCTGCTCTGTGCCTCATAGCATGATGCAAATGTAGTCTGACTGTGGTTCCAAACACTGCTAGACAACACAGTTTAAGACATCAGAAACTTGTTTAGACTGGTTGGTTACCAATGAAACCAGTAGCAGAGTTTTAGTGATGTCTTACAATAATATTTTAGGAGGTTTCCTAAAACATTCATAAACAGAGAAGTGCAAGTGAAGCCGGTATATGCTTTAAATATACTAATACTCAATGCAGCCTGTGGGGGTGCATTTTTCCTAAGTTTAATGTTAGATTGTAAGTTGAAAAGTTGATTTGCTCCCTGTACCCCTTTTGTTACTTGTTTCCCCCTACCTTTCCCCAATTACAGCTCCCTGATTGGTCCTTGCTTGAGTTGCTCCCCAATGACAGTTAACTGTCAATCTTGAGTCATGTAACCCCCTGGTCCTGTCTGTCACTCTGGGGCTTCTCCCTGAGTCTGGAAAATTCTAGGAGAGACGTTGAGTGAATGGGCAGGATCCAGGCCTCCCACTCCTACTTCCCCATGATTTGTTAATATATCTGTCTATTATGTTACCAGCCACTCCCCTGTTATGTCCCATTGGCTCTCTGTTGAACCCTCCCCTAAGACTCACCTCGCCTTTTTAAGGGCCCGTCTTGGAGGCTGAGTTGTCTCTCCCGAGGCACCAGCCACAAGTTGAGGGCTCCACCCTGGGTCCAAAAAACTCCTGGTCTGTTCCAACCTCTGGAGAGTCCCTCCTTTCTTCTCTGCGCTCTAGTCACGCTTGTGCTCCTCGGCTGCCAAGAACCACCGGCTTGCAGTGGTGCCGGGGCTAGCCATAAGTGGCCACCGCCGCAGACTGGCGGCCAACACGGGGCGTGCCAGAGAGTGCGACAACGCGTGACAGCGTGGTGCTGACGCAGCTGGACTGACCTTCGCTGGACCCTGCGCAAGAGCTCCATTAGGTCTGTGGGAGTGCCTGGACCGGAGCCCTCAGTGCCACGCACCACTGGTGGAAGCAGCCCTTTCGCAGGGTGCGCTCCCAGTGGGCGGGAAAGGTAGCTTCTCTGCGCCCAGAGGAGTCTTCCTCAGCAAGGAGATCCCAGCGCACCGAGTTCAGCCCCTGACCGGAATTTGGTAAGTGTGGCTCCACCCGGAGCACATTTACAAGGCTTTTAACATAAGCCTCAAGGCTAGTGCCTCATTTTGGGTGGTCTGCCTAGAGGTCCTGCTCTAGGAGACGCAGGACTGCGCAGTCCCTGGGGGGGGATCCCTTTTACTCTCTCCAGATAACCCCTCTGGTCAGGATTTTCTTTTATTTCTATTATTTGTAAGGTTTGGTTTTCGGGCCGGTGGCTTGTGTGTGTGACTTTTGCTGTTGGTTCCCCTTTTTTTGTCTGCAGCACCCCAGGAGTGAGGTTTTCACCTGACCTGGTTTTAGGTGTGTCTGGTGTTCTGTTTCGGTTTGATTTTGTTTTCTCGGTCGTGCTGTGAGAGGACAGTCAATTTACCACCGAGCCAGAATGGGTACTAGGCTCTCAACTGCCCAGAAAGGAGTTTTTTATCAAGTTGTTGGTGTTTTTATGGTTGCTAAAGTTAAGTTCTCAAAAGGAGAACTAAAGAGATTTGTTCGCCTGCTTTTCCTTCACTTTCCCCATACCACCTCTGACCACGTAAGCAGCGTCCCCTTTTGGGACAAAGTCTGCACGAAATTTGTTGATTTGGCCTGGTCAGGGGACATGAAAATCGCTAAATTCACATTCTGGCTGCAGCAGATTAAAGCTGCTCTGCTAGAAATCAGGGGAGTGCAGAAAAGGCAGGGTGGCAGTTTTGAATGTGTTTCCCCCGGTTCGCATTTTGCTACCTCTTCCCTCAGTCCCAGATCCCCTCGCAGGCAGGCATCCTCAAGGGAGCGGCAGGGAAATCTATGCCTGCCAGCCCCGGCTCCCTTAGGATGCTGAAGTCCCCCCATCCGGGCAGTCTTGGCTGGACTGCTTGGGACTCCTGTGGTAGCCCTGGCCAGGCTGCCCGGGACTTTTCCCTTCCCCAGTCCTACCCAGTTTCCAAACCCCAAGTTCGGTTCAGTTTGGCTGGGGGTGAGTTACCACAAAATGGCGCCTCCAGCCACAGTTCACAAAATGGCAGCAGCTGCATGGCTCGCTCGTCCTCTTTGTCCTCTCTTCCCGCCTTTTCCCCTTCTTCATCCCACAATCCCTTTCGTTCCCCGACCAACCCCTTCCTTTCCCAGACCCCTCCCTCTTTCCAGGAGTTTTTGTCTCCACCTTTCCCCTGAACTTCTCCCTCTCGCTCCACCCAAAGACCCGCCTCCCATGTGAGGTCCTCCCACTGTCAGGCCACTCCCCCTGAGTGCCCTAAGCCCCTCCTCTCTTCCAGTTCCCACCCTCCGCCTTCCGGTTCCCATGGTTGGGACTCGGAGGAGGAGGAGCTGGAACCCGGAAGCCTGGTCCCCCGCCGCATCCCATCCCTTGCTCCGATTACCTATAGGAGGGCAAGGGGTGGGCAAACAACTAACATCACTTGGCAGGCAATGTCGCAGGACGTGGTGAAGGATCTAGTGAAGGCCCTTAAGGAGTATGGACGAGAGAGTCCATACTTCCAAGGATTGTTGAATGCCCAACTTGCTGGGTCTGTGGCTGTCCCATTTGATCTGAAGCATCTCTTCCAATGCCTCAATGACAAAACAGAGTACAAACTCTGGGAGGCAACGTGGAGAGATCTTCTGCAGGACACCCTCCCGAGCTTGTTACAGCATCCTGACACAGCTGCAGACATGAACAGGGACACAATCAGCCTTGATCACCTTGAAGGTGATTGGGCGGCGGCCTCTGATCAAGCTGCGAGCATTCCAAAACCCGTTTTAGAATTTATTACATCCCAAGCGGAAAAGGCCTTCCTTGAAATGCGGCCCTCTGGTCTCCTTCCTTACTATCTAGACATTTTTTAGGGCCCTACGGAACCTTACCTCCATTTTATTGAGAGAATGACAGCGGCCGTGGAGCAGCAGGTGCCAGAGCCAATCACCAGGGACAAGGTGTTGGAGCAGGTGGCCTTCACGCATGCCAATGAAAGGTGTAAGGCGGCCATCCTGACTCTGCCCAAGAAGCCTAAAGACAGCCCTACCCTGCAAGAAATGCTCCAGGTCGTGGAGAGTAAGGTTCCACTCATGGCTCAAAGGCCTTCACACCAAGGGAGGAAGCAGGACTGCTGCTGCTGCTGAAGCACCCAACACCACCAACGTTTCCACCCCGCGCACGCCTGGCCAGATGAGGAGGTCCTTTCGGGGACCCTCCAATAGGCTGTGTCTGTTGTGCGGCAAAAAGGGACACTGGTGCCAACAGTGCCCTCTAAAGGAGGAGTTTAATAAATTCAAAAATGGGAAAGGGGGTGGTGGAAGAGGAGGTGGAAGTGGGAAACCCCATAAGGGATCCCAACAAAAAAACTAAAGGGCGAGCGTGGGACCACCCAGTGCGATGACGCCAATTGGGTGGCCCGAGCCACAAAGGCAGAAAGAGGGAAAGGAAGAAATTACTCTAACAATTGTGACTTGTCTCCTAAACAGACTGAGACCCAGGAACCTCCTCAGGATCTGCCACCGGACTTGACACCCAACCAGACTGAGCACCTCATCTTGCCACCACCGTCGCTGACCTTGACGACGACCTCTCAGCATGAGCCATTTCGGCTCCAACTGGCTGAACTGCTCCACCTGCGGGACAGGGATTGGCACACGGTCATCGTGTCGAAGGAACAAGGTACGTGGCACCATATTGAGGGAAAGTATGTCGTTGTCGGGGATTGTAAATTTACACCTCTAGACATTGAAGTAGCTCCTGGTATGTTGACATCCAACCCAGAGCGCTTTGTCATTTGGCTGCACTGTCTGCACCCACCCACATTCCTTCCAAAGGGCCAAATCATAGCTCAAGTAATTCCCGCCACACCGCCATCTGATTCCAATTCTGAGGGTGAGGAAGAAGTTCCTCAGGTGAACGCAGTCAGGGCGATTGGGAAGGACAAACCAAATGAAATTTGCAAAATCACGGTGGGTGGGGAGACCAAACTCATCAAGGGTCTCCTAGACACTGGAGCTGATGTGACAGTCATCCCTGAAAGCATGTGGCTGTCACATTGGGAATTGCAACATGTCGGTGGGCATGTTGAAGGAGTAGGGGGCCTTCAACTGGCAAAACAATCGAAGAGTGTGGTGCAAATTGAGGGGCCAAAAGGACAATTGGCTTCATTATGTCCTTTCATCGTGGATTACAAGGAACCCCTGTGGGGAAGAGAACTGATGGCCCAGCGGGAGGTTACAATTGGAATACCCGACCCTCCCAAAAATTTTCGGGCAGTGGCCGCTGAGGAGCGCCCCACCCAAAAACTGAATTGGAAAACAAATGAACCAGTGTGGGTGAAACAGTGGCCGCTTTCAAAACAAAAATTGAAGGCGCTCAATGAGCTCGTGGAGGAGCAACTTAAAAAAGGCAACATCGAGGAGACCACCTCGCCGTGGAACTCCTCGGTGTTTGTCATTCAGAAAGCTGATAAGACCAGGTGGCGGCTCCTTCACGACCTCTGCAAAATTAATGAGGTAATTGAAGATATGGGGTCTCTTCAACCAGGGATGCCTTCCCCAGCTATGCTCCCACAAAATTGGAATCTGGCCATAATAGACATAAAGGATTGCTTCTTTCAAATTCCCCTGCACCCAGATGACGCCCCACGTTTTGCCTTCTCGGTTCCCACCATCAACCGAGAAGCCCCTTGGAAGAGATACCACTGGAGGGTCCTTCCCCAAGGCATGAAAAATAGCCCTGTCATCTGCCAGTGGTACGTCTCTTCCCTGCTGTCTCCAGTTTGTGCAGCTGCACACCAGGCCATCATCCACCATTACATGGATGATGTACTCGTGTGTGCCCTGAATGACGACCCTTTGGCCCACGCGCTTGACCTTACAGTGGCTGCACTGGTTGCTGCAGGGCTCGAGCTGCAAGAATCCAAGATTCAAAAGATGCCACCTTGGAAGTACCTAGGGCTGGAAATCAGTAAGTGGACCATTGTTCTGCAAAAATTGGCAATTAACACCAAAATTGAGACTCTTGCGGATGTCCATCAACTGTATGGGGCATTGAATTGGGTGAGGCCTTGGCTGGGTCTCTCCACCCTCTTTTCAATCTATTGAAAGGGGGAGAGGGGCTGAGTTCCCCTAGGTCACTCACCCCGGAGGCAAAGAGGGCCCTCGAGAAGGTCCAAACAACGATGTCCACCAGGCAGGCAAACAGGTGTAAGCCCGACCTGCCTTTCCGGTTCATCATCCTAGGGAAATTGCCACACCTCCATGGGATGATTTTTCAGTGGGACAAGGGAGTTGCTACCATTCCCAAGAAGGACTGAGGTGGAGAAGATCCTCTCTCTATCATAGAGTGGGTCTTTCTCAGCCACCAAAGGTCCAAAAGAATGACACAGCCACAAGAACTGATGGCTGATCTTATCCGGAAGGCCAGTATCCGCCTTAGGGAACTGGCTGGTTGTGACTTTGAATGCATTCATGTGCCAATTAGACTAAATTCAGGCCAAATTACTAAGGTAATGTGGGAGCACTTGCTTCAAGAGAATGAAGCCTTGCAATTCGCTCTGGATAATTACTCAGGCCAAATTTCAATTCATCGGCCTGCCCACAAAATTTTCAATCAATCAATGTCCAATTCCAGTTGGAGGTAAGGAGTGTTCAGAGCAAAGAGCCCCTCGATACCTTGACAATTTTTACTCACGCGTCCAGAAGGTCACACAAGTCAGTAGTGGCTTGGAAAAACCCTCATACTCAGCGGTGGGAATCAGATGTTGCTGAGGTAGAAGGTTTGCCTAAAGTCACTGAGTGGGCCGCAGTCGTCAGGGCTTTCGAGAGGTTCTCTGAACCTTTCAATCTGGTAACCAATTCGGCTTATGTCGCCAGAGTAGTGTCCAGGACAGAAAGATCTATACTGCAAGAGGTCTCCAACACCACCTTGTTTGAGTTGCTCTCGAAATTATTCAAACTGATTTCCCACCAGGAGCAACCACTTTACGTGATGCACACAAGGTCGCACATGGATGTTCCGGGGTTCATCACAGAAGGGAGCAGGAGGGCTGATGCTCTTGCTGCCCCTGCTGAGATGGCCCCTCTGCAAAATGTTTTCGAGCAAGCAAAGATCAGTCACCAGTTGTTCCGTTGAAACGCGCCAGGTCTGGTTTGGCATTTTCACCTCACCCAAGACCAGGCCAAGGCGATCGTGGCCACCTGTCCCAGCTGCCAAAAGCATGCCCTCCCCACCTTAGGTGTGGGAGTGAATCCCCATGGCCTTAACAGCTGTGAGGTGTGGCAAACGGACGTCACGCACTTCTCCCAGTTTGGGAGACTCAGGTATGTGCACGTCTCGGTGGACACCTTCTCAATGGCTGTCTACACCTCTGCCCATGCAGGGGAGAAGTCGGGTGATGCTATAAAGCATTTGATCCAGGCTTTCTCCTTCCTGGCCATTCCAAAGTCTCTGAAGACCGACAACGGCCCTGTGTACAAGTCCAGGGAATTCTGCAGCTTCCTACAGCAATGGGAGTGGAACATAAGACAGGCATCCCCCAGTCCCCGACGGGCCAGGTGATCGTGGAGAGGACTCATCAAAATCTAAAAAGAGTCCTCCACCAACAGCAGCAAATTCTCAAAAACGAACCCCCCTCGGTAAGGTTGGCCAGGGCTTTGTTCACACTGAATTTTCTAAACTGTTCTTTTGAATCCCTGAACCCGCTGGTCACGAGGCATTTTGGAGGGAGCGGTCAGCTGGCTCTTCAAGAGAAGCCAAAGGTACTCATCAAGGACCCAGAGACCTTGAGGACAGAGGGACCTCACGATTTAGTCACCTGGGGGCACAGGTACACCTGCGTCTCCACTCCCACCGGTCTGCGGAACCAAGAACCACTTATGGCTAGCCCCGGCACCACTGCAGCAGTGTGCATAAGAGCATTCAAAAATGGCATAATTACATTTTTACGGATAAACTTTTTAAAAAAGTGAATCTAGATAAATCTTTGCTTGACTTTCTTCGGATAGGTCTAAGTGCTTAAAGTATCAAATGAGGCTAATTCTTAATGATGATTTTACAGAGGACAATCAAACACCATCTGACATTTAGGATTAAGTTCTCTCAGAAATGAATCCTAAATGTGCACTTTAAAATACTTACTTTAAAAGGCTTACTTTTTCCCTTGCCTCTTTGCAAAAAGACATGAGACAGATACTGAAGAACAAATAAGGCTTTGAAACATTGCAAACCTTACTCCTGTAACATTCACAAAATGTCAAAAGGATTTTCTTACCTCCCCATGTTATACTGCTGCCTTTGAAGAAAAAAAATGTTAGTTCAAGGATGCTGTTTGAAAGAGAAAACAGTCTGTTATTTCTGGTTTCTCCATTAGTAAAATAGTTACTTGCTGTGAAAGTCTACATGACAGATATTTACAAAACAAAGACATAGCTTTCTTAGGAAAGCTCTAAGTTCATAATAGTCTGGGATGCTCTACCACCCACCCCATTCCTTTGCTCCTACAGAGTGAATCAGAAAGCGCACTATTGTTATTAAAGACAGCATCCCTTAGGTTTTATATTCCTGTGATAAGGGTTTGCCTGTCCAGGGAAAGACTGTATCTGTCTCCTACTGTCCTGGGAAAAAGATGCAGTGCAGCGTTTTTTCTCAAACACAATGGGTAGGTAGAAGTCTGCAAAAAGAACAGTGGAGTGGCTTTGTCAGAGAAATCTACTGCAGCTCTCCAACAGAAACAGCTGACAGAGACACACAGTACCTTGCCTTACAGAAATACCTTGAGACTCCCTACTCTGATTAATTGACCAGATATATTCATTGGAATCCAATTTAGCTGACTGGGACTGATCCATGCTACATTTAAAAGGTGGCAAGACACAGACTTCACCTAATGTCTTGAGCCAGTCTCAGCCTATGTGTAGTCCATAGGCTACTTTACCTTGTATTTGAGGTCAAGATAACCTTAATCAACTGTAAAACAATACAGACTATTTGAAATCACAATGTTTCTGGAAAGAAACCTAAGCAAGGTATTCTTGAGAATTGTTGCATTCTGATACCAAATGGCAAAGCTATTCCAAAGCAGAAAAATAAGCTCTCCC
This sequence comes from Argya squamiceps, assembly GCA_037834095.1. Taxonomy (NCBI): domain Eukaryota; kingdom Metazoa; phylum Chordata; class Aves; order Passeriformes; family Leiothrichidae; genus Argya; species Argya squamiceps. Next base: position 85,924,960 of record JBBMKD010000102.1, read on the forward strand.
ACTTTCAGCACAAACTTTTGGATCTAGATGTGTAAAGGGAACATCTACAGCTGGCTGTAGGTTGTGGCAGACTCTGACAAACATAATCCCTGGAGACAGCAGCCTGAACGTGGGTAGTTAGCAAAAGAGTACCAGAGAGGAGTGGGAGGAAAGATATTGATCTCTGTCATCCTCCTTACCAAAACCTAACTTCTCTGGTGTGCAGCATGGCTTTAAGGTGCAATGCATTTTGAGTTAATTACAACACTACCAAAAGACATCCTGAGGGAGGGTGCCCAGGGTTTCTGCTTCTCCCAAAAGCTCTACATGTTCAATACCCAAAGACTCCTTACTTAAGTGTGAGAAGCTTCTCCATACACCTTTCTGCTGCTATATTGCAGTTCACAGCTAGAAATCAAGACAAAGCAAGCCTGAGATCTCTGAGGGCAGTACAGATTAGAAGTGCATAATGAGGAAATAGTCGTTACTTTCCATCTCAAGGAACAGTGTGTATCTCTAACAACTTGTTAAGCAAAAATGGATGGAAGAAGTGACCTTTAAGCTGAGCTAGCTAATATTTAAACAAGAAAAAAATACTCTCATTGGTTCTTACTCTCAGCTTATTTGCTTAATACACATTAAGTTAGTATCTCTCCATTTGAATGAGTAAGATCTGGGCTTTTCACTACAAATGTATCACATGAAGGTGAACAAAAGAAAAGCCAGCTAATTCCTCTCTTCTCCAAGAATACCAAGTCTCTCACTTAAGAAACAAGCTTCTGCAGGTTATGAGTGACAGCAAACATTTATGAAAGCACCAGCACACTTGGCTGCCACTGGACTAATGCGGCAGGGAGGGGAAATCAGAGTCCTGCATGGAGTGTGCAGGGCAGCAGGGCCTAGGGCATGATTCACTGACATGGCTCATGGCACTACAAGAATGGAGTAGAACTTTCAAGTGACTTGGTCAGGCATGGGGACAGCTTAAAACTACCCGGGCCTCCATGAGGAATTTGAGAAGATCAAGGGCAAACTGTAAAGCTTCCATCTCACAACTGCTCTGTCTCCCTGCCAGGTACCTGCACAGTGCAAGAATTCTTGACTGACCAAATCTAGACAATGAAATTAAAATTTCTGTAATGTTTTGAGTGATTACAAGTTTCCTACAGGAGAAAAAGAAAACACATCTTACTTGACAAAGTTGGGCTTTTTTCCATAAAAGTATAATTTTAGTCATAAACACAAGTCATAAAGAAAAATCCAGTGGATGATAAGAAGCACTGAAGAGAAACCAGCATTCCAAAATACTTTTGATTACATTGGCAACTTGTTTTCCTTTGTTCAGGTGCCTGGGAGCTCACAAGACTTTGTGAATCTAATAGAGTTTCAGTACCTTCACTATCCAGTCCAGTTTTCAGCTCTGTAAGTCCTGACACCAAAGTCAGAATCAAGAAATCCCCGAGGTCATGGCACAAACCAGTCAGTCCTCTTAATCTACCTCTTGCACAGTTCAGGAATCCTGCAATGGCCACAGAGCTCTTGGGTCACCTTCCTCACAAAGAACTGATACAGGGAGCAGCTTCTTCCCTTACATACTGGCAACTGGCTTCTCAGGCAGGCCAATACCATCAGACAAGTGTTGATTTGCTGGTTTTTCCAAAATAAAAGGCTTGAAACATCAGTTTCCGGAAAGTAATCAGTTTGGATTGACTCAGAGCAAAAAAATCCCACAAGTTCTGAATTGTCAAAATTCCATTTCTTTAACAACACACAGTAGCCTTGAAACTTGGCAGGAACAGGCTAGTTCATCATATCTCTACTTGATAGTGTCTGAAAAGAAACAACAAATTTACTGAGAGGGGTATTTCTCTTGAATTTATGGCTGATCTCTCATTTTTGGACAGAGCTGGACATTTGTATATAACTTTGTGACCATTTTCTTTGCACGCTGTCAAGACAAGTTATTTACATTGCACATAACTTTCACTGCTTGATGATGTCATCTCTAGAAAAAAAAATCTTTCTTAGGTTCATAATTTCACCAGCAGCTCCCATTAGGACATTCTCCATGATCAGATCAGATTCTCTTTCCCAAGAAGGTGTAGTAAAAAGGCAAAATTATCAACACAAAAGGCAATGAGTAATCTACTCACAGAAAACTTCAGAGGTTGTCAGGCAATCAACAAAAGCATGGTGGATGTCTTAAAGTAATGATATTTTTGGTCTTGTATAATCGTACAAAGCTGATAAAGGCAGTCCTTGGACTTTTTCACAACAGGGAGATTGTAAAGCGAATTTTAATTTAATTTACTGCTGGAGGAGTTTTATATACCAGGGAAAATTCATCCCAGAGAGATTTTTAGAAGTTAAAAAAAAAATTGAGTAGGTATAAACCTGAACTTTCAGGCAGGAACAACAGGATTTAGATCCATGACTGTCAGATGCAGCAAACCAACCCATAAAGCTCGATTCTATTGTTTCTGCCACCACAGGCAGGTGCACAGAATAGGGATTTGGTGCATAACATGCAGGAAACGATTGTCTTACCCTACATGCACATCCCAAACAAAGGTCTTTCAGAGTGGACACTGTGTACACATGCACTGTATTGGCTTCCTGTAAACTTGGGGAGAACTGAAGCAGTTAAATGTCTTAGTAAGTGATACAATATTTTTCTCTTTCTCCTTCCTGATTTTTGGTCCCGATGTTTCCTGGCTCATATTTAACATGTCCTCAACTAATCAAAACTTCATTAAGATGTCAAGGAGACAGGTACAGCCAGAAATTTCAAGGGAGCACATTTTTTCCCAATAAATTATTTAAAAACCACTCATTATGAAGAAGTAAGCACAAGGCTGTCACAATGAATCTCTCTTAACACAGGACAATTATCCATTATATTTGGAAACAACTCAGTAGCACTGAAGAGGAGACCCAAGGGAACTAAGACTGGAGCACAACCTAATGCTTTTTAATTGCTGAAGCAACAAAGGCTAAATAACTTTGCATTCCTACCAAGAAAAAACAGTAAGCCAGCCACAGAAGAAAAAATAAAACAAAGCATAACTATAGAGAAATTGGAAAATCACAGGTACTTTTTTGCTACCAAAAATGGAGAAAAAAGCCTTATTAAACTGTGAAAAAAAGAGAAATAAATATTGCATTTTGCAAAAGCGACACATGTTAAAGTTATTTAAGAAATAAACTGAGACACCTGAAACTAGGATTGTCATTAATCAGTACTTCATTTTCCTGTAAATTTCCAAACCTTAAAAACTGAGTTTTCAAAAGCAGATATACATCTGAACAGTGTGCAAAGTGGGATCTGTGACCCTAGAGTCACAAGTGCCCTGTTCTGTGTATCTGTTTGCATAAAATCCTGAGCACAAACAGCATGTGGGTGTGCATGTGCATGTACAGACAGAGTCAGGTACCACACAGGACCATTTGTGGATCTGCTTTGGGATGGGGGTCTGTAGACACTGGTGAAGACAGTTTTGAAGAGCAGGTGTCTGCTGGAGGCAACAAAAGGAAAAGTAGCAAAGTAGGTTTGAATACCTGTTTTTGGCTTTGGAAGTTGCATACAGCCAGTGCTACTCAAATGTGGCTAATGTAGTTTTCTTTAAATCAACTATTTACAAAAAATAATATTTAGAAATGAACACTAGACAGTCCTCTGGTAAGTCTTAGGCCTGCACCAGTTTACCTCAGTTCCTTCAAGACAGAACCACTTTCTTACCCTTTTTTTCCCTTTAGAATCACATATTAATGAGATGATAGTCCCTTTCAATCAGAACACTTGTCAAATAAAAAGATATGGCCTACAAATTCATTTGATGACATTGCTGTTACAAAATACTACTTCAGAGGCAAACACACTAAGCTCAGCATGGCTCCTGAAGGTAACAACTTCCACATGCTGGTTTTGGCTGGGATAGAGTTAATTTTTGTCAAAGTGGCTGGTATGGGGCTGTGTTTTGGATTTGTGCTGAACACAGGGTTGATAATACAGAAATGTTTTTGTCATTGCTGAGCACAGCTTGCTCAGAGCTGAGGCCTCTGCAGCTTTTCATACCGCCATGGCAGCAAGGGGCCTGCGGGTGCTTGGGAGAAGACACAGGACAGGTGACCCCAAATGACCAAGGGATATTCCAGACCATATGACATCATGTTCAGTATATACAGTGGGAAGAAGGGGACATTTGGAGTGATGGTGTTTGTCTTCCCAAGTAACAATTATGTGTGAGGAGGCCCTGCTCTCCTGGAGGTGGCTGAATACCTGCCTATCCATGGGGAGCAGTGAATTAATTCCTTGTTTTGCTTTGCTTATAATGTGCAGTTTTTTCTCTCTGTGTTAAACTGTCATTATCTCGACCCAGGAGTTCTTTTGCTTTTACTCTTCCAATTCTTTCCACAATCCTGCTGGTTGGGCAGTGAGTGAGCAGCTGTGTGAGGCTTGGCTGCTGCCTGGGGTGAAACTATGACAATCCCTCCTTTCAAAGAAGGGAAGCACTGAGGTTTGAAGCAAGGAGACACCCCATTGTGCTGCACTGGCACCAAGTTGAGGTTGGGAAGGTGCTTCCACTCTAACCCCTGATTTTTCATCACTTCTCTGCTGCACAAACAGCCTCCTGTGAAACAAAGAATTTGGAAAGAAAACATGATGACTGAAGCTGGTTTAATCTCACTGGTTAATTTTGATAGAATAAGCATGAGCTGCCATATTCAGAGACACTGTTTTCCCCTACATTTTTTTCCCCCTCAAACTTTATTTTATTCTCTTATGCACTGCCATAGCTTTACTCAAAAGTGTGGGATATACATGTATGCCAGCAAGTCCTAGACTTGTCCTCAAAGGACAGAATAACTAGCAAGGAAGGAAGAGGGAAGGGAGAAGTGAGATTTCACCTGTTGTGTTGCCATAGGCAAAGAGCTCCCCATGCACTAACTGAACCACTGCAGTAATGCCAATTCCTTTCTGGTAAGGAATTTCAAAGCCATGGAACAAAACACAGATGAATGGGAGAAAAGATCAGAGCCTGACCATTTTGAACTGGTCAGGAACTCATGCTCAGAGGCAGCCAGCCCAGCTGGCCTCGGGAAGCCAATGAAACTCCCAGCTTTGCATGCCAAGCCTATTTTCAAAAACAACACTTAATGCCTTCTAAAAATAGTAGAGAATGGGTACAACATATCCCACAAAGTTCTCTCAAAGAAAAGGCCAGCATTCACTGTAGCTTTCTGTAAAAGTTTGCTTATTCTCCACCTTATGTTAATTTAAGCACGATGTAGATAGATACACTGATGTCTATGTAGGTACTTGTAATAAAACCTCAAGCAAACAAGATCAAAAAAAGACCAAAATTATTTTTATAACCTATAGGGCATCTGTAACATAAATTTTTAAAAAATGCATAGTTTCTCAATTATGATATGCCATGATGAAGTCTGCTGTGCTAAGTCACCTCAGTTTGTATGCAAAGTACAAGCCAAATCCCAACACAAAGCAAGAGTAAACCTCTTCAGAAGCAAGACAAACACAAGCTAAGAGTTTCTTCACACTGCTTATTTTAAAGTAACCAAAAAAGCCGTGGAAGAATAATCTACTCCATCTGCAAGGTCTAACCCCATTTTTGCATACACCAAACTGACTAGGAATTTACTTCTTTACTATGCTCCCACAGTAAACAGCACTTTAGAATTTAAGCATTTTTGGCTGAATTTTATGAAGACTAAGTTGCCATGAAAAATAGGACCTGCTATTAGCATTTTGTAGACCTCTATTTAAAAAAAAATAAATAAACCACAAAAAACCCCACTTCATCCTTACCATCCTAATGTTTCCCAAGCTTAAGGGGCCAGAAGTGCTACAGGGGATTTAGAGGCAGCATTTCTCTCTTTTAAAGAAGAAAAATTATCCCCGTGGGTTCCCCCAGGGCAGCCATTATAGCTAACAGAAGGAAGGAGCACAAGCCAGGCTCCAAGGAATAGCCAGGAAAGCTCCCCAGGTGCAGAGTGGTAAAAGAGTTGAAGAGCTCAGTGACCTGAAGGGTGAGCTCAAGGGTGCTGAGAACAGGCAGAGAGCAAAACTGGAGAAGAGGAAAGCAATGTTTGTATTCAGTGAGTGACACAGGGATGTACACAATTTTCAAATATACTCTTCCAATTTCCATTGTATTCCTTAATAATATGCTTGTCCCAGGTGGGTACAATTTCAGCTTTAGTCAGCAAACTCTTGATAACACAAAACACATGCTTGTTTTGGATTAGTACCAGAAACACATGATGGCAACATACTAATCCAACAGGTTGCTATTAAAATCAGTACTTCAAGCAGAGAAAACCTGTATTGCTGATTTTTTTCTACTCCCTCAGGAATTAATTTTCCATTTTTCTCTAAATCTCTGTGGCAATTTTTACAAAGTCACTTTTTTATCCAAAAAAACTACAGATTCTAGAAAAAATGAAGGGTACTTCTGGTCCAATTTTCTCCTTCAGTCTTCCCTCCATAGTCATGACTGCTCCCTGTATGATGGCCATCAGTTTTTAGTCTGAATCTAGCTCTAGAATGCATTCTGAGACAATATTTCTACCACTTCTTTTATTCATTCAGCAGATCCCCCTACTAGCAATGCACTTTTGACTGCAGTCCTGTGAATTGTGCATAAATCTCACATTAGTACCTGCATATCTTGAGCAACTGCAAGAGGAGACTTTCCCATTCTGCTCTGTTCCTGCCCTGATGAAATGAAGTTTTCCTTGCACAGAAAAATACCTGGCTCAGGGTATTAATCTCCCTCACAACTACATTTTGGATTATATGCAGAACATAATGAATTGAATCTAACACAGACATTGGAGGGCACATCCCTTCAGCCAGCTGCCCTTTCTACTCTGTGAGACCTCACCTGGAGGATGTAGATGAAATATACCCCTTATTCTATCAGCAGCTTAACTTCTGCTAACAGCACAAAGCTATTTGTATATTGCAGTCATAAACTGTCTGAGCTATCTGAAAGACTGCACAAGCCTTTCTCAGAACCTTGAGCCTTTGAAAACACTTCTTACCAAAATATCTTCCTAGTCAGTGCATTAATTACTCTTAGCATTGTTTTGATCCATTGTGCCTACTTCTTTTTCTACAACTTCAACTTGAAATACAATTGGTCACATTTATAATGTGTTTTCATTGTTATAGCATGAAGTGCTTCTTCCACTTTAACTGTGGTTGTCCCATTTGCATAACATTCCAAATTATGAATTCAGCTCTCCTGGGGTTTTATTTCTGTAAGATTTACTATTGAGCTAAAAGATACAATAAGTATAGAGGATTTTAATTTTTTCTAACTATTGACAATAAGACCATATATTTTTTCACAGACATAATTTTATAGCTCTAGGGAATACCTCAGGGTGCCAATTACATGAAAATTAAAAGTATCTATTTAAATGTCTTGAGATCAGCCAAATGTAAATGGCAATTTATTTTTTTTATACTAACTTTATCAGAATAGTAGTACCTGGTAGTGTAACCAACTTTAATTAACAGCTCATTATGATGGAAACTTTTTACTTATGGAGAGATGCTGTCTGTATAAATATGCCTTTTTTTTTCCATAATTAGTGTTAATGAAAAACAGTTTGGGGAATCCATCTTTGTATGATATGTGACATTCAAATTGATTTTATTTACAGTTTATTTTTTTAAACCTTTCACTGCATTTGTGTGCTACTCAACATGCTTTGGAGAAAGGAGGAAGTGTGTAGGAAGATCTGACTCAAAAAAGGCTGATTATTAAAGATTATCACTACCTGAACCAATGCTACCTGGGGAGAACAAAGAGGAACAATATCCTTGATAAAGCTGTTTTTCCCTAACTTATCTGGAGGAAGCTGAAAGCACCATATTTCCACAGAAGCAGAACAAAGGCTCAGGTGTCAGGCTTGGAGACCACAGAACTTAAAAGAGTTGGGTTTGGAGGGAGGGGGTGTGGGGAGATACTTGAACAAACGATGGAAAGTTGAGCACCAGGGGAAAAAATGAAGAGGTGACTGTTTGCCTGCACCATCAGGTAAGAAGAAAGCTGTCAGCAGACAGTCAAACGTGCATTTGAGACAAGAAGGCATACAAAAGGGAATCTAAACCCTGTAAAATTTGTTCCTAATGTCAATTACTCTTCCCCAGCAAAAAGGAGGCCGGGGCAGCATTTTTTATTGCTTCAAGCACAACTGCACTACTGCTACTGCAGTAGCTTGGGAAAGCTACATGGTTTGGAATTTTCATAAAACTTCTTTTTGTCTCCTTTTCCATGTTGTATTGAATTCTGGGGCTGTGGGATACACTGCTGTCTGTACTGGGCTGGGGAGGCACCAAGGCAGCTGTATCATGAATCAATTGGCACATACAGACAGAGAACAGAGGGCACTATGCTTAAGCAGCAAACCAGGAAACCTGGGAAAAGAGAGTAGTAGAGTTTATCCAGGCCTGAAGCAGCAAACATCCTCATCTGGTGTGCTGATGCTTGCCTGGCCCCTGCACCCCTGGGAATATTCAGCTGAAATATTTTCCTCTGGGAAATGGCTGAACAGCAAAGCTATTCAGCAGGGACTAGGATATAACCACAGTAAATGCATTGAATAGTAAAGTAAAAAATTTACCTCTAGCAGTTCAATTTCTGAACTTGTAATTTCCTCAAAATGTCATTAAACTACTTTGTTATAAAGGCAGTATTTTAAGAGGCAAAAGTGAAGGAATAGAAAACAGTTCAAAGATTTCATATTTTCTTTACAAATATATATCAAGTAATTACCAGTGAGATCCAAGTGCTTAAACCCAGGCACGAATCTCAGGAGCCAGTGAGGAACACACCTCAGCAAGAGCTGAACTTCACCCCTATACTTGCAGCACAAATTGGTCAGGGCTATTCTTCCAGGACTCATAGTGAACCCATAGCACTGAAACACAAGGAGCACCAGGGTGAACATCCCCACCTGCAGGCTACAAACACCATGACTGCCAACAGCTGTAGCACAAAGAACTTTCCTTGAGAATTTCCCACTTATAGTTCTGACAGGCAGTAGAAACTCTTAATTACAGTGACTTTTCCAATAAGCATCTGGGCAATGTGGAGCATGGAGTGTATCTCATACTGTGAAGCAATAAATGTTTCTCACTGTCACATGTGAAACACTTAGGGGCAACCCATAACCTAAAAAACGGTGTAGCACAGCCACCAGGGAAGCAATGGTAACGAGGATTAAGCCAATTGGTCTCTTCATTCCCAACATTCAGGATGAGGTATCCAGAGCTCTGACCTTAAAGGTTCCCAGATAGTTATTTTAATTAACTGAAGTTTGCCCATTTCATCATATTTCCAAAACATAGGGTATCCTACATCTTGCTGTTGACTCTTGTGGAGCTTCTAGAAAAATTGCAGGGGTCAAAAGATATGTCCACATGACGCAACCCTAAAACTCCCCAAACTAGGCAGGTATCAGGTGGAATATCAGCTGCTTAGGCACTGTCCCACAGCTGCTTGCTGTTGACTCCAGTGCCAGTTACTCAGGTCAGCCTGCACAAGGTTCCACAGCATAGGAACATCATCCCATGCTCCAACCATACAAATATTTAATTACTACTATAGAGAGGTAAGTGCAGTGACAGCAGGAAGACCAATCACATCAAAACAACACAACCACAAAAAGTCCACTACTTTTACATTGTGTCAAAACTCTGAGTCCTCCAAACCTACAAGAGGGTGCGCTTAAATAAGCATTTCAAAGAAAAATTAGCAATCAGAGTTACTGCCCATTTAGGAGAGAGAACTCCCAGGGAGACAAAATCTCTACTTTTTCACTATCTAAGCAAAAAACACAGTGTCAGTTGCATGGGCTGCAAGTTACAACCAGAGGACTGGTGGTTCTCAGCTGGCTCAGGTTCTGCTAGAAAAACACAGCATCATCCCAACAGTACTGGTGCCATTCACAGCTGGATCAAATACAGGGAATGACCTATGATGTAAACAAAACAGGTCACCCCTCCCTCTCCAAAGACTTTTTATACCAGGAGAAACAAAGAATCTGTTGAAGGGACCTGTAACCCACTCCCATAATAGGCTGTAGATGTAGCAATTTTGGCAGAAGAAAACTGTGTAGCTTTTTCAGGACATAAGCTGTGTCAGGTTTTGCACAAGAATAGGCATTTGAAAAGCTAAGAAAAAAGAAACCGAATGTCTTAAAAGTCCATCCCAAATTTCATTATGGCCAGGAAGATGTATTCCAGAGCAGAGCTAATTCTCTGGATTGTAGTGCATTTAAAAATACAGCCCAGCTTTTTTAACCACAACAGATTTCTTTTCTTCACACTTTTATTAACTTGGCATTTTACTTCCTTGAAATGCTATAGGTCCTCCACATAAAAATGTGTCTCACAAATGGAATTCTCAACTAAAAAGCCTTTTAAGTGTTGCTTGCTTTTGAGTTTATCCCTGTGGGGACAGTGAAGAAGGTACATTGAAGAGGGATTCATATTGAAAAAATTCTCTGAAGTAATTCAGTAATCACAGATCTCTTGGTATGCAGTTTCAGAGCTTCCTGTAGCTTGGCAGTCTGACAGAATTTATTAAATACGCATTAGAGTAAACATTTGTCTCCACTTTTCATAACATGTTCATCTATACCATAACTGGCATTCAACCACTTAAAAATCTCAGGTTGCAGTCCATGAACAGAAATATTTGACACATAATACTAATCTCTCTCCAGTTCGCTCTTCTGTCCCTCTGTGACAACAGCAGGATGCCCATCCTCAGGCTGCAACAAACTGGCCAAGGAAGAACAGGGCTTCAGGACCCCTCTGGAAAAACCTTGCTCCTTTATAGCAGGCCCTACACTCATTGCTTTGCCCTCCAGTGAACTTACACCAATATTTGGTTTTTAAGTTAAGAGATGCTGGTGAAGTCACAGCCTGGGATACACACAGACAGCTGGCTTGGCATTGTGGGGACAGCAGGGATCATTCTACAACTATTAAAAAAGCAGTGCCAGAGCAGCATCTCAAATGGGCACCTATTGCTACTTTGTGTGCCACAGAACAATACAAGTAAAAGATGATGAATACTCCATATAATTTGGGTTGTCACCAAAGATTTTACTATGACATTTGTCAGGGAAATGCCAGTGCAGTTGAATGCTGCACTCAACAGAGAAATGCTGCAAGATAAAACCTTACGTAAACAAGAGCAGTGCCACCAGCAGACAGGTAGAATAAACTGCAAATAAACTACTAATGTATCACTTAGAAGAGGATGGGCAGCAAGCCTGAGCTCCAAGTATGCCTACTGAAGTCACTGAAAACCATTTCGGTCATCAGATTCCCCTCTGTATCTCGCAAACCAAACATGCACTTCCCCATTTGGAATCACCAGGTTCTGCTCTCCTGGTTTGCTCCAGCATTTACCCAGGCATGGCAGAGCCATAAAGAATGCAACAGGCCAGTGCTCCTCTGTTCCACCATAGAACTTCACCATGCAGAAACAAATCTGGGATTCTAACTTATAAGCTTCTTTAAAAAGAAAGTTCTAAAAGAAAAAGCTGGGCAGGATCTATTTAGTTCTCAGTACCGCAAGACATTGACATTTAAAATACTTATTCCCAAATTCCTTGGTATGCTGAACTTACAAAGAATAACTTAAAAAAATCTTTTAGCCAAGTTCTGTCAGCAGCATGAAGGGCCAATTTCAGTTATGTAGGGGTTCCTCTTATTATTTGAGCAGTCATGGTTTGAGTCCCATGCAGACATCTGGAGAGAGTTAACTACTTTCATTAAGAGTCTTTACTCACCATAGTCCTTCAATTACAAGGGAATAAAGCAAAAACGTGTTTTGGGTGGAGGAGAAAGAACTCAGGGGAGAAACAAAATAAACTTGGGAAAGCAATAAATCAACTAGATCTTCTAGGTAAGGCATTCCCATCCCCAGAATTTCTTGGCAATGCATCTAAGTTCAGCCTTTTTCTCACAGTTGTGAGTGACTATTGAACCAATATTTCAGAGCTGGCATGAGCTTCGTCCCTCATTCTCTGCTGTCACTGTGGCAGTTTGCTGTTCAGGTTCAGCTCTGGGCATGAAGAGATGAATGGCTCTGAAGGCGCTACTTAAAACTCTCTCAGCTGCACTGCACATGCTTTTATTTGCTGATAAGTAGGAAAGGAGTCCCTCACAGGAGGCCACCTCTTCATTCAATCACAGCCTTCTTGGGCTTCAGCACAAGCAATGGATGTATTGCCTGCCAACCTCCTCAAAGCCACAGAGGCTCTGCACTGAATCTCCAAGCTGTTAAAAACAGGTGCATGGACATTTAAACAGCCCATTCAAACAGACCCAGTGGGCAGCAAAAAGCAATAGCTACTATTTTTTCCTTCACTTAACCTGTCTTGCTATGGAAATGAGGCTGAGGTAATATTTGCCTATGGTGTACCTTTTCTTCTAAGCTTCTTGCTCCTTTTCTTACTCTTTTGTCTACCACCACTAACTTTGGAACCTAAAGCAATTATTTCAGCACTGTAGAGGTCTCAGAAGTTCCTTCATAAAAAAAAAAAAACCCTCACCCTAATAGTGGAGAAATATCCTGTAAGCCCCACAAGTAAAGGAATCAGCACAATGAAAACTTGTACTGTTTAAGATACCAGAAAACCCACAGAAGAAGGAGCTCTTATCCATGGTGGCTAAAGTTTATAGTCACAGAACTGAAAACCAAAAGCTCTTGGCTCTGGTGTGATGAGTATGTTGTGTTCTGTTTTCTGGCTTTGTGTACACACTGGACAGCACTTCTTCCTTAGCAAGGAGGAACACACACCTACAACCTTGACAAGTGTGACCATGTCTGAACCAGGTGCACCAGTCTGACATAGAGTTTCCGTCCCTTGCACAAATTCAGAGCTCCTTTGTCTCACTGGAGCCACAAAGTTGCTCTGAGTCCTTCCCCTCCCTGCTCAGCAACAAATGCAAGCAGCAAGCTCCCACCTGTTGAATTTCAGGCTACAAATTACATTATGAAGCAAAATACATGAAAGAAAGTACAAAGATAAAAAAAAGAGAGAGAAAGAAAAAAAGCTTCTGCTTTTTAATTAGCTACTTCCCTGAACAAACAAGGCCAAAGGCTCCAAAGCAGAAAGGAATGTGCAAACTGAGGAAGTACAAACTTATAAAGAGAGGAGTTCACACTAAGCAGAGAACCAGACACAGGCAAGGGAACTGCTGGTTCAGCTCAAGAAACATCAGTGACTAATATTAATAAAATATAATGAAGCAGGTGATTGCCAGAGTTCTCCATTGACTTGGTGAGCCAAAATACACGACTCCTCCCCTTTTTCTGTATAGGATAAAGATGTCACAGGCAGAGAAAATTAATCACTGTGAGAGTATGGACAGTACAGGTTGATGGTGGTGGTCATGAATTTTAAGAGCCAGACTGTGGACAGGTATCTCAGCGGAACAGGAGAGGACAACCCATTAAGAAGAAATATGACATCTTCAGGTGATAGGTCACCACAGAATTTCTATTTTGGGCCCCACAGTCAGCTGTGTGATAGATCATGAAAACCACCTGACTTGTAACAGCATCTTGTGTGAGGGAATGTGGTTTGGCTAAATCTCAGGAAAGGGACATTGTGAGACACAGTGCTGAACAGAGGTCTGAATCAGGTCTATGCTTCATCAAGAGCCTACAGACATAAAACAAGTCTATCTGTTATGATTTGGTTTGGGGATATTTTTTCCCTGGAACAGAACCATTTGATATACTTTTGCAGCACACCAGAAGTCAGAAGAACTCCATCAGAATTCTTGTGGTGAAAGCTTACTAAAAACATGCCAAAAAAAAAAAAAAAAAAAAGCCAACCAAAAGACCAAACTGAAGACAGACAGCATTCTCAGACCTTGTTTAAAAAAAAAAAAGTCTCTCTCAACATTTGCTTTGGCATTCTTACAGTGTAGCATGCCAGACCTGTACCTCCTAGTAATCTGTTAAAATACTTATGTGCTTGCAATATTTTAAATGCATTGGTATTCTGGATGTTTTGAGAAGGCTGGAGAGACCAGGAGGAATAAAGGAATACGTTTCAGCCTGAAGCATGATGACATGATAAGGAGCTCTGGGTTAGCACCAGACATCATAGCCTACCAGAATACTTCCAAAAGCCATGTTCAGGCTACTTTAATTGAGATGAATGGGAACTGTGTGTCCTGGAAGTTAGTGTTGAGGTGTTGTCTCCACTGTGTTGCTGTGGGTTCCACTGTGGTTTTACACCCCACATCCTACTGCAATTTTCAATCTTTCCCCAAAAGCACCAAAACTCAAACAATAAATCACCATTTTACAAGCAGAGGTAACTCACTCTGGGCAGGGTCACCACAAGCAGCGGTTTCCCCAAGCAGAAGTGTTTTGCAGTCCTCATTATGATCTAAAAAGAAACTTTTCTGATCATCTGTGCCAGGGCAGCACAGCCTTGCCAGAATAGTAGAGATCAACTTCACACCCACTGAGCTCTCCTTCAAACACTGACGCTGAAATCCTAGTAAGACGTGCCAATGTCTGTTTCCTATCCCTCCTATGCAGGGAAAGGGGGTCTCTGGCTGGCTGACAGTTGAAAAAATCCTGATGCCTATTTTCCAGCCAGATGACAGATGTATAAGAAAGGCTGTCAACTCATTTCTCATAAAGTAATTTTTTTAAGTCTGGCATCTTTCAGCTCACATTGAGTATGAACAACACACTGAACCCCCAACCCTTTTTGAAAAAACGTTATAGTGATTTCACCAGTATGAACCTGCCAGGTCTAGACTAAATGTAGACTACCCAGCTATTTTGTGTGAGGTGAAAGGTATGAACTGTTCTATTTAATGAAATATCTCACCACAATATTTCACTGCATCAGTCAATTAAATCCTATGCCATTGCATTTAGGAATGACAGCTACCCACACAAAGTAACTATCACTGCACCTTAACCACATTAAATGCTGCACAGAGGTGAAAACATTTCACTTGATAAAAAACAAACAGAAACAAGCAAAATCAAAAAGAGTTTTAAGCTGTCCTGCAAGGGAAAATAATACAAGTTTACTTTTTTTGGTCAAAGCATGAGCTCACCATTTAATTGCAACTTGTTTGATAACAATCTGTTAATACTTGTATAAAGGTCCTTGAGGAATCAGAGGGAAAACAACTAGAGAAAAGAGCAACATAAAGCAAACTTCGGGACATGTGATGGATACCCAAGCAGTGGAAGAAGTGAAAATGATTAATGGTATAGTATCAGTACACAACAGCACAGTGGAAGCAAGATATCTGGGGTTGAGAAAGGAGGGCCATTAACACACAAGGTGAAATGACCATGCAAACACTGGTGGCTGAAGGACGAGTCAGCAGGAAACAAAACAAAGTTACTGTTGCCTGTAATACCAGGTACTAAAAAGCCAGGGCAGCAGGCCAACATACTGATGAGAAAGAGCAAAGCATGGTAATTATTCCTCCCCTCTCATGAAAAAGCAGCAGGGTTAATTTTATCCTGGAACAAAAACCATATGCCATTGAAGAAGCATTATAGGATCAGCTCAATATCCTAACCTAGCTAATAAGAACTTTATTTTTT
Source organism: Argya squamiceps (assembly GCA_037834095.1). Lineage (NCBI taxonomy): Eukaryota > Metazoa > Chordata > Aves > Passeriformes > Leiothrichidae > Argya > Argya squamiceps. The sequence continues at coordinate 85,940,589 of JBBMKD010000102.1, forward strand.
CCCCCTAATTACTTGGCAGTGGAGAAAAACATCAAATGGCATCTTGCAAATTATTGCTCTTTCTCAAAACAACTTTACAAAAGGAAAATTTTTTAAAATATGACCCTACACAAAAAAATATTTTTGTTCCTTTTAAAAATTCTAGAATCTAGATTAATTGCCAGAAACTTAGGGAAATCTGAACTTGGGCTCATATTCTGAGAAAATTCTGATCACCAATATAAAATGTGAGTTCTGCCTTTGTGGTATCATTTACAAAGCACATGTTGTGAGTTCTCCATGAAGTTCAAACAGCTACTCTTCTTTTGCATAGCCAGACAACAAAATCTGATACAATTAAAATTATATAGCACCCTTCTAGCTCTCATTTAGAAGAAAATCTTCTAGATGCAAAAAAAGTGAAAGGGACATAGTTACACGTTGCTATGCTGTCAGTCAGAACTCAATATGATTCACAACGGATTTCAACTTCTTTTAGGTAGTGGAGACAGCTAATTGAGATTCAGAGAAGCATAAGGGAAAGGCACTTCTTATCAGTGCAAAAAGTAGAGAAACTGCCTTTTTACACATTAGCTTTATCTCTGTACCAGTACAATCCTCCATTTAATGTTTTATCTGATGATGCCACGTATTTTCCAACTGCTGCTGAGCTCCTGTGGGATGTTACAGATACCATGGTCACTGCACTCAAGGTAAGCTTCCTATAGAATATGCAGGACTTTTAGAGAGGTGACATCAAACCAAGTTAAACTATCTCCTCTGGCACTATTTAAATAATACCTTCTTGTTACAAGGGTACCTACAACAATCTACCATAAGGTACATTTTCAACAACAAGTTCTGTCTCTGACTATTTTCTATGCTACCTTAAACAATTTTGGAACTTCCATAGTGCTTTGATACATTAAAGGTTTTTAAGTACTCTTATGACAGAGGCATTATAGAATGAGTTGCTTTCAAAGTGGATCCCAGTAGCTTATATTTTCATTTAATGTCATTCTGTTGGGCCAGAAGGCTCAGCAGGCCTCTCTGCCATTGCTGCCAGTGCAGTGCACAGCAGTGTTATAAATTAATATTAGCCAATCGGATAAAAAGAATAAATTTTATTTTTCCATTTTCAAAAAGAATCTATCTGGGACAGCCACGGAACAACATTCGAATGTTGGGTGAAACAGGCGGCTGACAGGAAAGGTGCAATCCTGCCCTGTTCCACAATTGGCAGGGTTTTGAGTCCGAGTTTTATACTGCATTTTGTGCCCGGCGGTGGATTCAATTAATGAGCAACATCCTGGCGAGCTACTCCCCTTTCTCGTGTAAATCGGGGTGTCAATCTGTCACTTCACAGTTCACAAACTATGTCCTGGTATTTGGAAAACACCTCCTCCATTCAAGGAACCAGGACTGACTTTTTTAGTTACAGCATTACAAAGTATAACATTTCTAATACATTCTATCATTTACTACATTTACTATATTTGCCATATTTTATTATACAAATTTACCATCATATCCATTACAAGTGCACAGCAGCATTCCTGCTCAGTGACTGGAACAGCCAGCAAGTGATTACATTGTCTGCTCTTATGCTTTCCTACAACCTTGTTTGATCCCTTAATGATGAAGGACTTGACTCTCCTGATGACCTCTTCCTCCCTGACCTTCATTCAGCCACTGCCAACTGAGACCACGGTATAGGAGATCCACCATTAAAGGAAAGGCTCTTTAGTTTTTGTTGAGAACTACACTGAAGTTATTTCCCACTTAGATAGCTGTCTCAAACTTTTCAAAATATTTTTCCCTCTACTGCATGTTCATTTTACATGAATTCATAGAATAAAGAAAGCTTGCAATTGTATGTCCCTCATTTCTGCACTAGGATCTGTTTTAATGCCACTAAAGTATGCAAGAAACATTATTGAAGTCTTTAAACCATATGTTAACTAGCCTCAGACAGTCTTGCCTTATAAACATGAACTAAAGAGTTCCTTATGATTCAGATCCTGACTTCTCAGCCTTTCACACAGAACATGAAAGAGACAGAAGCTGAAAGGCAAGGTCCAGAGCAGTTAGTTTGGTAAGCATTTCATTTTACTTTGCCTCCTACTCCACGTAGTCCAAATTCTAAGTATCCATCTCAAAGTAAAGATGCTCCATATCACAGGAAACTGATAGTCACTGCTATTTTTAAAAGGTGATTTTTAGCCTGGGCTAGAGATCTCAGCACAGCACTTCTGAGAAGAGCGTGATCTGTATCTGAGCAGGTAAAGACTCCTGGGGATCCTGAGGCTGTGGAGAGATCAAACATGTTATGGGTGAGAGCTGACCAGCAGAGCCCTCCAGCAGGATGCTCAAGGACAGGCACCCTGCATTTTGGCAACGTGCCCTCAGGCATCACACAATCTGCCCTCGGGCCTGCTGTGGAGCAAAGGTGCTAAAATACTCCCTCATTCCCAGGTTTTCTGGCAACTGTCTTGTTGATCCATCCAATGATATCACTTACCATTAACAGACTGAGTCTCTCACACAGGGAATGCCTACGCTAATTTAGTTCTGTTTATATAACCACTCCATCAGTAAAGTTCTTTCTTGTTTATATTTTATATGCTTTAATAATAAACGGATGTTTCTTCAAAACTGGCAGTTTCTTGCAGTCAGGGACTGTGCAGAAGTTACAGGTTACTGTGACTACTCCTTGTCAAGGGGGATGTTTTTCACTTGGGCCTAATTTAACCAAAATCCAACCTAAATCTTCTGTTATTTCATGATTTTTATAGGTGTAACTTATCTAGAGTAGATATTTTGAATCACACAGTATAAAGTGGCTCGTTTGTGGGGAATGCTTTCTCCGGCTAGCTGATTCCCCAAGCCAATTTACAGTAGTTTGTGGGTTCTCCAGGTAGCTCGCTGAGGCGTGGATTCAGGCTTGGAAGAAGGAAGCATGCTCTCTCTTTGGTTATGAAGATGTTTATTCAGTGCAACCCATGTGGTTGGAGGGTGTGTGTGTCCGTTTTTCCCAGGTTGGGGGCTGGGCGGGGAAACACTGACCCAATGGGGAAGGAAAGGGGTGGGGTTACATCAGGGAGAATCTAGGAACAGGGGTAGGAATAGGGGGGAAAGGAACATACCAAGTACACATAACAAAATACAGATAAATATTCAAAAAACCTGAAATTCACGCTGCTACAACACAGCTATGATTATAGTGAAGTTAACTGTATTTATGTTAATGACAGAAATTATATGCTATTTCCTTGCTTGTTTATCTTCCTAAACACTGAGTTTTAAAGGAGAGTTTTTCAAAGGCACAAAAACCAGAGAAGTCTCTCCTGCATAAGGAGTTATTTGAAATCTGGCACTGCACTTTAAATTTGGCCTGTACCCTAACTCTGCCAGACTTTGAATGGACTTGGGCTTGTGATTAATGGGTTTGCTTTCCTAGCTGTCAGGCAAGTAATTTTTAGAAATTACTTGCCTGACGGCTAGGAAAAACAGTTCAATGTTTAGTGTTTACTTGTAGATCCAATGAGTGGGAGAGTCAATGCTTTCTTCCTCCTTCCTATCTTCAGCCTGTTTCTTGGGCCCTTCCTGTGAGGGTGACGTTTTTGAAACAGTGCTGCTAAGGCTGTGAGCTGCCAGAGAGGCTTCCCAGATATCTCGAGGAGCATGCAAATGTGGATACAGTTATACTAGAGTTTATGGCTGTAGTACAGCTTACATCCACTTGAATGAAGACTGGCTTTACATCTGTTGACACAAAATTGTCTTTAATCCAGTTCTATTAAAAAAAATAATAAATTAAAAATTAAAAAAAAAATTGAAGATAAAAGGTAAAAAAATAAAACCTAGAAATAAAATAATTGAAAATAATAAATGAAATAAATACATTTTTAAAGGATAAAATTTTAAAATTAAAAAAAAATAAACTCCCCAAAATTAAAACAATAAAAAATAAGGGTTTTTCAAAAAAAAAGGGAATAATAAAAAAATTAAACATAAAAAAATAAAAAAGTAAAAGAAATACAAATAAAAATAAAATTAAAAATTAAAATAAACTATAAAATAAAAAATTAAAAAATATAAAGTAAAAATAAATGAAAGAGAAAAAAGATAAAATGAAAAGTAAAAAATTAAAAAGATAAAAAATTAATAAAAGAAAAGAGAAAGAAAAAAGATAAAACAAAATTTAAAAAAAAAAAAAGTCTGGCATAGAAGGGTCTTTAGCCTCACATTATTTCAGTTCCCATCTCCAAAATAAAGCCTTCTTTGCTCATAACAAGAATTGCAATATTGCCTTACAAAGCTTCTCACAAAAATCCTGTCTTCAGGTATCGTCAGAATCACTCCTCCAATCTACCTCTCTAGATAAGATAGCTGTGTTTGGATGACATTTGTGTAGTTTTGTTGTGAACTGGTCTGGCTTTAAAACATCTCTGTACTTTTGACAGATTACCTTTGAGAATCACCAGTTTCCAGAGCAGTCTCATAACACGGCCATACTCTAAACAAAGCATTTAAGACAGAAGGGCAAGATTATTTGCCTTGAGGGAAGGTAATATTTATGCCAGTCTGCCATCCAAAACATCATATTTTGCAAGTACAATCCCAAGTGCTCCAGAAATGGGGGTTGTACCAAGTAATCTGCTGAGATACATCACACTGAGAAGACTGAACTGCTGTAACACTATACCTTTATTCTAACTGCAATGTAAGACATGCTGTTGGCTTTAAAATGAGGTACTTGAGACAGAATATCAATTTCCTCTCCCATCCTGCTTTTCTACCCAGTGTTACCCATTACACCATTTCAAAGTCACCTCTTGGCAGATCTTGCTGAAGTCTGCAACTGCCCCGTCCTTTCATGTAAAACTTGTTACAGGTTCTACATAAGTCTTCAGTTACAAGCCTTCCTCCCATCTCCCTTGTCTCATGGAGGTCATCCACTTTCCTGCAACAGTCAGTCCTCTGCTCCATGGGCACATCACACTAGCAGTAGCACAAAGACCACTGTAGCAACGTGTCTGTATAACAGACCATTCTGATGCATGAGCCAAACTGGTTGTGAGTAATATTATCAAACTACCTGCAGATTTGTTGTTAGAGCTCGCAGGAATTCATCAAGGTTACTGAGAAAACAACAGGATCAAAAATAAGAAGAGAGTCTGAGAAAATGTCTGCAAAAAATGCAAACCCTAGACAGGGGAAGTACAATGTGAGGATGGACACGTGACCAATGGATGTCCTGAAGGATGTGTGCCTGCCTCATGAAGAAGCAGCTCAGCCAACCCAGAGATCATGCCCACGTGGACAGTGAATCTAGAATCTATATCTGGCATGTAATGAAAACAATAAACAGCTTCTGTTGGAATCACTGATTTGGTTATTCAGTGGCCCATTTCCCCCTGCAGACCACACTCAGTTCTGGAACTTCTGATATGGCCACATTCTGTTGTTTTGGCTTAAACTTCCCCTTCTCAAGCAAGCTCCAGTCTGGTTATTCTGAAGGATTAGATTCTCAAAGGAAATGTGGACAGATTGAAGAGAGTCCCAAAAAGTGCCACAGAACTGATCAGAGGGGTGGGAAGACTGTCATATGACAGTCATATGAGGAAAGGCTTAGGGAACTGGGCTTGTTCAGACTTGAGAAAAGAAGGTTTATGTGACACCTTCTCAGAGAATGTCAGCAAAGATGATGAAGGTTCTCTTTTTACAAGGCATTATATGGGAAAAATGAGGGGAAATGGATATAAGTTACTCATGAGATTCCACTTGGATGCAAGAGGAAAATTTTTCATATCAAGAACAATTTCTGTTGGAATAAGTGGTGAATTCCCCAGCATTAGACATTTTTAAGATTAAGATGGACATGGTGAAGGGACACCTTCTCCAGGCTATGCTTTTGCCAAGAAAATTTGTCTCAAATGCTGCTTGAGTTCCCTACCAGTGTGGTATGCTACAATTCCATGATTATGATGAATGTTTTTTTAATGAAACTAAACCTCATGTTCAGATTATTTAATATGGCTCTTTGGTAGTTCCCAACAGGCATTCCAGAATAAGAGCAGAATCCCAAGAACCAGACCTGTTACTCAGATATTAGGCGCCCTTAGAGTTAAAACCAGAGCAATCTCGACATAATCATCATGAAATTATGAACATTTAGACTCATCATTGTTTACAGTATGTACAATTTTCTTCATTTGTATGAAAATCCTCCATGCAGGAAAGCATTTTGTTGCTTCCCTTTAAACCATTGCACACTCCCATCACCAAGATAACTTGAGGTTTAGACAGGTATCAACTCCTAGTCGGTCTCTTCTGCATGAACCCGTTTACCCACATAAGGACTTTTTTTCTAAATGGACAGAGACTGCCCTGCATGAGGGAAAGAAATACTTGCTATGAATAAAAGAACATAAAATCCTCATTTTGCACTTTGCACCATGTAAGAGGACTATATCAAAGAATCTGTTCTGGCACCCATTCCAGCTGTGCTCTTTCTGCAGTCTATGAAAAAAACCTACAGAGCTGTCTCTGTCTCTCCCTTACAGAAAGTTATAAAACCACACCTTTTTTCCACAAGCATGTCATAATGAAAAGATATTTTGCATGTTTTCTCAGAGACAATGTCATTTGTTGAACTCAGCTTTTAGAGGCAAAGTTCCTACTTTTGAATAGTTTAAAATAGAATAATAGCCAAATAATAGCCAAATAATAGCCAAATAATAGCCAAATAGAATAATGAAATTAGATTTTAGATGTGAAGAAATTAGAAGCCAGGGTAGTCATACCAAAAGAAATGCCAAACAAGGAAAACAAAAATACATCGATTCTCCAAGTGCTTTCACAGCTGCACCCATGATTGTTCAGACAACAGTGGTCTTCATTAAAAGGATCAAATCACTGAAAAATCAATTGAGGAAAACAGTGAATTCATTAGTGTGAATATCTTACATGAGAAAGCAAGCTGAAACTGCAACACAAACCCCTACAGAAGCATCCTTTCCACTGGATGTCAGAATGAAAGAGAAAGTATTAGAAAAAACCACTTCAGACTTGCATCAGATCACCTTAACCCTAAGGAACCATTTGTATATTTCAACAGGTCAGACCATTGCTGTTTACACGCTACTTAAATCCCTTCACAAATAGGGACACTATACTTTCCTGTGTAATGCTTCAGGGAATGGTCCTCTTATACAAATTTTGAGTTGTATCATCAACAGTCTAATGCTCTATCTGTGAAAAAACATTCCACAATTCCTCCTACATTATTTTCCTATAGCTGTCTTCACACTGTCTCACCTTCATTAGCAGATATTCCAGAAGACTTCTTACCTCAAAAATCCCCTCCCTGAAGTTAGTCTTGCAACCTGCTAGCCTTGCCTCTTGTGCAAAGCTTTTCCTGAAAAGAGCTTCTCCAGTTCTCTGACTTCCTGTTTTGATGTTTCCCTACTGTACTTATTTTTGCCACACCAAAGGAGAGTTTCAAGTCCACTCTGGTAGTTAGACTCTATGGTGAATGGGAGTCACAGATACAGAGATTAGAAATAAAAACTTTATCCCAGCTTTCCTCAAAAGTTTCAAATGACTTGCAACTGTCCAAATTCTTGTACTGCTCATTTTAAACCCAGTCATATTTTCAAAACTATTTATAAAAGTCATATTCCTGAGCAGATTTTCCCTATGATAGATGACAGTGATTCTGCTTGCTTTGCAAGAGATGTCTGATGAGTGAAGGCCTGTCTGTGAAAAAAACATTATGATGATCCATAGATACAAGAAGTACATGCCCAGAAAATCTGATTTCCACTGCCAGCAGTGCTATACTGCCTCAGAAACTGACCTCCACAACACTGTGTCTAGGAACATGTACCACCTTAGACATAGGAGAGATGAACTAGTACTGCAGAAAGCAGGTTTGCATAAATAACCCATAAAGCATTTCAGGAGGGGCTGTACTATGCTAGAAAATCTGAAAGACATGTGCTTCTCACAGCTTCCAACATGAAGTCACTACAATTTCACTGCAATTAAAAGATATCCTTTCCATGTGCTGGTGTCAGGGTAAGCCTATGCCTGACCTAGGCTCACCACTGCAAGGGATAAAAGTCTACTGCACTGCCTAAACAAGAAAAGACTGTAGCAGAACTTTTCCCTTTTTTCTTGGATTAGAAAATAACTCCAGTTCTTCCTAACTACTGTGCAGACACTGACAAGAGGGAAAATATAACTGTACTAAATGAAGCCATTTTTAGAAATACAGAACTAAATGAAATAATAACCCAATATCCATATATGAATAAACCACACTCATAAAACCTCAGTTTCTAAACAAGAGCACAATCTGATTTGCCTTGCAATAAGAGACAGAAGTGTGACACGTCTCCCTCAAGTCATAGGAAAGCACCTCACAGAAGAGAATACACACCCACAAAACCTCAAATCAAATAAACTACAGCTCACTGAACAACTGTATTTAAATTCGTAGCCTTGAGACTGGTAATGCTATACACCTAGCAAAACAGAATCTGGAGCTATATAGGCAAAGCTGTTTGTAACTAGTGGGAATCTTCATAATTGCCTAGAAAATTTTTTGATAAAGAGCAGCAGAGAAAGGAGAAAACTGTCACTATGTACACATCCCAAACAATAGTATGTAATACAGCATTGTTAATTAAGCACACAGCCACAGCTTAGAGCAAAAATCTGCCTCCATCAAGAAAAAAAACCTGTGTAGACCTGGGAAAACAGCATGAAGCTGTGTCAGGGGAGGTTTAGGCTGGACACCAGAAAAAGGTTGTTCAGACAGAGGGTGTGGGCACTGGGACAGGCTCCCCAGGAAAGTGGTCCCAGCATCAAGCCTGACAGAGTTCAAGAATGAGCACCATGTGCTCTTGGGCACATGGTGTGACTCTCGGAAAGGGTGCTGTGCAAGGCTGAGTTGGATTCAATGATCCTTGTGGGTCCCTTCCAACTCAGCTTAGTCTGAGATTCTGTAATATGGAAACAGGCATGTTCAGACCCGAGAGGTAGAGTGATAGGAGCTTACCAGGAGAATCTTGCTGTTAACTCAAATATTTTATGCAGTTTCTAAAGTACATGAATTCAAGAGGCTCACTTGAATACATTTGTGTGCACCAATGTTTTCTCAGGAGTGCACACAATTCCCCAGGCCCACGACACACAGAATGACTTCGGTAAAATCTCCTTCCAATGAAACTTTAAGTCTCCTCTAGAGTTGCTAAAAATTTTCAGAATTCTTTGCTCTAACAACATGCTACCATGGTTTTGTTTTATGTTTGTCCTTCCCTCCTCCCATAAAAACAATTTTTATGCTAGTGATACATAATCCACCATTACCTGTTATTTCACAGGCACAGACAGAGTCCCTGGCATTAAAAAAGGACAAAAAATTATCCTTCTAAGAGCACATTTTCTTTCTGCCTACCTCACTACTTCATGTATCTACACAGACATTGTCTAATGACTATATTTTTAATGTAATGTCTCATTATTTCTACTCAAAAACTGGATGAACCAGAGTCATACTTAAATTTTAACCTTTATTCAAACTGCATTTCTCTGCTCATTGATTTATTTTTTAAATTATAATATTGATGATGCCCTTGGTATTGTATCTGCCACAACACAGTCAGCTGTCAACATATATGGCCCCACAATTTGCCCTTCACTTTCTCAGCTTGTCCTCTAGTCCCACATTCCTGTACACATGGTTTCAGGTCATGTTGGTGAAATATTTATTTGCATATTTCATTGATTTTTCATACCTGAGGAAAATGTGCCATAGTCACTCATTGATTTTCCCTTTGGCTGTAGTTATGAGAAAACTGATCTTATTATCATCTCTGAATACCTAGACAACTTCAATGATTCAGCAAAAATTTTTCAGTACTCATCTCCAAACTAAAATGGAGCCATAAGTAACAGTTACAGTGAAAGCAAGTATCACTACTAGAAAGAAAAACAACTTTTAAATTACTGTTTTAAAAGAAAGTCAAATACACTGCTCAAAAGGAAAGTTGATATTATAGAAACCCTATAGAAAACTATAGAAAATAGTTGATATTATGTGCAAATACACAAATTCTGGAAAATACAGGAATGGTCGTTTAGGATTCTGCACTGCTTTTTTATTTTTACAGTTTACCTTAACCCACCTTTCAGCAAAGACTGCAAAGAAACATGATGAGTAAATTATATGCATTTTCATTATAAAAATGCATTTTCTAGATGTTTCAATTGACAAGCATAGTCTCAAGCTTTCTCTGGTCTAGAAAACTGACAAACCTAGACATGCACACAGGGAAGGACTTGCCAGCAATGTTTATCTACTTACAGGCAAAGAATTCAACAGATGAATGTTAATGAAGCAGAATTTCAATGGGATGCTTATAAGGAAGAAGACAAGAGGAAATGGGACAACACAAAACAATATTTCAACTGAACCAGGCATGCCAACATCTCTAAATTCTTTGTTCACAGCCAGAAATTCATTACACTTCTCAGAGCTGTTGAGGCAAACAGCAAGTCTCCCCTGTGCTTCAGTATTGTTCAGACTGGGAGAAAGCCAATATTTTAGAAAGGTCTGTGCTCTTGCCACTGAAGAATACACCATTTCTTGCAGATTTATAGTCTGAGGACATTATCTCACCTCTGAGGCTGGATGTGGACATTCATAATCTACAACCCCCAGTTCTTCCAGGGAAGTAAAATTCCAAGTTTCAAGAGCCCTTGTATATTAGCTTGACCCCACTTATCACTCGGATGCTGCCCAATCTCCTTACAGCATCTCAAGTGTTGCAGCTCCCAAAAGAGTCAGTGGCACAAGGGATTTCACTGTAACCACCTGCAGAATGCAGGAACCTCTTCCAATTTATTTCCTTCTGCCTAGGCCAGAGCTCCTTAACGCAGTCAGAATAAGCTCTGTTCCAGAGATAAACTGGACACATTTCTCTCCACTCCTCATTACCAAATAGGAATTGAATTATGGCTCTTTTCTGAGAAAGTTCAAGCAGTGAGATCATACACGACAGCAAAGAGAGTAAAGAGAAACACTTCTATTAGAATTTAACGGCAAATGAGGGTGACAAAGAGGACAAACACACTAGGAAAGTCACTAGCCATTGCTGGCATTATGACCATAACAAACCCTCCTGTTGTTTATGATGATCACCCTCCCTTGTGATTGAAACATCTTCTTCAAGAAGCACCTTAGGATTCCAACATCTACCCAGCCAAAGATACAATAAAGCCCAGCTATCAGAGAAAACCAACAAAATTTCAAATATTCAGGTCTTTTGGTATTGACAAGCTTCTTATCTGAAAGATACAACAGCTTCTCATATTTGCAACAGACCAACTACAATTTTTGCACATTCCAATCAGACCAAAGAAAACCTCATATGGTATCAGATGACTTTGTTCACTCCCTCTTTCCACATTCACTAAGATTTATGACATCTGAACTTTAACCACAATGTGGGCACTTTTATGGTCAACATCATATCTTTCACACTGCCGTTTGTTTCACAAAATCACTTCCATTGTCATGGACTTGAGATTTACAGCTGAAGCTGGCAGGACCATTTCTGAGCACAATATATCAAGGGGAGAAAAAGAAAAAATACTTCATAAAGAGAAGATGACTACTACCTTAATTATTGAGAGACCACTACATCACAAAAGCAGTGAGGAGATTTCAGAAATTGACGAAGTCACAAAACTCAATTTCAGCAGCACCATCCATTTTAAAACTCACCAAAAGTTGCATTTGACAGTGGGAATTGGAGGTCCTTACAAGAACTGACACTTTTACTCTGCATTTCTCAGTCAGGCTGATCATTCCAGCATTTTGCTTTGTTGCTCACCTCCAGCTATGTCAGGCCACCAGCCAGTTGTCTTCATTTCTTTAGCTTTTAACACTTAGGGTGCCAATGTTTATGCCTCCCTTGTGGATGAAGAAGGATATATTTTTGAGTTTCTTTTGCTGTGTTACCTAGTTCATTATCCAATCAGGTTACAAATCAATGTATACTTCAAAATCATGACTAAATAATCCACGTACCCTATACTGTACTGCCATCAGACATGAATTTCACATGCTTATCATTTAATTTATTCATTGATGACAACAGTCTGTGCTATCAGTCAGCCTGGTTATATGGTAAGAATAACAATCAAAGATTTTTGTTTTCTGATTCACACAAGGGATTGACATAACCCCATCCGTATCACACACTCAGATAAACAAAGGCTTGAAAACACACACAAACACACTGATTATTTACACGCTCAATATAAAAATGGTTTCCGTATCTTGTTGGTAACACAAAATATTTTTCCAAATAGCTTTGATGTATTTAATGCCAGAGCTCATTATTGCGATAAATTACACAGTATAGAATTTAAAAGTATAAAACAAATAAATCAAACTTTGGGTGTGAATGTGTTGTTGCAAAACACCTTCAACACAGCAATATGCTCAGTGCTGCACACACACAGACAGAACCAAGTCTGAATTTGTGATTACTGAGCCTCAGCATCAACAAACCTGCCATCATTCTGCCATGATTCTGCTATGCAAAGTGGGGATGAACAGAGGATTTGGAAGCACTGTGAATATCCTTGCTAGGCCTATGCTTGGCTCTACAGGAGCACATGGTGTTGTGTTTAGTAGGACAAATGAAGCCAGTTGAATGTGAAAGGCAGCCCCCAAGTAATTACAGTTCTCCTTTTCACCACAGAGCACATGAGAAGATCACAACCTGACTGGTAGGGTCAGCTTTCCAGGCTGGTCACTTGTCACAGGGCAGATGACAATAAACTCCCGTTTATACAGCTATTTTAGTACCTTTGATGAGATGCTGGCAAGAATAGGGTAAGCTCTGGTTCTGCATGTAAAGCTCTGCACTCTCCCTTGAGAAATCAGACACTTGCACAGAGCCAGCCATACACACACCTTTTCCAGGTGGGCTTTACCTGCTATCTTTGTAAAAAACAACCTCTATGTTGTTTCTCTGCTATTAAATAGAGCAAACATTGCAAGAGTGATTTTTTTTAGAAAAACATATTCTTTGCAAAGTTAAAAGTATTATCAGATGGAGCAAATATACTTCTATTTGCCAGACAGAGCAGCTCTCCTTTGAATGTTATGTTGTATTATACAATAGAGTATATTCTCTCTCCCTGACCCATTTGCTTAAGCTTCAAAATGAGGAACACTTTTATAACAGGTAAATGCAAATAAGGTGAAGAAAGCATTGTTCCAGGAAATTCACTTTCACATGAGTTCATCCTCACTGCTAACCCTACACTTGTAACATGTGAAAGCTTCCCAACAAAATACAATCAGCCTCATCTTGCTTTTTGAAATAACACTGAAGTCAGGTGCAGCAAAATAAAAATGCATTAAAGTTTACTTATGTCTTGAATAGGACCAGAAGCTAAAAATTGGAAAATTATTAAAAAATGGTAATTTACAAAGATTAAGAAATAACATGGATTCATAAGAAAAGCTAAGAATTTCAAGGACTGCACTATTCCCAAGGGGTCTATATTTTTACAATAAATTAACAAAACTTGCAGATGCAATAAGATTATTTGGACTCTGGCATCTAAGTTTAGCCACTGAGAATGACTTTTCATGCTCTGGTGGTGAGTGCTGTAAAGGCAGATTACTTCAAAAAGGCAAGAAAATGAGCAAGGAGATTAAGACAACTAGTTGGAGCTATGCCAAGGATCCTTATGGTAAGTTCAAAAGGTTGGACAGATCCCTGGAAAAAACAAACCCAAAAACCCTAACACGAGTTTTTCATATTCTGGAAAGTGCTGCAATAGCTAGTCAGCATGCCATTGCTACCCCTTTTGAATGCTTATTATCATCAACACAAACTTCCTTAGGCTAATCAAGGTCAATGGAGGATGTAAAGGGAATTCACCATAATTAGAGCCTCTTAAAACATTTAGATACACAGGATGCACCCTGTGGAAGTTTAGCATACACAGAGTGGTCCACAGCCCTTAGTCACCTTCAGTGGTGTTTGTTACTCATAGACAAACAACTCTGCAAGCTGAGCAGTGTACTGCTGCACTTACTCTGCCAGCAGCAGCAGTAAGAGCCACTTCAAAGCCAACCTTCTGTTTTGCTGGGCATGAAGCAGCTTTGGAAATATTACTGTCTGCTAAATACCAAGGGAAAGGGCAGGATCTTCTGTGGTGGCACATAGGGGTGCTCAGTATCTCTTAGGAAGTTTGAAGGGTCTTTGACCTTCCAATAAAACGTCTGCTTAATCTGAAAACTTCACAGCCCTGCTACATTTTCCTTCCATAAATATGAAATCATCAATGCTTGCTGTTTTAACCTTTTGGTAAGTTTGTTCACAGGACACAAGTACTGATGCTTTGTAATTCTGATGGGAGTGGCTACCCTGTTGCAGGACACAGCTTTCTGTTCTAAGACAGGGCAAAGCTAAGTCCAGTTATGAACAGTGCAGAAAAAACAAAGTGTTTATGGGAATTTTAAGAGTTTGCATCATCCTCCCAGAAAAATAGGTCTCCAGACAAAACCCTTTATGTGCCAGTATTCCTTACACCAATCTATGGGCAATTTAGAGCATTGAGCTCTAAAACAACCATTTACGCAGGTAAAACTGTTACTATGCATTTACTGTAAATAAAGCTGACTTAAAACTTTGGGAAAGCCTGCATTCTGCTAGCTGCCTACCAAGTTGGAAACCAGGTTCCTGCAGTGCCCATAACCTTGAACACCTTGATGCCCTAGGAAGCCAGTTGCCTAGGGAATGGCTTTAAACAAGAGATTCATTCTTTCTTTCTGTTGACTAGTTCACTGGGTTTCTCATCACAAATATTTAAACTACATTAAAAATACTGGTTTTTTAAGCATTTGATCCTATTTGGTACCAAAACAATTCCTTGTTCCAACCTTTCCCACCCCACAAGCTACGGAGAATATTTTCCTCCCTATGAAAATTGCATAGAAGAGAAATTCCTTTTTCTAGCCAGCACCATCTGGATATAAAGCTTAAAGTGTCAAGAGGGCATGAAGGGAGCTACAGCAGGCCAGCTTCCTACACAGGGAAGGCTAATGTTAATTTACATACCCATTAAAATTCAGCATGCTTCAAAAAGATAGAAGAAAATTGAAGGAGATAATATATAAATGCAGTAAAAAGTAACAAAGAGCAGAGATAGCCTAAAAGCAGGAAAGAGAGAGAGAAAATACTGCAGACATTGAACAATCTAAGAAAGGAGACTGCTGAAAACTCAGAACCTAATATGAAACTTAAGAGAAAAAAAAATTCCTTCATAGGAAAAACCAGTAAATATACCTAGACCAGCAGATCTCAGGCTTGTTTCTACTGGAGTTTCATCTAACGGGACTTATTTCCAGAGCCCAACCCCATGTCAATTACTTAGAAGAATAAAAATGCTGAATGTGCAAGACTCTCAGCGGACCATCTCTGCTCCCAGTGCTCTAGAAGATCTTTCCCAGTTTGATTTTATCCATTGAGACAACAAAGCATGGCAAGTGCAGAAGAAGCATTTTTAGAAGAAAGGTGCCCTGAAGCTACTATAACTGGTCCCAGCAAGATTTCCTCAGTTCAGAGGATAGCATGCAGCAGTCACATCCATTTCCATTATTACCACAGAGACAAAAGGCCCAGGGTGTCCTACCCCTCACACAAACCTACAGGCAGCCTTATAACATGACAGTCCCAGGTTCACAAAGGCAATTTGTGTAGGTTCCTCAACATCTTTCTGTGGTGTTTACACTGACTTTATTCACATGACTCCAGAAACATGGGAGACAGTTCTGTGGTTGTTCGCCCTACCACTGCATTGCTCTGTGTAATAGAAAGAAAAGGGATTACTGAATGCATCGTGGACTGTCAGAACCATAATAAAGCCTCTGGAGCTCATTAGCATAATTTTTATCCTTCTTAGTATTGTCATTGGAATCAGTCCAGAACATGAAATTTACATCGTATGAAAATTGTACAATATCCAACAAAGAAGGGTAAATTAATTTAATCTTTAAAATTTTAGGTAAACTTTGCACATCTAGCTAAATAATCACCAGAACTCTGAAAAAGAATATATAAACTAGTTGTAAGGACTCTAATTATATATACATTCCACCATCAGTGTCCAAAAACCAAGCACACCCAAGTATAAAAGCCATCTTTTACAAATGAAGAAATCCTAATTGCAGAGGGACAAAGGAAAAAAAAAATAGCAGAATGTGCTAATATCAATATTTCATGCACCAAACCGTAGGATACAGCAGCAATATTCCACCTGTTCTTCTCACCAATATCAACAACACATTCATACTAAATAAGTTTGTGCTGCATCTTGAAGATATTAAGATGCAGGATAGTGTAATTGAGAATGGCTTACCAGCTTCACAACAGGTAGCTTGTTCAATGCCACCTTGCAACCCAAGATACTTCTATTGGACATCTATTGTAAATTCAATCTTTTTTTCTACTTAGAAAGTATCATATAGCAAACTCTCCAGAAATACATTCTGATGACAAAGTAAAATTAAAAGAAACTGCTGATTATCAGGTAGGAATATCCTCTGGTAGACATATTGGAAAAGCAGCTGGCACAAGAAGAATGTTGATGGGATATTTAGCAATCATTTGTTCATCAAAATACACACCACCAGCATCTCCCCCATGAACTGCGGCCTCATAGCATTCCTAAAAGCAGACAAAATGATATAGCTGCTCTGATGCTTCTTCTCAAGAAAGGATCATGTTCTACAATAAACCTGAAAACATGAGTATGAAGAAGTGTGAGATTATGTCTGAGAATAGTTAAAGCTTCAGCACTTCATTACCCAGACCTTCTCTTTACCATTTGCTTTCTCAAATCTTCCTTCTTGTTTGCCCTGTTCTCCTTCATAGCTTTCCTGACTTCCCTTTGCTAGATGCAAAGTTAATATTTCACACTTCTGTTATTAGCTTTAAATTAATATTTTATCCTTATAATCAATATTAATGTTATTCAGCATAAGAAAATTACCATTGATCTGTGTGCCACACAGCTTGTGAAAATAGCAGGCCCAGAATCACTGAGGTTTTGTTCTGTGCTGTGACCTTTGCTATGAAAATTAGTAAAAAAATAAACCCATTCCATGAAATTGCTTCTCTTGGCAAAGATTTGTCACACAGTGGTTTTCGTTCAGTGCTCTGACCCAGCACCTTGCAAAATAATGGGATCAATGCCCTCCAAGCAGATAGAAAAGCACAAATGCATAGTCACTGACAACAGAGGCCTGAATCTGCCTAAGGAAGTGCCTGCATTTCACAGCAAGATGCCTGGTGCCAGCTGGGAACACAGGGCCAGTAGAAGTGAGAGTTGCTGCAGAGATTACAGATGCCATCTCTTTTCATCTCTACACATTAGAGAACTTTCAAGGTAAAATAAATTCTAAATTCAACCCTCAGGTCAGCAAAACAAATCCTTTAAAGCAAAGATTCTTCCTGACAATCATCAGAGAAATTTAAGAGCAGCAGATTCATTCGCTCATTACAGCTTTCAGCGTAACTCTTTTTCAGATTAAAGTGAACACCATCTTTATTTAACAAAGAGCTTGAGCAGAAAGGGCTACAACTTAAAGCACCAGCATTTAAGGATGAATCCACAGTGAGAACTTAAAACATGTCAGCTCTCAACTCTGTATCTAGACACCAAATCAACAAGATCCAGACCAAGTCTACACAAGCTACTTCTTAATTTGGCACCTTGTATGACTTCAGTCTCATATTCCTACGAAAGTAATATCCTCATGTCCTCATTCTGTCACTCTAGATTTCAATGGTACACAGTTTTGTCAGCTGGATTCCTGACACACACTTAGAACAGGCAAATGGTTTAAAAAAGGCAAAAAATATATGTCTGTCTCTTCTGCTCTCCCCTCTATTATTAAACAAGAGCCCAACAAGAAAACTCTTAGGGATTTTATTTTTTCATCTTGCTAGGAGTCACGATCTCTTCAGAATCAATTACAACAGCAGAAAGAAGATGCTCTGTTTCACAAAAACACACACTTAAAGACCATGAAGCTGCATTGATCCAATTCTTATCTGGGAGGATGTTGCTGCAACTAAGATCAACAACACAAACAACTCTCAGAGTCCTTCACTCCCAAACACTACAGTCAGTAGTTTTATTGTGTGAGGTGACCTGTGATCCAGCAGATATATGACAAAGTCAGTAGTGTCTTAGGGGCAGATACAGCACTGCCCTCTTAGCACCCTATGCTAGCTGTAGAACTGACTCACTGAACTTCCAGAACATAATTCAATAGTCTCAAAAGCATGTAGCAATTTATAAAAACAGATAGGCAGCCAACCTTACAGCAATTTCTGTATATACAAATTGAACCTGGTGCTGTTCAAAAAAACCTGAAAGCAGTTTCAATTTATTTTTCTATGTCAATAGAAAGATTTTAGCCAACCAGTGTTTTATTATAATCAAAAGTTCTTTCACAGAGAACACTTACTAAAACAATATTCAATACTTTTTCAAAAGTGTTTTTTTAAAAGGTTTAATCCTTGAATTAAGGAAAGCAAGTGCATTCCAGGATATTCAACACTAGACCTACAAAATAAATTTACTTCTTTCTTCAGTAGTTGAAATGCAAGTGTGATGCATAGAAATCAGTTTCAGAAAAACCCAAAATAAGTATTTTTCACTTTCAACTGACCTAAAATATTGAAAATATTTTGGTTTGGGTTGAAATATGACATTTTATTTCCTTTCAGTTTGTTTTTCCTGTTCTTTAAATTATGTTTACTAGAGCTTCCGATAAAAAAAATCCCTTAGAAAAATCACAGAATCACACAGTGGTTTGTGTTGGAAGGACATAGTTTAAGAAGTGTTGGGACAACACTCTCAGGCACATGGTGTAACTCTGGGGATAGTCCCGTGCAAGGGCAGTGGCTAGGCTCAGTGATCCTTGTGAGTCCCTTCCAACTCAGGACATTCTGTGATTCTATGGTTCTGTGAACCTCTAGAGATCATCATGGCCAACCCCCCTTGAACATCTCCAGAGACAGAGACTTCATTTCCTCACTGCTCTTGTCATTTTTACTGAAGATAAGATTGCTTCCAAGTCTCACCAAAATCTACAGGTGGTTTTGCTGACTTGCAATTGCATCTTTTCGCAACAAAGCTTCACACCATTTTTTTTTGTTTGACTTTGCTGGTCAGCTTGTGCTACCAAATCATAAATGCCCAGTGACAACCTGCCAACCAAACTCAGTGCAAGTAACATACATACAGGTAATATCAGCAGTGTGCTAGTTTATATCAGCTATGGACTTAATCTGGTGAGATACAAACCAGTATAAGGAAAACAGCAGGATTTCTTTTCTCTCTCCCTCAGACTGAATTCAAATTGCTTAGTGCAATAAGGAGGAAAGGGAACAGTGGTAAGGGGAGTTCCCCAGTATTATTTTAGCCAGAGATTATGTAAATCTGAATTCTATGCTGTATTCTGGCAGGGAGATAAAGATGAGAAGGAAAATGCATACGGCACATTGTCTCAAGACTGACTGTGCAGTTCAGGAATTGCTAGAGCATGTTATTCATTGCTTTGCACTTCCTCTGAAAAGACTTCTTTCCCCTTCTCATTAAACACACAGTAAATGAAAAGAAATACCAACCACAACAATCTTTTTCCCCCTAGCAGAAAACGTAATGGCATGACTAAGATTTCATACTACAGAGGGCAAACTTTCTCTCCTTTTCTTTCCATGGTTTTGTAGTTCATGTGGGAACAGTTAGGTAAGTAACTTAAAGGAGGTGAGAAGACCTGATACACAGGAAACTGAAAAAAATAATCTAGAAGCATTAGTACAGATGGTAATTTACCCGCAGTGTAAAATACTGGTGAGACAAGTAAGTAACCATGAGAAGCAGCAGGAGGTAGAATATAGACAACAGAACTCTGCAAGGAGGAGAAAGAATGCAAAGAAATAAACTGACAAGAAGGAGAACTGCATGGATAAAGATCCCGAGTGCTAGAAAAGCCTGCTGAACATAAAATAATTCAGTGGGGCAGGATTGCGCTGTAGACTGTGAAACCCTTGATCTAAGATTGGAGTCTGCCCTTTGGAATACAAAAGCAACTGAGCCACTAATAACAGAAACATCCACACCTTTCAAAATGCGGCACAGTCCCTTCTGAATTTTTTGCCAAAATATCACAAGCTAGGGAGGGTCTGTCTCAGAGGCCTCTGAAAAAACAACGTGACCCAGCCGGTGATGATCCCATACAGGGCATTATGTCTTCTATCAGTCACTACCAAACTTCCTTCAGGTCTGGATGCTGAGGGAGCTGTCTTTCACAATGAAGTACAAATGATACTTGTCTTATCTGAGCTTAAAAAGTCCACTTTTGTTTTACAGTACCAGTCCTTTCATATTGTTTCAAATATCCTTGGCAAATTTTCACTTTTGATCCAAGTTCTCACTGCTTTTTCAACCACCTGCTTTTGAATCCTTTGTACCAGTTGATACAAATATAGCTGGTGACAGAGTTTCCGTGATTTTTCTAGAATTTACTGTGGCTCACAGCCCTTTCTCAACCCTCAAAGAGTTACTTCCGTACAATTAATATGGTGTGTGTGGATAAAGATGAAATCTGTTTGTCACATCTTTTTCTCTGGAATATCCATTGCTCCCAGGACTTAACCCCATGCACCCCATTTACAAGATGAAACACCTTCTCTCACTTTTTCAACAAATATCATGAAAATATATTAGATTGCTGGGATTTATACAGAGATATTTGGCAGGATTTTCAGGTCTATCAAAGATAAATTGAATATGCAGTTCTTCTACACAGAGAGAAACTTATCTGAATAAATAATATATCACGAGAATTTCACTTCCTATCTATGTCTGATTCATTCTCAGATAAGCATGTATACATTTGCACCGGTGTCAGTCAGGTTGCAGAATACATAAACAGAAGCCAATATATTCTTAGTCAGTTTCTTTAATATTCAGGGTAGAAAACTGACCAGTAACATTGATATAGTAAAACAAACAAAAAAATCCCATCTCTTCAGGTATAGGAAAGGGAGTAATTTATTTTCTTTGTTTCAGTTTTCATTATGCTTGGTTTTAGTTTTATCTTGTAAAGTTTTAGCACAGGAAACACATAAAACCAGCTATAAAGCCTTTATCAATTGCATCTCACACAGTACTGCAAAGCACTCTCCAAAAGATCTTAATTACAGAAAGCCATCGCTTGAAGCACCAGGGTCAGAAGAGCAATTGGCTTACCAGTAGTTTTGGACATATATCTGTCCACCAGACCCCTTG
Organism: Argya squamiceps; assembly: GCA_037834095.1. Taxonomy (NCBI): domain Eukaryota; kingdom Metazoa; phylum Chordata; class Aves; order Passeriformes; family Leiothrichidae; genus Argya; species Argya squamiceps. The sequence continues at coordinate 85,961,976 of JBBMKD010000102.1, forward strand.
TCTGCACACATGGACACTGTCATAACTCACAAACCTATTTAGACAGACAGCTGATGGGTGCATATGACATACACTTGTCTCCATTAGATGAAACAACAGAGCTGGTTATCTGTAGAACTCCAAAGGAGAACTTCATGATACTCCATGAATTTTCTCACTTGCTGGCACAAGGAAATAGAGCCTTTTGCTACTGGTATTGCAGGGAAATGTTCAGTCTCACAAGGAAGACATACTGTCCATCACACTGGATCTACTCTAAAGTTAATAATGACAGCTCAGTTTGAGCAAAAAAAAAAGTTGCAGTTAAGAAGACTGTTCCTCTTTCAAAAGAAAAGGGAGCAAAAGTAACTTAATTGTAGCACAGATGCAAATGGTGGGAGATGCCTTGCTTCTTCAAACAACACCTCAAACCTTTGAAAAGTATGCATGGTTTCCCATATACATTTAGTGACAAAAGCATGTAACATTCAACTTGCTCCAAATTCTTCTTTACGTCATCTGAAAGATATGTCATGCAATTAATGTAGCAACTCACTTTTTTTCCAGTGAAAGACATCTCTCTTGAGCCTTTTTTTAATTTTAATTTTTCAATTGCAAGAGACATAAGATATTTATGTCTTAGATCTGCAAGAAAGACAAGTGTGGAAGTGAGAGTGGTTGTTAAGGCAATCACTACTCAGCAGCAAAAGGCAATTCTTTTGCTGGATGACATAGTAATACTTTTTATGTTCATCAATGATTGCTTCAAAGAGCAAAGGAATCCTCTGTTCCCCATATCCACTTGGTTAGATTAATAGCATGAATAACTGGATTAAATTGCAAATTCAGATTTGACAACATAATGAGTAAAGATAGTAAAGACAGCAAAGCACTAGACTGTGCTAGACTAGATATTTAGACTGTGAGACTACCTTCAGATTTCCTGAACAGAAATGCATATGCTTTCACAGAATATGCTGAGTTGGAAGGGACCCACAAAGACTGGTAAGTCCAATTCCTGGCCTTTCAAGGGACTGACCCCAAGAGTCACCCATGTGCCTTAAAGTAGTGTCCAAACACTTCTCGAACTCTGTCAGCCTTGGTGCTGTGACCACTTCCCTGGATAGCCTATTCCAGTGCCCAGTCACCCTCTGGGTGAAGAATATCCAACCTAAATCTCCCCAGGCACAACTTCAGGCCATTCCCTTGGGTCCTGTCACTGGTCACCACAGAGAATACAGCAAAAGAGGGTAGGCAGCAACACCACAGCATGCAAGCATGCAGGTGCTCTGGCTAGGCTTCATCTGCATCAGTGAAATATCTACAGTCCATAACACCTGAGCAAAATGTGTTGGCAGAAAAATTGAGAGGTCACTTGGACAGAGACTAGCCCAAAACCTCAGTGTCTCAGAAGCCAAGGGAGCTTTGAGCAAGGAACTCACCAGCCAAGACTCATCTGTCTTGTCCTTACAGTCCACTGAGAAGACTGAGGCAAAGAAAACAGAACTGAACAGAAAATTAGATCTCCAGCTCTAGATCTGCTGACCCAGCATTAAGACAAAGCCCAAATATCTGCCTATACCTTCCATACAATAATCACTAAAGCTTACAACTGCAAAAAAAGTCAAAAGCTAGAGCTCCAAAATTTATTTGAATTTCAATTGCACACAAAACTTATGCAGATATTCACTGATTGACTTTCTATTCCTTTTGCAATTAGAAAGGTGAAAGATTCCATCTGCCTGCTGCAGCACTGGCTCACAAACCAGTGGTAGTCAAATACAGGCCACTACAGATGACAGAACCTAGGTGGAATAAACTTCTGTCCTAACCGTACAAGCCAAACAACAGATTTGTAACAGGTACTTTATGCTGAGCATGCAACAATAGAGAAATCATTCATATGTCAAATGGCTGTTTTTCTCATATCCTGTAATTTCTCGTATTGTTAAAGGTTTTGTTATGTCTCAAAAAAGTAGGGCTCTCCTGGATTAAAGCAACAGAGATAAACAGCAGCATCTTGCAGAGGCTGTTTGCCAAGAAACGGCCTAAATACACCCCCAAAAAATGCAAACAAACAGACAAAACTAGAAACAAAACAAACAACACAACAACCCCCCATGCTCCAAAACACCCAACAAAACCCCCAAGAGACATGGGTTCTCTACCTGAAAGACTTTGAGCAAATCTTTGATGTTCATCTTTTTCTTCCACATCTGTGAAATGACAGGAATTATCTGACTATATCAAAGGAATGACCATGAGATTTCACCATAGACTGAAAAACACACTAGATGTGTTGTAGATCGCATTCAGAAAACTAGAATTACTAAACTGATAAAACAACAAAGCATTTAACATCACAATAATTTGGCTTCAGATTAAAAATATAACAAAAAAATCACACTGCAGAATATTCTTTCAAAACAATTCCCATCACAAGTTCACTTGGAAATTTCAAAGCAAGACCTCAACCTTTCCTACACTCAGTACGGAATCAGAGAAAGCCATGCAGAAGAGAAAGAATCAGTATTTCCTTTTCTCCTGTGGGAGCTCACGTTGCAGGATTTTAAAACACAGCTGGAGGAGCCAATAGATGATTTCTGGTGCAAGCTTTCCAGAATAGTACTTTAAACGAGACCTTGGGCAACACCTCTTCTTTCAAGGGAAACAAAAGGATTACTCAGATGCCTACACATGTGCTCCACTACCTTAAGGAAAACTGTACTTTTGTTCAGAAATGTCTTTTAGTTTTTATACTTTAAAAAAAGGTAAAACAACAGTACCAATGGGAGAACACAAGAAAGTGCTGCCATCTTCAGTAAAACTTCCATGCAGCAGCCAGGGCAAACCTGCCTTGGGCACAGAAGTTTTGGAGCTCAGCCAACACAATAGGGTGGACTTGTAGACTGAGAAACCCATCCACCCCATCTACCCACTTTTAGTCATCACAAACCTGCAGCTAAATAGCTGCCAGCATGGGAGTGGACCAGATAGAGCTTTTGAGCCAGAAACTCACACGATGCAATGGTTTGCCAATGAGAAAACCTGGAGAACACCCATATTCTGGCATTACTCCTGCATTCCTATCAGAAGAGGAAGAACAGTATCATTTTAATAAAGGAATCACCAACAGGAACCTGGGGATAAATTTCAATGGGCCAGCACTGATTGGGATTGTTCCCTCAGATATAGTTATAAGATTTTAGTGTAAACTACCATGAGAAAATTATGAGAACTTGCAGGTCTGTTAAGAAATTTCAGTCTTGCTTAGAGCATTGTTTTGTCCATACAGAGCAATCATTATCTCTATTTACTGATCATGAGGAAATGCAGTTCCTGAAGAGCATCTGTCTCCCAATTTGCAATTTTCATGCTCTTTCTGTGAATGATCCTATTGTTCAAACACATTTACATTTGTAAACACACAACATATGGTAAGGATGACATTTAACAGAGTTACTGCTTTCCTTGTGACCATGAAAGCCAGGCTGGTTGTCATCATTCCTGCACCACCAGCCTACCTTAAGCCTAACAAACCACAAAACCACATGCCAGTTCTGAGACAGCATGAAAGGAAATTGAACCTGTGGCAGTGAGAAGAGACCTAGGGCAGTAAGGCTGTAAAGCCTGTTGACAGAGCTAGAGTCTCTCAGAATGGCAGAGTGCGAGCAAAAGAGATGGAAACAGCAAATGGCTGGGTGCCACAGGAGCCTGAGTTGGGATTGGGTATTCACTGCCTGATCCCAGAAGGAAGGGGACCTGCAGTCACTACAGGAGGAGCCTAAAAGAGATCTCCAGGAATACCTAAGTAGCATGAGGTGAGACCCCCAACCCAGTCAGGACTGTGAAATCTGGACCCCCTATGCTGACATGCTGGAGTTATTTCCTGGGCTGATTCTCCCTCCCACAGGACACACAACTCATGCCCATCACGTCTCTCGCTAACATCAGTAACAGAATAACTGGTTCCAAGAAAATGGAATGAACCTGCCTGTGATATAAATGACACTCCCACTATAGCTGAATCTGTCAACAGCAGGTCTTAGCTCTCCAGACTGATCTAGACTGAACAGCTTTTTCAAACTCTGAACAGCTATCTAAACTGAATTTCCATGTTGCTTTTTTTTCTTCCAAGATAAAACAGGAAAATATGATTCTCGCAAAAGTAAATTAGACCAGCCACTGGGGAAGCAAAACTTGTACACTGAGTGATTGCTTTGGCTCCAAGCAAATTTAATCTTTTCCCATTTCTTCCTTTCCTCTTTTTTTTTTTCCCCTGGCATTAGGCAAAAGCTTCATATCTAACCACATTATTTCGATGGGCTTTGATCTAAGTTATGTTTTGACAATATAAGTTTAAAGTACCTGTTATGTAAAGGAGCACAGTCCATGCATATTCATGCCTGCAAACTATCTAGAGAATTCATTCAATTAAATACCCACTAGTTTTGACATAAGAACAAGTACTACCATTAAATTTCTATCAAGAAAGTATAAATCAATACAAAATTCTGTAAGAGAATCTAAGTAACCAAGATTTGCTGTCTTCCAGTAATGTAATGCTTTGTTTTCCCTCTTCAAATGACAGATGCCTGACAATTTAGGTTTTTCTTTGAGACTAAGAACCCTAATTTAATTTTATGTTTAAGTGGTCCTTAATTCCAGATTTTTCCATTCACATCAGAGTGGTTATCATGGTAAAAGGGACCCCAAAAAAACTGAGACAGAAAACATAGGTATACAAACACATTTTAAAAAATTACTAGTGTTGCTTTTTTCCTGCTGATTTTTTTTCTAAAGCTCCTTCTTTGCTCTGTTTGCCTTCTTACACAAGTCATTGATTTTTATCTGGTTTTACATTACCACATCCTAAAATATACTGTGAAACCTCTGAATGCCTGGTTCTTCCTAAAGCCATTCAGATTTTCAAGCCACAAAGAGGATACTCAGAGAAGGATATATTACCAGCAATATGTGTTACTTAAATACTGTTGGCAAGTTGGTGATATCTTGTTACTCACTATCACTTAACAGGCAAAGTGAGAAGACATACATTAAACCTTCATGCTTGTTGATTTTTAATTATTCAGCCATGTGCCTCTACTCCACTGCAGCTAGTACATCCTGTAACTCCTAAATAAAAACACTGTGAACTTCCATCTCCTTCTGGAAACACACTCTCCAGAGCTTACTCCTCCTCCTGCTGTGAGACTGGTAAACTCTTCCCAAGGGTCCAGGGTTTCCAGTTTGGCAGATGACATTGCTCTGTTCCCATCACAAAACCCACAATAAACACACTGTTAGTCTATACCTGTGCAGTAGGACAGACTTTTTCTGAAGTGCCTTTTATGAGCTACAAATTATACTTTGGTTAAACGGTGCCTTTGAAAACACTGGTAGCCAGGAATAAACCATGAAGATAGTCCTGACAGAGGATGGATAGTCCAAGAGCAATTGGCTGACCTTAGTTACACCCTAACTACTACAAGACCATTCTTTGCCAAGTGACATTCATGTCATTTTGCAACTGTCCAACCATCAGCTAATTCTTTCTTCTTGCACCTCACTACCATTATAATAATTTTAAAATATGGTTGTTTCTGTATTTTAAGACTGAGGAAATCAGTATTGCTAAGAGACTTAGGCATGACTCTCTCTACTGCTTGGAAGGAAAATGCTATGTGGCTCAGAGGCAGAAAGACAACCTGATAGCTGTCTATAATTAAACTTTTCTAGCCCTAAGTTGGGACAAGTAACAGATACACATACAATACCTATGCTCAGCTCATTTCCTTTGGACTTACTTTCACCAAATGCAAGAAACCTGACTGAAGGATTTGCAGTAATGGTGGTTGTATTTGTCCCTGGTGAGGAAAGGGGGCAAGGTATGGGGAAAATAACACCTATTTTTCAAAGCTCTTTCTACAGGCTTTCAACCCTAATGCACTATTCAACATGTACAAGAGAATCTTCTCTTCGTTCCAGGAAGTGCAGATAGGGGACTCTTGAGGGATTACTGCAGATAGGGGAATCTATCAGGCAAAAAGCAAGTATTAAAAAATGGTGTTTGAGTAACAAACATAGAAAAGTTTCTGAGGTATTCTGTCATGGAAAAAAAAAAAATCAGGATTATATATTTCACTCCATACATTCCCCACCTGCTGTAAATGCAGGATAACTAATGGGATTTGGGAGGCAATTTTATTCCATTGTTTCAGATTAAGACATTTTAAGCCCAGTACCCACTCCTTTATCTGCCCCGATGCACATCCTGCAATCTGATTCTATCTGTGCTCTTTCAACTGAATCATAAGTAGTATTTCCACATCCTCAACAATACTTTTGTTTCTGAAATAGACAGTTCCAACCATTTCATTAAAAAAAGAAACTAAACCCTTGCTATTTTTTCATTCAGGCAGACCAAAGTCTATAAAATGCATTCTGGAAACTGCCACACTGACCTCCAGACTATCCTGGGACCTTGAGTCATTGATGGCATCGCTGGAGTGGAGACAACCATGCTCACATCTGCTTGCAGGACAAACAAGCACAGTATATTGGACATTCCCAGGTGAAAGGTCTCCCCCTCAAACCACCTCTCACACCACCTGTGCAGGGTAATGAAGCAGAGGATTTGCAGGAAAAGACTCATCTTGAGGAGTGACACATTTGCAGTGAAGGGTTCCACTTTTCTGTGAAACAGCTTTGTCATTGTTTCCAAGTCCTTCAGAAACAACCAGGAGCCACGCAATGCTTGACAGTTACACATCAACAGCCCTGAGGATTTTTCCCATCCACTATCTTGGGAGAAATATCACTTTCTCATGCTGCAAGGAACAAACATAAGGCTCTAAAATGCTTCGTACTAAACAGACATTCCACCTTACTGCAGAGCAGACACATTCAAACGAGCAAAGAGAGCTCCGAGCACTGGCTTACCAGAATTTTTACCTCATTTGGCTAGAACACAGTTGTTCTGCTAATTGATACTCCTACCACAGTGTCAAACAAACAAATTGGATAAAACAGAGTTTGCCAGTATTTTGTCACATTCTGGGTTTCCTGGCAATAGTTACTGTCTGTATATCCTGGGGCACCAACAGATGTAAGGTCTGATAAAAGCTGCTTCCCCAGTTTCAGTCCAAGAAAAATGCAGGCTTTATTCTGAAATGTATGCACACACAGCAGATTAAAAAAAGACCATAATTAACCCTCTGCCCCCAGCCCACATTGGATTTCAAATTCTGAACAGATTTTTAAGCTTCTCCAGCCCACTCTGCATCTCTCACAGGCTACATGATCCTAGAAGAGGGGATAAAAGGGTCATTTTTTTCTGGAAAAGAGGCCAGAAGAATCCATCCATTCATTAGCTCCTCAAGAAAATAACATTGAAATAAATTTAGCTCAGGTGGACTCAGATGGCTAGTGCTTGATCAATCCATACTCAAAGGTGCTGCCACTGCGCACTACTCCAAAGTAAGCCATACGTGGCACACACAGACGCTTCAAACATTGAATAATATCTGAATGGGCTACAACAAACAGCACCAGACACGGTTTCTTTAAAAACTGTTCGTTGAAACTGAGGAGATTTATAAAATCCCACCAAATAGCAACAGTGGCCCACAAAACTTGGACAAGTTCTTTGGTCACCACACAAAGTCAGAACCAATCCCAGACCCAAACTACTCTTTTTTTGATGTTTGATTTCCTCAAGAACACCAGGAGATAGTGAGCATTAAAGATAAGCATCCAACAGTGTTTATTTCTCCTTCCAAGGTCAGGTCCTGATATATCTTGTGAAGGAAGGTGTCAGGCTACTTGCACCAGCTTAATTACTTTCTCCAGAAAGACTGATCTATTCTGTCTCTGGACCCAATGTGTATTTTTTACTCTCAACATTTCTGTTTAAAATAGCATTCTCTTATGCACATGCACTAAGTGGTAGACGTGTAAGTTTTTAAGTAACACAGCACAGAGGAAACACTCATTTGGAAAGTAAAACAATGGAAGGTTAACTTGATGCCTCTACTTGGTCAACAGCTATTCTGATTAAAAAACAGTGATTGTATCACAGCTCTCTTCTCACACAGATCTTGATCCAAGTCATTTACATTTCTTTTTACCATAGAATATCAGGGGTTTCAACTTTGCTTCATACATTCTCAGTTGTGACACTGAGGAAGTCAGGGTTCATCACTGCAGATAAAATATAGCAGGCTCCATCAAAAAAGTCAGGATTTGGACACTTAATGATTCTTCATACATGTTGACCCTAAGTTTTATTACAGGACCATTACTCTTGACCTATTGAAGTGCAAAAGACTTTAGCTTTACCAGGTGGTGTTTTTAGGCCACTTGGGCCCATGAAACTAAAGAGGGTGAGAGACAGGTGTGATGTATCAATTTGATGTCCAGCACTTACACAAAATTAATCTGAAATGCTTTTCAATCCTCTGTTCTCAGATTTTCTCTGCTTCCCAGCTCCCAGGGATTCATCTCTTATTGTATGCTGTGAACATAACTGCAGTGAGCCATTTCATTATAACAAGCTCATTTTGTAACCAACCACAACAGTAACAGCTGCTCATTCCAGAGCCAGCACAGACATGCTGCACCCAAGTGGCACACTGAGCACTGGCACTTCAGCTACCCAAATCAAAGGCAATAATAACAAAAGTATGTGTTGGGGAGATGCCAAGAAGGGTCTCACCTGATTCTGAGTGGTCCAGGATTGCAACAAACCCTGTTGTCCTTGACTGTAACAATGAACAAGAGATTTTTGTAGGGCATAATTTCAAATTAAGGTACAATGTGAAAAAATACTAAGTCTGCCCAAACTAGAACAGAAGAGTCCATGAAATACCACAGAAAACAGAGAGGCTGAAAAAGAATTTGGGGACTGCCTTCCCCATATATATACTCAGTACTAGCCACTCAATATATCTTAGCTACCCTAGAAGTCCAGCAAGGAAGCTGAAGGAACTTCTTGATGACTACGTTACAAAACAGGCACTCAGGAAGGATGAGGCCACAGTCAAGAAGCTCAGCACACTCTTTGGGTCAGTTGCTACTACTACAGAAGGTATTGGAGAGATCCCACACCTTATGCATTCATTGCAGCAGACAGCTCAGAGAAGCTGTATCAATTTAAAGCAAGGACACAGGCAGTATTAGACCAAACAGGCAGATTGGAGGTCACTGCATCACCAGGAGTGGATGGCATTTACCTGAGAGCTCTGGGGAAACTTAAGTGTGGAACTGCAGAACTTCTGGCTAAGGTTTGTGATGATAAACACAAAAAGCTACTTTGCTACAGCACTGTCAAAGGAGTCCAAAAAGAGCTCTAAAGAGCATTGTGAGGACAACGGAGGAGTAATTTCCAGAAAGAGTATGACTGGATAATAAATGATTCTATGAACCTTTTAGGCTAACAATCCCTTTTCAGGATGAAGAGTAAGCAGTGGAGCCTCTGGGGAGTCAGAGCTGAGACCTTTTCTACTCCATATCTTCCCCAGTGACCTGGAGAGTGGAGTGAACAGGTAAACCTCAGTTTGGGAATGCTACTAAACACTTGCAAAGAGTTGAATTCTATGCTGAAGAAAAGGAACTTTTAAAGGAGTTCAGGGAACCAACTGAGCAGACAAAAAACGTGACAGGACTGAAAACTGTAGTGAAAAGAAAGCATAAGAGGCTATTCTTCCACAGCGTAACATTCCTGTATGCTCACTGCTTGTGTACTGCATGCAGTTTTCATCTCAAGGATGCAGTTGAGTTAGAAACAGAATCACAGAAGGAGCATCAGAAGGAACCTCTCTGTCATCAAGTACAACTCCACTGCTCAAGCAGGCTCAGCTAGAGAAGGTCATCCAGGACCATGTCTGACTGGGTTTTAAATGTCTCCAAAAACAGAGACACCACAAATTCTCTGGGCAACCTGTTACAATTCTCACCACCCTCACAGCAAAAAATTGTTTTCTTGCATCGGATGAAATCTCATCTGTATTAATTTATGCCTGTTGTCTCTCAGCAATTAAACAATCAATGAGGGCATCCAGAGGATAAGTGCTTTACATGGAGTCACTACAGGCTGAGAGAGTAGAAGGCAAATGGGAAGTAGCTTCCCTGAGGTTTAATGTCATGAACATGATGAATGACCTTAATGAAAAACTGCTGCTACCATCTCTGGCTAGCCAAAAGACCAAAGCACCATCTAAGGATATGCTTCTATAGCTCTAGTGTCAATTAACATGTCACCTATGAACCATGGAACAATGACAACTCAAGGTGACAGCAAATTTTGTTGTTTCCCACTTGTCAAAAAAAACATATTACTCCAACTGCCTGTTCTCTCCACTGGTTCCATAAGTAAGTAAAATATTTTGTGTCTTTGAGAGTAACCCACTGGAGTAACTTCTGGCTTGCCAGGGGCAGAGTTCCAGGTGACTGACACCACAAACCACCCTATCCACACATAAAAAAGTTTCTCCCATAGAAGCAGGCACAGGGTACCTAAAGTAGTTTCTGGTCTGAACTACCATTACCTTCAAAAAACAATGAAGAGCTAAGTTAACAGGAAGTTCTTTAAAAAGTAGGAAAGCAAGTCTTCAGCCACCAGGGGAAAGAAAAATCATAGTTACATTACATAGCAATGAATTTTATTTAAAGAAAATTTTGTTAATACTAGCATTGTGAATCTTGTAAATTTTCCACTCCTTCATTTTCAGTGCTGAAGAAAGATACTGAACTATGTTTGTTTGTTAAATTCTCTGGATTAACTTTTCTACTTACTTATACAGTTGCATAACTGAAGGTGTAAATACCTCTAGAACAGACACCTCAGTAATTCCTGGAAATCTTACTACCTCTTATTTAGGCCAGCCTGATATTGATAGCACTTCAGCATTAAAGCTATACAAGTCCACAAAGTAACACACCCCAGCTGGGTCACTCCCAAAGTCAATGCTACCTGTCTTTGAATGCTGTAACAAAATTCTGGATGTGCTTTCTCCTTACATTCAGCCACGCCAGTATTGTACTATTCTGGCAGCAATGAGCTAACAGATGGTAATTCAGCAAAGCTTTTCCATGGAGGTCATTAATAACATCAAGTTCATTTGATACTTCAGTCACATCTATCCCTTTGGAAAGGCTACAGCAATCAATGTTTTTCCCTCATGCAAGAAAAACTGAGGGACTACAAGCCAGTTCTGTGCTCTTCTAACCCTTGGTTATTTTGAAACCGAGAATCTTCCTGATAAGTGAATTCTTGGACTTGCCTCCACATATTATTACTTAATGAAAGACCCCAAGAACTGTCATCAGAGCAAAAACAAAATGGCAGAATACTTAGGCTGGACCCATAGAGATTTTCTAATTGCACAGTCATTTCTAGTAAAATGTAAGAGTGTCTGAGATTAAAATGAAACATATTAGAGCTTCTACAATACAAATTTAGTAGAAGTTTGTTCTTAGTCACCAACTTCAGCCTCTCTTTTCTGCTCCAGGAATTTCTCACAAATTGCTAACTCTAGCTATAAATCAATATTAGTTTGCCTTTCATATCAGGAAAATAAGCAGAGATTAGTTCTGTGTATTTCCTTTAAGTGTTCACGAACTTGTCTCTTAAGTACTTCACACATAACACCCAGGGTCAATCACCCTGTTTTAAGGCACTGAATAGTACAGGTCTATTGCTCTTAAACAACTCACCAAAAATAAAACTGCTCAGATTTTATGGACAGTTCTGAGCAAGAAGGCACTTGTGATCTGTCCAAGACCACACAAAGTCAGTTGCAGAACTGGAAATACAATCTATCTTTTAGATTCCTGTTCCAGTATTATAACTGAAGACTTTTTCTTTCTGAAAAATCTTTCCTCTTTCACAAAACTTTTTTTTGACAAGATATTTCCCTTAGGAATGAAGAAATTTTCCTGACAAAGCTCCTTTGCAAAAACCTCTTAACTGCTGACAGTAAGCTTAAATGCACTTGCATTTTCCAACCAATCTGCTTTCAGCATAAAACAGCTCCACTGTCAAATATGCTCTGCTGCCAGTTTATGACAATACTTATCAAATTACCATTTATCTGAAAAAATTCAAAAAGCTTCAGCCCAGTCAAGTAAAGAGACATCTTGAACCCAGAAAATGCAGAATTACTTGAAGGAGCTTGAAAACATACAGTTGGCTTGGAGAACTTGTATTTTACTACCTTAATTTTGACAGGCACACAGTTTTTCATGAAGGCTTTCTCTCAACAGGCTTGACCCTGCAAGACAAGTGCTGCCTCTCCAATCTTGCAGTTGTTATACTCTGACTATTATCTAGGTACACTGCACAGCAATTCAAGCCTGGAGTTATTTTTTAAGTATTTACTCAAGCTGACTCTACTCATTAATTCCATAACTAAGGTTGATTTTTGGTTAACATGAGAAATACAGGTCAAGAAGAAAGAAAATTCACTCCTTTTGTATTCTCTTCTCTCATTTATTGGGCCACTTGGGATTAAATTTGGTCTTGTGTCAACTCCTTTCTGATGGTAGCCCAGGATTCTTTGAACAGATTACAGACTTTTCCTCCTGAAGGCTTCCCACCTCACTCATGTTGAGACCCACCAGGTCAGAGGGTAAAGTGAAGCAGCCATGCTGCTCTGTCAACTTTGTCTCTTCCTATTGGCCTGCCCTGGACTTTCCAGGCAAGGTCAAGCTTTTTATTCTCTCTGTTATTTTTGTACTTTTATCACCTCTATTCTTTTGTTCTCCTTGAGAAACATGCATTTCCTCCTACATTCCTCTCACTGAAAACAGAGGGCAAAACAGAATTGCTCCAGTTCTATTCACCCCTTTTTTTTTTGTCAAAAATAGTTGCCAAAGTTCAGTGCTCCTCACTGTCTCTGGTTTGGTGCCTCTGTGTGAATAAACTCACCAGCCAAGCAGCATAACAGAAGTATTTCAGATTAGCTGCTTCACACATATCTACCCCACTTTAGGCTGTGCACATCCAGAGTCCCCAGGGTGTCACAATACTTTCTAACAACATTCCTTGACTTTCACTCACACTCATGCATAACCCTGACATTGCACAAGAGCTCAGTCAAGCAGTGCCTTGGAGAGCCACTGTCCAGTAACAGGTGACAGCACAAAAATACTTTTCTTTATCTTGATCCAAAAAAACCAGCTACACAATTACAATCTCCATACTTAAATCTAAAATATTTCAGCCCCCTTAAAACACTATTTCATAGCATAAAGTTAGATTCATAAAAGCCCAGTTATGGGCTCAAAACTCAAGATAAACAGTAACAGTGTTACTCAAGATAAACAGTGTTATTGCAACAAGTAAGTAACACTAATTTTCATTCGGTTCTTTGTTCACAGAGACCAAGAACTGAATGTGAAGAGAAAAAAAGAGCCATTTTTCTGCTTTGAGAAGACCTCTGTAGACCAGGGCTGCATAGAAGTGCAGCAGTGAGGGTGAGAGAGAGAGATAAAGATCAATCTGTAACTATGTGAAGGTACTAAAAATACTACAGTGAGAAGAATGAGGAGGAAGAGGATAAAAGTCTTCCTACTACCCTTAGTGCAGAGCAGCTAAGCAGCAGCACAGTGAATGTTGGCAGCCATTGGGCTTCCCAGAGAAGAGAACAAGCTGTCCAAGCACTGCCAGTCCTCACAGCAAAAGTGTGTCACTCCCCCATCCTCTTTGCAGGTTAAAAAAATCAACAGCAGCACACAAGATACCAAGGTCACAAAAGATCCTGAGACATGACTTTACAGTGGCTGGAACATTCCATCTGAGCCAGAAACAGTGATTGTGACAGCTACTTCCTGCAACACAGCACTTCCCCTTCCCTCTGGTCCCAAATTATTTTGGGTTTTGGTTTTTTTCTAGCCAATTCACCCAAAAGCCAAGAATCCACTGACATGTTTGTAAGAATTTAAGATCTACCTCTTCTGTCTTTTCTGAGACAGAAGAAACAAGGCAATACAGATGAGTTTCAGCTTGGTCTTATCAACTGTTATTCAGTGCTTACATAAATGTTAAAGGGAAAATATTTTAGGAACTAATGTCTCAAAACACTTTCAAACATCTTCAAAACATATTACTCTTACTAGTAGCTACTGCAATAAGCATTTCATCTTACGTTCATTTAAGCAGATCTTAAGGGCATAAATACACCTAATTAGGCTTTCTGATATTCAGAGAGTTTGCTTTGCCAACACAAAGGCAAAAATTATCTAGAAAAAATTTCAAAATGTTCCTCCTCCAGACTGCCTCATACTGGGGGGCTGCAATTGGGGATATCATCAGGACAAAGACAATACTTTACAGAGCTGAAAATCCCTGTAGCTCTCCCAACAGAAACTATCAGGAAGCAGACTGTCATTCCTGCTTGACTGCTGTAGAGAAACAAGGAAAACAGAATGCAATTTACAACCTATTCAAATTGCATCCATTTATTTCAAAATGTAATTTAACCCCAGGGAACCAGGGGAAACCAGAAGTGCCTCAGAAAGAAGGATAATGGGTCAACCTATAAGACAGAGTTTCACCTGGCTCCCAGACACTTCCATGGGGTATGACTGATTCCAAGCTGTCCTTTCTCAGAAATACACATGATATAAAAGAGAACACAAAGAATGGAAAAATATCAAATGCCTAAATATCCTTTCAAAATGTTAGAGCATTCCAGTTCATTTTGTTTGGGGTTTTTTGTCTTTTTTTTTTTTTGTGTCGCATGCAGCAAATCCATTCAAAGAACTCTTGGCTAAAAAGGTCATTTAATTCTAAAACCTACAGCCTCACAGGTTAGTCTGTTCCTTCCTTCCTTCCCAGCATATCAGAGAGACCACTCTTGCCATCATGACAGGGCTGCACTTTGTTTAAACACATTTATGGCAAGAAGCAGCTTCTCTCTTGGCTGGCACAGTGAACTATGAAACAATTAGTGGGAAGTGATGAAATGTTATCAAGATAATAGTCTCTTGCTACTACAGCTGTATTTGTTATTTCAGAGTATCTGAACCACCCTAGTAGGTATTAAAGGAAAGTAACAGAAGAGGCCTTGCAGTGGGGTGTGCATGATAAAAACACACTCTACATAGCTGTTCAATGAAAAAAAGTTTGGTAGCTAAAAAAGACAACCTGTTCTTTTGGTTCTTTGGCATTGATGTCAATTTTTGCTCCCAAAAGCACAAAGTCAAACAGGCACAGGGAAAATGGAGGGACTCTTGTGATTCACATCCCATAGTACCTTATTAAATGTGGCCTGTGATGCAAGCACCAGGAACAGAAGTCACAATATCAACTGGAACAGAAGTCACAATATCAACTGCACTTTCTGGGGCTACAAGCAACACAATCCAAACGCCACCTCCTCAGTAACAGTACAGGACTCTCAGCGGCTGAAAAGTAAGAGCTTCTAAAACTGTGGTGCTGCTGATAGACTGACCCCTCCAGTGTCCTCAGCTCCACAATCAATCCTTTATTACACTCCAAAATACACCTAGAGTCCTTGGATGTTTTGAGGGGTGCTGATAATTTTAAAAAATTACAGAGTTGGTCAAATATCCAGACAGGAGTCAACATGATGTTTCAGTCTATCAGTGATCTTACAACCACAGAAGCACTTCTAAACAGCTGGCACAGCTTTGGCCCAAAGCATAACATCAGAAAAAGCCCTGAGAAAGGGCTCCATAGGCAGTTGAGGCGATTAATTATGCTTTCTGGCTTTAGGTTAGCTTTTCAATGCCAGGTTAGTAATACCTAGAAATATATCCATGTTAATCTATGTTAGGTTAGCAATTACCAACCACACAGGGAGCTCAAGGGATGCCTACAGAACTGGAAGTATTTTCAGTCCTCTTTCCAAAAGCTGTTACAAATGCTCTCTACATTCTCTGAAACACAGTTCTCACAGCAATAAGAAAACTATCATAAAACCATAGGATAAAATACCTTAGCCTTGTGGGGTGAATTACATTTTGAACAGGTTGGTTTTTTGTTTTTTTTAGAAAGAAACGCAGCATTGAGTCAAACCAAAGTTATACTGCAGTGTCTATAATGAGGTTTCCTTTGCTATCAGAAGCAAAGGTCATCATGTTGATATTCCATGAAAGTCTGTAGCTTTCAAGACATTTTGAATAATGTAAGAATATGTCTGCATTTGCAGAAGTCTCCTCAAAATACCTAATGACATTGTCAGCAGGAGGAGGTTAGTCAACATTTCTAACATCTACACAAAGGTCAAAGCAAATAAAATAACTTGGAGTGCTGAGCCCAAGGGCACTCTCTAAAATACAGTTTGAACCCAATCCATCAATATGTACTTTTTCTTTTCTATTACCCACATAATCACCAGCCCTGTCTCACCATAAATCTGTTGTTCAGGAAGTGTTCAAAAATGTCACAGTATTGGCCATCTATGTCAATTGCCCAAGAGTGATTTATTAAAATGTTTGGCTAAACAGGTCACCATCCCAATGGCACATAATAAATCAGGAAGCACTTGACAATATTGCTGTTACAATAGGTGTGACTGACAGTGCTGGCAACTATTAAAATTACCAGGTATTTCCATGAGAACTCCCTGTTTTCAGTTACTTGCAGCTTTGACAAGCTGTTCAAGCAGAAGTTTTCCGTGAGAGAATTCAGCATTTTTATTTTGTTTAATGGAAATTTTAGCCAAAACAGGTCACTTCTTGTGAACGCAGGCCAGGGTACAATATGTTTTATTTCTGTTAAGAAAAAGACAAGAATATAGTTTGCTAGAAGATCCAGCACTCTGATGCTCTCAAGAAGCCATCTTGACACTCAACAAGGATGGTCTGCATTTACGGCTGCGATTCCAGCTACCCAAACATCACCTTAGATAAGGTCACGTTGACAGGTGGAGAAAAAAATATTTTCACTGGAGCTTGTTAGGAGTTACAAGCACCATAATAATACCATCTGTATCCCACATGTGCCTGCTGATGGAGCAGTTCTGTTGCCTTACAGGTGCAGCTCCCAGCTGCTTCAGGCCAGCCTGAGCCAAGGGACAGATTAAAGACTGAGCCTGGAAAGGGGAAGCTTCTTTTGTCAGATTTTAAAGAAACAGAGCTACAAAAAGAGAGAAAGCAAGAAGGAGGTCTGAAATGTTGCTAGCAGAAACACCCATCAGAGGGATCAGGCTAGAAAGACACTGATCCAGGACTGTTGTAGGTGACCTTGCAAGGAGGCTAAGAAGCTATTGAGGACTTTAAGGAACCATTTTTTGCTGTCATTTCTGAAGTAAGCTCATCAGGACTGCAGATGCATGATTAAGAGATTAAGTTTTTGTTATAAATTCAAACAGAAATTTGATTTGCTGGCCCCTCTGCACAGGGATCATCATCATCTGCTCCCTGTACCTCACACCCAGAATGGCAAATGATTCACAAGCAGGACCTTCATTGAATATGTAGTTATTGATTAAAATAAAATCATATTAAATCCTTCAGAAAGCTGAGGTATCAAATCAGAAACTGAGAATGAAAATGTCCACTTAATAATAAACAATTAAAACAAAAAGTGCATTTAGACTGACCACATCAGCAATCCTAGACATATCAACCCCAAAGCACCCAGACAAACTAACAATCAGCTACAGTGCAAGAAGGGAAATGTACTAATTCACTAGTTCAGCCCTCAGAAAACAACCTCCGAAAAATAAAGTCTATACTCAAATAGATCTACCATTGCAGAGGAAAAAGCATCTCCCAAAGCTTATTTATAAAGTGCCCCAGTCTCTGCTTGTGGAAGCAGTAAAAGCCCATTAGTGACACTGCTCAAATACACACAGGCAGCTCCAAATTGCATTGACATGACAGCTGCCTTCCCACAACCAACCACCCAGCTAGGAGATGTGAAGAAGCTCCCAGCCATTTTTAAAACACCCTAAGAGGAACCAAAAGCATTCTACAGAAAAACTATTACCTCTAGATTTAAAGTACTAATTAGAACCATCTTAACACAAATGCTGAATAGCATTGAAGAACTTGTATATGGACTCCTTACAAGGATCCAGTGATTTGTGGCAGATCTGAATGGCTCATGCCTGAGGATGGACCTCTCCAATGCTACACTGCAACTGCAGCACTGTAGTTCTCTCATGTTTCTAGAGCTGATTGCAAAAACCTTCATTGCCCACAAGCAAAACATTTTACAACTGCAGAAACACACACTTCAAATATATAGGAAGAAAATATTCTATTACACTTAAGGGACATGTAGAACAAACCAGTTTAAACAACCTGTCAAATATTAAGAGGCTGAGGAGCTGCTATAATTTAGACAATAATTTTCAAAGTACATTCAACATCAACAGAAATGCACAGATTCCAAAAATCAAAGTAAAGAAAATGTCTTCAGAGCCCCTCTGATGATACTAGCTCTCAAATTTGTCTTTAAATTAGGATTTTGAACAAAAAACCTCCCTCTTCCCTTCCCATTACAGAAAAGAGCGAACCCATGTTTCTGCATTCTAGGCACTGGTATGCAATTTCATGGAATGAGAATTTCGTCTACACTGAAAATGAAAAGATTAACTTGTGTTGTATTTGTAGTGGTGTATTTGTAAGTGTCAGACAACAAGGTATTGATAGTCAGGTATCAAATAAAGAGATGCATAGTTAAACAAACATCTCAAGTCTCAGGTAAGTCTCAGGTACTTACTAAAACCACATTTCAACACCATAAAAACCTGTGGACTTAGCTCCATTTTTCTCTCCCAAGTGTAACCAAATACAGTCTTGACTTTTCCCTTTAATCTCGAAGTCAAGACAAAACTGCAGTTGCCAATTTTTTGGCAACCAATCCAATCCTGATACCACGCCCTTCTGTGAAATCCAGTCAATCAATTTATTCAGCACAGGATACATTCTTGGGCTTCTCTGAATCAAAATACTAAAGCACTTCGGTTCTCTTATTTGGTTAGGTTATACTTACCTAAAACTACAAACTATCAAAATTCATACCATGCTTGCTACACTCTATTGAAAATAGCCTCACTTTGCATATGTGTCCAGGAATCTGTCATTAAGACACCCCAGTTGTTAGGAGTCAGACACAACATGTTAATGAAAAACTGTGTGAAAAGATAACACTGTGAACAAGCCCCACTTCACACTACACTAGAAGGAGCATTTTAATCAAGTTCCAGATGGGATTTAAACTGAAAAAGTAATTGCAGGCACTTATCAGCATTTCTCCCACCCTTCCTCCTTCTCCTCTCCTCTTACGTTAGATTAGAATTTGCAGAGAACACATCATGGCAGAGCATAGAAAACAGGACAAGAACTTCAGCCTAACTGAAACCTTTTGGTGACCACCACTGGCCCAAAAACAGAGCACACCCAGAGGTGGCCATGCACCTCTTGCTCACTGAAAGACGAAGGTAATGAACTTCCATTCTCAGCCTTTTCTAACCTACACTGCCCTTTAAAAGGAACATTGCTACCTGCCAGAGCCTTGCTTTCTGGCATGGGTTGCCTGCACAACTAAAAAATTCACATGGATCAAAAGGGATCTGTTTAAGTAACAATAAAACCTCCCTTTTGGGAGCTTCTCTAACATCCTCAAGGGAATGACTCTCTTCTTAAAAATAACTGATACACAAAAGCAGACATTAAATGACATTATCTGATATCACGCATTTACATGCACAAAGCACAAACAATATTAAAGGCAAGAGCATGGAACAGTTTTACTGTCTTTCATTTAAGCAGAGTGACCCTGCTTCAATGATGTATACATAAAAATGGATGAGTTTTCCCTTTCTTTTCCTCAGGATCTGAGGCTGCCATCTTGACAGAGTCCTATCAACATACAAGCTCTGCTTCTGCAGTGTTACACCTGTCTTTTCCATACTATATACACTGCCCCTTGTTCTTGGATAAATGTGGGCTATTTCCTTCTCTGGAGGACCCATTCTGCATCCTTTACACATATTGCAAAACCATTCTTTCTTGTTCCACACACAGGTAACCAACACCCACCCTTCTGAAGCCATGAATGGCCATTCACTGCACACAAGTTTTTTTCAGGTAGCCACAGAAGTAGGCTTATTTCCTACTGAATGGAAAAAATTACTCCATTTCAGAAGAAAGGCTAGTTCTTGCTAAAGATCCTGCATGTATTTCCTTCCTTGCGTCTGTCAGGAGCTGACTACCCAGTATACCATACAGACCTGCAAAAACATTTTACTTTACTTTTCTTAAAATTCATGTCAAGTCATGCACTAGTATACAAATGAAAATTACCCTCATTTGTGCTACTGATGCAAAAGATTTCTCAGGGATTTGGAGACAGGAAAACTGTATTAGTACCTAACATTTTCTTTAGAGCCACATAAATTCTATAATCATCATCAGTAAGTTAAAATTGTAATTAGAAATTATTGGCGTATTTGTTTTCTTATGGACACATTAAAACAGATGAGTTTGTTAAATGTTATTTAGCATTAATATTGCTATCAGGGCTGCTTAATAGTCAAAGCATATATTCAAAAATATTCACACTCCATTTTAAACATTCTTGTTCATGTTCAAATGAAAAGCTGTTTAGAAAATGATGCTTCAGTTACAATAAAAAAAAAAAACCCAAATCTCTAAGGTTGCATTTCATATTTGAATAGCCACCTGGAGCCATCAACCTCTTTGCCAGTGGCTGTTGTGTTACTCACACAGTACCCAGAAACTGAGTTAGTGTTCAGAAAATCACCCTTTACAGTTTAATGTGCATATGAATAACGCAATAATAAAGGATTATCTAATTTTACTTTTTTTTGCCATCAAGCCTCCACCTTTATCTGAATTTCAGAGATTAAGAAAGAATCCACCATGTTATATGCTGCTATGTGTTGTGTAGCTGTCCCATTTTCACGCAGACACACAGAGAAAAGACCACCTTACAGCAGAGTCCAGAACTCATGTCAGCAAGATACCAGCATCCTCTCAAGTATAACACAAACATCAATAACGATATTTTTCTGTGTGGAAAACCTCTTATTACTGAGTGTTTAGGAAAAGATGGTTGCACAGTGCCTTTGCTGTGCCAAGCTGCCCATGAAATTTCTCTGCAGGACCTGCTCTCTCTACATACAAGACTTGGAAGGTTCACCTGGTTCTCATCGCAAGCTGCCTTGCGCAAGCCAAGACTAGTTCCTATTAGCCTTTAATTCCAAGAATATTTATTCTTAGATGGCATGGATGATCATGGGACAGACAATAACTTTTACTTGGTTTCTTTTCCTTCCTCCTTCCCATCCAACACTTCCAGTGCTGTATGTCAATTTGTTTCACTGAGGGATCCATGCGGAGTGATAATCCTCTGCCCTAACACATTTCCTTCAGCCTCCAAATAAACTGTACTTTTATTTACTCTTCTTCTGATTGCCAAAAGAATTACTCTTGTTCTTCACTGTCACACACTCTGAGGAAGTTGTGGCACTACAAGATTGACACCAAATAATTGCTCCAGTGATCTGCTACTTTAGTGACTTGGATTCCACGACTCATTTTTACCCCTCAGTTTTAGGAAAGCAACAGAGAATAGCTATCTGAAAAGTACTACTCCTGTTTCACAGTTTTTCAGTTATTTAATGTCAGGTTCCCTCCCCACTCTGCCAGAAACATGCTGCTAGGTTAGCTACAGAACGCACATGAATTATTTCCAACTGGAGAGATAAACAAGGAGTGATACTGCTCAGCAGGACTTTTCTCCCATGTGCAGTTACAGTGTTTGGAGACTATTCAAATGTCTGAGAAGATACTGGACTGTTTCAGATAGTGATAGACTTATCTATAGTTCCAGCCAAGCATTATTTGAGAACCTTTTTTTAATTTGTTTTTAAGAACTGAAGACATGAATATTAATTAGCCCTAAGAAACTACCAGCCTCATGTGTCAGGGGAAAACAGCATAATGTGGTTTTCTCAAGTATCTGGAAGGATCAGATTCTTTTCCTTATTTACTGTGTTTATTACGGTAAAGTTTTCTGACCTGCTATAAAAGATACAAACAGTTTTTCAGAATGCCCCATGCAACAGGGATATAAATCAACTCTTTATATGTCTCTATTATGAAACAATAAAGTATGTGATGCTTCTAAAAAAAAAAGTACAAGACAGCATCTCCCCTTAATTATCATCTCCTGCCCTGGGCTATCTTTTACCATAACTACTTTTTCCAAATTCATCCAGGAAAACTCTGTCCTGCTAGGATGACAAAAGTCTCACCAAAAAAAAAAATCTTTATTAAACTGCAGGGCAGAGGTAGAGTACCTCCTTGTAAAAAGGAAATACGGATTAAGCAAACTGTCAACAACCTGATTACATAACAGAACAGATTACTCACACAAGAGCAGAAAATCTTGCATTCCTGTACTTTTGCTTAGGCTTTCCCACATAGCCCTCTGCAGAACACATTCATTATAAACCCACTGAAAAACAGCAAATCTGTATTAACTGAACATGAAACCAGAACTGCAAAATTCAAGAGGTGAAAAACCAGGGCTGAAAACTTAACCCTGCTTCTTTGGATGCCCACATCACAAGGAAGAATGACCATATGAGAGGGCATTAAAATGTGGTCAGAGCAGAAGGCCAGTCACACATCTCCTTTCTTGGTTCTATAGAATCACTGAACAGCTCCCAGTCAGATCTATGGTCCAATTCATCCCATGTGCACTCAGCAGTAAGGAACCACAGATTTCCATCAAATCCTGTCATTCTTCCACGCCTCAGTAACAATGGACAAAGGAGTTCATCTCTTCTCGGTTTCTGGCTTCTCACACAGGTGTACAGACAATGGCAGTCATTTTCTTTTAGATTCTAGTCTGACACACTCATTTTACCTTTGTGCTCTGACATTTTAACTCCAGGATCTCCATCTGTTCCTCCTCTTCCTTACTAGGCTAAAAAAAATCTCTGTTTTATTAATGTATCTGTCTGACCTAAATTCTCCCCAACACCTGTCTGCCTTTCTTAGCTCCAAATTTAAAGAACTCCCAATTACTGTTTTTTCTGCCAAAAGTTGTACCTTGGTGAAATGAGAAGTCACCCAAATTTGACAGGCAACAGTATGAAGCAAAATCTTACAGATCTGTCTTTTAAAACAAATGCAATTCTACTTTTTCAAAATTAGAAGTATTTTTGATAAGCATATTTTTATTACTTCAAATGTTCACCTCCTCAACCTCAAACAGCATTTTAAAATATTTGCGTAAGAAAAAACTGTAGAAGTCAGCAGAAAATAAGCAGGGTGACTTTACAGACAAGTTCCTAACAGGAAGAATAATTGTCATTTAAAGCCAAATAGTTTATAAAAGCATCAGTCCAACAATAAATACTTTGACTTCACCAATTTAGATAAAAGGTAATGTCTATGTTGGCATTAGGTCATCTCTTCCTTGATCAGTTTTCTACCTTTGGAAAAGTCATGTGAGTGACCCTACCCCTTCATTTCCTTCATTTGCAGATGCTGTACTCTTTTTCCTCCCTCCCTATTCGATAGCAGCGCAGACTAGAACTTCAAGATGTCAAAGGCTCTGGTTACAGACAGTTACCCTAAGTAACACAGCTGTGACTGGGTTGCTTTCTGAAACAAAAAAAAAGGCTCAAGTTTTCTTTGATGGAGAATCTGCTAACACAAAGAAGAGGAGAATTTCCAGCCAGACATATTGCATATAATAGCAGCACAAAGAGCCAGATTCTGTAAGCAAAAACACTTCCCAACACACCACTAAATATAACACCAAAGCAATAAAACATTGCATTGAAGTGCTAAGCACTGAGGCAGCAAATACCTCCCTCATGATCAGTACTCTAGCTCTGTATCATTTGACAGTCTCAAAACTCAGAACATGTTAATGGGTCATAAATACCCAGCTGCTCAGGGACAGATACTTTGCCTTGTGTGCAAGCTGTTTCTACAAATGTCCAAAAAAAATGTATGAAGGCCCACTAAAATTCCTGGGAAATAACAGTGCACAAAGCTATTTGCCATCTACTCAGAGGGTGGAAGGAGGTCAAATTCAAACCATCACCAGAGAGAAGCAAAGGAGAAGTGCCTGGAAGTACTTTGAGGGAGAAGGGAAAAGCTCAAAGTCCTGCAAAGATAAACAAGAAGCAAGGGAAAATGCAGAGGTGAGGTTAAAGATCCTGCTGATCTGCTAAGTGACTAGCAGCAAGGTGGGGAGAAAAGAAAATGAAAACTTATATGGGACTCTTCAGGTTCTCTCCACGATTAGGATCACAGCTCTGCACACACAGCTCCAGAGGTCACTGGTTGCTCTTTCCTTACAATGCTTGCTTCAGTAGTATTCTGGAGTCTCTTGTGAAAGATATCACCCAAACATATACAAAGAAATGACAACTTTGATATTCTTAAGGCAGAACACAACAATATGACAGAACTGATATTGAAATCTAATTTTTTAAGCATACTCTCTGTATGCAGTCCTCCAGTATGGTTTAAGAATATTTGAAAGTTGAGGTTAGAGGTGCTGACTCACAGGTTTTTGTCATATAATTGATAGTGAATTGTTTTAAATAAATGTAATAATGAACTGCAAAGTAAGACTTCCTACTCTCCTTGCCTTTATAAAACAATCCTTATCACTAACAGAGGCTGCTATAAGTCATACCTTTACTATTAAAGACATAAATGCTAATACATATACAAGGCTTTTTAAAAAGCCACTGTTTCCTAAAGCGTTAGAGGAAAAAAAACCAAAACACAAAACAAACAAACAAAACCCAAACACCACCAACCCATGAAGATTCATGAACATTTCATTCTTGTGAAACTACAAATGTCAGAGTGAGGAAATTAATTTTGCCCTACTATCCAAGTCAAAATCATTTGACTATCACAGCAAATAGTGAATATAACTCTTCCACTGTTAATATCTTTCTGCATCCTCTGTAATGGATCATGGGAACATATCAGCTTTGAAAAAAAATTCAAGAAATATATTGTTTTTTTCTACATTCAACAATGCAAGCCTGCTTACTAAAACCTTGTACTTAAACTCCATTCAGTAAGTAGTCAGGAGAGCAGAAACTGAATTAACAAATGCCTTTAAGCATTAAATACTTGTAATTAAAAGTAGAAAAGTAAGTCACATAAATAATTCCTGAAAACTGGGTTGGTTTTTTTTTAAAAAAAAACAACCTCTGAGTTTTTCTGCTTAAGCATCTTCCTCTCAGTCTGACTTTCCTAGAATTTAAACATCTTATTCCAAAACATCAGGTTATGCCCCTCATATAAATGCCTTCTGCAACTTTAGCACTACCATACCTCAGGTAAGATGGAATGCAACCAAGACCAACATCTAACAAGGACAATTGTGCTTGATCAGTCTAAGATAGCTGTATAAGTTCACCAATAAAACAGAAAATAAAGGAGAACTAGATGACATTTGGTGATGCAAGATTAATTGAGTTTATCCTTGGCCCTTGCAGATGGCAAAACAAAATAAAAATGCAAACAGTAAGCTATTTGGGTATAAGAGATGGCATAACATGAATATGGTTATCCCCACCACAGTTTGATTGTTATGCCTGAGGTATGAAAGTAAATTTATATAGCTGAATGGTTTAAAATGCTAGCCATTGACAAAGATTGGGACTTTACTCTTTGCTGAATCAAATAACTATGAAATTTACTTGACAACATATTTGTGTGACTGATGAATGTGCTGGAAAAGGGAACTCTATTCACTCATCCCACAGAATAAAAGGAACAAATAAAATCAAAGCATTCCTTAGTCATTCTCAACATTATGAAGAAGCCACAGAAATGACAAACACTGAAGACAGCAAGTCAGACATTTCATACAGATGGTTGCAATGACTGCAACCACATGTCCTCAGAGAGCAACAAAATATACCTAAGGAGCTGACAGCAGAGCACCCCACACAACCTGCAGTAGGTACAGGAGCCTTAAAGTTCTCCTAAGTGTAACTAGAACTAGGTACCACTAAAGATCTTTAAGTGTCAGAGCAGATAAGAGTGCAAGATGAGACAGCAACAAATACTTCTAGTGCAGCCATCTAAAAAGGCCTGGCAAAACAAAACGTTGTCATTTTCCTGTTGTTGCACGGACAAGAAGAAATAGCACATGACCAAAAATTTGCTTCTAAGAGTGCAAATTAACATTTTTTTATGGTGAACCCTACCACTAAAGGTACATTACCTTGAGTTACTAAACAAATCAGCGATTCTAGAATAATTTTGTCCTCCAAAGGGCTCCCCCACATTTAAACAGATCTATAGATACAGATAAATACCCTTTTGCCTGTAAGGCACCTCTGTATATTCAGTAGGTTCAGTCTGACATTTCTCATCTTGCATTTTGGAGCAAAAAGCAGGGCTTATTCAAGAAAGCTGATGGGTATGAAAAAAAACACACCTCCTTGACATGAGAGCCAAAGCTTTTCATTTCAGCACTCAAGTGTTTTTATTCAGCTGAGACTCTGGGAATGCTAAATACTGTGGCCCTCATAGATGTTATTCCTGTATTAACTGTACTACACTAGAAGTACAGATAGATACTGGCATTAACAGGGACTAGGCTTGCTCAGGCACCAGAGACCATGAAATCTTATCAGTCTGCTGCTTTATCTAAGTCAATTAGCTTTGTTGAGAGGCAAAGTTTATTAGCTCAAAGTAATGCTGTGCTTACAACACCAAATTGCTTCTAAAACTTCACGTTGTATCTGCAGAGAACTGACAACCTGCATGAATATAAATCTACTCGAGAAGCACAATGCTACAAGATTTAGGGTGACCTCAGAGGATACTCACAATCATAACTATCTTCAAAGTAAACACACACCAAGACTGCAAAGAGGCTGACAACAAGACAAAAAATGGAGTTGGCTTTAGACTAATGAAATGGCAAGGAGCTACCTGCAGACAGTCTCCACAGGAAAAAAAAAATCTCTTTGTTTCCAGTTTTTTTTTTTTTGGCAGCAAAGTCGTTATATGCATATACTCACATACAACCCAACAGGCACAGATTAAGACAGCTAAATATTTAAACCTGATAGGTAGCTAATGCTTGCACCTTCTTAAAGGGTTTGCAGGTTTTTCTGTCCTCTAAAAGTTAAGAGAAATGTATGAATTTTTCCTTCTCTACTCCATGACTTCTACCAAGCAGTGACATTCAAAGGTGACCTGAAGAGACTTGATGTATTTCTTGTAACTGTGAATGCTAGACTGTATTAATGACAAGGCCTTTCATTGATTTACTGTAGCTTACTAAATAACACAGAATGAATGTATGGCACATGAGGCTTTGCACACAACAGCAAACAGGATTCAAAATGTCTGCAAGAGCCGATTTTAAGAGAGAAAAAATGAAAAGGAGCAAGAGTTCTCACTCCCTTCTCTTGCCAGTCCTTACTTCAAATAAATATATTTTACATACTTACAAAGGAACAACACATAACAGATTATATCCTTTGAATTATCTCTTTTTTAACTATTATTAAATAACAATTGTAACTAAAGAATAATTTCTTAATGCCTCATACTGCATTCTACAGACAGGAGTGTGAGATGACACTACCTATGAGCTCAGCAGAGAAGAGCTACAAGCATTTCTTGAGTTTTAGTAAGCCTTACACGATTTAATGCCATATGTTTCTCACAAAACAGTTTTTGAATTACTGCAATGAGTACCTTTTTATAACCCAGATTTAGATGAGAAAAGTGTTAGGTGGCTCAGATGGCTAAATAAATAAATCTTGTTTACTGCTTCTATACATATGTGACCATCTTGTCACACAACTTCTCTTGCCTCTTTTCCTTGACCTTCAGCTGCTCTGTGACATTCTTCTGAGCTCCAGGCATCCTCCTGCTTCTGAAGGTGGAACATGTAACCTTGGAAATAAGGCCTAAGGACAAAGAAGCCCTACATCTTAGTGTTTTTCTGCAGCTTTCTTTAAAATATATGTAAAGCAGGAAGAAAAACCAGCCACCTTTGTGTTTTGAAAAACATCACACCTGACCCAAAGCATCAAGAAGGAATCATTTTCCCTCTGATTAAAGTCAAGGACCCTAAATTCAAGAAAATAAAAATGGAACACTTCTTTCATGCAAGAGCCCTGAAAGCATTTTTGCTACAACTCCAATTATTCTCTGATTTAAAAAAATGCTGCTATTGGCCACTCCATATTTAAATTGTAATTCACAGCCTCTTGCCTCCTAAAGTTTTTGTTACACATCTGTACTAGTTCAAAAATATCAGATCTGGAATCAAGGCATGCAATACGTGATTTGTGCTACAGCAGACATAGGACAGCTGCCACAATTCCAGTCTGTTATAGAGGGCTTTGCCTGCATTTATATTGCATTATTACCTTCTGTCATGAGAATCTGGTTGAATATCTTATCCAGGCTCTAACACATCTTCAGTTGCTCCCCAAAGAATAACATTAACAATCCATTCCACAACATCTGTCAGCCTCATAGACTGGAATGACCATGTTTTCAACACTCAGCTTTGCAATCACATCTGCTGGAAACAGCTGTCTGAACTGAAAGCCATTGCTTGTTTTCTGAAGAGCACCTTAGGACTTCTCAAATCTTCTCAAGAGAGCAGAAAACTACTGATGATGATGATGAGCATCCATCCTCCTGCCCATTACAAAGTTTTCCTCTCATTGCCAGTATCCTAGTGGACAAACTAGTGAGAGATTTCCTAAACAGCCTGTCAGCATAACCTCTGCAGATTAAATGTACACAGGATCACGTAACAGACAACAAGAGTTTACATACACAGAAATCTTGAATGTAAAATCACATTCCTGTAATTCCAGACAAAAAATACTCTCCCCCTCCTAACCAGGGAACACCTGTGTAAGTACAGTAATTTCCTGTAATAGGTTTTTTGCTGCTCTTTGAATGCAAGTTGTACTACATAAAGACTTCAGGAGTAGATACAGAGTATGCTCCCATATCCACCCACACCATGAGCTAAGCGAATAAGGAAAAAAAAAAGCAAGCTGCAGGACTGTGGTACACCATGGAAAACATAGCCCCATCAGGAAGCCCAGTCAATGGCTAATACAAGCATAAGCAAGGCTGGCTAATAAGAAAGCATCGTGATAGCAATTCCAGCAGAAAAAAATCTTTTGGCCTAGCTACTTTTATTTTCACTTCATTCTCTTCAAATGACAAGACTGTTTTAGATATTTTTTCCTGAGTCAAAACCAGTTTAAAGTTTACTGAAGAACTCCAGGAAAAATTTCAAGAGTGCTTCTATTTTCCACTGACCCCCACTGTTAGCAGTAAATGAATTACCAATTTACTGAACCTCACGTTCTGGATAGGATGCTCCAAATTCCAAAGCACTAGCATAAAAGTGGATACTAATGTTGCCTTAACAAATGATTCTAAAAAACCAATGTTGTACATGTGCCAATGGCTCGTCTGTCAAGGGATAAAGTAGAAAGCAGTAAAATCTGTAATTCACTCTATAAAGCAAACATTCTTAAATTTGGTAGAGTAGGAAGAGAGTTTTTTCTAAACAGTCAATAGAACTAAAAACTGGGTGAACTTTCCTGACAATATTCAGAGAATATCCAAAACCCAAAGTGAGGCACTTGGTTTCAGCAGGGAACTATAAATACATTGACAAAGGCTATCTCCTTTTGGGGAGGGTGAAGGGATAAATAGGACTTTTTTTTAAGAACCATTTATTTTAATCCTTTTGAGAGCTGATCACACAATGAAGGGCTCACATTTTCTGAGAGCTAAGCCAACGTTTTCATTAACTTCCAACAGAACACAAGATCTGCTAAGACTAACAGACAAAGGAAACCAGCCGTGTGATGCCATAGTGGAAGACTTGAACCATTCCCTTGGAAAATCAATAAAGATACAAAATATAACAGCTATTCCAGGAAATGGCATGACAGCTATGGATTGTGTACCCTCCTCCAGGCTTTGAGAAACATCTTACAACCTGGCAAGCAGTCACGGGTACGACAAGATGCTCAGCTACTAAAATGAGGTTATAGATACTGAGCCAACCAGCATGATGAGGGTGTAACTGCTGAGTCTACTGGCATGAAGAACTCCAAACCCAGCCTCACCCACTGGAGGTGTATTTCTGTTGCTATAGGATGAACTTCTTGTAGTATGTCTGCCTCTGCTTAGCTCCAAGGACCAAGAGGTAAGGCAAATCCCTCATCTTCAGTTAAAATTCTATGGAGCTGACACTACCCACAATCCCTGGGAGAGCAACTTCCCAACTTTCTGAGCCTCACACTCACTCCACACAAGCTTAGGAAAGCTTGAAAGAATTCATAATGTTGCCTTAGAGACTTGAGAGAGCAGACAAGTGAACAAGGAGGACAGAAACACGTATGGTCTCATCTACAGAAGTTTTAGGCCATTCTTTAATAAACAAACATGTAATAGCATTTCTTGATCTTAATTAGGTCTAGCCATCACACAGAAAGGGGAAAAGTCAGATTCATATTGCTCTTGAGAATTTGCAGGACCATTAAGTTGGAGAGTTGGAGACATCATTGGCACGTGCAACAGCACTCAGCCTGCTCCTCTCAAGCGCCTTGCAACGCATGTTCATGACACCAACCAGCAACTTCTCAGTGACACTAGGTTTAACTTGCTCAAAGTCACAACATCAAGATTCACACATTAGCTTTTATTTCCTTCTATTTGAAATAATTATATAAACAGCAACAAACTTCATACTGAAAAATAAATGTTCAAAGCCACAATGGAGATATATTTAATAATTCAAAAGAGAGAACAAAAAGGCAAATAAGAACACGATGCTATTAAAATCTTGTATCTGCAGCCCAGACTATTGAGCTCAAGGTTTTCAAATACTTATAGCCACCAACACTATATTGACAGAAGTTTCCTCTATAATTGCCATTAAGTTTATTGTTTCCAAAGACAAAACCTTACAATAAAGTTTTCATGTTCAAAGATCCCCAGAACTGGCTAAAACCCATCTTCCCATAGTAATCTCCAGAGTACTAAAACCCACACCTACCTCAAAAAAAGACAGCTTGTGTTGCAGCAGCCCTCTTGTTAGAAGGTAGAAATGAGCCAAGACAGATTTCTTGTTTATCACAGCATGAAAAGGGTCCTGGTTTATTCCTCTTTGCAGCTTAGCCATCCTGACTCCAACTATTCACTGACTGCGGCTGCAGCAAACTCCCACTGGAGGTTTCCTTTGCAGCCTCTGACTGCTGGTTATTTCCTGCTAAACTATGATTGTGTATACATATCAGTTTGCAGACTCTGAGTGCAGGCTTTTACCCAGTTAGACTGTGACTGCAGGTTCCAACAACAGACTCTAACTGCAGACCCAGACTGACCTCACAGCAGTGATTCCCTCGCCTGTTTTCATTCTTTTTTGTGTTTCTCTGCCTCATTCCCTCAGTATCTCCTTCCTTAGCCTCATTCCTCTTACTTAAAGTCCTCCCAGTATCTCCTTCTTCTGGCTCCTCCCCAAGGAGCTAACCCCACCCCTTTTATCTTTATTAGTCACAACTGCAAGCCATTAAGAGCAAGGCTGTTCCTCTTCTTTGGTAATTAGTACAACTGTGACTAATCAGGGGCAAGGTTGCCTGCAATCCTTTCTGCTACACCTACAAGCTTGCTTCACGGATGCACTTGTTCTAAGGTACACTGACAGTCCTACCATGCCAGTTGTACTGCATGGCTTATCTGGGAAAGCTTGAGATGAGCCATTGGCCTAAAGTTCGAAACAGTCCTCCAAGATCATTTCAGAAGGGAGGGACTAGGGCAGCGCACCTGTGCTGCAGTTTGTGCACAACTGATTCAACTATTAAAGTACTCAAGTTAGCTACATCAGGGGCATCCATCTTGCACTGCTTACCCAGAATTAAACCACATCCCAGGAATGTCCAGAGCCTTAGTCATGTTAGGACTCCAAGGACTGCTTACATTAGGCAAAAAACCTGATAAATTATGTCTTCACACATGCATCTATATTGTGTTACTCTGCTCTCATGTACAATCTCTATGTAGCAAAGCCTCACTTCACAGAATTAGAAGTATTTTCTCCCTTACCACAGACTTGCCAATGAGACTTTGGGGTGGTCTCCAAGTGCACTCAGAGTTTCTTAAACACACCTTAATCCACCTTCACGTACAACAAGATACCTTGACTCATTAAATTTTACCATGCATTTTTGCACATGAAGAAGTTTTAAATAAGCAGCTTCTCAGATTCATCATTACCTTTCCTACCAGTTCTCTACTTCTCCATCAAGTAATAAGAAATTCTGAGAGATTTTTTTTTCTCTCAGATGGGCTCAGTATCAAGCAGAATAGAGTAGTAGAAAAAGCATACATATTATGAAACTTTATAAAGTCTGAATAATTCCAGTTTGTGGAGGAACTTAACAGAAGTTCATCTGAGTAATATAAATTACAGAGCCTTTCACTAGCAAAATCACTGGAATTAGTTGGTGGTTTATTTGGTTGGGGATTTTTTAATCTTTCAATATATTCCTGAGAGGGAACCATACCAACTGGGGACACGAGATACAGAGTTGGTAAATATTGTAACAATTAACTTTGCATTTATTTGATTACTTGTGGTGTCATTTTTCCTGTGGGTACAGAGGAAGCAGCAAAGGATAAAGGACGGCTCATTTGCTTCTTCTTGTTGCCCTTCATATCCTCCTCTCCCTCTGTTGAAGACTGCTGAGCTACTGCCCCAGATGCAACAGCAGTGTGGTTCAATAGATCTCATAAACAAAAGGTGTGCATGCAGTGTTCTGCAGCAGCAACATCAGAGCTCCCTGCTCCCATCTCTCCCCATAGGCTAGGAATACATCAGTCTTCTAACCTACATTGCTTTTACTGGTTTGGCAGCTTGTCTGCTGCCTTGCTTCCTGTAGGCATTGAAAAAACACAGGACTTGAATATTCAGAGAACCAAAAAAAAAAATTCGGGAGCTTACCCAAGCCTAACCCCCTGCCTCAGGGAAGACCACTAGACACAAACCATTCATGACAGTTTTGCCTCACCTCATCTTATCAGCCTCCAATGAGGCAGTCACACCTTTCCTAGATAGCCTAGTCCATCATTGAGCTCGCTTTGTGGTTATTTTTCTCACCTAAGCCTAGAAAAATCTCTTGTGCTACAATGTGGTCCCATTATTTCTTCCAGTCAGAACAGACATAGAGAACAAACAGTTCTGTCCTCTTACTGTCATTTTCATATTCCAGTCTTCTCCTGATTATGTTCAGTCTTCAGAGCAAAATCTCTCTAGTTTCCCTTGCTGATTATGCTCTGGATTCTCCACGTTTTTCTTTGGCCTCAGAGTCCCAAACAGGACATCATACTAAACATAAAATGTAACAATGCTAACTGTTATGGTTATCTATGCCTTACATATATCCCTCCTGTCTCTGATTCTGCTTGCCAGTGAGAACATCATGGTTTGGCAGCAGTCATGAAAATAAACTGTTTTTTAAAAATGCTTGCTCTTGCCCATGGGAAGTCTAAGGGAAGAAAAAGCAGGCTAGAGGATAAGTTCTGTGTTACACCACCAAAGTTCAGAGACTGAAGAAATAGAGCTTAAACTTACTGAAAGTTATTACCACTATCTTCTTGTTCTTTGACAGCTGCAAACAGACTCAGCAGACTGAGCATCTTTACATTTCAGCCTCTTCCCCAACTATACCAAGAACATTGCTTATGCTTCTCTTGCTACTTCTTAAAACAAAGCAGCCTAGCTGTGAAAGCCCAGTGCAAAGTCTCACAGCATGGCCATCTCTTCTCAAGCATGGTCAAAATCAGTGAAGTGCCTTGATATGAGCAGCTCCCAGTTTCTTAGCTTCTCCCAGCTTGCTGACAGTTGTTACACCTTGAGTTACAGCAGAGGGAGACCATTCATCCCTTCTGGAACACAGATCATCAAGGTTATGTGCTAGGCAAACAAACAGTCTACTGAATATTTTGCTTGTTCTGTACCTCCTGATCCACAGCACTGTACAGCAGTAGTGCCCAAAGCCATGTCATCTACAACTAAAGTCTTACAGATAATGAGAAATAATATCTTACAGCTAATAAGGACTAATACCTGAATGGCTTTACAGAACTGTAACACCTCCACTTGTAGTGCCTTCCCTCAGCTAGGCAGAAGGGCTTCCACCATGCCTTTCCTTTCAATTATGCTTTCAACCTTCATAAAGTGGAATTATAAAATATATCCTGTTGGAAGGGACCCATCAGGATCATCAGTCCAAGCAGTATCCTGTCTCTGCCCCGGGCAGGCTGGGATACCAACCTGCTCTCATCTTTTCTCAGGCTGCTGGCAGCAAGCACCTGCTTCCTCCAGCTGAGCCCTTGTTGGTTCCAGAGAGAAGTGATGAGCCACAGGGAAGGCACTGGCCAGCCCTCTCGGCTACAATTTGAGAGTTAAAGTTCTCAGGCACTGCCTTACTGACCACTCCCCTCCAGGTTTCTGCAAATCCTGAAAATTAGTAGAAGACCAAGTGGATCTAGGGCTAGACCCTAGAAGAGTCTGCACTAGGACTTAGATTAATTTGTATGCCATATATTGCACTCGAGAGCTCATGTTTATTCCCATATATGTGAGCCCCAAACCGCCTCTCCTGTCCATCTCAAAGAATAGCAGAACAAATACTTAAGTGCAGAAATACTGCACCTCCACTGCAGATCCATTAAGCAAAAGTAAAAATATATGAATAATTTAATAAGGGACTCAAAGGAAAAAAATTACATTTTAAGTGCTTTTCTGTAGCCTTAAATACTGCAGAAACAGAAGAGTTCACTGCCATGTCCCCAGACTTGGAAGTTACACTACTTGGCCTTTCCAGACTCCAGTATAATTACCAACTAGCAGCCTCTTCACAGATATCTTCCTAATATTTTCAAATGTCTTTTGCCTTCTTTTTAATTTCCTATCCATAACTGTTATTGTTCACTATTAAGTAGCAGTTATGATTTACTCTGGAAGCAACTGAGTATCCATGCTATCAGTAGATATATATACCTTTGTATATTACATATTACTATGCATTACTGTTTCCTCCAAAGGACCATCTGTTAACCAAGACATGAATTCTTGTGAATAAATGCTGCTGGATTTTGGGGATATGTGTGCCCTATACAGAGACACATATATACATGTTTGCATGTGGGTGTTTCTACATAGGCAGATAAATATACACAAAGTATATGTCACAAAAATGTAAATGGGAATGAGCTAGAAAAATTTATCAAGGAAAGAAGTATCAACTCTATGAAACACAGAGTTGATACTGCTATAAACAAAAAGATACTGGGCCTTAACTATCACTAGTAACCAGGGATTTAACAGTCTCTGCCAACAGGCCACAAAATGTGCGTGAACTCTTGTCATGCCACTTAGTCCATGACTCCTGCATCATATCCCAAGCAAAGGGCACCACATCAGTTTTAACAAAGCTTCCTGATTTCTGTGTGTTTTAAGTGAAATGACTGCAGAGAAAAATCCCTACAGGGTGGAGCTTGGGAGGCTCAGCAGGAAGCCTGGCTTGCAGTCCGTTTTTCCCTGCAGTCAACTAGCTTAAAGCACTTGCGCAGAAGCAATTCTTAGTTGTTTCAGCAGCTGTTGCTCCCTAAAATGTTACAGACCTAGAATAAAATGCTGTTTACTGTTCAGGGAATGAAATTGCAAAAAAAGCCCTCTCAGACATTGAGAGAAACCCACTGTGGTAAGGAAAGCATTTTGTTCAAGCAGAACAGGACAACACAAACCTTAATGGATCTCCCAGTACAGTTCTGATTTTTGGATATAAGGTTTGAAAATTTCTCTTCTAGTTTTCAGCTATTCTTAGTTCACTTGTATGGCAACAGCATGGACTGGCCTTTATTTTGCCATGGGAGAAGACAAGCTGACATTGTTTAAAACAACATTTACCTACACTGTAGGCACCTAAAAGCACCAAAATACACAGCCAGACTGAGCTTTAATGGAGCTAAAGTGGATAAGGATTTAAATTTTAAATTATGTTTTAAGTTGAATCCTGTTCCATAAATTACTTACTGCATGGAAACTTTTTACATGAGAAACCTTTCAAGAGAAAAGGTTTTCAGTAATTGTGCAAGAAAATAATGATACCTAGAACACAGTTTAGCAGGGATCCAAACAATAAAAAAGATCACAAACACCAAGAAGAGATTATGCTTAATTTGAACTGTTGTATGATGAATAAGCTTTCAAGATTTTGAACACTCAAAGGCTAATTTGATGTATTTTTGTCTGATAAAAAAAGAAAATATGTAGTAAAACACTTAAAAATTCTAAACTGCATAATCAGAGCTTCCTGCAGATTTGACATAACAGAAAAGAAGTTCATTGTGTGTGTTTTGTACCTCTAAATGAAGATGCCACTGAGTATTTTAGACAAGTGAAATAAGGAAACAAAACATGGAAAAAAAGAAATGGTAAATACTATCACACACAAATTTTTCCTCTTGGATTTGCATCACTTCCATTATGGATGTGATAGACATTGTTCTGGTTTTAACACATTTGTATAAATAAAGGGAAATAGTGAGCAAAAAAAGAAATTAGTATTGTTATAACTTGGGTCAGGTTTCAGTGATCTCTTCAATTAAGTTTTAGCAAATGTTTCTCAGTAACTGAAAGATTGTTAGCTTTAAGGTCAATTGTAATGGAGTTTTTAAGGTCAGTTCTCCTCCTTTAGAATTAATCCTAATTTTCACCCACTGAAAAATCATCAGGAAGAAAGCCATTTCCAAACACTTAAGTATATTTATTACTCTCACTTCCACCCTGATTATGCAGATAACTGTCTAGAATAAACCAATATTCCCTACATATTCTAACAAGGGTGCTGTTATTGGCAATCCACTTCAACGGAATGACCTACACTGGCAACCTGCCTGCAAACAGCAGTGAATTTCCATAAAAGCCAAAAGATTGCTGTGGCTACTTTTTCAGCACAAGGACACAGCCTATGAAAGGTACCAGCCACAGAATGCATAGCCTGAGAGCCAAATCTGTGTGCAACGTTTGGTCCAGGATTGGCTTGCCAAAGACACGTGTTCATTTCCTCTGATTCCACGGTAAGTGCTAACAATGAACACAGAATCACATAATTGTTTAAGCTGGAAAAGACTTTCAGGACCATTGAGTCCAACTGTTAACCCAGCACTGGCAAATTCACTTCTAAACCATGTCACCAAGTGCCCCATCTACACTTCCCTAGGCAACCTGTGCCAAAGCTTGGTAACCCTTTCCATGAAGAAATTGTTCCTAGTACCCTAGCTAAACCCTCCTTGACACAACTTGAGGCCATGTCCTCTTGTCCTATCACTTGTTATATTGGAGAAGAGACTGACCCCCATCTGGCTACAGCCTCCTTTTTGGGAGTTGTAGAGAGCACTAAGGTCCCCCCTGGGCCTCCTGCTCTCCAGGATAAACAGCCCCAGCTTCCTCAGCCACTCCTCAGCAGACTTGCTCTCCAGACCCTTCACCAGATCCTTTGCCCTTCACTCTGAAGCACCTCAATGTCTTTTTTGTACTGAGGGACCCCAAACTGAACACAGGATTCCAGATGCAGCCTTATCACTGCTGAGTATAGGCCCATGGCAAGTGCTCTGGTGCTGCTGGCCACTCTATTTCTGATACAGGCCGGGATGCCACTGGCCTTCTTGGCCACCTGGGCACAGGCTGGTATTTCCCTTTGGATTATGAGGGCTCCATTCTGCTCCCTGTCTCTGCCTTCCATCTCAAGAGGGCTGGGTACCCAGACAATTATTCTTATTATTAAAGCTAAGGCAAAGAAGGCATTAAGTTCCTCAGCTTTTGTAACTGTTTCCCATCACATCCAATAAAGGATGGAGATTCTCTGTAGACTTAATTTTGTTGCTGATGTGTTTACAGGAAAAATTTTATTGCCTTTTACATCAGTAGCCAGATTCTTGTTCTAATAGGGCTTTAGCCCTTCTAATTTTTCTCCCTGCATACACAACATCCTTGTATTCCTCCTGAGTTGCCTGCCCCTTCTTTGAAGAATTATAAACTCTCATTTTTTTCCTGAGTTCCATTCGGAAAGGGCACCCAGTTCTTTTCTGCTGCAAGAAGTGGGCCTTTCTGTCTGGTTGGTTGGTTTGATCTCAGAACTTTCACTGTGTCACAAGCAGAGAGGAATTAGTTTGACTTGGAACAAAAAAAGTAATTAGGCAGGTCAGTTCAGAAAACAAAATTATCAAATTCTATTTCAGTGGGATTTGCTGCTTGAGGTAATCATCCCTTCAAGATCTGAACTGGTATGCCCTAATGCATTCAAATGAACCCACCTGAGAACTAAGAAAGAAAACTTCACATTTCTTTACTGGAAGGATTCAAAAATACTCGAGGTCAGTGACATCTGAAAATGAAGGAAACAAAATTGCATACATACCTTGCACCTTTAAACATCTCCTATCTTACAGACTAAAGGCTTTTGCTAATTAGGCACTAAGCATAATACCTATATAAGTTAGCAGGGTAAACAGCTAAATAATTATTGTTAGCATAAGCCAAGTCCTCCCAGTCACTGGCAATGTTACACAAATGAAAGGAGGCAGGAGGGACACTTGTTGAAAACACATTGTGATTCTGGGATTCAGCCTCAAACAAAACAGGGAAATGAAAAGCCACTTCAAAATTAATCTCACAACAAATGTTCCTGGCAGGAATTATTTCTACTGTATGTCATGCCAGTAGAGGCAGGGAAAAAGTAAATTAAAACGTACAAATTGTTTGTTCCTGTATGAGGTATGAGAGAATGAAATATTGCACATTTAATACACATTATCTTTTGAGAATGATTGTTAGAGAAAGCATTAATCAGATGTAGTTCCAGTCACATCCAGGCTATGAAGTGTTTTATGCACAATTATCATCTATTGAAAAGCCAGACAGTCCAATAGGACTTTCAAAATTTTAAGTTTGCTTTACTTCATGTTGCAGTATACAAACCAGTGCATGAGTGCTACAAACAGAAATGTTGTATTCATGATCAGCAGCACTATAGGGTAACAAACACAAAAAACCAGATGGATTCAGAGATTTTGAAGATGAAAAGGGACTGTAACAACATCTAGTCTTAATCATGCACCATTGCATGACAAAAATCAAGGTATTTTAGGGTATTAAACAGTTTGATAACATGATTGAAAGACGATACACATTCCACTATAAATAAAGCGGCAGATACTTGCAGAACTTACTAAATTATAAACAAAAGCTACAATAAACTGAAAGTAAAATAAGAGATGGCGTGTGAGTCATCAAGAAAGCCACCTCCTTAAACTAATGGATTTCACTAAAGGTCATCAAAACAAGTGAAGCAGAAAGCAAGGCAAAAGTTGATAAAAATAAATAAGGAATCCAGAGTAAAGAGTGACAGTACCCAACTTCAATACAATCATAAGTGCTTTTGTGTGTGAAACAATTCACTAAGAAAAAGAAAAATTGAAAAAAAATTTGAAACTAATGGTAAATTCTTTTATGCCTTAATCAGGATGGTGTTTTGGAACAAAAGACGCAAAAGGATGGAAAAATTTTTGGGAGTACAATTGCAAAAGCAAAATCCATATTGGTCCCCATGTATTCACAAACACTACATGCAGCCCATGTGTCATTCTGATGATTTTCTGCCATCTAGGAATGGAGCTTCATCTATGCAATCACTACTTGACTGGTCAAAGACTTCCATTTCCAAACAAATCAATCCATCTCCTTTATTAGTCCTAATGTCTTTAGTCAATAAAGTTGAAATGTTCAACATGTTTTTAAAAAACTCAGCCAAACAAATTTAGTTATAGGTTAAATTCATCTAGAATAGTGTGTCAGTAACAATCCCTAAGCTTTCCACAATGTTCGTAACTGACTCACTTGCTTAAGTGCATCTTGTGACCACTGTATGATGTTGTTGCACCTCCTTATTTTCTAGAGGATCTTCTACATCCCTGCTCAGACACACAACTTGTTTAGGTGCTAACTTGCTGAACTATTACCTGACTCACATGTGCAATTTCAAAGTGAAGCAGAACTTATTTCTTAGGCAACCATCACACATAGGAAATGTAGAAAGGAATGTCTGTATAGAAAGTAGCCCCAAGGCCCCGTGAAGACAAGCAAATAATACAACAGATTAGCACACTTACTTTTTTTCTTAAAAGCAAAACCCAGATTGTACATTAGCAGCGGGGTTTTCAGCACAACACAAAAGAAATAAATAACATGGTGCTTTGAGGATTGTGTTGCATTGGCAAACCAAGGATAATTTTCTCCCCTTGCTGTAGAGTGCCCTCCCTTCTAACATGGTTATTTTTAAAGGAATGGATTTGGTTTGCTCTTTGCTGCCAAAGCAGAGTAACTCCAGTGCAACTATTTCTCATTCTTGGTGTTTTGTGGGGGTTAGAAACAGGCTTTTAATGTTTATTAAGCAATGAAGAATGGCATTACTTGTAGACAGCACTGTGATATAGATCAGCCCAATTTATGATCTAGAAGCCAGGCTGCTCCAAACCAGAAATTATCTCTGTTCTTGGTCACAGCTGTGAGAGTCTTACAAGCACAGCACTTCACAGTTAAGCCTTTTCTTTAACCCATCCTTACTGGAGGGAAATGGTTTCTTCAGAAACAAGAAGTAACTGCATTCAGCTTCTTCTGAGGCAGAAAGAGGGATTCACTCCATCTTACATAGTCAACTAAAAGACATGGATGTGTGAGCTCTTTCCAAGCAACACCTTAAAGTCAAAGTAGATAAAAAGGCATCTAAAGAAGGAAGGTAATTTCATCCTGAAAGTGCTTTCAGGAACACCTCTCTGGAGCTACCAGTTTCTCTCCAATGACAGTAAATGCAGGCCAGGGTAGCTAGAGGCTTATTTGCCACATAGTTTTCAGCTATCTAAAGGCAGAAGACATAAATACCACCATAAGTGTCTGAAAGAAAGCCATAAAACTTCCGAGAACAACCACGGAACCACGCTACTTTGTAAAGATCAGACAGTGATGGCACCATGCAGAAACAAGGAGCCTGAACAGAAGGATTCTTCCTGCAAGTGCTACTACTTCACAGCATCTCAAAAGATTTCCCTCAAAAGGTTTCTATCAAAAGATTTCCATCTTCCAACTATTTTTTCCAACTCTGCTTCAAGGTCTCCACTATGATGATAGCAGCCAGTTGCTCAAAGCAAATTACATTGATTTTATCATGATGAAAGTCAGTTTTTTAAGGCTGTTTCTTTTAATATGTTTTTACATAAAAGTAAAAAAAAAAATTTACATAAAGTGCTTCAGAGTACAGGTGAAGGAGGAAAAATAAGAATGCTCAGCTGAAAACATTCAAGCAATGTCTAGTGGTTTAAAATGGAAACTTCAACTTAGGAAGTTAGGAAGAATGCTCTT
Organism: Argya squamiceps; assembly: GCA_037834095.1. Taxonomy (NCBI): domain Eukaryota; kingdom Metazoa; phylum Chordata; class Aves; order Passeriformes; family Leiothrichidae; genus Argya; species Argya squamiceps. Next base: position 86,003,437 of record JBBMKD010000102.1, read on the forward strand.
TAACCTTATCACTAGAATATTTTTTCTTATTTATTAGAGCACAAGTCCAAGTATGCCTTAGTCTCAAAGGGAAGATTTGTAAGAAAATAAAATCCTTAACTTGCATTTTGCTATAAAGATTATTTCTCTTTATTTATAATGTCCTCTAATGAGTTTCAAAATACTTTAAAACCAGTAACAGACATAAGGAATGTGCGACATCAGTATTGTATATAATTCCATTGAAATGTTTATTTTCCTGTTGGTCCTCCACAGCACATTCACAAGTTACACAAGTTCATATCACTTGATCTGCGTAACTGTACATTGTCCTTCCTCTGCCAACTGCAACTCACATGAGACTTAAAACAGAGCCAAGGCCAAACAAGTTCAATTTGAGAGAAACTAAGCAGAGCATCTAATGCTAATAACGAATCTTGAGATCAAACTGTTTCTAATTTTACCACAATGTTTAAGTGGGATTAAGCAGGCCCCTGACAATATCTATTGCATTTTCTCTACCTAGAAAATTTTGTCTTCTACCTGTACTATTCCCATTCTTCAATGAAACAAAATAAGTAACAAGGCTGATTAAATAGTATTTCTAGCTCTCATAATGGGTTTTGGGTATTTTTAAATCATCCTCCCTATTAGCTTCAGTACTGTGGCTATTTGCTGAGAATCACATTTCACTTCAGGGCTACAGAGGCCTGGAAAATGTAGCTTTAAAGCTTGTATGTGTTTGTGAATATAAAAATTTTTCATAATCCTCAAGAAACTGGTTAGATTTTTTGATCGGCTTGCAGCAAAAAATAAAGTGAGTTGTCTAAAATCACATCACAAATCTGTGCAATAAGTCCCAAAGGCATCTTACCAGTGCTCTAAAAGGAAAACAGCTCCAAGATAGGGAACTCAATCCTATAGTAGGAAGAGGCTGAAATCTCAGTCAAAGGATCAACAGAAAGAGAAGATTCTATATTAGATGCGTTTTAGAAAAAAAGCTTTGAAAAAATTATGGTAGCCTTGGGTCTTTCCATCACAACATGCTCTGTTGAAAATTTGCGACATTGTGTTTCCCAGTGCCATACCACACACTGAAGTGGTTTCACAAAAAGTGGAGTGTACCCACAACAGCTCTCCTCACAGGCACCTGGATCAATTTATAATTGCCACTTCAAAGAGCATATATTAGGACAACACAATTATTATGGCTATATCCAGGCAAGAAAAAAAAAAAAAAAAAAAAAAAAAAAAAAAAAAAAAAAAAAAAAGCTAAAACAAATCGTGTATAATGTTGCTAAGCTGTCCCACCAATAGCAAATGCTTCCTACATGAATCCATGAGAACTGACTATATTTCTTCAAATATTCCCTTTTCATCCTTGTTTTCTTTTATTTTCCACTGTCTGCAAAAAGAACTTTTAAGAAACAACTTTAAAAATACCTAACCAATAAACAGAAGATACTCAACCACTTAATATCTACTATGCGTTTCTACAGTGCAAAATCATTTTGTCCTATGTTTAAATAGCTAAACACAGAAATGTGAAAACAGCTTCACAGTCTCAGTCTTCCTTTTACTTCCATTCCAACAGCAAGCACTGCCTATAAAAAATGCCTCCAATGGCCACTACCTTGAGAGGCAGAATGAACACTTAAGAGAGCTGGAAAAACCAAGATCTAAAGAGAAACCACAGTTTGTGCATCAGTAAGACATGTCCTTCACAGCTGTAAGCAGTTAGCTGGACTTCTATTTGCCACTGGTTACATGTACCCTTAAGTAGAATTTTGCAGGTCTTTCCTGACCCCCTGGTCAGGAAACAAAGAAAATTATGTTTCGTTATCTGTATTTCATCTCAGAAACTGCATGTTTTTAGTAAAGTGAATACACAAAATACATCCATAAAAGATGGCAGCCTATGTGCTTTTATGTGGGAGAGAAAGTTTAGCAACAACAATTCACAGTGCAATTTTACAGAGACTGCATAAAAATCTCAAAGTCCTGTCTGCCATAACAAAGAGCAATTCATGTTCAAGAGAGCAGGAATCAACCCATCCCTTCAAGCAGGGGTTATTGCTGCTGGTTGATATTGAAGGCAGAATAGGGCACTTCATTAGCTCCTGGCATTCCAATGCAACTGTATAATAGAACCTTAAGGTAGACCCTTTAGAATATCCAAGTCCCATAGATCACATTTAGAGATTGTTTCTTTTACAGCTAACTTGGCAAGTTCTGCTGATCTCTTCGTGATGCAGCAAACTTTCTAGAATACTTAACTGATCCAAAAGCCCTGGAACTCAAACCTGCTACATGCATGTTTTAAAGTTTAAAATGGCTCTTTGTTGTAACAATATTGACAATAATTACACTGTCAAAACAGCTACTGAAACAAGCCAACATCAGTCCCCAATACACATTATCCTTTCATAAACAGGAAAAAAAAAAAAAAAAGCCAGGAGATTAGGGACTGGGAAACGAAATTAAATCTTGTACCATTCCTTCATTTAATGGTTTCTGAATTGATCAACTGACTAAGGCAAATAAAAGCACTAACCAAACCACCTTTTCCAAAAAAAGCAACTGACAGAAATGGAGATAGTTCTCTCATAAAAATTCTTCCTCAATGCAATTACTGGTGTCAAATAAGGTTGCTGAGGGTATATGCTACTGAATGTAACAAGAATGGATTTCCAGAAGTTATGCAGCATGTTTGACTATAGATGTCAGAGGTATCAAGTTGATTAAAAAAGTCACTCAGAATATGGTTCCTCCTAAAATATCAGGAATATTTTTACTTTTAAATCAATCCCCATTGGGGAAAGCCCTTTTAAATACCATGACTGAACCCACATAAACTCTAAACAGCCAAACTGACCCAAGACTACAGCAGCCCCAGAAGGACCAGCCTTGTTCTACCCCTGACTGAGGCACATGCCCCCAACAAACTAATGCCAGAACTTCAGTTTTCAGGGTCTCTGCTCAGAATTTAATCAGACTGAAAATTAAAATTTTATTTTTTTGTTTGGTTTGGGTTTTTTTGGTAGGGCTAATTTTTCAACAACATCTACTCTCTTTTGCAGGCAGTATTACTGCCAGCTGAGTTTCACTGACAGGCAGACAGTGTTCCAGAGAAACCACATAAGGTATTACCCATACCTGTTATAACTTCATGACTGCTAAGGAGAAGGGTGGGAGTGGGCACTTACCTTTGGCTGAGATGAATTTTAGTCTGGAAAATGCCTTTTATTTCCATTTGCTATAAAAAGATGAGAATGAGGAGCTCAAAGGTACTAGTTTAACTTTGAAAACCTGCTTTCTCTAGTTTGGCAAATGAACAGACAGTGAGATGGTATGTCTCTTTTCTCATAGAATTCTCCTTTGTTCTGCTTCCCACTTACATTTCAAATACTTTCAGGTTGGATCTATCCATCCCCATCTCTTGTAGGTGCCCACACTGGGCAGAAGTTAAACATCTGAACAACTAACATCCAATATGCAAGTTTAAGTTGTTCACCCCTCCAACTCCTTTTACAGAAAATGTAAAGTTTTTACTAAGAGGAAAAAAACTCAAAATGTATTCAAGCAACAATCCATTTCTTTAAAGAAAGGCTGTCATAATGCAAAAAATACCCAAAAATAAAAGATCAAAGTTACTACTTTGTTCTGATATATAAGTATCAAACATACTCTCTCTAGAGGCTGGGAAGGAACGTCCACAAATGCAAATTGTGATGTAGGCGTTTGGTGGGAACTTCTCTAAGGGATGAATGTACAAGATAAAATGTTTAGATTGGGAGACTTCATATTAATGCTAAAATAATAAATATTTGCAGCAAAAATACTCCCCCTAGCTATGGAAAGTAAAATAAAACTGAATTTTACTTGTTAGCCAGATTATGACTGAGCAAGATCAGATGAAAACAAGCTTTGTTGAATGGAATGGTAGATTCACACAGCTCAAACACAGGTCAGGCAGTTAAACAACTGGAAATTACCAGTTAAATTTTCAAGAGCACTTTTGAAAAAGTCACGGGGTTCTTCAGTCATTTGCATGCTTTCATGGCCTGAATATGATGCAGCAACTTTAGCTAGAGACAGGAAAGGCACAAGCCAAAGATTATTCGGTATAATAAAGACAATACACAAGCTAGCCTACTGTTTCTTTAGAGTAGGCAGGTTTTTGTGAGATGTGCTTAAGGAATTGGTGCAGGACCTGAATTAACCTAGTATTGGAGAGTTTTCAATCAGTGTACCCTCTCCAAGTATTCCAAAGCAAACTGTAGGGACTTTTTTTAATGTGTTCTCTTGACATACCAAAAGAAAGAATAACCCCAGAGAACTGAAACTAAGTGTGAGGCTGCAGAAAACAACAGAATAAATCATAGAATCTCCTCCTAGAACTTGGAAAATCTCAACAAAACCAAACTGCTGATGACTGGAAATAAGAGCAATACAGTTATTGTGACTCTGTAGTGCTGCATTGTTTAGCAAAGGGACAGAACCACTAGAAGATGAAGGGAATCCTGAGAGCCAGAGAACACTGCAGCATTGATTGTGTTGGAGCAGCAAGGCGTGCCTTTGGAGCTCAGAGGCAGAATAACATCTCTGATCAAATTTACCCTTGACTAGCCATAATTAGATTCTCAATCAGAGAGCTGGCTGAGGATAGAATATGCTGACAAGGAGAAAAATATTTTGGAAAGTTAGACAGAACATCTATACACATCCATAATCTGAAGGCTGGATCTGATAAAGGGTTTGGGTGAGTGTGGACTAGAAGCTGCAATCTCCAACTTCTAATGCCTGGCTCCCAAAGGGGGAATGAGAGCAGGATGCAGTCTGACAATGGGACTTTACAGCAATCTAAAATCACAATTCTACACATCCTACCCAGTCTCACAAAATAATTAGTTGAACCTGTGACTGCAGTCATTTAAAAATTCATTCTCACCACCATCTCATTTGATTTCTAAACAAAACAGGAAGGAAATCCTACTACCCATACATCATTATCACTAATTGCACAGACAGAAAGGAGAAATCAAAAATCTACTAGGACAGAAAGTCAGGAAGCAGAAAACTTGACCACTCTCTAAGCCATGGGTGACTCCAGCACAGGAAGCATCATCACCAGCCAGGGCCACAGTCCTGCACAACCTGAGTGCACCAGGCAGATCCAGACATTGAACAGGCTCCACTGGCAGCCCCAGGTATGGTGAGGGAGAAAACCAGGTGTGAGGTCTGTCCAAGGGTACAGCCAAAAAAAAAAAATGAAGCAGAGACAGTACCCCTCAAGGCAAGAGCAGAAGCCTCCAAGGCAGCTGCCTCCATCCCATGCCTCCTCCTTTTTTCCTGCATGTGGGCCAAGGGCAGTATCATGCAGCTCCTCAGGGCAGCCAGGGCCAGGACTCAGTGCCCCATGGCACAGGCTGCCACTGCTCCCCTCCCCACAGAGCTCACAGGATGCCAGGAATCACCAAACCATCATGTCCAGGAAGATGAAGGATCCACGGGAGCTGGAAAAGGGTGGCCAGGCACATCCCAGGAGCAGGACTCCACGGAGCAAATCTACTCTGCCGCAGCAGCTGGGCAGCCTGGAGGAGAAGGAGCTCCAGCAGCAGGAGGCAGAGGACCAGTTTGCTGCCCTGATGTGGTCTTGGTGGCTCCATGACCAGCTCAGGCAGCTGAGTGCCAGGGACAGCATGGCATGGCACGGGACAGGACAGGTTACACAGGAAAGCATCCAGGTCGATTTGGAATGTTTGCAGAGAGGGAGACTATGACATCATGGGGCAGTCCCTTCCAGAGCTCTGCCACCCTCAATATAAAGAAATTCTTCCTCGAGGCTTCAAGAAGAACTCCTACAGAAACCCCCTTTCTCTCTTTTCTCATCTGCCAGGTGAGCTCATTTCTCAGCCTTGAGAAGCCAGAGCTGGCAGGCCTGGAGGGGCTGGAGGCCATCCTGAGCGCACAGAAGGTACTGGAGTGGCTTGAAGCCCATGTCACAGTGAGCCAGGGATCTTGACCGAGGAGGAGAACTGGAAACACAATATTGACAGAGGCCTGTCCCAAAGAGCTGTTCAAGGGATATGGAAAGACAAACTAAAATATCCAGAGCCCTTGGAGATATGGGAAGAAAGGCTGGTTTGGATGGAGCTCTGAACCAGCTGGTCTAGTGAAAGGTGTCCCTGCCCATGCAAGGGGGCTCAGAACTAAATGATCTTTAAAGTCCCTTCCAACCCAAACTCTTTTATGGTTCTATGATCTACAATAACATTTCCACTCCTCTAATTTATTTTTTTATTTCAAGGAGATGTCCAGGTTTTATAAAATTACTTCCTTTTTAGAAATAACTTGCTTGGATTTGGTTTATTTTCCTATTCTTCTCATCTTTTTTCCTTTTGGATTTTTTTTGGCTTTTTGGTTGTTCTCTTTTTTAAAAACTCATGTGTTTATCAAGGGATCTATGTATAGATCATCTTTATGTAAATGATACATGAAACCAATTTTTGGAAAGAAATGTAGCGTCCCAAAAGAAAACTGTAGACATAAAGGAATCTGATGGCTGATCTGTATGCACACGCTCTTGAACAGAAACACACAAATTGTGATCAATAAAACATCATCTCTCAAAAACATATAATTTAACTCCTGAGAAAATTCTACTGAGTGAAAAATGGAAAAAAGTTTTCTTAATGGGCTTTAGTGAAGGGAGATTCATTTAGAAATCACTTTCTGGTTTGTGGATTAAGATCGGAGCTGTCACTTTCCGGAGAGGTTTTATATTTTATCCTTAAAATTTTTTAACAGTACAACATTTTATGCTAAGTTTCTCTAGGCCTCCTTCCCTCCTTTCTTTTAATGCATTTTAGTGTTTTTCTCTGTTGGTTCTGCTCTCATACTATTGTTGTTCCCCAGACCCTTCGTGTACCAGCAATGGTGAAGTTACTTGCTTCCACTAATTCGTATATATGAAGAATATCCACAGAATCAACCTTTCTCTGAACCCCACAAGCAGACATGTTTTGCACAGGTACAATCAAAACTAGAGTTGGAGATTTCACAAATCAAGTTTAAATCCACTCATGTAACTTCCAACATATTTATTCTTTTAGTGGGGTCAGAAACTATAAAAAGGTCCCTCCTGAAAAAGAAGTATGTCAGCAAAATGCATGTATATTCATATTTTTTCCTCTGTTAAATGTTCAAAAACTTGCCTGAAAAATGGACTGCACAGTACTATTTACCTGACGTATTCCAATAAAATAAATTAATCGAGGTTTTCAAGCAGACAGATGGCATAAATAATGAACATGGGGGTTTAAAACAGGAGAGCAGCACCTAGGCCTGGGCATCAGACAAAGTGTGCACTGAGCACAACCCCCTACCTCTCATGCTCCCTGCACCGTTCAGGGTTGAGGGGAGAGAAGTTGGAAACATGTGGTTGAAATTGAGCCTGTGAAAAAAAAAAAAGAGAAGGTGTTGGTTTAATATTTTGTTTTTCACTACTTAAATTTGTTTAAATGGAAATTAAATAAAGTAATTTTCCCCAGCTTGAGTCTGTTTTGCCTCCAACTGTAATTGGTAAGCAGTCTACCTGTCTTTATCTTGACCCATTAACTTTCTCATCCTATCTTTTCCCTCAACCTGCTGAGGATGGGGCAGCAAAAGAGCAGATGGATGGATATTTGTCTGTCAGTCAGTGCTAGCTCACCATAACACCAAAATTCAGCTGCCTCCTTATCTCCTAATGCTTTCTAAATTTACCAGACCTCTTCCCTACAAACTACAGTTTGTGCAAAGAGCTGAAAGGAGCTAGCTTACACAAAATGATAGGCAAAAGGATGACTCCCTAGGGAAACGGAAAACTAAGTAAAATAAATTTCAATTAATTGAAATAATTATGTAATAACATCTAAAGTATTAATTAGAATGAAATTAGGAAACAGGATTAAGAGCTGTGAGCAATGTCTCCTCAAACTAAAGTCCCAAATCCTCTCCTACAAATGAGATATAGCCACATGTTGAGAAAAAAAGAAAAGAACATTGAGCAAGGATCTTCTTTGGAGAAGTGAGAGAAAGATGTCACTGTGGGCTACCTTTAATGATTTCCTTCTTAAAACAGTACGCCCACAAATAGGAGACCTGAGGTCAATGCTGAACTGAGCCTGACAGGATTCAAATTTATATTTTTTGCCTTCTCAAGACTCACCTTACATGCTTGCTAAGTATGGCTAAATGGAAGAACCTTTCTGGGTACTCTGGCCCAGCATGCAGAGGAGAAGGTGATAAGCAGCCCCTTAATGTCAGAGTCCAGGGCATCCCTTCTGTTGCCCTGGAAGGTCACAGACCTCGGCAGACCCGAGCAAGAGAGTTTGAGTCCTGGACAGGAGGGGTCTGTCCAGGGGGGTTTGCCTGGCACAGAGCCCGGGAAGACACAGGCTTTGATTTTAGTCCATGGAAGAACTTCCAACATTGAGAGAAGAATTACAAGTCACAAAGATGTGACAGACAGTAGTGTAGCTAATCACAGGGTGGAAAATTTTGTAGTTTTGGGATTCTTAGCATGGAGGTGAATGGGGAACAAGATGGAGATTTTAGGGTGGTGCCCTGGGTTCTTCTTGTTCTCCCTTGGCATCCATTTTCTGCAGTGACAGGGGCACAAAGTAGTTCAAGGAGATTGGGTCAAAGTAGAAATGACCTCTTTAGTATAGGTGATAGGCATTGGCACAGAATTGTAAATAATAGACACGTAATTATCTGTATAAGAAGGTCGCAACCTCCCATCACAGGGGGAGTCGCCTGTGTCCAAGCTGCAGTGAACATCTCGGCCGGGCACAGAGAAATTTGTAAGATAAGAAATAATAAACACACGAGAAACCCAAGAGAAAACAAGACCTTGAAGACTCCAGTTCATTCTCACGCCGAGCTCAAAGCCTTCAGAGGGCAAAAAAGACTCACTCGAATCACCACCCAAACCACCACCTGAATCTCGGGTGAAAAGAGAAAACCAAACCCGAGACTTTAAGTCTTGCTGGTGGTCATGAGTTCTGCTTCCTCTTTCTGTAAAGTCACTGAAGCAAACAAAAGCATAATCCAAATCACAGAGAAGGCCTTAATCACTGCAGTAATTCCCTTCCTTGTGCTCTTTCTCTTGTGATCAAAGAAATGTTCAATTTTTATACTAGCCCTGTTTACTGGAAGGCAGGCTGACTTATGCTAGGAAAACAGCTGCCACTCAGCACTGCCTCTACTCTTGTAGGTAAGTAACAAAAGGTAAAATTTCAGGCTGAGAAAGAAATTTATCCTGGTCACCCAAAAAGAAATTTATACTGGTCACACACTCAGTATGTGTTCTAGCCAATTAGGCTGTAATACAAAAGATGTGTAGCTGGACCATCACATCACTTTTGCAGCTTTGGAAAGGATCTGTTTCTTACGAAAGATTCTCTGTAAGCAAGCATTAACTGAAATCTATTTGATCTGATTAAACTCCTGAAAGCTGAAAGAATGATGGCCTCCTTTCTGAACCTTAATCAGAGTCAGGGGTCTTTGGTGCTAAGACAACTAGCTTGGGGAGAGCAAAGTTTAAAACCAAATCTAGGTCCCCAAAACTGTCACATCAATGGGGAGCTACCTGTAGTGAAAGATGCTTAAACTTCTGGCTCTGAAGGGCTGTATTTTGAAAGGAATTTGCCCTTATGATCTGTGCTTCTTCAGCACTGAACTGGATGATCCTGCTCAGTTTTCAAGCTGAAAAAACACACAGCTTTGCCTCCTTGCCTAGTTTATCAACCAACTCGCTTGCCATTTTATCCAAGCATAGTGATTACTTATCAGTTTTCTTTTCTGTCATGGACTAACCTTTCTGTCAGGCCGTTTGACTTCCAAAGTTTTTTTAAAAAATGCATAGTTTTCATTCTGAAATTAAATTACACCACAAGAGCATTGATGATAAGCAGTATGCACACCTGCATGTAAAAAATCCCAGGGTTAAATGAACAGCTCTTTTATGCAAAGGAAAGAGTGAGCTATGGAAACTTGGAAGGTCCAAATAATGAATCAGATACTTCACTGGCAGGCCAAGCCCCAGCCTTTCCCTCAATATCTGGAAATTGCTGCTAAGGCCAGAAGGAGCAGTTATTTAAAAGGTTTCTCTCCTAATTCTATGCCATTGACCAGGCTTGAAAGAATCAAATTGCAGGTGGGCCCATCCTTGACACTAAATAAGCCCAAACTTTTAAGTATTCTACTACCTATCCCACAGAAGCAATCACAGCTCTGACTCTGAACAAGAAGACCCTTGTCTGCAGGACATTCTTAATGATGCAGCAGGACCAAGGACTTCACAGTTACACCATTCTCCTCATGTCACCCTCCAATTCAATTAAAACCCTCTCACTTCAGCTTATCAACAACTAAGACATCTCTTTTTAGGGACACAAGTTTTAGGCATACAGAATTACTAGGGACTTTAAATTATTGTCTCAAAATCTAGGAAAGGAGCATTCCTTAGGTATTTCCAGCCGGTTTTGACTTTCAAAGCAGTGTTCTCTGTCCATATCCACATAGCACATCATGATGAGACCAGGATGCACATCCTTCCCTCCCACTCCCTGCTATCCCTTGAAAGACCTCAGTGGCATAAGCAAAGAATGTGCAATGTATGCTCCAAGATCTCTCCCCTGATCCCATGACGGATGTCTGGGGATCTGTGTTCAACAATACTTGTACAGTAGCAGACAGGACAGTACATTTAACATGCCTGCTGAACTTTCTAAGCAACTTCATACCACCACTTTCCACTCCTGTGGAAAACAGGAGACCTCTCTACTTAACGTAATAATCAAATCCCAGACTTCTACAAACTGCACTTCCTAAATCAAATTAAAAAATCCAAGAGTGCTCCAAATATTTTCATCTACCAGAATCCTAAGGGGCACCTGGCCCACTCCCAGTGCTCCTCTAGCTGCTCCTTCACCTAGCTTCATCTGGAAATCCCATTTATTCTTGTCCATACTCACCCTTAAATCTCAATGCTGTTCCCCATATTTTTTTCTACATATATTTTTAAGAAATATCACAGCCAAGTCAATGTATACTGAGACTCTTTTTGTCTGTGTATTTGTCATTATATCACTTGGAACAGCTGTTGCTCTCTGCATAAGAATTTCAGTTTAACTACCTGGTAGGTTCATACATGCCCATGGTCTAGCAAACTAAGGCCAAGTTGCTTGAGAATTAAACTGCTAATTAATAATGATCAGAGCTGGGGTGAATAATGATGTTTCCAGTTTTACCTCATTTCAAGACAGCAAAAATACTTGGAGAGCCTGGGTAATGTGAAACACCAAGAAAAATGTGGAACAGACACTAAGAGTGGCTGTACACAAAGCCACCTTGTGTTCAAGCCAGTTTGAGCTGGGCATTGACCCTCTTAGACCTGGACTATTTCCACAAGCCACAGGGTTGTCTCTGCCCCAGGCTGCTTAGCTTCTTAACCTGGACAGTAACTAACAAAAATTTGGGGTGGCTTCTGACAGCTGAAGAGAAATATCTTGTCTTTTTGCTTTTTATTTTCCTTGAGTTTCCTCTTTTCAATAAATAATTTACTGCTTGGACAGTGTTCAGCAGAAATTAGTCTTTAATTAGAATTTAACAAAATACATTCCTTAAGCTGGTTGGCTGGCCTTCCCTCAACAGTCACGTTATCCTTCCTTAATGGAGTAAACAGCAGATCTACAATCTTCAGGAGCAATTTAATATTTTTGCTTTTACTACTAAAGGTGCCTTCATGTTCATTTCCTAGCATGGAATCAATACCTGCACCATGAAGACAATGCAACTCTCCTGTAATAAGATTAGTTGTGCCTGTGATGAATTATTTTTGGGTCTTAATGATTCTCAGCATGGGGTGTCTTTTCCTCCTGCTTCACTTCTTGGAACATTTGAGTAATTTTTTTTCCCTTTCAACTGATGTCAAGTATCACTGGTTTGGATCTTAATTAAAGCACTTAATTGTTGAGCTGACTTTGTTTCGTGCTAAGGTGGGACAAGATACTGTTTGCCTATATTATTTCTCTCTTTCTATCTTACATCTTTTAAGAAAGAACTTTCTCATTGCATTCATTTAACAAGGGCTTTTTTCCTATTGGAGGTGAGTTTCTCTTTCTATCACATGCGTTTTCAGTCTTTCCAAACATAATTCCTCTAATCTACTATCTGGCACGTCTCAATGCTCTGTTCAAATCCCTTCAAAAAGGATTCCAAGCAGAATATTCAATTAGGAAGACATGACTGAAAAACAAAAATGAAAATTTAATGATTTAGTTAAACTCCATGGCTATTTCAGCTAGGTTATCTTCAGTTCTGCTTTCATGAGCCCAAACTGTATTCAATCAAAGCTGTTCTGGCTGTCATCCATTCATTAGCAAATGTCCCCACCTCCCCCCACAAAAAATCCCACAAACAAACAAAACGCAACCAACAACAATAACCAAAACAAACAACAACAAAAAAAACATACAAAAAAAATATACACAAAAAAGAAACAAGAGGAGGGGAAATAAAAAGCAAGATCTCTGATGATTGATCTAGAAGAGTATCTCCTGTAGAAGCAGCAGATCCAGACATAGAAATGACAATGATGTGAGGAAGGAGACTTCACAGTGATTAGTGCTTATGGGACAAATGAGAGTTAACTCCTCACTTTTCACCATAGTGGCTCTTCTAAATCAGCACAAATGAATTGCTCAATAGTCCCTGTCCTAGCACATGGGTCACTGCATGGATTCCAGCTATGCTTAACAACACAGGAGAAAGAAACAGATAACCAAAATTAAAACAGATGGACCCCATCTCACAAATTGCTTCTATTTTTTAACCAGCAGCCTCAAAAGATGTGGCACACAGACAACCTGACTGGCTTATCGTACAGACAGTTGACTTTCATCTTGCAAGGTGGTTATGATTATCTACTAGATTATATCCTGGCAAGAAATTGGAATGCAGAGCTGTACACCTACAGGGCTTCTGGCAACAGTTCGCAATGGGATCACTAAGGAGAATAAACACACACGAAACTGGAAAAAGAGAACTTTCTCCCATGAATAACTACATATTTTATAAATGCCCAGCTATCATTAGTAGCTATATATATTACTACCCCCCCCCAAAAAAAAAAAAAAAGCAGAAAGGTTCAATACAAGTAAGAAAAAATCTTTTCAATATGTTGGTAATTAGAGGACAGACCGAGTCACAAAAAATTAATATGGATGTAAGGGAAAATTCATTAAATGCCTGAGACAGAAAAATCATCAAGGCTGTGCTACGCTTCTGAGGTTTCATGAACAAGGTGGAAAAAATCTTAGCTAAAATAAAGTACCACCAGGGCCTCCAGCCAAATATAACAAACAGTGAAGGCAACAGTGGGAAAATCACTCCTCAACAACAGGATACGTGCAAAATGTCCAGGGCATGATACCAAAAAGGCTGCAGGCGATCAGGAAAACCACAGGAAGTAAGACAATCTACCTTGCTAGAAGATGGTAAAATATCAGCCTTGACAGAAGCTGAAGGAGAGCAATTATCATTAAGGCCACAAGAAATTGCCTGACACCAGCTTTCCCACAGTATGAGGAAATTACCTAGCTTACCTTGCTCCTGCATTTTAATCACACTGGTTCATAAAATGTTATTTAAGGCATTGAAAGGATAAGGGTTAGAGGGTACAACACGGCTACTTATGGCAAGTCCAAAAATTCCAATGCATTGCCAGAAGGGCTGTGGGGCCACAGTGGGAAGCACTGAAGGTGTAATAATAGATAGTGAGAAAGTACAACTGTATGCCATAAGCATTACCAGTCCTCACAACAGCTCTGGATTATGTAGGCTCATGTGAGCTCACAAACAGTTTACATTGAGGAGATGAACTCAGAACTGAGGGAGGATTTTAGACAATCAGGCTACAGCAAGCAAGAAATTCTTGGAAATCTCTGATTTTAGGACTACACTGGCAGATCATAATATATGAATAATGGCAGAAGCAGTTCATAAGCTTAGGAACTTAAGGATATGATGAAAGCAAAAGGAACCTGTGACAAAATAAGATCCACACCTCCATTTTGCCGAGGTGATAATGGTGTGATGGATTTCATTAATAAAAAACCAAAAACAAACAGACAACAACAAGAAGACAAACTCCCCCCAAAAAATAACCAAACTAAACCTATTTAAATGCTGTATGACTTTTTCAGGGGTTTGTGTACATGGATGTAGGACAGCTACATCACTAAATTGTAAGAGAGAAAATAAAAAATAATTTGAATGTTCTGGCACTCGTCAAAGAAGTAATTTGGGATCATACATGTTTCCACCAGAATATTACCCAAATTTAGTAATTTCTACCTTAAAGCACAACAGCCGGTCACTGAGTGGGACTTATTCCCCAGCAGCTTCAGGCTGCAGCATGCAACAGTGTTTACAATGAATTTGTAATCTTTTGCTATACGGATTTTGTCCATTTGGGCTTTTTAACCCAAGAATTGCTATTTAGAAGAAGAGAACAAAATGGTTTCAAAGCACCCCTGAATGTGGGATATAGATTTGGCTGGGAGAGGGCAAGAAGTACAGTCTGAGCTCAGTTTCCATAGTGACTTTAAGAAACCCCAGCACACATGTAAACTTGTTCAGGATGATTCTAGTTTTGCCTCCAAGCAAGGTTTTGTGCTTTCCACATTAGTGACACTCTGAAATCAGTCATGCCTGCAGAAATAAGCCTTTATCATGTTAAGATCTAGAGTAATTCTACTTCAATTAAAACACATAATTTGAAATATTCATTTGACTCTTCTGGTTGTAAATTCTGGTTCTGGCTTCTTTTTGCATTTTGCTGCAGACCAAGGAAGGAAAAGTCTCAGCCTGGGTGGAAAAATTCTTCTGATTTCTCTGCTTCTTGTACTCAGAGGGGAGAGGTCACACTGTAATGATAAAAATGTAGGAAGCCAGCTATGCTAGAATTAAATTAGAATTCATGTTCATCCTCTCTGGAACAACCTGACAGCTTCTCTTCTCCTTCATTAGCAGAAGGAGTCTGAGAGGGGGATGTAAGTATGCAATAGTATGATTTAAACAGCAAATCTGAAGAGGAGGGAATGCGATAACCACAAATAATCATAACCAAATGTGACTATATGGAAAATACCAGCATATAGTCACTTTGCTTTCATACATTTCCCTTAAGGAAAATAATATAAAAATTAGATGTTCAGAGATTTTGCAGTCACAGGAAACAAAATACCTCTTGGAGTAGTCACTCTGAACAAGTATCACATGACAGCAAATGTATTCCGGCATTAGCTTTCAACTTTTCCCCTGTCTGCACCTAAGGAAAACCTGGAAAAATAACAGCAGACTTCCTTCTAACTCACCCACTTAAGAAACCAAGACATACAGCACCACATATCTAAGGAACAGAACCACACATATATCTAATGAGAGCTTATCCATAAGGAAAAGGGCACATTTCTAAGTTATATTTTATTCTGAATGTTGGGCATCTCTGATCCATTTCAGTGTACAATAAGTTGTTTTCTGGGAAAACAGAAGGTTGCTTTCAAATGATCCTATGAGAAAAATGAGTTTGCACAAAGCTCTTAGCATAAAATGAAGAACATATCCTGAAGAAATATTTGGGAGTCTATTAAGAAGGCAACTCACTCAGGCTCTTCACAACCTTCTGCTTCTTCTCTGTAGGGAACTCAGATGACTACTGGCAAATACAGCCATACAGACAATCTCACAGCTGGAAGCTGAAGGCTTCCTACAAGGCCTTTGGAATTTGACCCTAAATTTGCTAAGTGCTGCACAATGGCCTTCGGGTCTTTGCCCAGCATATGGGCCACAGGGGCTTCTCATTTTGGGAAGAGAAAAATAAAACTGAATTTTAAAATGTGATCTGCCACGAGACTTTTGAAGAAACAGCTTATCTGATGTGAAAATCAGAAATAAAAAAGCAGCCTTTGTATGTCCTCCTGTTGCATATGTTCACTGAGAGGGCAGATCTGTACCTTGTGAAAGGAATAGGAAGAGCTTTCTAAGGTATTATCAGTGTATTCCCATCTGTCACTAGTTTTCAACACCAGTGATCTAAGGCTAACCAAAGGGATGAGGGGCTTTTCATATACTTTTCAGGTATGAGAATGGATTATTTCTCACTGGAAGGATGGCTACTTCTTTCAGAAATCTCATGGATGCACAGTGAATTGAAACCTCTACTGTAAAAGTTGAATAGCTCTGTTGTGCTCCCTCTCCACACACATATATATATACATGCTATATATATATACTACATGTATTTTTATATCATATCTCTATATGTTGCTTTGTTGTTGAATAGCTGCAATTGTTTTAGCCTCACAGTTCTTCTGGACAACTGATAGGATCATTCTCTGTATTTTAAAGCAAGCTAAACATCTTCTCAGTCTGTGATAGGGCTGAGAAATGGACTCTGCACCTAAGAATATTTTTTCCTGTTGAGGAAAACCCCAGAACATTCATTTTTCTAACTCCTAGTGAAGAATAAGTGTTTCACAGATGTAATCATCAATCTATGCCATGAATTACATTAAAATTCAGATCCAGGCCAGGACAAATCATGTCCTCTCTACAATTGCCAGGGTGACAGCAGTCGTCTCTGCATTTTAGCAGAAGAGGACCTATGGTAACTCCAAACTCTTTCCTTCAGGAAGTACTTCTCAGCTGGCCTACAATCACACTGTGATGCACTCACTGATCCTGCTTTAAACACACTAAACATGTTCAAATAACGGTAACACTGTTGGAAAACTATTCACAGACCCAACAGCATAGCTCAAATATCCTGCAAACCTCTTGGATAAAGCTAAGAGCTACATGCATGTTTGGGCAGAAACATGTGGGACTGTCTTTCTTGGTAGGAAAGCCTCTGGGCCTTTCCTATGTATGAAGTGCCAAGGAAGAATAATGAAGTTGACAGAAAATTTTCAAGGCTTAGTACCCTCTGCAGTCAAAGAAAAAAGACAGTTAGAGTGTCATTTGGAGGTGAGGGCAGACACTGATGAAGTGGAAAAAATTAAAAAAGGGTAGCAGCACCAGGATATCAAGAGATGCCACCCCTCAGAATAACAATATAGATCTAGTACCATTACCAAATCTCTCAGCTCTTTTGATCAAAAGACTATAGCCTTGATGTCTGTCCAAGGTTTTTTCACCTAAAAGACATGGAGCAACTTGCTAGGAAAACAGATCCTCGGGTAAATGTGAGGACACAAGATGGTAGTAGGGACACCTTACTAAGTGATGACTAGAGGGATGTACTGTTTCCTCAAAGGATCTCCTTGACCCTGGATCTTGAAGTGCAGATACCTAATCCAGGAACTGCCCTGTGGTCCATATCTCATCCCATGACCAGTCGCAGCTGCTCAGCAGAGCACAGATCTAAGAGCAACTAGCACAGAGCTGATCTACAGCACTGCTGTTGACCTTGCATCAAGGATAAAACAAGACCAGGGATGACTGTGGGATTCTGATGCTTGTGCACAGCACTTGGTTTATCCAAACCACAGGGTATGGGAGAGGCCTACACCACTGATAGGACAGTTCAGGAAACAGATTTTTTTATTAATAAACTGTTGTATGTGGCATTCGCTAACCTCCATACAGAGAGGTAGGACTGTGAAACTACTGCAGAGTAACAGTGATGTTCAACGCCTGTTATTCACCAAAAGGAAGTACTTTCCTCTTTTTTTTCCTTCTTAAACTAACCACATTTTTTTTTCAGCACAGACATAAAATTCATTTCACTTCTGTTTGACACTTACTGTCAACATAGGGTCATCCTTTGTGTGTTGGGTTTTCACACAGTTCAGGGAAATGCCTGCATTTGTTTATTTTAAAAAGACAAGGGGTTTTTTTCCTCCTATCAGGCATGGTATTTTTTACAGCTTATTTACACAAGATATTAACAATGGGTGAGATTTAAGCTGACAATGTCTCCTTAAGTTAAGGCTAGTTAATGCTACAGTCTAATAAATTTCAACGTTCCTATAAATATATGAACTTCTCCTTCACGCCAGGCCTAGCTTGACTTTGACAGTCTTTGAGGGAAGGTTATCAGGTCTCTTTATAAAGCTGGTACAAAAATGGAGAGCAACCCAAAAGCTGGACCACACTTTGAAGGGCATCTCACTAGTATGATGAAGAGGAGCTGCTTTCCATCTAGCGTTGGTATGACTGTCACCATCTCTTGCCAATACATTGGCAGTCATACTAGTTAAATATAATTATTTAAATGGAGATAGTTCAGCTGGTGCACAGGAAAACAATGCTAAAAGAGTAAATTAAAAAGTGGCTTAAGAGCAAGCGAAAATATGACCGATTAGGCACACCAAATTACTAAGATAGAGTTACTGTTTAAATGTGTCTGAAGAAGAGGGAATACCTTTTTGTTGTTTTAATGTTAACAGACTCTCTTAGTTTTTTGCCATCATCACTAGGAACTATTGCATTCATCCTTCATCCATGGATCCCTCAGAGAGGGAGAATCTTGGACAGATAGGTCATGCAAGGCCAGCATCAGCAACGTAACCAGCTCCAGTACCTTGTCTCCCCACTCTGTTCTCCATCTGCCTGCTATGCTTCATGCCTCAGGTAAGAGCTAAGAGGGGCCTGAATTGGTTACAGGGCAGATTGTCTTTCTTCATATCCAGTCACGCACAGCAAAAACTACTACTGCCTGTTATTTCTTGCCAGGTTAATATTGAAATACTATCCATGGTTATTTGGCCATAAACTGCTCAGGTGACAGTGCCCTTTGGCTGAGTCCTAATGTTTTTGCATTCAAACCTGTCATTTCAGTCTAAATTTTATGTCCCACTGCCTACATCATTATGAATTAATTATTTTAACTTTCCAAAAATAAGTATTCACATCCTTTAAAAACATCTAAGCTATTTGCAGTGCCAAGGTCTTTCCCTGTCTCCTTGACATCTCTTCCTGCATTGGCATGTAAAAAGAAATTATCTGCTCCTTAGAAAAATCTGGAAAGAGCTAAAATGCAAGGAGAGGAAGGAGAGTTGCTTCTTGCTGCTTTAAAGGAGTGCCCCTCAAGTGTCTGTAATTTGTCCTCACGTCTATCCTTGCTCTTTGCTGCCAGTCCCCTCTGGCTTTAGCCAAGCTCAGCTGGAGAGCTTCCAGTCATTTACAGGAATGAAAAGTTTAAAAATAAAATAGGAGCTTTGATCAAGAAAGAAGTTCAGCTAGGAAGGAAGAAGGGAAACACAAGCACTGACAACTCAGGCGAAAACCGAGGCGAAAGCAGGTTCATTATGAGCTGACAGAGGTTTCTACGTCTGCTTGCAAAGCCAAAACCTTCCCTGCTGCTCTTTCTTCTTCAAAATGGTCTGCATTAACAATGAAAATAATGTCCTGTTTTCACCTCTGGTTTCCCCCCATGGGCCACCATTCTTTGCTTTTTCAATTGCAAAAAGTTATTTTGCAGAAGACGTCAACTGTACTGACCCCTGTGCTTGTGCATGCACATGTACGTGTATCCACGCAGGCACCCACAATCATCTGTTCCTGGATTCCTCTTTAATCATAGCCAATTCTCCCTTCCACTCCTTCATTTATTTGTGTCTTAACTTGAAATGTCCATGTCAGCTGCTGTTAATGGAGCTGACACTTCTCACTACTTTTCTGTTATGAAGAAGGCAATAAAGCTGACATTGAAAGTACCAAGCTCCTCCCAAATTTTTCATTGTAGACACTACCTAGCACATTTTCTATTATATCACAAATTCCTCCTCCCAAATTCTAAATACATAAATCATCCTCCACACAAACACCCAGCTTGCTTTAGTGAAAAATATTGAAAAAACCTGCTCCAAACATGCAGTCTACATTGTTTGGGACCTCCAAAACCACCACTGCTCAGGGTGTGCCCTGAAATGCAGACAGGATGAAAAACAGGGCACTTCTGGAGAGTACATTTCCAGTAGCTGGGGTACTTTTACTGCATTTGTGACACTGGGGAACCAATTTGCTGCTGCCAGAAAATTGGCAAATGTCTGCAGAACAGGCCGGATGGAGAAACCTTTGGGCAACAGGTAACAGCACTCTGATCAGTATATGTTGTTAACAACAAAAGTAGAAACAGGTTGTTGCAATCCTAATATTCCTAGTTTCTTAACTTAAACCAAAAATCTGCAAATGAACTCTGGGTGCTCCATCTCGAGACCTTACTTTGATGGGGTTTTTTTAAGACAACAAAATAAAGTAACTCTCACACTAATTAAAAGCACAAGTGAACCAGAGAAAGATTATCCTCAAAGTCACAAAACTACAGGGCTTATTTGACTAATTCTTTTGTTTATTACACTTTCAGATCGTGTTTTGATATTGAAAGAAAAAAAGCACACATAATCCAAAATAACTACACTCTCAGCCCTTCAGAGTTCCAGTGTTGAGACACTGGAAAAATGCCCTTTCTTCAAACTCAAATACATGTTTTGACTTGTGATTAATTTTTTCCTTGGCTTTGTTGTTTTACTGTATCATGAGAAGCCTAATTTACAATAAAGAAAAATTACAGCAAAAATGTCAAAGTAACTTCAGGTGCTGGAAACCCAGGTGTTTCTGAGTAATACCACATTTTCATTTTGACAATTACCTTTATACCCAAAAGTGATTTTTTAAATATTATGTGTGTAAATTAAATCAATAAAAATTGCATGTGTCTGCTTTGTGCTATGTATTTTGGAAAAGATGTTAAATATTGTAGAGGTATAATGTACCCGTACAGTTCAATATTTATTATTTTGAAATTACTGCATACATACATATGGATGAAAAGCCCTGTTATGTGCACAGAATTCTCTGTTTTAAAATCAGAAATGACTACTGGATAATTTACTTCATTCTGCCATACAATAAAAGCCTGTGAAGCCTTCAACCCAGACATTTATATTTTGCTACAGTATACCTTGCAACAAGACATCACATTCTTTATTGAAAACTTCATGGGCTTGTTGGTTTATCCCAACAATTAACTACTCTCCCTGTTAAAATCATGTCCATTGTCCCCCAAACTCAACTGTTTCTCTTTTAAATAGATTTTGTCTGGCTTTAACTCCCAGCTGTTGTTTCTTGTTATGCTTCTTTCTGCAAGATAAAAGGGCTTTTTAAGAACCCAGCATTTTCTTCTCATAAAAGTACTTGCTAAATTCACTTATCTAGTCACCTTTCTGTGCAATGAAGCTAAACAAATGGAGTTCTGTAAGTCCTTCACTGGAAGATATATCTTACAGCTTCCCAGTCATGCTTTGCAAACCTATCTCCACTTTTTCAATGTCATTGTCAAAGTGTATGCAGGAGATTCAAGCATGCCATAACAATCTTCTGAGTATGAAACCATTATAATCCTCCACAAGTCAATAAACTCCCACCTATTTTAAAATTAACAAAACCCAGGCAGTGAAAAGGATTGGCTCAGCTCTTCAAAGAGCAAGTATTAGAATCAGGATAAAAATACAAGAATAACCTGGTCACAGACCTGATTCTCATGTCTTATATATGACTAAATTTCTTGCTTTTATTACAGCAGCTGCCAGGTAATGTGCTACAGTGACTCTTTCTAGTATGTTTAAAAAGGGCCAATGTCAGATTCTGGGGAACAAGATGTTGGAGAGATGCACCACAGTAGAAGACCTGAGGGTCCTGGTCAATGGCAAGTTGACCCATGGTCAGCAGTGCCCTGACAGCCAGGAGAGCCAGGCATGTCCTGGAGGGCATCAGGCACAGCATTGCCAGTGGGGATAGAGAGGGGATTGTCCTGCTCTGCTCTGCACTGAGGTGGCCTCTTCTCGAGTGCTGGGGGAGGTTTTGGGTGCCACAATATAAAAAAGATATTAAATCATTAGAGAGCATCCAAAGGAGGGCCACAAGGATGATGAAGGGTCTGGAAGGGAAACCTTATGAGGAGCGACTGAGGTAATTCGGTCTGTTTAACCTGGAGAAGAGGAGATTGAGGGGACACCTCATTGTGGTCTTCAACATCCTCACAAGGGGGAGTGAAGGGGCAAGAACCAATCTCTTCATTCTTGTGACCAGGGACAGGACTCTAGGAAATGGCATGAAGCTGAGTGAAGAGAGGTTTGGGCTGGATGTCAGGAAAAGGTTTTTCACCCAGAGGGTGACTCTTGGGGGATGGCCCTGTGCAGGTCTAAGAGTTGCACTTAATCTTTGTGAGTCCCTTCCAGCTCAGGATATTCTATGATTTCATGAGCTGCATTATGGACAGTAGTAAAGAAATCACAAAACTCAAAAGTGAATTACTTTCTCTCCTCCTTGCTAAGTTGCCCAAGAGAAAATTGAGAGACTGGGTACAATGGTCTGGAGTTTAGGAGCAGTTAAGAGAGATAGTTAATAACAGGAGCTCATTCCAGCCTCCAGCAGGTGCCAGACTCCAGCCTTCTGCTTTGTGTGCACTGCTGAGATCCTCGGCTCCTCCACCTTCATGATCCCCAATGCAGCACTAGACACACCAACCTGTCTCATTCAATTTCATGCCTAGACCCC
Source organism: Argya squamiceps (assembly GCA_037834095.1). Taxonomy (NCBI): domain Eukaryota; kingdom Metazoa; phylum Chordata; class Aves; order Passeriformes; family Leiothrichidae; genus Argya; species Argya squamiceps. The sequence continues at coordinate 86,026,030 of JBBMKD010000102.1, forward strand.
ACCAGTTTCAGTTATCTTCATCTCATCAAGATACAACCTCAAAATGCAGTAAGAACAGGTCACTTTCAAGGAGATTTAAATGGCAGTTCCAATTTCACTCTTGTCTAGATTTACAGAGAATACTGTGGAACTTCTAATTAAAACCACAACCTGAACTTTTTAAAATTCAAATATCAGAAAAATATCAATTAGAAGGATGAAATTGTGAGTGGGAAAACTCCAGCCAAACTAATTAGCCAGTGTAGATAAAAGTGACATAGTCATAAAACGCCTCACAGACTGTCATTAGACTCAACTTGGTTGTGTCTAATTAAGGGTAAGGTTTCAAGGAAACTGCACACATATAGACAGTTGCTTGTAACTCTGTTTACTGCCTTCATGTGACCATCCAAGGCCTGGTGACATTCTTTTTCTATTCAGATTGGATGATTTCCACAGGAGACAGGAAAGCTGCCAGAGGAAGTTCTTTCACAGCTGAGGGATGGCATCCAGCACCTGCACAGGGTTATCGAGAATGGCAGGAGTGCCCTGGTGCAGGAATAGCCTGTGTCCACCCACAGCACTGCTGTTCTTCAGCTATCAAAGAGAAATGCTCACACTGAACAGAAATTAGTTGGCAGGTATATACATATGTGCCAGTTATAATCTATTAATTCCTCAAGATGAACAATCCTAATATCCTAATACTGCGGGTTTGTTCAGTGTTTGGTTAATTTTTAAAAGAAAACCAACGCTTGGCCAAGTTTTCATTCCATAACCAACAAAAAAAGAATGTGCATAATATTCTCACTACCTTTCTGCTACAGGCACTCACAGACTGCATTGGTAGTTGTGGTTGTACTCCAGAAATTGCTCCTACAGTTTAACAACTATCCAGCTCAACGGAGAACTGATATTCAATTTTGTTTTAGCCCACCTTGTCCAATTCTTTACTCATAGATAGAGTAATTGCTGCTCCAAATTGAGAATGTATCTTATCTTCCCTAGATATCTATTCTATCCTTTTCTCCCCAGCCCCCACATCCCTCTGGCACACAGACAACATGTTTGAACTCTGCAATTCAGATAAGTTTATGAAATGGGCTCTAGGGTTTGTCTTTTGGAAGGGGATCTAAAAAGGGTGGAGGAAAAGACATTTAGAAAATATTAGCTTCCTCTTTCTTTCAGAAGTCACAGGGCCATAAAAAGATTCTTAAGGGCTTGCTACTAACAACCCAGTGATAGGACTAGTGCTCTAGGACAATGATACACATCTTTGTAAGGCAGGACAAGCCACAGGAACACAAACTTCTGCCAAAGGATATGTAATAAATATATTTTTGCAGGGTTTCAGAAAAGGAAGTAAAGCACAAACAACAAAGTATCAATGCAACATGCTGTTCAGCTCTGTCTCTACAATAATGATGTGCTGGAGTACCTCACTTTCAGTTGAAAGAATATCCATTTAAGAACTCACCCTGGGTGTCCTGCCCTCATCAGTACTTGTTTACAGGGTTCAGTAGTCATAATGCTTAATGGAACAAAATTTTTTAGAAATGTTTGAAAATTTCCCCCAAATGACTGCCTCCAGTCTGGGGAGGATGCCATGTATTGCTGCCCAGTGTCCACTACAGACCTGTATAAAGACCTCTGGCACCTTTGCTCACAGCACCTACACAAATGGAGTAGTGGGGCTTGTATCTCCCTCTGCAATGGTGCCTCACACCTTTTCCCACTCAGAGAAATAACATGTTGCCCAAAAGCACTTCAGGTATACTGGAGACTGAAATGAGACCCCAATCTAATGACTTTTGCCCTATTACCTTCAGAACAAACAGGCCACAGTACAGACCTGTATATGCTGCAAGTCTCTGTGTAAGCACTGCTCCAGCCACCACTCTACACCTTGCCAGAAAGTGAAGCTACTGTTTGAGGCACAGTGTTGGAAAATGTGCTGGCTACCAGAATCCCTAACCTCAGAACCAAAGTTTAGTCATACATTTTCTACAGGCACCTCACACATGAGAGAGAAACCCCCTACCTGTGTACTATGTTAGTGAGTGATTGAAGTGTGATAGAAGCCTGGGACAGGTGGACATGGAACACATGCTGTGTTCTCCTAAAACTGTGGCCTGTGATTATGAAAGATGATCTATGTCTGAGTAAGATTACAGAAGTAACCATTCCTCTTGCATTCCATGTTCAAGTATACAACTTCAACATTCTTTTAAAAGTTACTGGCGTTGTCCCAAGCACAGCTGATCACCTCAGAGGAGTGTGTTTTACCTGCCAGCAAGGATTAAATTCTACTTCCACTTAGGCCAAGTGGTGGCATGTGGATGCAATGTGTTTCTCTGTCTCAAAACTAACTTATCATTGCACTTTGCAGTAGTTAGAACATTGGGTGAAGAGACCAGATCTACATGGACCATGGAGATTAATAGAATTTCTGTTTCTAAGAAAATCTATTAAACTTCCACCTCTCACGTGCTTAGGCATGCTTGCACATTTATGTATGACAGTCACTTTTTCTAGTTAATCTTCTTCCACAGCACTATCAAAAGGACATTCTTACCAGCACTATGTCCACATTGTTAAATAAAAAGGGACAAGTGGTGTGTGAGAGAATTATCATTAGTGCAAGAAAGGTACCATCTTCTGATTTTTAGACCATTTCACATGCTGAGCTGCACAATAGCTGGCAGCCAAATCAATCCAGGAGTGCTACTTGAGGGCATTCAGTTAAATAAAGAGGTCCTCAAGAGTTTTGAAGGTCTCTCCCTTCAGCATCAGAGAAGTACGGATGAGATCTGAGCAGCCAGAACCAAAAATGAAAGGCCATAAGAGGACACAACAGTCAGAATAAACATCACCTAGTAAAAAAATAACACTGCAGGTTCACCTTACCTGCAAAATCACTGCAGACAGATTTTTAAAAAGACACTGTGCCACCCAAACCATGTCAAGTGCTGTTTCTTCCATAAGATCAACAAAAGACAGGTCACAGCATTCAACATATAATTATCTTTCTGTCCAGAAAGTGAGATTTAATAGGAAAAAAAAAAGAGAAAAAATAAAACCAACCCAAACTGTAGATTGTAAAAAAAATTTCTAAGACATGCAACATTTTAATCAAATTTGTTTCTATTGAACTTAACCATAAATTAGACTATCATCCATCCCAGCAATGATCTTTATTTAGCCTGAAATATTCCTGGAAGACAGGAATATATGGTCGTGGCTTTGCATTTAGTTTTTAGTCTATCAATTAAGCTGGAAGGTGACTGTGAAAACTGAGAAGTTACATTTTGACTTACAAATTGTTTAAATATGTCACAACTTTCAGTACATTCTTAAGTGCTCTCAGGAGACATCATTTAGAAATTAAGTTAGTTTTTCATTTATTTCATTAATTTCCCTTTCACCAAAAGCAAGAATATGGGAAAAAAGTAGTGTGTCTTCATGGATGGTTGGTGAGTGGTTATGTAAGGGTTGTTGCAATTGAATTGCAAAAGCCTAGACTTGAATTTACACATGATAATTGAGAAAGTAAACAATATTGATTGTAGCTCAGTATCTTCTTTCCATCCAAGGCCAGAGAAAAACAAGACTTGAAAAACATTCTAACCAAATCAATTTCATGTAATTACCCTTGAAACATGACTTTACTATCATGATTCTATCATGATAGTGGGAAAATAAGACTGCCAACCCAAGGCATAGTATAGGAAAATGTAGTCATGCATTACAGATATTTCCATCACCTCTAGTTACAGCACTCATGCATGCAATTTTTAACAGCCACATTATCTCATCAACCCCCCAATCCTCCCCAGAAGTGTCACAAATAATTTTAGAAACAGTACAAAAGTATCTGCAGAGAGCGTTTCCAAAAATTGATGCCCCAACTGTCAAATTTGCCAAGACTCAGAAATATATACTTTTTTACACACCTTAAAATATGCATAATAAGTCAGTAATCTGTGTCCTTCATTCTGACCTTGGGAGGAATCCAGTAGTGTCATTATTTTTAGGGCAATTAAGCCTTACATAAGTGTGTGTAAACAACTTTCTGGTGGAGCAAGGTTTTTTTGTCTTTTTCTTTATTCTAAGGAAAAAACCAGAAAATTTAAGCCAAATTTCTCAGAGGAAGTTGAAACAAATTCTTCCTTGATCATGCCAGATTTTTTGTCTAAATGAAATAGTATCCTAATCTAAATCAAGTGTGAAGAAATAAATAAACAGCTTTTGAGTTATCCACCATGTAAGATGATATACAAGAATGATATTTGTGAAGGTGAATTGAGATGAATTTATTTACTCTTCCTGAAGCTCTTTGATAATGATCCTCACAGAAGATTTATTTGGAAAACTCAGTCAGTCAAACTTCTCATTAGCTCACAGTATGGCAAAAAAAGCAGGAGACTAACAGAAAGCAAACAAGTAAAACTGAACTTGAGCCAACTCATAGCAAAGCACAACAGGGTGGTTGCAGGCACAAGTAGCTCATATACTTATTAGCATCTCACAAAGAACACAAAAATATGTTTTTGGTGACATTAATGTTTTCTAGTTTTTAAACACTGTAAGAAGTTTTGGAAAAAAGTCCCCCATATTAAATTAAAGAACTGAGCCTCAAACTGGCAGAAAAACTTGCTTTTTTATACATTTATAATAAATAGAGCACTAACATAGAACATGCATTCTTCTCACATGTGAGTGCACTTGGAATCATATGGCAAGAGTTGACTGAGACAGCAGTGGTAGGTCAAGAAGAACATTTCAGTAAGAACCGTGGAAAAATTTGCAGCAGCTGAGCACAAGCTCAGCCTGAAAGCCACTGGGATGCTTGGGTTGGATGAATGCACAGTTGGATATATGCAGTACCAGAAACAGTGATGTGAGCAGGGAAAGGATTGCCACAAAATGTGTTTGGAGGGTTTGTCATAGTGAGCTAACCCTCACTAGGAGAATGAGGTAAAACTTGGGGGTAAATGGCAATGGTGAACAAGTGCTGGTTTTAACTTTTATGGGTTTACTGAATTAGAACATGTCCATACCTACATGGTACACACAGAACAAGGGCAATGGAATTCCAGTCTGAGGAAGTATGTCAGGAGAAAATGAAGCCTCTGACTGAGCACTGTAAGGTCTGAACATCAGGAATGATGTTTGCATTGGGAGCTGCTGGTGTTGTGTTCAGCAAGGAAATGTGTAGTGAGAAACACATCAGAGCTCTACTAACATTCAAGACAAAACAAACAAGCAAGAGAAAAGCAAGTCACTATAATCTTGAGTTCTAAGAGCTGCCACCAAGTCAGGTAAATTATAAATTATACTGTGTACAACTTGAAGAGTAAACTGCAGTTATTTAAAAACAAAAAACAAACAAACCCAAACCAAACAAAACCAAAAACCATCCAGACAACTAGAGTATCCTGCAAAGTTGGGTTGGCATCAAAAGGGACATGTCTGGAGAATCAAGTAAAAATCCAAGATGGAAAATAGAGCACCCTAAGACTCTAAAAGGTCTCAAAAAAAAAAAAAAAAAAAAGCGCCTCACTCTGATCTTTTGACTTTGTAATAAAAGAGAAAAAAGCCTAAGTGTTTTATGAAAAAGTATATAAGCCATGTACAGACTGGCTGTCATATGATGATTAATTTAAGAACTGCTCTCTATAATACTGATTTTATTAATTTCAATGTTGTTCACAAATTCTCATTATTATCACTTCAAAACACATTTTGAAAACTTTATTTTCTTTTGTTTTGAGTTGAGGTTTAAAAAAAAACAACCACTGTCACATAACAATCACAAAAATGGGTAATAATTCCTGCCATAGGAATGGAAGAGGAGTAATTGCTTGAGCTGTATCTTTCCTTATTGACTTTTTACTTTTACCTTCTATCTGTTACATTCTACTTCCATGACTATCTCTATTTCTGCCAACCCTATTACAGGGCTTTTGTACATACCAGATACTTTTTATTATAAGGTCACAAAATCAATCTGCTTGTGTGACCTCAAAGAACAAATTCACAAACTCTCAAAGGTTTCACACATCCCAAGCTACTGCTGCCTTTGAAAAGGTGTATAAAATGTCAACTCAAAGCATTCCTCAAGGCATCCAAGTTCTGTGTAAAGATGAAAAATTGAGGCACTGATCACTTGCAATTGTGGATACAATCCTACAGGCAAGGACTAACCCAAACTCACAAGACCTTTTCTTCTTCCTCTCCCATCAGCATCTTTTGTATATTCCCAGTTGGACTGAGTGCTTGTTAATGAATCCACAATACCTTCTCTTCCCTCTTATTCCCAGCATCAATTTAGCTGCATCCAGGCCTCTGTGCTTACTAAAATGCACTTAAACAGAACTGCAAAAGACAAGGTATTTTTATCAAGATACTTTCTAGTAATGGTCTGTTATGACAAAGATATGAGACAGGTGCCTCCCTAATAAGATTGGCATATACCTCTACCCAGAATATTCATGCTTAACTCCTATTTGAAGGTTGACATTTATTCTTTCCCTCTCTCTTCAAAACATATCAAAGGTAATTGATTTGAAACACATGATCAGTCTTCCTCTTTTTTCTACCTTCTGAAATATTCAGGAATCTGAAAGTTGAGAGATTCACCATTCTGAAACTTGCTGTATACAAAATCTGGTTTTTACTTTACTCAAAAAACATCTGCATGTCACATATATATCTTCAAAAAATGAAACATTCTATTCTGAAGGACATAAGCTATCCCACAAACTTTCCCTCTGTTCTTCAATTCTAAAGGTAACTCAAAAATTATCTGGAATTACAAAATCCACCTCTTCTCCCTTTTTCCCCCTCTAAGTTCTTTATTTGTGTCTTGCCCTGTATCTGTTTCCTCCTCTCCAGTCTCCACACTCGTTCCATTTCTTTCTCATCTGGCTGACATGCTGAAAATAATCACAAATTGTCCCCTGTCACTGCCACCATACCCCTTAACCCTTAACTCCATTATCAGAGTGCCTCTACAGTATGCCTGGCCTTACCTACTCATTCAAAGCTCTCCAGTTACACCAGCAGTGTACCAAAACCCATCTTTCCAAAACCTTCTTACACTCCACTGCATTCACATTTTACTTACCCCTTTCAGTCACAATTTCCAGGGGTCTTCCCTGCTGCGCTGTTGGGCGTTGCTCCCACCAAGCTCCAGTTTCCTCAGATCCTACACACTCAGACCCTCTTAACCCATCTTGATCTGAATAGGAGCCCTCATAGCACCTGGCACATCAGTAGGTTTGGAATGCAAAGCAAAGGGGAGGGGTGTGGAATTAAACCAAAGAGCCCATGTTCAGGCAACTGAGTACCAGCAAACGAGTACTGAATGGAGGTGAACTAAACAAATGCTTCCAGTGTAGCTCCATCTCTGCTTTCAGTGACACTGTCCCCACCCTCCCCAGATAGAACATCACCTTGTTCCAGCAGCACAGAGAAGACTGCACAGGCCTTAGGGGCAGTGCTCATCTTGCATCTGAAAAATGTCAAGCAGGTCTGGATTGCAGAAGAAGGTAAGAAGGGACAGAAAAAAGTTGTATTTTTATTTCACTCTAATTTAAGTATTATAAGACCAAATTAAGACACCAGTCCAAATAAATATGCATGATAACTTGAGAAGTCACTCTTTTTCATAAGAAAAGTCTGTGACTGGTCTCTTGTCTTCCTCTCCCTTCACTGGTACCTCTCTCCTCAGCACACATTTCAAACATGCTACCTATCCCAGCATTCTGGCTTAAATGCAGCATGCAATGAACCTGATCTCTGTGGCCAATGTGGCAGAATCTGGGCTGCTGAACAAGTCTAAACTTGAGGCAATGTTTGTCCATAACTATTGAATTTCTCAAAGAGCCGGGTGGAGCTAGCTCTGCGAGGGTTCAATACCTCTGAGGGTGTCCAGCGCCTCACAGAAAATGGCTTAAATATCTAGCGAGATGCCACAGCCGAGTATGTCGTGAAAAAGCAAAAAAGTTTTAATAGAAGAAAACAGTGCAAAAACAAAGGGCAAACACAGTGTGGGGACAGGTCCCACACATCTGGTACAACACCTTAAGGATGAACTGAGAAGCCTCTGCTGTCCCTTATGTATTGGATGATTTAGGTGGGTTTTTTTGGCAAACAGCCCGATAGAGAACAAAGAGACCTGTTAGTGTTTTTTTCTTAGCACTGAGCCAATTACTGTCAGGAGAGAAAAGAAACTTCTAGCGTTCTTCCCTCAAAAGGTTTTGGGGTGAGTCTTAAACCTTTCCTTATACAGAAACACCTGCTCGGGTGTGGGGTGCTTTACTACACATAATGATTCCTAATTTTTGTCACATCACCAGAGCAGTGGCAGACTGGACCTTCAAACTTGATGGTCTGGGGGTACTGGAAGAACCAGGCACAGAGCTCCTGTCTCTGAGCATGTTACTCTCTTGCAGAACAGCACCCTCACAGCCCCCCCTCACAGAGGCAGAGCCCTTCTGGGAAGCAGCCTTTGCAGCACTGGGTTTATACATGGGCTAATGCACCCTGCTTGTTCTCCCAGGTGAGCTCAGGAAGCTCACACACAAACAGCAGCAGCTTTCCTCCTGTCAAGGGCAGAATCACCCTGAGAGCAGCATTGCTTCCAGGCTCCAGGGGAGGTACCCAAACATTTCAGATGCGGCAGCACAAGAAGTCAGAAACACAGCTGATCACAGAGATTGCTGTTTGGCTAAATATTCTCTTTCTTCACATTCACTGCTGTGCAAAATCACTTCCCCTTGCTTTAAGCTCTTTTATCAAGTGTTTCCCTAAGGAAATATTTCTTATTATCCAAATCAATATCCACTGAAGTGGATTTAAGAACCCTAAAGGCCTGGATGCCTGCTATTAACATCAGCTTAGCTACTCTGTTAAACACAGGCTTTCAGTGATGATTCATTTGCTAGAGTCTATGTGCCATGGGCAGTGAATTGTTTTTCACCAGAATATTCTGTACCAGCTTCTAGAAGGCATCACTGGATTGTCACAGCTTGTGGCAGTGATTGTTTTATTAGAAACTAAAATATTTGCCTGAAAACACTAGGTTTCTTCTTCCTATCCTATACCATCACCCTAAGACTCCTATCTACTTGTGAGATGTTGCCACAAGCAAATCATCCCCACTGCCTATTGGATGATCATGAAGCATTCAGAATAGAGAAGAAAGTCACAAATACTTTACATAAGGTAAATATCACATTTATTCACATTTCAAATGAAGAAATACCTCATAGTTTTGTGAAAATGTGCAGTTATTTTCTTGGGAAGCTTCTGTTCACCTAACAAACTGTATTTGTGCCTTCATTTTCTCAAAAAGTAAACAAATATGCATACTTATGTAATAATACCCAACATGACTCATACTTACCTCTTAAATGGTTTTGCATCATGTGCATGCTCTTTCAACCCCTTCATGCATCTTTCTTCACTGCTGAGAAGGCCTAGTCACAGAGGGCTTGACCTCCTGAAAGGAAAACACTCCTGGCTGCTACTGATTGCTCACAGTTGCGGTGCTCAGCATTTCCCAGAACTGAGATCTTAAAGCTGTCAGCTTGAATTGATTCCAAGGAAAAAATTATCAAAATCAAATCTTATTTCCACATTCATATATACCTCCTCCTTCACAGTGTATAGGAAATCAAGGCTTTAAGACAGTAATTAACCTCACTTCACCTATTTACTCTGAAAAACTAAGTGGTCTACCAAGCTGAACATATTTAAATTGATGGACCCCTTATCTGGTTTTGATATTTTAAAACTCGCAAAGTTGTTCTGAAATGGTAGATTAATTATTTACTTCAATCTTTATACAAATTCTTGTCTGACAAACACACTATGGAAGAAACTGAAGTTTCAAAATTAAGGAATCTAATAATCCATCCTACATGAAACATTCCAGATGTGGAATATGTTCACTGTGTGTCACAGGTGCTGATGCAACAGAGTCTCTGACTTGGTTAGAAGTTGAAGAATTTCACATCCTTATGTTTTATAGTAGGATGGTTGAAGGCTTTTTTTGGGGAGAGGAGAGAGGTTTAAATATTTTTTACATTATTAGTTACATTACCTAAATCTCTCAGACTTGTGTTTAATGTTTCCTTATTTCATGAACATTTTTAAATCAAATATGAAATAGTAATTGCACTGTATTTAATTAGGAAAAATGCACCAACTTCTTTTACACTAAAAGAAAAAATGTCTTTAAAAAAGAAAATCTAGTGTAGTTACATTGCCTTAGCTACAATTTGCACTTGCATAAAAAACAACCTCTGAAGAAAGTTTAACCCTTCATGAAAGTCATATATAACAGTAATTTTTCTTCCACACCAACTTGTAAAAATACATTCAATATTTTGACAGAAGTGTGACATGGAAGGTATTCAGATACTTTTATTAGTTTCTTGCTTGGTTTGGTTTTGGTTTGGTTTTGTTTTTTTTTTTAAATTTTTTTTTATTACAGTACTGCTTTTGCACAATTTCTCAGATTTAAGAACCTTATGGTTGACATTTCATCAGGCAGCATGTGACACTGTTATTTCCACAATAGCAAACTGCATTCTTCTGCTCTAAAAATCTCAGCTCTTCATGACACTGATTCAGAGGGATGGTTACAAATAACCAGTGGGAGGCACTAGCTGTGTTCACCAAAATGGAAAAATTTGCAGATGTTTGATAAACACACAGATGTAATTATCACTTCAGATTTTTCAGCTAAAGCTAAATAAATTCTTTACTGTCTCTGCAACGCAGGCACGAGTAATACAACAACAAGTATTTTTTGCATGCAGCCCTCCAGCTGCTTGTTCATCCAATACAAAAAATTACTTTCATCATTATTTTGGATAAGCATAATTCATATTTATAGAATTTTTTGTATTTATTTCACTGCAAAGAATGCAAAAAAAAAATTCATCTGGTAACTGTTGTACTTAGATCTCTTGCAGTAGGAAAGGCAAGAGGAAACCAAGACAAATTAACACGTAATTCAACTGGGCTCCCCTTTTTCCTGCACCTCAGAACACCCCCTTACAGAAGGACAGGCTGAATTCCATCTTTTCTGAAGCACTGTTGAGGCCTCAAGATTATCCTACACCAAGGATATATGTTATCAGCTCTGAGGCAGATCTCACAGGATGTACCACACAGTTTCTAGATAATAGCATCTAGCCTTCATGGGCTACACTGAAAACAACATTTAAACAAGTCGGACTTTTCAAACTTTTACACTCTTAAAATATAGCTATTACAAAGTAAATCCAGTGGTTTCTTAACTTTTTCTCTAACAACTGAAATTAAAATGTCAAGTTTTTCATAAAGCATTTATATTTCTATGCTTTCCTACTCATGAAAAAATTATTTTCCCCCCTATATTTTCCAGAGGTGACACCTTAGGGCTTGAACATGCAACTAAGTTATCTGGGTCCTATGAGCACTGAAAATAGCTAATGGACATGGTCTAATATCAGGGAAATGACAAAGGTAGGGCAACCTTGCTGAGGCACTTTATTAAATTAACTTCCCTTGGGTTATCCCTGGGCTAAGAGCGCAAGTAAAGACAGCCAGAACTGCTGTAACTCAGTCCTGAGCCTGAACGTTGGCCTTGACAGAACAACTCTCAGAGAGCTCCACGTTAACTGGAGTGAGAGACTGAGATGAATTGACACTTGATAAATAATAATAATGACTGTATCTCGGTCTCTGCACCCTCCACCTAAACCCCCATCATCTACTGCAACTGGAGCATTTCTCTGCAGCTTAAAGTAATTGCTAGAGACAAAAGGAGAAATCTGTAGCCTGTGAATACAGCAAAGGGCCTCACTGCCCACCTGCAGAACTTTCCCCCTACTGCAAAGGTGAAGCCCAGGCCAGGGCTCTGCTCAGGGTTGGGAAAAGCAGTGGCTGAAGAGCACTGCTGTGACAAGGGGATCTTTCTTCAGGGATACATATAAACACGCAGTCAGTGTTGTCTTTTATATATCCACTTCATAAATCCAAAATGAATCATATTTAGATGTGTGCAATCATGCTCTGACTTATTTATAGCCTCTGGATTCCTCAATTGTCTTCCTCAGGATGCAGCTAAGTTCTCCAAAGGTAACCAGGTACTCAAAATGAGACTTTCCTGTACCATTCCAAAAATGTCTACAAGCAGTGTGTGTCTGCTCTCCTCTCCTTTGGCCAAAGACAAGATAGATGTTATAAAGCAAAGGAGTAAAAAGTTACAGCAACACCTGAACATCCAGTGAAAACTTCAACAGCAAAATACCTTTTCCTTGACAGACTTCAGAATGAAACTGGCAGCAGTGGCGTTTTCTATGAAAAATGTATACTTGAGGTAGGAATGTTCAGCTGTCAAGGGAATATTTATGAAAAGTTGTATAAGAGTTGCCTAAACAGCTGCCAGCTCTATTATGTACGTAAAAGCCATAGTTTAGATTTTAAAAATATTTCAAGGCAAGAAATAAAATGTTATTCAAATGCATGCCAGCACTATCTAGTAAATGCTATAGCTTTTCAGTGACCTTTGCTTTCAGATTAATTATGCATCAGACAACAGAGCCTTCCAAGTTCCTGCTAAGATAAAGCTAATCAACAGATACTTTCCCCAAGAAATAACAGCCTTACTGTACAACAGTGTAAATCTCTTGACAGCACTGCATACAAAATTCTGAAATAATCCACTGGAAGTAGCCATTTCTCCAGAACTGTTGGCTTAAGAATTAGCCAGTAATTGCACCTGATACTAAGGTGTTCCCAGGATGAAACTATTTGCTGACTCTGATGATCATGGCATTATTATTATTTATCAAGTGTCAATGAGATAAAACTGTAATATATGCAAATACCACACATGTCTCCCAAGGTATTTACAGTACATATTAGAAAGATAATACAATTTATGACACCACAGCGAGTAATTAGATAAATTCCCTGCAAATCAGGATCTCTTCCCTGGGAGTCACTGTTTTAACGATGCAGTTAGACCAGGTTTGCAAACCACACTTCTCCTGAACCAAAGCAACTACCTTTATTTTCTAAGGTCACTGCTGAGTGCTTGTTTTACAAAAGCATTTGGATTATAGAAGTATATTGACTATATAGTAGACTTGGAAATTTCTAGTTTGGTTAACTACTACGACAACAAAGACTACATTTGAATCCATTTATTTTCCAAATAATCTATTTCTAAGCTAAGGATAAGATCAGTAGCAATGTCTGTGTGCAAAACCACTCCTATTTACAAAGTCTAAAGCCTATTTGCTGCTTTGCTGATCTATTATCTTTTCCCTTCCAAGGATGCTGGTCTCCCCAGCAGCATTGTTTTAAGAAGAAAAATATAACATAGCTGTAAACTCAGGAACAATTTGCCAAGAAAGTGATAATATTGACTGTCAGTAATAAGTGTGCCTGTTAAACACAGGCCTTCAGAGAAGTCTTATGACATCACTTATATCTCTTTTTATTTACTGAAGTCTGTGGCTATTTCTCAAATACAGATTTCTATAACCAATCATGTTACATTCTTTCCTATCAACCATTGCACTCATCACCCACCCTGCCTACAAATTTACTTAAAAGTAACACATGTAACTACCATATCTAACTTCTAATTATTGTTTTTAGCTGTTTGCCTAAATGTTTATTTAAACTCCTGTTCCAGGCTGGCCTGAAAAGGAAGGTAGCCTTGAATGAATTTCTGGATTCATAATAGGTAGGTGTTACTTCCTACTACTCACCACATTCCAGACCAGCATATTTTAACTCTTTCTTGACTTGGCCACACAGTCAAAATCAAATTTATCAAGATGGAGTAAAGGAAGCATAGAGACTTGAAACTTCCTTCTTTCTCCAGAGTCTGCTTTAGACTGTAATTTAAGTATGAAGCTGCCTGCAGAGCATCTCTCCCATGGTGCCCAGCCACTGCAGCAATGTTCAGTAAGTCCCTGGGCTGGCATTAGGTTTTCAGGAGAATTCCACTAGTGGAGTCATTATAAGAACACACAAAATACCTGAAGGTCAACAGACACAGTGTAATCTCTAGAGTGCTCCTTACCAGAAAGGACTTTTCAGAGCAGAATCAATGAGAGTTTTGAATTGCAGTTTCATGAAACGTGAAGCAAGAAGCATACTGAGAAACATTCTTCTACATCTTTTGGCTTTTGTTGAAGAGAAGATGAAATTTATATTTTAATCTGGTGTACCCCACAACATGCCAGCAAGTTACTTTTTCTTTGCTGGACTTCTTTGGCTATTCTCCCACATCCTCTGAACGTGGGACAACCAAAATTTTTCTATAAGTAATGCGCCTCTTAAAAGTTTGTTAATGGATTTTTTTCCCCTTACAAGGGGGAAACAATTTTGTTTTTCCCCTAACAATTCTCAGTAAACATTTCAGATAATTGGTGAGGAATATTCCAGTGAAATTTATGGAATCAGTGCAAATATTGCCCAGTATTTACCCGGGGAAAAGTAATTTGAAACTTGGTCAATGACAGATGAAAGAAAGTCTAAATTCAGTTTCAGGAAAACCACATTATAAATTTGCCATTTTAGGTGGGGAATGCTTGCATTTTCATTTTGTGCTATTTTCCTATGGTTTCACTTCATGTTGTAATTGCAATTTCACTCTGAAACATCAAAATTCTTTGCAAGATAATAATTTTTTCAAAGAACTGCAGAAAGAACATGGTCATCAGCACAGCTGCAAACAGTAATATCAAAACCTGCTAAGCATAAAGATTTTGAGAAGTTTCTATAATGTAAGCTGCCAAATAGTTCTTCATTTTTAACTGTGCAGTCCAATCTAGGATGGTTTACTCCTCCATGAAAATGGGGTATAGTACATAGTCAATGCTATGATGCCTTCACTTTTTGGCAAAATGTTTTTCCTTTGAAGAGCCATATCTGCATTTCATGAAGTTCTGACCCCAGTCAGAAACCTACCAAGCAGATGTTCTGGAAAAGGCAAGTTAAATGTACAAGTCCTACAGAATTCAGAATCATACTCTCGGGTTTTTTTCCTTCCATTCTCCTCCAACACAGACAGCCATACTCTGAGCACTGCTTACTGGACATTTACGGCAAGGATGTTTTACATTCATCTGCACATGTGCCTCTGTTGGCACTGTCGGGGCAACACTTTTTGGCTTAGGACTAAAAGCTTGGAACTTCCTCCTAAAAGCATGTTTCAGATGGACAAGAGCAGGGTATAATTCTTTTCTTAACAAGCAGCAAAAGTAAAGAGGGTTGCATCCAGCCTGTTTTTTACCCAACTGCCATGTGTTTGAAAACCTGCCTGAGAGGGTTCAGTACTCTTTTCTGTCTAAAACACTAAAACATTACTCTTCCCTCCTAACTGCTTTCCTCATCTAGAGCTGGGAGGGTGGTTTCTTTGCTTAGTTAAAGCTGTTCTGTTGCATACTGAATATTGAAAAACCTATTTAAATGGAGTGAGCAACAGCCTCTAGACTACATATAAAAATAAATTCACCTACTTAACATGAAGTTGTTACTGTAGCAGCAGCAAGGAATTAGCATTCCATTCCACACAGGCTGCTTTCACAAAGAGTAAGCTGAGCTTGCATCCCCAATTAGTGTTTAAACTGCCAAGCTAACCTAAAAAATCCCATATATAACACTTATGTTGGCCCTGCTTTACAATACAGCATCAGTCACTTCTCTGTTGTGCCAAGAGCCCAAATTCAAACATGTAAAATAGGTCAGCTGAGAGTATGTGCAGCTACTGGAAGCAGAGGAACCACAGCTAGTTACAGGTTTGGGATAGCTCAGGTGTCTGTTTCTGAATTGCTCAGCTCTTCCAAACTCTGCCAAGATTAATCTAAAAACAGCTTTCTTGGAACACAATAATAAAAACAGTAATCCTATAAAGTTTAGTTTCCTTGAGGATTAAGATGAACTCAATCACAGAGCAATTGTGATACTGGGCATGCAAATCCCAATTCCCTTTCCCCCACTTTGTGTCTCTGAATGGATGTAGAGCAACACTCAAATAACAACTTCCCTTGCTTGTCTATATTTTGTACTAGTTGGCAAAGAGAAGAAAGGGGCTGCCTGGAAAGAAAAAGAGGAATGAAACTCAAAAGATAATTAACACTCTCAGTGGTCAGAATGAGAGTCCAAGACTTGAACTGTGACAGAGCCTGAGGAAACTCTGACACAGCAACACTGCCAGCACCATCAGCAGACCCATGATTGCTTTTTAGCCTTTCAGCAGGGAAAAGGCAGCTGTAAATCCTCAGCAGGGAAAAGGCAGCTGTAAATCCAATCTGCAGTGGGCAACAAGAAAATTCAATATTTTACAACTGGTGTGAACTTTAAACAAGCCCACAGAAGTCATATGAGTCCACACTGAGCCAGAAGATGGCTTCACACCAGGTCCAGCAGGGGGGTGCCCACTTCCCACAGGTTGCTCCTACCTCAAAAGGCAGAATGCCACCAGGAAACAGGCAGCCACATGCCCTCACCCCATAGGCAGCCTCACCCCTCCAGGATTTCCCTTCCTTTGGATCCCACCTGAGGCACTGGCTCTTTTAGCTACACTTAAAGGGCTCTTTCCCCATTGCAACCCATCTACTCACAGCACTCAGCTTCACTTTTACAAAAACCCATATTGGCTCCTGGTGAGGTAATATGCCAAAATCTGTTTCAGATGAAGCAACTTTGGTGGTAGCAGACATGTGATGTAGTCTGTATACAGGCAGGACACTTAGGAAAACAAAATCCTGACCTCTTCTACTGCTGTCCCACTGGCTTTCTCCATCTTCAGAGTGAACTCTGCAGTGGGATTTTTCAAAATTCTTAGTACATGGGTTTAACTCTGGTGCCTCTGAAGTATCTGATCAAACTCGTGCTGTTTGTAATGAAAGCAGTGACATCAACGTTGTTTATCCCACCAAGAATTTCCCACTACCTCATTTTATCTGTGAATAATAAACACTTAACAACAGTCTCCTGCTTCTCTGTAGGCTGAGATCTGCTGTTAACAAGTTACCCAAATACCCTAATCTGGAAAAGCTAAAGAAAAAAGAACTGTCTGGCAGTAGGAATATCCATTCTTTTTCCACAAAGGACTCCATGTATCAGCAAAAATGTTCCACTAGTTTTTTGCTTTGGGGTTTTTTTGATTATGAGGGGGAAAATGGTTTTAAAGATAAAACTTAGTCATGAGCAAACAGTACATGAAAAGGGTCTGTCTCTTCACAAAAATCGCACCACTACCTCAGTATCACTTAACTGTGATAAAGACTCTGCTGCCAGCAACAGTTTACCCAGTTCATCTTCTCAACTGGATTTCATAAGGATTAAAAAACAAAGCCAATGGAACAAACAGTGCAGTGGGACTTTTCTATACTTTTACCAACTCAGCAAATCTCCAAGGTCGTTCCTGTGTACCCTAGAGCACTATGGATTAGACTGCTCCTTCACTAAGGAACAATTAATTCTTGGAGGATAAGTAGTAACTACAGGCCATTCCAGAAAACATACTGAGGAGAATGAGGCAGTGCCTAAGCAAACCAGAAAACTTGACAGTGCTTTCCAGCACCTCAAGCAGAAATGTTGCTGTTAAGAGAGATCAAGGCAAGGCATCAGTTTTTGAAAACAACAGAAAATACAGAATGTTTTTTCATTTGACATCACAGGTATTTATTTGGAAAACATGAAAGTCAACAAGCTAACATCAAAGTAAAACCATACAGAGCTGAAAAATTTATCTGGCTTCAGCATGACTCATTAAACCATTTCCATTCCTAAATCCCTAGCAAAAATGCCCTTGTGTAGCCACCATTTTTGTGTTATAATAAAAAGGACATTAAAGGACAGAGTTTGGTAGCATGAAATGAACTATCTTGAAATTTCAGATGCTGGTCTCGCAGCTGCCAAGACAGCAGGCCTTGCTTATCTCTTCAGACAACTATGGATGTTTTAAATACAAGAGGGAATTTAACTGAATGAAACATTCCCTATTCTATGCATTTACAGAATTTTGTGATAAAGCAATTTTTCTAGGCCTTGTTTTCCAGCCTACAAAATAGAGGCCATAGGACTTTGTTAATTCAGAAACTCAGTTGTCCAAAACAGTGCAATGAATGATTTTAAATCCTCAAAGATGATTAATACCTTCATCAGTGAGATTTTTCCACTGGTTAATTAGAGTTAAAACATGTACCTTAACTCGAGTTCAAATTTTTTTGGAATCAACTTCCAGCTACCTGATATTGACATTTTTTCCTGCTTGAAAGGAGGCCCCTTTGATTTTTCAATTTGCTTTTCCCTAGACTTTGATCAGTCCAACGTCAATGATCTCTTTCTTGTCTAAACACCAAAATAAAGGTTTTTTAATCTCACATTAGAAGAAAAAATTGTCAGGACTGAATCACTTTTGTCTGATTTCAGAGCTTTTTTACAGTCCAACACCCTTTCCAGTGCATGAGCCTCAGGACTAGCCTGAATATTTTCTCATTTCCATTATTGCCAAAGGCATACATGATGCTATCTTTTTTACACATCCAAGGATCATATTTCACAGAATCACAGAATCAGTTAGATTGGACAAGACCTTTGAGATCATTGAGTCCAACCTATGATCCAACATCACCATATCCACTAGACCATGGCACTGGGTGCCATGTCCAATCTTTCCTCAAACACCTGTAGGGAAGGTGACTCCACCACCTCCCTGGGCAGTCCATTCCAATGTCTAATCAACTCTTCTGTGAAACAATTCTTCTTAATATTCAACTTAAACCTCCCCTGATGCAGCTTATGACTGTGTCCTCTTGTCTTGTTCTTTCTAACTGGGAGAAGAAGCTGACGCCCACCTGGCTACACCCTACACCTGGCATTAAGTTCTCCTCTTCTCCAGGCTAAACAACCTCAGCTCCCTCAGCTGCTCTGGGCCTGGCCATCCAGCCAGTTCCTAACCCAGCAAAGGTCCCACCAGTCCAAGGTGTGGCTGGCAGCTTTTCCAGGAGAGTGCTGTGGGAGATGGTGTCAAAGGCTTTGCTGAAGTCCAGGCAGACACATCCACAGCCTGTCCCTCATCCACCAGGTGGGTCACCTGCTCATAGAAGTAGATGAGGTTGGTCAGGCAGGACCTGCCTTTCCTGAACCTGTGCTGGCTGGATCTCATCCCTTGGTTGTCCTGTACATGCTGTGTGATCACCCTCAAGGGGATCTGTTCCATAACTTTGCTGGGCACCAGGGTCAGGCTGACAGGCCTGCAGTTCCCTGGATCCTCCTACTGGCCCTTCTCCTGGATGGGTGTCACACTGGCCAACGTCCAACATCTGGGACGTCTTCAATGTGGACTGATGGCAAATGATGGAAAGCAGCTTGGAGAGTCCTTCCACCAGCTCCCTCATCACCCTGGGATGGATCCCATCTGGTCCCAAGAACTTGTGAGTAGCCAAATGGCTCGCTAGGTCACTAACTGCTCCCTCCTGGATTACAGGGGACCCTTTCTTCTTCCTGACCCCCAGCTCAGAAGGCCAGTGGTCCTGAGGATAACAGGTCTTACTGCTGAGGACTGAGGCAAAGGAGGTGCTAAGTACCTCAGCCTTCTCATCTTTGGTGGCTACATTACCCCCTGACACCCAATAAACAATGAAGGGTGCCTTTAGCTCTCCTTTTGTTATTAATGTGTTTTTATAAATACATTTTTATTATAAATGTATTTTTATTATAAATACATTTTATTATATAAATATTTTTTATTATCCTTTACAGAAGTGGTCAGGTTAAGTTCTAAATCACCTTTTGCCTCCCTAATTTTCTTTTTGCAAGACATCCTTAAGCACTTCCTGACTTGCCTGTCCCTTTTCCCAAGGTGATACACCCTCTTTTTTTCCCGTGAGTTCCTGCAAAATCTCCTTACTCAGCCAGGCTGGTCTTCTTCCCTGCCAGCTCATCTTCCAGCACATAGGGACAGCCTGCTCCTGCGCCTTCAAGATATCTTTCTTGAAATACATCCAGTCTTCCCAAGCTCCTTTGTTTTTAAGGGCTGCTTCCCAAGGGACTTACCGAATCAGTGTCCTCAATAGGCCAAAGTCAGCCTTTGGAAGTCCATAGAGCATTGTTTACCCCAGCCCCCTCTTCTCCAAGTATTGAAAATTCCATCATTTCATGGTCACTGTGCCCAAGACAGCCTCTCACCATCACATCTCCCACCAACACTTCTCTGTTTGTAAGCCACAGTCTAGTGGGGCATTGCCCCTGTAGGCTCATTTTTTTACCAGCTGTGTGATAAAGTTCTCTTTCACATACTCCAGGAACCTCCTAGACTGCCTCCTTGCTGCCCTGTTGAGCTTACAGGAGTCATCAGCAGGTTAAAGTCTACCACAAGAACAAGGGCTGGAGATGGTGAAACATCAGCCAACCACCTACAGAAGGACTTGTTTCAATATAGGATGATTTGTTTCAATCATCATCCAACACCACTGATTTTCACTCTATTAGATATCTAAACTGAACCTTGAATGCTTTAAGGGGGATTAGCTTCCAAAATATAATCCTCATAAAAGATGTGTGATTCTGAATACATCACCTTGCATCTGGCTCTATTAACGACATCAATTCGACAAGTAATCAAGATTTCTCAGAAAGAATTTTTACCTCTCACTGCAAATCCTGAGAGTTTTCACACTTAACTTTCAAGTAGTTATAATGTTTCCTCCTACATCACAGTGTTTTCTAGAAGTATTCCTATTTATGATTTCTACAGTCACTTAGTATTTTATAATTAAGTTTTCATGTGTGTTATCAATTTTTTAATCTAGATCTTATTTTGACATGGCGTTTGTCAGGTCTCACAGGAGTCCATGAGATCAACAAAATTCTTCACAGTCAATCCAAATGGAAGTATTACCTTGGGCAAGACCTGCCATGCGAATGACTGCCCAGAAGACACGAAACCCCTTTATCACTAAAATTTAGTCAAATAATTGGTTTTCAAATTTTTATTTAATTCATATGAACATTCAGAGCACTTCTACTTTGAAAGGTAGGACTTAGGTGTAGAAAACCAGCTGCTGCATCTAGGAAGAGGCTGGTGTCTTTGCTCTATGGCCTTGGCGAATTTCTTACAGCTGAGAGAACTAAAACTCAGAATAATTTTCTTCGAATATTTATTCCTGAGAGATAAAGAGAACAGCAACATTTGAAAATGCACAGGCAAATCAGATATTCTCATACAGATACTGAGAAAATTCTGTTTAGCTACTTAGTAGCTACCACTGCAAGGTAGCTACTATAGCTATTCTGGCTAGAAAATTAAATATATTGGAATCTTTTGTCACCACAGGACATTCATTTGCTCTCATAAAAGAGCAGAAGTGCATTGAAGGCAAGCTTTTAAATGCTTGTAAACCTGTGGTGATGGTAAGCAGAGAGTTCAAATTAGCTGACACTTTCCCAGATAAATATGGCTAGGAAAACATATTGGATTCTATCAATTCGCAGTAATGGCAACACTTCAAAGAGAAAATCCAATTTATTTCCTCTTTAAGGCAAAAAAAAAAATCAGTTTAAATCTTTATGAAGAAATTGGCTTTACAGTGCACAGGCAGCTTATATTTGTCAGGATGTATCTAAAAATGGAAGCAGAAAAACCACCACTGCAATTGTGCAGCAATGACAGTCTGGCTACACCTACCTACTAACTGCGTTTCATAAAGCAAAGAAATAACTTATTACATGTCAGTTACAGACCACTGAAAAGCACAAGAAAAGGTTTGGCATTCCCAGTGTGTAAGCTTCTGAATTGCCTGTCACCAACTCACTTCTTGAAAGTCTCCCTCAAAACCAGTATTTGACAAAAGCCAGCAGCCTTTGCTCTACACAGAACAGAATTTGTTTGAAAAACTCTGTAGAAGATTAACTCAAACAAAAAACAAACAAATAAAAACCTAAAGAAAACCTGACACTGCTGCCTCCTGAAGGGGATATAATCTGGTTTTAGGCTTCCCATCAGGCATCTGAACAGGATGCTATGACTTTTACCAGGTTGAATTGAAATGAGTAGAATTGAACTGTCTCAGCCAAAAAAAAGTTCCTGCATGTCTCAGGGAAAGATGACCTTTTCCGGACCTTTCTTTGACAGGCATCTAAGCAACCATTTGCTTTGACAAAAATCAGATCTAGATTCCCTTTCTGAAATGCACAGACCAGTCGTTTGGGGTTTTTTTTGGAAATGCATCACATTTAAGCAAAATCTTACAACAAAACTCCACACTACAAAGTAATCTTGGAGCCTCACGGTGTTCTCACTCCAAGACTGATACCCCCATTGTCACAGAAAACCCTGCAGCCACCTTTCAACCAGCAAACATAAAACAACGAAGTGATCCTTTAACTGTCAATCAATATTATTCAATAGTTTTGATCAATTTTTTGAGTTCATAACCTGTACATGGACATTTACTGAACATGCATCATCTTGACTTTACCATTTAAAGCCTCTGAATCACCAGTCCAGTGCCAAAATCACAGGAATGATTCTGGCTAGTGGGACTGCCATTTCCCAAGTTTGCCATCATTATTTTGAGTTATAAGCTAATGAGAGAAGGTCTTGAAAATACCTTTAGCTCGATAAACCTACCTGGATATCTTCCCTTCAATAGTAATTATAAACATATTCATCATTACAAGTCATTGACTGCACTCTCTTAGAAAACTGTGACAGGGCTGTTACTTCTGTTGATAAAATTAAAGTTGAAGAGAATTACATGGAATTGCTTTTTTGCCATAGTGCTTTTTGGTAATCTGATGATCATTAACCTGTTTGTACCATTGGTCACTGATTAATCACTAACTCTCCATATCAAATGCTCTCAGCCTTTAAATCCATAATCCCAGATGGGGGGGAGAAAATTTAACTCACTAGCATAAGGGTGAATGTCCCAAGAAATTCAGGAACTAGTGAAGGGTCTTAAGGGGAAGCTGCGTGAGGAGCAGCTGAGGTCACTTGGTCTGTTCAGCCTGGAGGAGACTGAGGGGAGACCTCATCACAGTTACAAATTCTCCATTGAGGGGAAGAGGGGCAGGCACTGATCTCTTCTCTGTGGTGAACAGTGACAGAATCTGAGAGAATGGCCTGAAGTTGTGTCAGGGGAGGTTTAGGTTGGATATTAGTAAAAAGTTCTTCACCCAGAGGGTAGTTGGGCACTGGAACAGACTCCCCAGGGACATGGTCACAGCACCAATCCTGACAGAGTTCAAGAAGTGTTTGGGCACTGCTCTCAGGCACATGGTGTGACTCTGGGGGTGTCCTGCACAAGTGGAGTTGGACTCAATGATCCTGATGGCTCCCTTCCGACTCAGCATATTCTATAATTATATGGTAAGTTCAAACAAGCCAAAATTTACCAAAGTATACCTTTTCTAAACAAGCCCAATTACATTCATGACCCTGAGAATGATTTTTTTTTTTTTTTGAAAACAGAAACTTGAGGTGCAAACTTTCAACCTGACTTCTCTCCAGTTCTCTGAGCAATCCAAGTGTGCAGTCAGCAGTGTTTTAAAAAGGATGTGCTGTGTTAGGTCACGAAAAGTGTCTAAATTAAACATTTTTCTCTCTCATAAAACAAAAAGAGGGCTTAAGTCAGGCCAGCCAAGATTATGTGTGATTTTCCTTAAAACTTGTCAGAGACCTTCAGCTGAAAAATACTTATCAACAAATTATGGAAGCACCAAAAGTTCTCAAAGTTTTATCACAATGGTCTTCTCTCTGCTGTTTGTCTTCTAAAGAAAAACAGGTGTTTGGCCAAGATAATCTTGGTTTTATTTTTTATTAAAAAGTAAGATCAGATTCTGGTAAGAAAGGCAAAATCAAAACAAAGAGCCTAGTTATCTAAGGCATAAGGATTTGATTCCATCTATGAATCAAGAATGCAAGTGTATGCACAGCTGTAAGTCTACAAGGGAAATAAAGAAAGAAAACCCAAGAAAACCACCCCAAACAGCTGTTGGTGCATACTTTGAGCCTTGCTTTCACCTGCATGTGTTGCAAGTACCCCCAGTATTTAAAACCAAGTTATGCTAAAGGAACAGGTGGAGATTTTTATAGTTATTATTACGAAACAAAGAATGGTATAGAAACAGTGGAGGAGTTTGTCCTGTCTAACCTGCCTCTTCCTTAAACTATCCTGCATCTGCCAGCTTTACCAGAACACTTGCAAGGGTGAATGCTCAGGACTTCAGGGAACCAGATCCTTAAAGCTGTCAGGGCCCATCACAGCACAGGTAATGGCACCATTAATACTCTAATTTCAAAGATTACCTCATATAAAACAGAACCAAAAAAACGTAACTACTTGCGATGATGTGAAACATTAACTCCTTTGTGAAAAATAGTTCAGAGAGAGAAATTTCTGGTTTGGGAAAGTGGAAGAAAGCTATTAATTGTTTGATACAAAGCTATGCCAACTGATACAAACGTCCTTCAGTCAGAGGTATGGAAGTTGAATTCTTCTTGCATTTGATATGATTACACACTATAATTCAGTGGCAGCACGAAATTTTATACACAGCATGAGATACCATCTCAGTGCCTTTCTGAACAGCCTTCAGTTTTCTTTATCATTCACCATGTGTTTGGATGTCAACTAGATGTATTTGAATGTCTAGGGTGTATTTCTTCTAAAAATGCCAATTGCTGTTTTTTAAGTGGTAAAGCCAAAAGAATGCAATCTTTTAAATTGTATCTCTGGTCAAACTCAAAAGCACATTTTTTGCTTGTTATCTGCCTGATAACTCCTACATAATCTTTATCTTCCCACTCTCAAAATGTTAATGAACTATACAACATTTAGGACATGTAACTCCTAAACTATTTTGAAGAAACAGTTGAGACTGAGCGAATAGGTTGGTGCTGCATCACTATAAAGCTTTATCTCAGATGGGTGTTGAACAGAATTCCTTATTTTATTTAATAAAACCACTATTATGTGCACAATAAAATGACAAAAAAACCCATGCAAGAGTTAAGGAGTTCTCACAGAAATAGATGTGCTTTGCTTGCCTGATTATAGATGTATTTGGTTTGGTTCTAACTTAAAAAGGAATTCTGAGCATTTTTGAAAACTTGCCTGAATTAAAAAAAAAAATCATAATTATGTTACTAGTCAATTGTTACCCGCCCTCCCCCCCGTCCTGTATATGCACTGAACAGGCTTGACCCCTTCAGAGAACTAAGGAGGAACCAGCTAAAACTGACTCTCCTGTAGGAAATACCTCAAGGCGACTGCTCCCAGAGCAGTGAGAAGGATGAAAAGTGGAACATCAGCCATATCTCATTCCAAAAGGTGAGCAGTCATGCAGGGAGGATTTGATCACTTTTGCTTTATAGTCAATAGAATGATCTAAAACTCTGCTCAGGCACTAAACAACCATTTCCAGTTCAGAGAGCAGGCCGTAATAGAAGTCATTTGAATTACCTACAGGTGCCCAGTGGGAGCTTTTGTGGGGTCTGGATGTGTGGTTGTGGTACTGCAGGCACTGCAGCAAATTGCCAGGTGCCAGCTGAGCCACGGTTACCCTGGAGGCTGTGTCCTTCCCTTTCCCACAGAAAATGTAAGGGAAAGTGAAGTATGGCTTCTCTCAGTGACTTCACTTACACACAGGGACTGCAGACCCAGCTTTGCCTCCAGCACACCTGTTATTTCACCAGATTAACTGCTGCCTTTGTGGCTGATTCCAAAGAGCCCATCATTCAAATCAAACTCAGTTCTCTTTATGTTAATGGCATTTTATTTCAAAATATATTAACCATTCTGTGCTTACAAAGGACTGCAGTGTGAATACAATAACAAGTTAAAAGCTTCTTAAACCTGCTATAAAACCCATTTTTATTAGGATATAGACTGGTGCATACAATCAAAATTATTTAGTTTAAACGCCTCTGCAGTCTACACAAGTAGTTCTCAACCTTAACTTACACATTTTATTGGGCCACCAATGGACATAGGGGTCATATTGTCAGTATTACACATGCAAAACCAGGTACTATACCAAACCCAATTATGAAAACATCAGTTTTGAACACAGTGCCACTCTGAAGATGTATCACAAAGCCTGTGTCAACAGACAAGGGAAGTTATTGCTCCAAATCCCCATGGGGCCTGCTAGGAACACACACTTTAGAACAACCTGTGCTCTGTAATGCAAAACTTCTATTGTTAGGTTTGAGTAGGGCGTAGCCAGTCTTAGGATAGGATGTCAAAAGTTTCTCTGGATTTGGTTTGGTGAAATTTCCGCAGGGGGAAAAAAAACCCCAGCCCTCCCATGTCTTTTGACCAAAACATCAAATGCTGCTAGCATATATATATATGTGTGTGTGTATACAGATAAGCACCCAACGACTGATTTAAAAAGTTGGTTTCCAACCATCCAACCATCACTGAAGCACAGAAAATCTGTTTTTGAAGGCAACAATCTGAACAAATTAAATGCTTGCCAAATAGACTCGTGATGACAGATGACAAGCTGAAAACACTGATCTACACAGACAGTAGGTTATGAACAACATAAAATATGTTTTTATTGATACTTGAGAAAGATGCAGGTTTAGGCTGAGACTGACAGGAAGAGTAGTAAATACTGGGATTTTGTTTTTTCAACCTTATAGCCTATATGCCAATTCTTAAGCCTAATGAACTTCTGTAGCATGGCTACTTTTTGACTTTGTGATGTTTCTTACATTTAATCTACACGAATACCATGAAACATTTCTTTGACTTTAGGTCCTCATTGGATCACTGTACATGACACTCTAGTCAGTAAAAAGTGTGGTGAGGAGAAGAAATCAACTTTTTGCTTTTAAAACATCACTCTAAAATTCTTCATATATATATTTATATATAGATGCTAGAGCACTCACTCTGCTTTATTAGCTTGCAGATTCACCCTGCTGCAAGCAAACCTGCCCTGCTTCTCACTCAAATCTGGCTTTGGTGTCACCAAATAGTACTTATATTAAAAAATTAATCTTCAATTCAATGCAACATGAATTATATTTGCCCAAGTCCATCCATATGCAGAGCAGATCAAGGATGCATTTACTTCCAATTAGCACTTCCCTCCTGAACTGGACATACTATTTCAGTATGGACATTCAAAGCATGCCCTCAGGTCCTGGAATCAACTCCCAAAAGGGGATGGAAGCAATACTCTCATGTACTAAATCATATTCCAAACAAGATACCAGAGGAGGTGTGGACGAGTTTAAGAGCCTGGGGAACTGAAGATGTATTTCATGACCTATTAATTTTAGCAGCTTTTTAGAGGATGTGTGCAAATACTTCCAGGAACAGCAATCTCTCAGCAATGCACTACTAGCAGCTTTCCCCTAGTTTATATAAACTACAATAAAACAGTGGTAGTCACACTACCAGGATTTGCTTGGCTCTTCCTCAATATCAAGTAAACATGAATTGTAGAAAATGTTGCTTGTTTTCATTATATACAGGCACTATTTTGTTCTCAGGTATCTTAAAAAAAAGAAAAAAAAAAAGACAAAATTTCAGTTAAAGTCTGAATAGGACAGAGACTCCCAGTATTTATGTAAAACTGCATATAAATATATACATTTACAAACCCAGTGTAGAATCCCTGAATACATTTATAACTTCTGGCATTGTTTGTTGTTTCAAAACACCAAATTAATTTTCCACATTGTTTTTCTTATTTCCAACTTTATCACTTAAAAGCTATTTTGGCAAATTTTATCATAAAGCATTAAGGTACCTTAGTAAAACTGACAGATAGACAGTAGCAGGTCAAAGATCAAATCTCCCTAAAGTTTGATAAGATTTTTAAGTGATTCTAGTTTTGTACAAATAGGAATAATAAGGAAATTGTCAAAGTTTGCTTCAGCAAAAAGTGTAGGAAATAATACTAAGAAGAACAAGTCAATACAGAGTTTATAAAGATGCATCCATGGATTTAAGAGATGTCAGCTGGCACTGAATAAAATTATCTGACAAATCAATTTTCTCTTGTAAAATTGCAAACTTCAAGGCAAGAAACTGCATCTCTAGAAGAATGCTACCTCTGCTATTAAACCTAATGAATACTATTTCCAATATCAACATCCTTCAGTATCTTCAAAGGCAATTGTAGCTGTTTCCAGAGGCAACATTCATTGAGGTGGCACTATCTACAGTGACAAATTTAAGTCAATATAATATAAACACAATGTCTGAATCAGGCAGCTGTGAAAACACCCACTACTCATGATGCAAAGCTATGGAATCTCAGCAGTATAATGGTATTTTTCCATCCTCTATCCAGGTCCATAGGAATGGCAACACTCTGAAGTGTTCCTAGTACTAGGGATCAGCAGCATAGCAATTCAGCTGCTGCTTTTACTACAGAACAATTTCATCCAGTTTTGTTTCTTCAGGCTTTCCGAAAAACAATGTTTAACATTGCAGCTATACACCTATTTCAAAAGTTATGCTTACCCACAATGGATAATACTGGAGACAGCATCCAATTTTCCCTCAACAATGCTTTTTTCTTATTTTAATTAATCAGATTATAGATTTCCCATTCCAATAATCACTGACAAAATACACATCCACTATATCCTCCTCCCCTCTGTCTTTAAGAGAAGCCACATAGAGCTTGAAATCAGACAAGCCCAAACGTACCATAGATAACCTGCCCACACACACAACACTGGGCATGGAAAAATCATGTGGGTATCAACTTAATTTCTGAAAAATGCCCATCATATGTATTATTATAATGTTAAACTGTTTTGTTTTTTTTTTAAGCAGCCTTTCAAAATAAGTCATTTCTGCTCCCAATTGGTCATGGTGCACCTGTGCTGAAAGCCACCATATTGCAGTAAGGCTGGCAGAATGAACGTGTGCCAGATTCTTGCTCATTGCAGTTTGCTCCTTCATGGATCCAATTAAGCCAGTATTTACAGTGACCTGAAGCTAACATGCTGGGCTGTGAACTGGCACACAGTCACTTCTGCCAGCTCTGATACAGCAGTGGTCAGCCAAGCTACAGGAAGGAAAGACTAACTCAGACCCGAGTGCCAGAAACAGCACCGGCCCTTTGGCACTACACTTAACTGCAACAAGCTGATTCCCCCAAGGAGAATGATAAAAACCAGCACACTTGAATTTCACAATACCATAACACCACGTTGTCTTGCACTACTATGAACATTCCCTTCTGAACTCTAAATTATTGAATACTAAATGTACTAAATACACTTAGTAAGTACCTGCTCCTGGAATGACTGTTTACAGTAAAGCTAAAGGCCATCAACTTCTTGCCTACAAGCATTACAGAAAAGATGGTCTCTCCCAAGAAAACTGCACTGCAGAGAGTGGTGGGGCTTTTTTTGTTGGCTGGTGTTTGTTGTTGTGGGATCTGGGAGGGGAGAGTGGGTTGAGTTGGTTTTTTTGAAAGCTACAATCCATTTACTAAAAATTTATCCCACTGAACTGCAGGCTGTTTTTGCAGATGAGGCAATATAACCACGAACTGTCACTTTTCAAAGACCAGAAATCAAAATGACCAGTTACATTAATGTGAGACTGATCTAAACTAAGCCATTCTTACAAAGGCTGAGTCTGCTCAGAAAATAATATAGATTGCTAAATATCCAATGACAAGGTTTTCTGTATCTGCTGGTAATTAGACACTTGCTAAACACAAAACCCAAATAATCAAAGTATGCCCTTTCATAAAGTAGTATTTTGTGGTTTTGGGGTTTTTTTGTGTTTTTTTTTCTAAACACGGTGAAAATCAGTGAGTATTTCCTATTCCAAGAAGGTGTTATTGCAAGTTTTGTTCCTTATTTTTCTTTTGTTTTTGGTAGTATATGTTACTGCACCATTACTGAACCATACAGTTGGCTCCTCAATCAGGTACAGCATGAGTTCTAAAGGTACCTTTACTGAGTAAGGATGTAATATGCATGGTTCCTCATGGCAAGTTTGAGCTGAATTTGGAACAGAAAGCATGAAAATGAAGCCTCATTTCAAAGGAGCACAAACTAAACAAGACTCCATCAGATGTGACTTCTCTATATAAAATGATTTCATGTTGGAAAAGAACAAAACAGCAATGTATCTTCTTCTCAGGTGATTTTACTTGTTTGCATTACTGAAGTTAACGGTGTCTCAATCATGGTTTTAATCTTCATAGCAGAGGCCCTCCTTTGATCTAAGGCAATTGGTTGAAGGGGAAGAAGAAAACTTAAAACCAGACAAAATAATGCTTTTTAATGACTCTTTAAAATTACTAAGTTGAGTACCACAGAAATATGAAAGATTGTCTCAGAAAATGGGATAGCAAATGTGGCCAATAAACATGTCTTGACCAGTGAGCAAAGGGGTGCTTTAAAGGCTGTCTACAAGCAGCTACAACAAGAACACAACAATTCAGTGCAAAACTGTGAACTAAAAATATAGTAATACAATAAAGAAGTTGCCTAAATATCATGGTGGTCTCATTCCAGCTGGTTAGAAAGCTGCAGGAGTGTTTTAGGAAAGCCTCAGGTTTTCCCACATCCTCCACCACAGCCAACAACAATTACAAAAATGTGTTTCATTTAAGATTTTTCATAAGCCACAAAACCAAGGAGATAAAAGAGATATTTGATTGAAGCAACACATTCTTCTTATTCAGTTAGTTGAAATCGATGTGTAGATCTTTCAGAATTTAAAATATTAAATGGGATGTTTCCATATTTTGATAAACCTGAGTCAACCTACTAAATTAAACCCAAGTCTGTCCCTCAAGCACATACCTGCAAGTGTGCACAAACAGCATACTCAACACCTCTCACTTAAAACATACAATTTCATCATTAAAATTGCAGCAGCTTATTTTGAGAATCTGAGGAGCAGACTATTTGTGTCTTGTTAGGCAGCCTGTTTACTGCAAACTTGTGGCAGGACTTTCTTCTTTACTCAGTATCAGAGTACTTTCCAATCACTTCCCATGACAATGTATTTTTCAAAACAATGTAAGAATACATACAATATCATAGAAAGAACCTTCCAAATCTGTCAGCACTCACAGAACTCAAGTAAAGCAAACATCTCAGTTACTGCAAGCTGTCTGTGCACACATCTTAGATATCCTTATTCCTGGAGAAGATCCCTTTGTTTCAAGCATTGAATTACTGTCCACAATAAATACAAGGCATGCCTCTATTTTGTACAACTCCTTATCAATCAAACTCTGAAATCAATTCAAGTTACTGGAAACTGAATGGTGGTTCTTTGGTTAAGCAAGTGTATGTGCTACTTTGTATCCAGGGCCTCATTGGATTTGTGGAAAAGCTGTGCAAGTATGAAATATGTACCAAAATATCCCACTTCCATTTACAAAAAGGATCCATTTATAAAGATCCATTGTGTCAAAATGTTTTGACAATCAATACAAAGGCCTTAAATGTCACCAAAGCTGAATTTTAAGCAAAATTATGTATGGAAGAAAAACACTAGAGGATTTGATGCTGTGACCTAGGCAATACATTGTTTCAGAAATTCGGGATCTTTGTTTATTAATAAGATATACCTTAATATATTAAGATATATCCTATATCTCAAATATTTGGCTGGATGCTTACGGAGTTAAAAAGCCCCAGCTGAACTACACCGAAAACCATGTTCTCTCCCCTTTCTTTCTGGTAGTAAAATTTGTTTAAAAAGTGAATTGAACTCAGCCACAGCATTTGAAAACCAACATTGAACTATCCCCATTAAACTTCTTCCAATTACTGGAATGAGATGCGACCATCCTACATTGCTATTGTCTGAAAACACTTAAGGCCTTTGACTAAATTTAGTTGACAAGATGACTCCACTGGGAGGGTGGATAAACAGCAAAATATTATCAGATTTTGCTGCAAATGGGGGCAAGATTAAACTATTTAAACAAGTCCTATGTCAGTAAGAGGAAAACCCACATTCAACAGTTTGCATTTCTATTAATATCAGGAAGGTATTAAAAATACCAGTCTCCGACAACATTAAATTTCAGTGCATGTAAGAGAATAGTATTTAAGTGTTATTATAAGTTACAGATGATGATTGAAGCTTATAAAGAAATACCTTTAGGAGGAGCAAACTATTATACTATACTTTCATTTCACAAAGAGTGGTTTGCCCTTCTTTTGCCACCAGATTGACTAACAATAAATATTTTGGAATTACAGCTTTCTTTAAAGCTACTACAGGTTAATAAGACAAATAACCCAATAAATAAAAGCCAAGTTAGTAATTTCAGGAGATAAGATAATGACTCCAGTGGATGTACCTGTCCTCTTAACTATTCTTTTGATAAGACAGAAGGTCTTCAAAATCTTCAACAAGGCAGCTGACTGTGTGTCGGTATGCAAAGCCAGGGGAAGTAGACATTCTCTCTCAAGAGGCCAAGTGCACAATCATGTAAGGCCAGCAGATGTTCTGGTGCTTTCTCCTAACAGCCAGCCTACGCTTCCCTGTGAGCTGCCCCCAGGCACAGCTGGGAAGGGACAGAAGGCCATGGCTGTTGTGAACCCCAGACAGAAGACAGCAATTCCCTCATGTTGCAGCGGTGCAGCCCAGCACCTCCATCACTCTGCAGACATCTTCATCTCCTCCGGACTCTCTCTAGGTGACCTGGGAGGTGGGGGGAGGAAAAAAAAAGTGAAAAGTAAGACAAAAACCTGCCCAGTGATTCCAAACAATTGTTTCCTATAAAATAAAGGAGAACCAAACACACATGAAGATTTTTTTGTGTACTTGGAAGCTCTGTCTGTGTCATACAGGGCAACTGGAATATCACTTTTACAAGCCAGAGACTACAGACAAGTCTAATTAGCTGTTTTTCTCCTAAATTACCCAGATGATAGAGGACAGCACTATTCATGTGAATAAGGTAAATAATTATTTCTGACAAGTAGAGAATCCTCTTCAAGATATATGTATAATGAGCTAAGTTATACAGTTTAGCAAGACAGTAGGAGCACTAAAATAGCTACTGTTGTTAATATTGTCACAATGTGATTTACAATTCTAAGTAGTTATTCAATTGCGAGTTTATTCCTAACTGTATTATTATTATTATCCCATTCCTAACTATACAGTTTAAAGATGCATTTCCATAATTTAGTAACTTTAATAATGACATTACTAAGGACCATGCTTTTAATGGAAAAATGGCATGTAATGATATATTTTTTTTAAAATCTAGGTATGTTTATATTTTGCAGTATTGTACATTAGGATATAAAAATAAAGTATTTTGGGGTAGACCCCTTTTTAAGGGCAATGAACTCATAGATATCCATGAGTAAGAGTTTAAAAATGATGTTCAATCATCTCCTAGAACAACAGCAACAGCAACATATAAATTAAAAGACACAAAGGTATTAAATTATCAGCAAATTTTTTAAACCAGCCTTCTATAAGAGGCTAAGAGACATTAAACAAACACTTCCAGTATACATGTTCCAGTGAGTGTTTCACTTAGCCATACTTTTTATTTCTAGAATATGGGACAGCTGAATCCTCTTCAAATAGTGCAATACTCATGCAGATATGAGTACCCACTTTTATATGAAGCCCAGGCACACATTCCCTACACCTGTGCACACATACATTGATGTGTGTGAAAACATAATTCATACAAGTAAGACATTTATAGCTCACCGGTAAATCTGTAATGGCCACGTTGCTTGCGATGGAGTGGGCACAGAATTTGTTGGACTCACCAACATGGCACTGTATATATTGGAAGCAACCACAAGTATACAAAGTAGAATTGGTCCTATGATGGCCCCTTCCAGTCCCAGGTAATATGCTCCACCAGCCACTGCAAGGCCTGTCAGGTAAGGGTGACCACCTCTGCCACAAGAACAGTAAAATCAAATTAAGAACAAACACAGCATTATCAATTACAGAATGTGAATCAATGCTGAAGTTTTATTAAGCTTAGGAAATGACACAGCAAGCTATAGCTACCCATATTTACACTGTAAACTGCTGTCTGAATGACTGCACAAAGGTTCCAAGCTGTATTCTGCGCTGTATTTGCACAACAAATCAAATGCTATTTTAGCATGGAATGCTGGCAAGATCCACAGTGGAGCAGTTACTTTACAGACATCTGCTGAAGAATGTCTTAAGGCCTTAATGGCAAACACACTTCCATTTTGGGAATGGGAAGATGGTTGGTTACACAGACTGTTCATGCTTTATGGTCAAGAACTGTTGAAGTTTAACACAATTAACAAGATGTACTATGAGGACCCCTGAGCAAAGCCATTCAGTTACATGATGTTAGTAACTTGCAGTGCATCTTTCAAAGAATAGTTAGCATACAGTTTTTAAAGAAATAGTCATGTCTTCTCATTCTGATATAAAAACGCCTACCAGACTGAGTGTTTGTTATCATTATCTTTTAATGTTTTCAGATGAAAACCAAAACCAAATTGTAATGAACATACTAATATTTACTGGAAAATTGGAGCCAGAAGAGCTTTTTGATAAG
Source organism: Argya squamiceps (assembly GCA_037834095.1). Classification (NCBI taxonomy): domain Eukaryota; kingdom Metazoa; phylum Chordata; class Aves; order Passeriformes; family Leiothrichidae; genus Argya; species Argya squamiceps. The sequence continues at coordinate 86,060,578 of JBBMKD010000102.1, forward strand.
AGCTCTTATGGCAGCAAGTAAACCATGCCATTTTTATTTTGTCTCAGATTCACATTTTGCACCTGTGTTCAGCTGCAAAATGTGAATCCTACCAACAGCATTTACACAAAACCTGCTCATCCTTCTTCATTCGTTATGCCTCAAATAATGACAGCAATAAGGAATTGTAGAAGAAAAACTACAGCTGAAACTTGGTACGCAATTATCAGAAAGTTCCTCTAAATTCTGAGTGTAATACATAGAAAATATCAGCTAGTCAGTTCAGAGCTCCAGCAGTTTCTGAGGTTTTTACCATGGTCCTGATTGCTACTGAAGTCCCAAATTTTAAGTCTTCGTCACAACTGTATGCAAAATGAGGCCATGAAACACGACCTATTAAATCATACACACCTCAATCACATCTCACCTAGATCAAACTCAACCTAATGGCAGGACCAGATTGCTTCCCTGAGGGGATAAATGTGACCTAAAGTTTTATGTTTCTCCAACAATAGACACTAATAATTTCTAAACATTTAAAAACTTTGCTTTTTTTCCAACATTTGCTTCAGTTTAAACATTAGTTTGGCTAGTTTTCTAAATTAAACAACAGGTCACCTGATCAAACAGTACAAAGGCAATCTATTTTAAAAACCCTGCGTAACCTAATTATAGCTATTTCAAATAGGTTTAATCTAATCTGGAGGACATTATGATGCTTATTGTTCAATTTATTGAGAAGAACACAATTTTCCTCCACTGTCAGAAAATCTATTCCTGTCCCATATATTTTCTGGACAGTAAACAGAATTTGCATCCTCTACAGTCCAAAAAAAATGTTCTAGTAAGCAGAAGAATTATTTGCTATGTAAATAGCTACTAACCTTAAATTTATGTGTGATTTATTGTTGGGAAAAAAAATGTAATTTGATTATACTTTCCTTGTTAGCTTTAATTAATGCAAAATAACTAGAATCACAGTCTATGAAAATTAGTATTAATGTTGAGCATATTAATATTGGGCATATTATCATTAGGTACTCTCTGTTCAGTGTAATTATATTTAGTAAACAGAAATACTAATTTCTAACAACACAGAACTGAACCACTTTATGTCCTTATTCTACAGTAACTCTATTATTTTTTGGTCCCAAAACAGCTCATGTTTTTATCTGCTCTGCAGCATCATCTGGCATTAGGACATAAAAAGGAAATGCTACACACCTTTAGTCAATAATTAGAAAAATAGAAAACATAAACCCATTCCTACAATCCCAACTAAACAGTTAATTTTGCTGATGTTGAGTTCAAGACCTCTGAAGTGTCAAAGTTCACAGAAATGAGGTCTGGGAAAATGAAGGCACTTAGGCCAGTAGAACTGCTTACTATGAGGGTATTCCTGTGCTTGAAGATACTGTTTTGCATGCTTCAGAAAAATGAGTTTAATTAAAGGCATCAGTGATTGTCAATCATTTTTACAATGCTAATTTTAAAAAGTGTTCAATGTACTTACCCTGATATATCTGAATAAATTGCTGTATCTACAAAATAGGTTGGCAAGAGGTGAAAAACCAAGAGCAAAAGGGCTTTGCATCCCTGTCCTTGCACAAGCCACAAATCTAGGACTGCAGGGACTGCTGCCCAGTATGTCCCCAGAAATGGCACTGCTCCAAGGATCGCTGCTAATGCTAGAGCACACAGAAGCAGAAGTGAAAAAATGATCACAGAAACATATTTCACAAATATATTTACAGTTACATTCTGACACTTTTGCCACACCAGTAAGTCCCACTTCCATCAGCTGTTATAAATAAAGCATTGAAGAAGGGCCACATGAGGCTCTTGGTGTTTTATAGCTGTGGTTTAGGAAAAAAGAAAATTACACCATTACCCATACAGAAGAGCTTCAGCAACTGACAGTCATAAGGAGTTAAGAGGCACCAGTTCAGAAAAACACGAAGTTATACCAATCCTGTACATTTCCTACTGTTTAAGAAAGCAAAGGAACCCAAGTCTCACTCTAACTTACTGCATCTCCTGCAGTCACCCATAATAGGAGAAAGCTGGCAAACATGAGATTTATGACTTACATATTTCTGTATGCAAACATGTGCATACAGGTGCACACCCTTCTGCTTATAGCAAAGACCTGCTGTAATCTAAAGCAATACAGATCTGCTACTACTATAACCCAAAGCACCAGGAATAAACATTATACAAAGCACAATTAGGTGGGGTATTTGCCTTTTTGTTTGTTTGTTTCATTAACCAGATGGCAAAAACTTTTAAGATTTTTCATGTAGTTGAAAAAAATAAGACTGATTACTTTCTAAGTAGGTGTAGTGACAATCAATGCCTTTAAGGTAGTTGAACTTTACAATACAGCCGTTTTCCATTATATTGGGGTTTGTTGCTTCATAGTTTCCCCTTATGCCTCCTTGTACACAAGTATTTTTCAATTACTATTATTATCATTCCTTTTAGAGAGAGAAGGGCAAAGAGGAACAGGGTAGAAGGTTTTTCTCTGAGAAAATGTCTAGCCATTTCCAAAACTAAGATTAAATGGTATAAGAAAATCAAAGACTGGTAATACAGTCAGGCAACAATATTGAGAGTAAGAAGCATTCCTCTATCATGCACTTCCACGATACCACATCTTCCTGCATTTAGGCACCTTGAAAAATCAGCACCTGTCAACTGTGAAAGAAACAGAAGCCAAGACACATAGAATAAAGTTAAAACCTGAAAACATTTGGACTGAATACAAGGGAGAAGGAATTGGAGTCAGCAAACAGAACAGAATGAAGAGGTAAAACAGCTGGCAGGGAATGTGTTGTGGAAACAGAAAAAGGCAAGGCTCAGAGGTAAGACAGCAATCAGGGCCTTCTCTCCACCCCACAGCCATATTCTCCAAGACCAGACCTAAGCTTGTCAGCAACACTTAATATTTCTGATTTTGTACAATAAATAATTACACAATATTATTTATAAATATAATTGCTCAAATTCTTACCAGATGGTATGAAGACTATGTTAATCCCAAATATAGTGTGAGTCAGCCAAGTGTAGAGTCCATAGAACCCAGCCATTTTGAGGGAAGCATCAAACACACCTCTAAAACGATCAAAGAAACTCTGTTAATTTTTGTTAGCAACAGGATTCCAAGAACTATGAAGATACACACAGTTTGCTTTGAATAACTGAAAAGCCATCAGTGCCACAAATAACACATCTCAAAATGTAACACTGAACCCTTTATACATCTGTTCCCTCTGAGAAGAATAAATATTCACCACATATGTAATTAAAAGTATTTAGACACAAAAAACAATTGGTTCCAGAGATAAATTCCTTGAAAGAAACTGCTCAAGTAACATACCACATTCTCTATCAAAAATAACATTTTTTTCTATGAGAAGCAGAACCATTCTACATACAAACTGCATTTTCTTTCCTCTTTTCCACTTCTAGGTGTTCATTCATTTTCTTTACCTGCTTATATTACTATACCTGCTCTTTTTCACTGGATCCCTCCAGCTTTTAGGTTGCTCACTAGGCTACATTACTAAAAACCAAATAATAAATCTGGTAACCTAATTCAATCCTGCTGGATCTACATCCAAAGTTCTCCTCTCAAGTGTGACCAGTTTCATGACACAGCAAACAGGCAACTAACTGCTGTGACATTTTTACAGCACTAGGGCAGGTACACATGTGTAATATCACATAACTGAACTGAAAACCCATGCCTTAGGTCTATAGTCACAAAAACCAAAATCTCAAACTGCTAAATCTCATTTTTGTATTATGTTAGATTTCACCCATATTCGAGAAGTGAAGTTTCCTGAAATCACTATTTGAGCTTGGATCCAAGTAACAGAACAGTTACATCATTGCAGAAGTGGTGGCACATACACCCTCTTAGCAAAGAAAAACGTGAAGTTTCCTGACGTTAAGTTCTCATTTATCACTCATGGTGATTGTGTCTTGGCAGTTTTGGGAACTCTGGCAGCAGGGCAAAGAGGACAGGAAGACATACAACAGGAATCTCTGAAGGGCATAAAAAACCAGTCCTTTCTGGATCTAAAGTCTGTAACAGCACAGTTTCCTTTCTCCACTGAGTCCTTGTAGCAAAGAAATCTTCTGTGATATTAAACTACTAGGCAGAATCTTTTCTGAGGTACTACAAAGAATTCCAAGACTCCTGGTTTTTGCTTCTTTGGCCACTATCTTCATTATTATTTCTGTAAGCAGTATGAATATTTTTGTCCTTGCATCCTACCTAAGGGCTCAGTTTTAGATTTCTACATGACTTCAGAATCAAAATTATATTATTTAAAATTCATTCACTGGAAGCTATGAGCACATAATAAACTTCACACATCAACACTACTGTTCAAAATGTGAGATTCTCTTAACAGACTAACAGAAACAAGTGCTGTCAGCCATTTTTCCCCTCTAAAAGAGAGAAAGGGAAAATATAGAAAACCAAGCAAGCTTTAAAGAATGACCTGAAGTAACAAGTCTAATCTTCGGCAGGCAAGAATGACATAGTGCAAAAGGAAACGCAGGGAACATTTACAAATATGTGGTGGCCTCAGTAAAAAAAAAAGCCTCAACATTTCTCAGTTTAGATGAACTTTTATTATATTAAAATGGGAAGTCAGACCAAAATACATAAAACCACAAATTTTGAAGTGTGACATAGTCACTTGTATTTGAGTTATAAGAAAAGAAGTTTCAGACATTAAAAAAAAATTTGGCAAGGAGGCAAGAAAATCCTCAAACCCAAGGCCACAATAACAATGCTAAATGTGAATTTGCATTAAAAATTCAAGATAGTTTCACACTTTAGATACTCAAAAGTCCTGATCTTCTGCATTTTTTGTGACATTTAACTTACGTCTAGTCTTTCTGAGGATATCATAGGAGCATGATATCTTTCTAAGAAGAACCTGTGCAGTAATCTTCAAGCAAATATTTTTCTTAACCAACAGGAACTGTGGCACAAATACATCACACTTGTCAAAAATATTTTGTAACAGTTCTTGAGTATCTCCTTATTTTTTCCAAAAAAACCGTTTTCTATACTGTAGTAAAATTAACAAGGTCTTAACAATTTCTCAACGTATGCAGCAAAACTACATTTCAGTGTACAAGAAGTGAGACAGGCCTCTAGCTTGAGAAAAGTATCTGAAGTATCAACTTCACTTAAAATTAAAATATCCATCTACAAGCAGTCATTTTAGATTTTTCCAGAGAGACTACAAAAGAAGGGAAGACAGTGCTATTATGGTAACCAAAGGAGAGACAGCAACGCAGGGTAAAAAAAACCATTGAAGGCATCTATAAAACAAGTTGCTTTCTTAGTCTCAGTTCAAGGAGTTGGCAGTCAGATGCACTGGCAGAACAACAGTAAAATTAGTCTGGGACTAACAGGTAGTCCTGGTCTAATGTCATTCTGCAAGTTGACACATACCATATTCCAATGGCCAAACAGTGCATACCTCTGATAGACTTAGTGCAGCATCCTTCTGGCTCCATGCTCCCAACACTCACAACTAAAAAACACTGAGAGGAGAAGCCATCACACAGTGCTGGGAAGTTGGGAAGTGCCAGTGGTCAAGCAAGAAGCGAGAGGAGGCTGCACCTGGTCTCACTCTCCTCCTCTTCCTCCCCTTGGTTTGTGTCTGCCTCAACTAAAGTCATATGAAACGTCACAATAAAGGCACAGAGGATACTACTTTGTGGCAGCTATGGACCTGGAGAATCTTAATCTCTCTGAAAACTCATACTTGTTACTTTCTGGTAACTGTCACAAAAACTAAAAATTGTATCTTAAAGTCTAGAAATTCATATCTATTTTGCTTCATGGTTAAGGCAGCAAAAAAAAAAAAAAAATCTGAAAATACTAATCAGAATCTTATCAGCAGTTTGCTTCAGCTACACTGCACCTGAGACACCAGACCTTAAAGATGATGTGGGTGTGCTAGTGCCAGTGCTGCATGAATTTATTACCACCTCTAAAATGCAGACCCTCCTGGTGTAATTATGACTATAAGTAAGTTTCATCTCTTAATACATTATTGGCACACATACAGCTTCCTTTTATATACAAGAGTAATTGTAGGATTCAGAAATCAGAAAATCCAATTGCTGCTCACATCTCATTTTGGCACTGTATCTGGATGAACCACTTTACCTGCAAGAGCTGTCATCTGCAAATGTGTAATTTATGAGCACTTCATGCCAATTTGGCATAAGGCATACTCAGACATACATATTCCATTTTACTGAGCTTTGAAAAGCATGTAAAATTAAAAAAAAATAATCAGAGGACATGGGTCATGCGTCACATTATTCAGATTAAAAATTAGAAACTTCTGTGAAATGCTTCTGCACAGCTGACCTACTTTTACTTTCTTTTTTTGGTTTTTTTTTTTTGGTTGTTTTTTTTTTTTTTTTTTTTTTGATCCTTCTACTAAGTTCTGTCCCTAAGCTAGGGAATTTACTTGTAGACTCCACAAGGGAAAGGCCACCTTTTCAGTTTATGGGTTTTGCTGATTTTTTTTTTTCTCTTTTACTGATTGAGCTTCCCTTTTATTACTACTGTAGTTTATATCAAATGTATGTCCACCTGAATTCAGGTTCACTTCACAGAGCCTGCAGGTAAAGTCTGTTCACTGTTATTGACACAATGAGATTTCAAAAATTTCAATCTAATGCTGCAACAATCCCAGCTGAGAAGAGCCCTTCAGCTCAGATCATGGATTTTTTGACCTTGGAGTTAATTTGATTTTCTAGATCTCTCTGTTCCCAGAGCACTGGAGGAAAGAAGAGCATATGGGCTGAAATAATGAGAATTTGAGTTACCAGACAGATTAGAGTAAGCATGTAATAAGTTCAGAAGAGGGATTTTCTGGTTATTATACTAAATTTATATGAACACGCATATGAACCCTGGCTTGTGAATGTGCCTAAAAGTAAAAACTAGACAAAAGTGGCAAACAGTATCATTTCTCTAAATTCTTACAGAACACTTTATAATCCATACAACAGTTAACAATTCTGTTAATATGCAAGCTTGGTACACTCTCAGCCAGGAATACTGTTAGAATAAGACGATTTCATTCTTTTGTCACCTTCCTCACACCACTGATGTTTGGTATTTTCCCATATTCTCTAAGTAGACACTAAAAGGACCGTGCTACATCTTTGTTGGGAACTTTTCTGTATAGAGAACTGACTAATTCAAAATGATGCTTTAAGAGACCTCAGCTATTCAGTTTTTTTTGAGAATACAACCACTGCATTTTAAAAGAGAATTTGAAGTATAAGTGAAATGCATTCAGAATTTCACAGCATGGTTTCACAATTTATCTTCAGATCAGGTTAGCTCAGAAGTGCCTCAGGAAAGGAGTCCTCCCATTCCCCTGTTGTAAAGATTCACTTCTGTCCCAGATGACCCCTCCTCTGTCTACCTGCCAGCACAGTCTTCATTACGTGCCACGACACTTTCTACAATGGGTTCAGCTTTTTCATTTTACAATGAATTCATGGCAATGGTTACATGATGGGTTAGTTTTAACAGAATAGCTCAGGTCTCCACTCCCCAGACAACTCACAAGCAGTGGTTTAAATAGTTGCATTCCCACCAGGAAAGAAGCTGGTACACTCATGGCTGGAGAGCAAGAACACATCAGTGCTGTCTTACCCCAGCTGAAATTAACACTCACCATCACCATAACTTCAAAAGCAAAGAACTCTTGGTGGTGCGTGAAGAACTTTCTTTCTTCACACACCACCAAGATCTGTTGCAAAAGACAAGTTACCAGTGGCAGCTACTATCTTTTAGAAGGCCAACCTATTCTTCTTCCACAATGATTCCCCAAATTTCAAGCAATCACTACGTGAACACTGAAGAACAAAATGACTCAAAGTGGTTCTTTTGAAAAAAACTTCTTAAGTTGTTCTTCGACTCTCTTTACGGGTTCTGTTCTTTTAGGGATAAAAAATGACCCTCTTTATATTTCAGTTTCAAACTTAACATGAAAGTAAGCTAAGTGCACTAAGATGGATTCCAGCTATGAATAAAGCAGAAAGCAGAAGTGGCAGGAAATGTTTCTTGACAGAGCAAGATCATCTCAGGAGCAATATAAATATGCAAATTACTTTCAGAGATGACTGCATGACAAGATTTCAACAGTTTTGCTGCTGGAATTAATTTCTCCTCATGAATGATACAACTGAACAAAACAGCTCCAACATATGCAGGCTAGTAAAGACACTAATCAGATAAAGTGATATAGTCTTCTTTCAAAGCATTGTTCCTCCAGATGGTGTAACTGATGCAAACATTGCATACACGTCCCAAGGCAGGACAAGGCTCCAATGACTTTATCAAAACAACATTAAAGAGTGGCAACCAGTCTGAAGGACACAGTAGCACACAGACTTTCTCCCCTAACTGAGAAACATCTACATTCTGTGAAAAATAACGAATCTGTAAGAAATTCTACATCTGAATATTTCTTTAAAATGCCTTTCTATTTGTATTAATGTTTTAATTATTACTTTGGCCTGTAATTGTAAACTTACAATCATTCTTCTGAGAAGTACATTTGAAAGGACCAGTATTTCTGAATCACCTATTACTAATATTTCCAGATTTTTATGAGTAGATGATGTTTACTAAGTACAATACCACACTCATCTTAAAATTCATCTTGAAACATAACATATAAAAAGGCAAACTTGTTCAGACCAAAGATTTGTCTAGCAACCATCCCACATTCAGTACAGTCCAAAAGCAGATGCTAAGGGAAAAAAAGAAATAGACAAACCTCTTCAACACCCCCTGCCCCCCAAGCATTCTTCCAACCTCTACTTCCACCTCAGGGGATATTACCAACCTCTTGCAGGCTTTCTATTAATTAATCTTCAATTAATACATATTCTTAGTCCTCCTGTTCAATCCTCCAAGTTGCTGCAACTCCAGTGTTCTTTTGCAAGATCTTACCCATGCCTTACTGCCTGCTGCATGAACCAATGCATTTTTTGGAAGTGCCTGGTCACTTTTTGGTGATGCTAAGATTTTATCCTAGAAGAGACCATAGGCAGTCCAGCTCCGTCATCCTTTTCACACTGGTTCTGATTTTACAAATTTCAGTTGTGTAACATCCTTTTTCCAGGCTGAAGAGTCCTAACCAGCTCAGTCATCCCTCAGAGAGAAACTGATGCATGCCTTCATTTCTCTAACCAGTCCTGTTAGCACTCCTAGCTTTTTGAGATGCAGGAATCAGAACAGCAAACAGTAACTCAGAGTATAGGAAAATCATAGTTCCATACAATGGGAGTACTACTCTGTGTTTCTGTTGTCTAGGTCTGTGGTAACAAATCTTAATGTTTGATATGCCTGGCAGATGTTTTTTAAGTATTACCAAGCAGTGAGCTAGCCTGTGTACCAGAAAATATAGCTCTCAAGTGATAAGAGTCAGCACAGCAGTAATCAGTTTATGTGTGAAGTTAGAACTGGTTCTCCCCCACATGCATCACTTTCATCTACACTACATTTCATCAGTCATTTTATTTCCCAGACACTGTTGTCTTCTAACTGAGTTTGTCTAAATCCTGCTGCATCCACGACTTCTCTGGAAAACCTGTTCCAGTGTCTCACCACCCTCACAGTTCCTTATATCCAATTTAAACCTACCCTCTTCCTGTATAAAGACAATACCCCTTATCCTTGAAAGTCTCAGGAAAGCAATACTGTAAAAAGCCTTTATTAAATTTTGGTAGAATATAGCAGACAGGTGAACTTATGAAGGGTCTTGCTTGCCCACACTTCACAAAACATGAGTAATGAGGCTGAAATTCCTTCTGTGAAAACTCCACTGACTCTTTGCAACTAAATCATATTCACCAGGTGCTGGTATGTCCTTAAGTTCCTACTGAGCCTTACAGTACCAATATCCATCCAGCTTACAAGTTTGTACTTCCTGGGTTTCCTGGAACAATTTTTTTTTTCTTATTTTGCCCTTGAGATTTCTATAGTGAGTTATCATCAGTCACTCCCAACAATTTGCTATTGCTCATTTAATCTGGTTTTTTTTTTCTACAAGCTTTTCTACAGTCACTGTAATTTCTGAGAGATTTTGCTTTAGCTCATCCATAAGAAGGGTTTTACAATACGACTCCCTCCACTCATCTTCACAGCAACAGGCAACACAGCACCACTTTACCTCCCCCCTGCAACAGCCTTGTGGTTGCTGACTACCCCTTGTCATCCCTCAGCCCTCTGACTGCTTGTTGCTCCTGCCACATGTGAAAAATTATACTTTGGTTTAATAGCATTTTGTGGAGCTTTGAATAAATGAAACCAACTCAGCACCACCCTCATGCTTTAGGCCGATTTCTACCTGCTGAAGTTTATGATCCTTCCATTTATTTAGCAAAAACTTCAGCTTTTAAGAGGATAGTTTCTCATATCCATGGCCTTTAATATTTTGCTGTCCAGATATGGACTCTCTTCCCCTCAGCCTTACTCAGTTGTTAGCATGCACTAGCATTAGTATTTATTGCTCTCCACACCACTTGTAAGGATGTAAATTCCTTAAGATTCCCATTTTAGCTTGAAAAGTTCATGAATGAGAACAACAGCTGGCTTGAGTCAATACTGCTTGAGATCCACTGCAATCTTATATTAAGAAACTCCTAGAGTGTTCAGATTATTCCTATTATAAAATTCTGAAACACAAGCATAAGGAAGGGAGTTATTTTCATTGCTTATGTTGGTGGAGACAATAAAAAATGGATTCACCTGATAACTCAAAGGAGCGAAAAGCTAAAGCTGGGATGTTAAATCTTTGAAGTATCAGGAAATCCTGAAGTTTTATAAAAGACTTCATGCTGTCTTCTTGTATTACAATAAACCTGTATTTTTGATAGCAGAAATCTAACCAAGGTTATAACACATACTGTAACATTAAAACACACATGAAGAATTATTAGATATGCAAACACAGAACCCTGCAATATTATACTAAAAAAAATTCTAACACTATACTTTTATTCTTAGAAATACCTGATGGAATATCTTTTCCCTATATATTTAATGAAGTCTTTCAGAAAACTTTTTCTTTCCATCCCTTCCAGTTAGCCTGCCTTAGAAGCAAAGAGAAAAACTAACTGGCTGATCTAAATTCCAGATGTAACTTAAGCATCACTCTCTTTACTGGTGTAGTTTATGTCATTACCAGTTAACCTTTCATTTAAACAGGTTTTGACATCTAAGTAACTTTTAAAAAGTTGGTGCTGTAGTAAGAGAAGTAGTGTATATATAAAAAAGCCTAAGTGCAACACATAATTAAGGGACTAGTACCTAAGATGTGGTGAAGTTACATTACTCTTAAAGACTACAGCGAAGTCTGTTTATGTGCTTAAATGTGCTCCTGCTTGCACATGCAGTAACTCACATCCTCCACATGTTTACAGATATTTTTTTAAAAAAACACTGGAGAGCCAGAGAATTACACACTAGAAATATGCACTAAGATGAACTGCTGTTAGAACACACAGAACATGCCATCTGGAATATGAAAGAAGCCAATGGCAGAATATCAGCACTGTCCCTCATAAAGCAAGGAGTTCTCAGTAGCCTCTCAATGTGTTTGATATCAGCCTGCAGGGCAGACAGAACAGAACTGTCTGTTTCAGCATCAAGTTATGAACTTAGGTAAGCTTGTGAATCAGGGGTAGTAAACTGTAAAATTCAGATTATATTTACAGACATGCTTCACCAAAATTATGTGTGTATAATAATGAACATTTTTTCATTGTTTCAGGTAAATTTTGGAGTAAAGCTAAGTATGAACAAATACATTATTTCCTGAAATTTTCTTTGAAGGTCTGTTTTTCTTTGAAATATTTTTTGAATAACTGATTGAAATCATGTGTACATAAAGCAATACACAGACAGCTTTTGTATTTAAGGAGAAGTATTTTCTCTATAAAAGGAAGTACTGGTAAAGAAAAATCTTAGGGTGGTTCTTTTTGCAAATATGAGAATATTTAAGACTAAAAGAGCGGTGTGAGCAAGTCATGCTCATTAAGACAGTTGTTCAGTTCTACTCCACCTCAGAACATACACTCTAAAAGCTTTAAAAATTTCAGTAAGATCCTATTAAATGCACTCTTGTGACTAAAGATTTCAGCAAGAATTAACTCTTTTTACTAAAGAACATTCACTGCATGCAAAAATTCTGTCAAAACATAATCAGTTAAGTTATCTTTGAAAAATAATTCTGAAAGAAATTATTAATGTTGCAGTTAAATAAACAAGATCACACATTTTGCCTTTACTAAGCATTAGCTTAACATGCTGGAAGATTATTGTTTTCTGTGGGAATTGTATCATTGTCTCATTTTCTCCACAATCACTGCCAGGATGCCACAGCAAACCAATTAGATGATTGAACAGCTGAGATTTTTGTTTGTTTATTTGTTTGTTTGCATGCTAGCTCTTTACAGATCTCTTTAGATGTTAATAAATAAAAGTTGAAATTTCATTAAGAACCTATTTCATCCATCAAGACACTCTAAGTTTTTTTCACGTCAAATCTTTCTTTTGACTTTCCATCCAATTTCAACTAAGGATAACAATTTCCTCTTTCGAAATATGTAATATTTTAAGTAACTTCTCTGTAACCAATGAAACATCTGATCAAATTTGAGGTGTGCACGGCAAATGAAGAAAATGAAGCAAATAATGATAACCCTTCTCAAATTGAAAACAAACAGTCCTCATCTTCCTGGCATTACAGAACAAACTTCCACTAGCACATGTTTCAAGGCATCACTCAAATCACTGACCCGGGTTTAAGACCATTTCACAACATTAATTAGGCCCCACCAAAACTGCAAGCTGCAGTAACTTTAAGCCACAGCCATACCCGTGTGCATGCACTCATGTGAAAGTATCGCACACACTAAATTGCACTGAGGCCGTGAGAACATGCAACTTAGTAATGTGCAATATCTCCACCAGAGCAAGCAGAATGGGAGCTTCAGGGAAGAAGGGTATGGTGCATTCAGGAAGAGAACGACATGCTGCTCAGGGAAAGGAAAATGGTTCAGGCAAAGGTGTGCATGCTACTACTTGGAAACCTGTGATTTGGAGGATTACTGTTTCATCCATTCAGGACAAAAACAAAACAAAAATAAAAATCCAGACAAGTGCACCCCCTCCTTATTTCAATGGTAAAGAATATAATTTTCCTATTTAAGCAATAAAGTAGGTGACTCACAAACCAACTTTATTTTACAGAACCCTTCTGAACAAAGCAAATCTCACACTGTTATGGACAGATGATGATTCTCCTCAACCTTCAAAATACTACATTATTAATTATAGTTACAATGAAAAAATTCACTAACCACTATTGAGAGTTTTCTTCATTAAAATTATCTAAATGCAGTAAACTGATCCAAGTGGTCCTAACGTTTCTAAAGCAAGTCATCCTCTTAAAATTGACAGAGTGGTGCCAAAAGAATTCCTGCAGCTCAACCTGCTCTGGCATAATCCTTCTGCTACAGTCATCAGGCCCCTCCCTCCCTGTTTCCCTTTCTCCATACCTATGGCTGACTTTAAGTGGTTTCAGTGAAAGTAAATCATGTATTAGCTATATTCACAGGCAACAAACCACCACTCTCAGTCAAGGGAGACTCTCACATGATGAAATATTACCTTCATAATTCCTCACATTTTTATCCTCATACCCACTTATGCAACATGGAAAACAGGAAAGAAAAAGGAAAAAAAAGAGGAAGAACAAGACACAGAACTGTGGAGGGATAAAATGCAAAGAATGAATGAAGAATATATCAAGAAGAAAAAAGAGTAATGAAATGTGGCCACACCAAGAAAGTTAGAATCAGACTGAGAAAGACCTGAGATTGCAAAACAAAGAAAAAAACGAAACAGATACACCAACTGGACTTGAAGGAGCAAAACTATTAGAGAACAGAAGCTCTTTTACTGCTGAGGCACTAGCAGTATTTGGGATTATTATAACTTTCCTAAATTTTTATTTCCCACCTCATTAACAGGCAATGGCACATGAAATTCCAGGATGGAATTTTGAATTAGTTGGTTGATTTGAAAGAGATTCAGTACTTCACACATCAGTCAGAAATCCCTGTGGTCACGTATGCCATTGGTAGTAATACTCCTCCCAGGTTTTTTACTGTGTTTTAGGGAATCATCACATAACTGCTGACCTTTCCTCTTTCCTGTAGATTAAATGCTGCCTTACACAAGATGCAAACAATGAGAAGCAAATGCAATATATGATAACAAAGTACACACTAATGTTTAGTCTAAAATCATAGAAGCATTTTCATGATGAAAGTTACTCAAAATTGGGAAAACTGGTTTATGACCAATTTGCAAATCTGTGTTTGTTCCATAGTCCAGACACTGCCAGTTCCCATCTGCTTGGAGGCAGGCAGCACTGCCTGTGCGAACTGGGAGCTCAGCCAAAGGCAGGTATCTGGGGTAAAGGCAAATGCCCAGCTTACAGTCACATGCACAACATGGGAAAAGACCAAACTAGCAGCAGATCATCCTTTGGGCTGCCATTTGCCTTCCAGACCCAAGAGAGACCTAGAAAAGAGTTCTTTTGTTGCCTGTCAAGGGTTGCACAGCCCCTTCTTTCCCACTGCCCCTCATGAAAAGGTGCCATCTCTTTAGCACTAAGGCCTAAAGGATTGAGGAGAGGAGAACCTTTCTCCCATCAAGCTGCTGCCTTCCCCACATGGCAAGGGACATTGCCATCAGCTGTCCTGCCTTCTACAGATGGGAAGGGACACCCATAACCACGCAGAAGGTGACTCGCCCACCATCACCCAAGCCCTCACTCCAGACCATCACCAACATCAGCCCCAGCACTGCCCAGAGTCACACTACCACCAGCAGCATCCCCAGAGTTGGAATTGTCCTTCTGAGCCCATAGCAGCATTCCTCCAGCCATCCCCTTCTCCTGCCTGTGCTCACCCAGCTGGTTACTGAAGGCTGTCACAAGCCTTGCTGAAGTCAGAGCAAGTGGCTGTCACTGCTGTCCCCTGGTCCCACTAGGACAGTCACCTCCTCAAAGCAAGGCTCATGCTTTTCCCAACACAACCTGTCCTTGGTGGAGATGTGCTGGCTGCTGCCTCCAAGTGATCTTCTGTCTTTCATGGCTCTGCCTTTGTACCACTAGGTTTGCCAAACAAACTCTTGGCTCAGGCACAGCATCAAATCCCTGCTCAATCCCACCACCTGATACATGCTGCTGGAATTTTGCTTCTCTGGCATCCTGGATGAATAAATTTCCTATCAAAGGCCAGGAGGGCAATTCATCCCATGGTCTGCAGCAGGCAGTTCTTGGATTACACTCAGCTTCTTCAAAACTTCTACAGTGTCACCACAGCTGCATCTATTTTTTCCCACTACTCAAGTTCAAATTTGTAATCTGTGGTATTTTGACAGAAACAGTGAGATTCAACACTTGGCTCAAAGCAGCCTGGAAAGCTGCTCTTACCCATATACTGCTCATAAATCTATTTGTGTGAACAGAGAACTGTCACTGTATTTGCAAACTCATCATCAAAGCAGTTAGAAAAGTATTTATAAATAAAATAGAAAAGCACAGCACAGTTCCAATAAGAGAAACTGAAATGGGAAAAGGTTTTTCAAGAGCTTGCTGGGTAACACCTTTAAATTAAGGGACTTCTTCAGCTACAGAAATAAGTTGCCAATTGCCCTTCTCTTCTTTCCCCCTTGCTCTTTTCCTCTGAAACACTAAGTGGCAAAGCACACAAGGGAACAGACTTCCTTGATTATTCAAGTTTCCTAGTGCTTTTCACAAACGCATTTTAAGAAAAAGAGCACACAAGTGAGTGACAACATGGAGGATGATTATTTTTATGTCATTTGGTTTATGAGCAACAGAGAGATTAGACCTATATGTTGCCAGGAGGATCCCTGCCCTCTATACAGGACTAGTGAGATGCTGTCTTAGCTTTGTGCATGTGATGTGTCCTGCTGAAGAGTGGTGGGAGCTGGAACACAGACTTTTGAGATTTATTAACTTAATCTTTTTGGTCAGCTTGAAAGCATGGATATTTTGAAGGTGAATTCATTTTGTGTTATGCTGTCATAGTCTAATGATGAGAGCAATTACAGATGTTTTATTATTTGACAAATCATAACACAAATGGAGCCTCTTCCATCCTACCACCAACCATTAACATCCATTTTGCATGCCATTTACAGATGAGGTGAAGAGGCCATTTTTAGGTTCCTACCCCTGCAGCAACAACTCACCTCCAAAAAGAAAGAATAGTTGCTTCTTTGAGACAAAAGAAGGGGCTTGAAGTAGCAATTGTTTTTCATATGGCAACAGATTGGGCATGCATAAATTCATGAGAAATTGTTACTACACTCATCATATTTACATGCTGAAGATCACAGTAAATTTTGGCAGGAATGCAAGCTAACTGAGAATCATTAGGATAAATCCTTAAGTACAACTGCAAAGTGAGAAACTTCTGAAAATCTCAAAAGAATCATTCCAGAGAATTCAAACAAGGCACCAATTACACCACTCCAATCAAATGAGTGACTGATTCAGGCTACCTTAGTGAATACACAGACCGAGATCCCTTGTGTATGACAAGCTGCTTCCCATTCCACATTCTCCAGCTTCACCAGACACTGGCTTTTTCCCATCATATTTGCAGTTATTGATGCATGCTGACTCTTTCCTACTCTTTTTCCTGTGGCTTCTCTAAAATGATTTTCTTTCTTTCCTGCATTCCAATTCTGAGAAATACCTTGGGTCACCCATGTCACATACCTGTGAACTTGTAACTGCATTTAATACAATCCTCCTCACATAGTATCCATGCCCAGATAAACCAATCCTACTTGTTCACACTGCTCCCCTCTACCATGGGCTAAAGAGAACAATTTGTGAGACAAGTATCAGTTTCTAAATCCACTCACACTATTTAGAAAAGATAGAGCTGAGATACTAACCATGTGATCAATGAAAACTCAATAGCAGTCACTCAAGAGAAAGGCTATTAACCTTTTGGCAGAATTCCGCATTTGTTGCCTTCCACCTGAATTGCCCCTTCATTTTAAATGACTACAGCAGTTAGCATTCTTGTGCAAGATCCTACACAACATAATACAACCTTACCATTGTTAAAATGGCAAACCTTTAGCAATGAGATTGGAAAGCAGCTTTAATACTTTCCCAGTTTAAAGCCTACTCATGTATTGTATGTATGCACAAGATGACACAGAAAGCAGTGGTGTAAGAGGCAATGGCTATACAGAATTCAGCATGAAGTCTGTCCACTTTGCCCAGATCATAAACTTTTTTTGAAAGTACACTATGACTTATACACCTTATTAAAAATCCAATTTTTTACATTGCCAGCGTGGAAGTGTTTCAAGCTGCTAACAGGTGAAAGTTGATGATTTCGTTCATCTATGATGAATGAACTTTACTGCACTACCCCAAGAATAGCTTTACTGTGAAATCTTTGTGAACCATATTCAAAACCATTAAAAATTCTCCTTTAATTACCAAACTAGTTGAGAGCCAACACACAAAAATGGTGACTAAACATGAAACACTGTGGATGCACTTGGAGGTGCAGCACAGTAGTGTTTCAAGTGTAATAAGGAGAGCACTCCCCTGGTGTCCCCTTTGATGTAATTTGATTTATGAAGATCATGAACTGGATTTCTTTCATGTGAAACTGAACTGGAAAATATACTCCAGAAGCATATTTAATACATTCCAGGTACAAATGGGTACTTATTCTCCAATACTAGACAAATACTTCAAACTAAATAATTCTGAAATGTGTACAGCACTGATGTCAGGTCCTGCATTTCTACTGTTTTTCTGCATCTGCTCCTCCTGAGCTGCACCAGCTGTTACTGCCAACACAACTGCAAACACTGCTTCCTGATGACCTAGGGATGTCATGGGTGCAGCAGTTTTACAAAACATTAGTATTCATGACAGCACAGACCTCTGAAAGATGTTTAGCCAAGTCCAATCAAATTCCTTTATTAACAATCAAAGCAGAAAAAATCATCAATATTAGGCTCTTAAAATCTTTTTTGCAACACATCTTCGAAACCCAAGCTGTTGGAATTGTTAATTATTTGCAGTTGAACATCAAATTTAAAGAAGAATTTCCAACAAAGGGCAAGAAATCAGCAATATACCTTATTGCTTCCTCCACAGATTGGCCAACTATATTTGAGGAGGGACCTGGCTGAGACAAAGGTGTCAGGCTTATCACCCATTTCACTGGCTTGTAATACTCATCACTGGAGCTCAATAGGTAGAACAGTGTGGTCAGAAAAATCACCTGCAAAACAAATTGAAGTTTTAAATTACAAGGTAATAAATACTTCACAGAATCAGAGTACACAGCTATGCTTCAGATATTGAATTTTACTGGAAAGGAACAAGATACTCTTCCAAAAGCCTGGATTTAGAAAAACAGAGCTGAAAGAATTATTTTTTCCCCTGCTACAGAAAGGACTTAACATTTACAACTAGACATTATAAAATTTCTTCCTCTGTTCAGCCTCTTTCCAAAGTCTCATCTAGACCAAACAACTAGAATGCTGATCAACATTCTGGTTGTGGGGCTCTTTGGTTCTTTTTCAGCATGTTTAACAGATAAAAAATTGTTGCATAGTTACAGCTATTCTCAAAATAAGCAAACAAAACTGCCAAATAAATTTGGGCTGTCTCAAGAGTCATTATGCAGCTGGGTATCAGATATGAATTACACAAAAATTCACAACCATAAATTTTATGTTAAGCTGGCAATCCTAAGTGAATATTCCTCCAGTGAGTTTGATGATGAGTCTCAGCA
Source organism: Argya squamiceps (assembly GCA_037834095.1). Classification (NCBI taxonomy): domain Eukaryota; kingdom Metazoa; phylum Chordata; class Aves; order Passeriformes; family Leiothrichidae; genus Argya; species Argya squamiceps. Next base: position 86,079,508 of record JBBMKD010000102.1, read on the forward strand.
GAAGTGATGGCAGTTCCACTGTTTCAGTTAAAAGACCAAAAAATCACAATCAGATTGGATTAGCTTCCTCTATGTCACAGTCAACTATGTTCCTCTTATTTTCCTGTTGGCAGGCTCAGCAACTTCCTGGGTAAGAATAAATCACAGAACTGTGTCCATCTTGAAACAGAATATCTCAAACAAGAAAAATCCATTCAATATGCTCAAAGCATAAAGTATGGCTTATATTTTCTTCATGTACAAGACTCACATATTCTTTCTTTCCTCCCAAGATTAGAAAGAATTCTTTCATTCTTTTTGTTTCCAATCTACATCTAGACTAAAGTTCTAGAATAGTTCTATTCTAGAATAAACCACATCTTAATATTTTACGAGCCAAACAACCTGATCTCTGTAAGTCTCTTACTTTCAGGCATTTAATTCAGCTTGCAGACACCTCATGCTCTTCTCCTTCATTCCCTCTGAAGATGATCAGAAAACAAAACGCAGACAGCATTGCAATATTTCATCACCAATCTCAAAATGACATCTCTCTCTGTTCCTAATTTTTATATACTTAGTAAAATGCTACTCCCATTTTCCCCCTATTCTGCCCTCCCAGACTTCAACTTGAAAGTCACATTCAACTACTGACCTATAACGACCCCCATCCAAAACTTCATATATTGGTTTAGGCTCTATTCCATCTCCCCAGGTGTTTAGCATCTACCTTGGGAGATAAACCAATTCATCTAATAAAACAAGTCAATATATTAACAGATTTTAATAGCATTCTGTTAATATTCATTTTGAGCTTAAAAAAATAGTAACAATAACTAAGACTTGCTTTAATGGGAAACAGTCTAGTGCCACTAGCAGTATCAGCTGTGTTTTGTTACAGCTTCAAGTAAGAGAACTTTAAAACTTAAATCACATTTTAACATTCTTTGTAATTCTACAGTTGTGGTTATTTTTCTTCCTTGATGGGTTCTGCCACTTCTAAGCTACTATAATATTTCCTGATTTCACTACAAAATTCAATATTGAAGCAGGCACCCAGATGATGTTGTATCTTCCTTCCACTGAGTTCAGCCTACAGATCCTTCTGCACATTCAGTTTTCACCACAGAGAGCAGCATATTGCTCTAAGCACAATAAGTATAATATCTGCTTATCCTGAGTGTTTTTCCTCAGAGTTTACAGAAGAAACTTGCTTTCTTAAGGAGACAGAAGACAGACATACCCACCTGAAGGGTAAATGAGAAAGCAACGGCTGGGAATGAACAGCAGTGGAATAAAAAGGTGTTAAGTTGAACTACAAGCCAGGAAAATGTACAAACCCTACTCAATTTCTGCTAAAAGAAGCTGGATGTAACCACAGCAACATACAAAATAAACCCAATTTTGGAATATCTGCCTTTTAGGAAATTAACATATTTCCTTCGGCACAATAGGTGTAGAAATGCAAAAACACGCTTTAGTCACAGAATTTTATAATGCATTATCACATGGCTTGCTGACTCCTCCCCCAAGTAGAATAACCTCAATACTACCTACACTCAGCAGCAAGAGATGCACTATCTTAGAGCAACTGGAGACTAAAAGCTTTCAGACATCTTTTACAGGATATCTGAGATACCTAAATTGCTACCTAAGCAACAATTCAAGATCCTGCCAATGACTATGAGGAAAAATTTACCAAAGACGAATAAGATCTTTCCATAGTTAAACAACTGATGGATTACTATTTCATACTGTAGAATTTGTCCTGTAGCTGAAAACATTAAATACTCTAAGTTGAAGAGGGACAGATTGAATTCAAGGAGAAAACTCTGAGTAAACACTCACTACCAAAATGATAATTCAGCATTTCCATAGGTTTCAAGAAACACACAGCCTAATTGCCTGTGCATCAGGTTCACTGATTCAATAAATATTTTTGCATCTGCTTTTCATACTCTATTTTCCGTTGAAAAGCTTCAGGGTTTTTGTTTGTTGGGAGTTTTTTGCTTGCTTTGGGTTTTCTGGTTGTTTGTTCAGTTGTGTGTTTAACAGCATCCAAAATCTGTGCATTCCCTGCAGGACTGCAGATGCCCATCAGCCAAATGGAGCTTTTTCTCTTCCAAACTTTTTAATAGAATATGTGCAGAGTGAGTGAGTGAGCACATGTGAGTATACATGTGAATAATTATACACCCACACAAAAGCTTACAAATACATCCATGTGCACATGTGTGCAGACAAGAACTTGTATTCAGAAGTGAAATACAAGTGACACTTCTGTCATGATCAATTTTCAAAAGTCTGCTGAGGATCTGAACACAGACTTACTGGATCGTGGGTGGATGTGCTACACAGATGGACATTCCTATTTTATATTTTGATGGAAAACATATTTTTCAAAATGGAGGTTTTGAACAAAGTGTCCATTATTTTCATGCTCCAAAGAACAAATTTTTAAACCTAAAATAAAATTCAGTGTTTTAATTTCTATTCAAGATGACCAAAACTGAACTGAAATGTAATCAGTAGAAAAGCTAACCACCTAGAGCATTATCTTGTTGGAAACTTTAAGTTAGCTTGTGCCACCCCAAACTGGTAAAAACTTTTCTGTTGCAACTAGGAAACCTGAAAAATGAAAAACAAAAGTACAGTTCAAGCATCTAATCTTTAAAAGAATTCCAACACAGCAAGATCCCAACTAGAGCTGACTGCACAGTACCCCAGCAAGAGGCAGGACCCTGCTGGCAGACAAAAAGTCAGGATCATGCATCATAGCAACAGCATGCAATGAACTTGATATAAGTCATAAAGCATCTAAAGATACATTTTGTATCTGAGCCTGAGTGCCTTAAAATCGTTGGCAATTAGTTCCCAAGCTTGCAATTTCTGTATGCTAACTTTTTGGACACAGTTTTAAATGTGCCATCTTGGGTGAAGCTGTGGACTAACGAAGAAATAAAATACTCTCATGCAATTTTTTTTTAATGGAAGACAGCTAGAGAACAAAATTAATGATTTTCTGGCAAAAATTTTTTCCATCTCCTGAAAGCAATGGCTTGGATAGGGATACACTTACACAGACATGCCATAAGATTTCAGCAGTTATGTAGGATATTACAAGCTACAGCTTAGTACCTTCAAGGCCTGAAACAAGAGTTTTCCACTAACAGAATGACAGGAAGACTTACTACCCCCTAATCTTGCCCTCCGTCTAGAATGACCCCAAACAGAGAGCAAATTTGCAAACGCTTAAAGAATTCTGGTATTAGATAGGTTTAGAAGATGTTTCCAGTGCTTTAGGTTTGAGTTTTCATTGTTCCAATATGCGCAATTAGGTTACTCCAGTAAAATGGACCATGCAAATCAATGACATACTACTTACCACTGAAAGCACAAAATTGAGAAGAGCTGTTCCACTGTGGAAGAGGATTGTCACTAATGCTGTAACTGTAGTAAACAAGAGACTCACATTGCGACTCATCACTATCCACAGAGACTCCAGGATCTGAAAGAGGAGGAAGACAAGACAGAGTTAGACACTGGATGCTATTAGCAAAGACAGAGAATTACTTGCTGAGTGATTCATCTCCATCAACCTACACGAAGATGACTTAAAAAAAAAAGTCATCTTCTCTCACTCCTACACTACAGCAGATTCTATCAAGTGAAAATGTCCACTTTACCAAAGGTAAAGTTTCTATGTAGCTAATTATAAGGTTTTGGAATTTTTCTCTCAGCATTCAAAATTATTTCATTAAACAAAATTGCAAAAAACCTAGATGTGGTGACACTTATTTATTGTGATTAATGTTGCTGTCAAGCAGATCTTGTCCTGGGAGAAAATATTTACCTTTTCAAAAGCAGAAATGTTAAGACACATAGAACAAGGAGTAACATCACAAGGCAGAAAAAAATCTGACGTTCCCAATCAAATAATAAAATTACTACTTCAATAAATTTGTAGTTAAAAGCTTCCATGGTAATAAAATACATGTTTTTAACAATATTTGCAGAGAAACACAGAAGTTGTGATTTTGAGTAAGGCTGCATGAGTTAGTCGAGCGATTATTAAAAATAAATTAAACAATACTAGCTTGTATTGGCTTGGGGAACTGATTGCTTATGGTTACCTAGAGTAAAGACTAGTTTTGATGCATCAGAAGAAAGCACATAGAGGCATCCTAAATGCAATGCACACTAGTTTCAAACAAATATTTCATCCAGAAAGAACAGCATAAGAATGTATAAGCTAAAGTGATTCTAACATATAAAAGCAAGATCACAAACAAATCTTTCAGACTAACCAATGTAACTGGAAAAGCTGTAAAAGCTGTGACACAAAAGCCCTTCAGGTTCAAAGCTGTAAGCAAAGACTTCAAAACTAGCAACTGTTAGTCTTCATTTAATAAACAGCCATTAGACCGCATTAAAACAAAACCAACCAATCAAAAACCTCCTGAACCAAAAAAAATCCCTCCTCAGAAGTCAGCATTTGTAGAGCAGACAAAGGAGTGTAAGCCATGTGACCACCTCTCCTTTAGAAGTGAGTGAATCACACTAAACATAATTTATTAAGCACGGACTTGAGAGGGAATAAGTGCTGGGGGAAATGGCAGGGAATTACAACACAGAAAGACCTACTTAGCTCATGCTTCCTACTATTTAATGGGAATTATGAATGTTAAAGCTCATCTTTTGTACAGATTTTTATTAGTGTCTCTTGAGAATTCAAGTGAGGTTAGAAGTGAAGAGGATACTGCTGAAAAATATTCTGCCACTGGTACCTGTCCCTTTGCTTCTTCTATGGACTACAAATTCATTCTGGGGGTGCAGCAGTGCTACAGATTCATGCAGCCCCCAGGTAACATCATCATGTGCACATTCTGTTATGAGGACTGTGGACACAGAGGACAGTGAATTCTGAGGGAATGGCTTGTAGCTAAAGCAGAGGCCTTCCAGCTGGTATTCAGGAAGGATAGGGCTACCATTGATAATACCAGGCCTTAAGTTGTATGCAAGGTTCCCCTTCCAGATATTTAAGCTTGTTACTAGAACTTGTAACAGGTATGTGAACAGGAGCTTCTGTGCCACAGGTCTTCTGTTATAATGAGTTAAATCACAGAACAGCAGCAAAGGCCTTGAAAATAGGGACAGAGGTTGAAAACAAGGGCCCCTGAAGCACGAGCACTGCTTTGAGTAAGGCGGCATTGAAGATGCACAACTTTTATAAGCTAGAAAGATGGCTTTTCCTTCAAGAAAATGAGGTAGGGACTAAGAAGGTGGGGAGAAAACACAAGTCAACAACAGCACAAAGCATCTGTCATGACCTGGAAAAGTCATATGTTTCCCAAGTATCACAGCACATCACCCCAAGGTCAAGGGGCAGGAGCTGTCTGGAACAAAACACCTTATGAAAGTAGAAGCTCCTTAATTTGAGGGAAGATGTTGTCCATCAAGTTCCAGCTTTGCATACTTAAGAGCTCTTGAGCCAGCTCATTTAGACTCCTGCGACTCAGACAATTGAGGACAGCTTCTACTGGTGCCAACTACACAGCAGCATCATGATGGTTTTTCAGCCTCCCAGCTCATGTAGGACATGACTGTAAAGGACTGACCACTTTCAGTACATAATGACAACGATTAGTAGACTGTAAAGCAAACCATTGGTATGAAGCATGTTGTTAATGAATATTGGCCTAATAAAGTTTTGCTCTAAAGAGTAAAACAAGCCTAATTTAACAGCCCTCTAACTAGTAATCACAGCAATTGTTAAAACCCTCACTTGCAACACGTAAGCTGAGCTGATACCAGTGAGAGTTCACAAGGAGAGGAGCTTGTTCCATCTGCTAGAGGAGAGTACAGAACTGGTGGGATTGTGGAAGTTTTCTTCAAAATAGGATGTTCTCCAGTATAGGCACAATTTATTGAACACTTTCCCTAGAAGCTTTAGCCTGAGGGCTGATAACTAGGAGTATGCAACTACAGGTAGTCTGAATGTAGGTATCAGGTTGCTCAATGAATATCAGGAATGGTTCTCCTACGTGAACATTCTTGTTTGGTGGAATGATTGATTGGAACTGTTGAATTAGTTATCACCAGCATCTGCTTTAGTAGAAGTGCAGATAGTTCCTTTCTACAGCTTTGGTATGTCTTATGAAAGCAGCTGCATCTTTTAGGACTCATCTCCAACTACAGAGTAATTCCTTGTTACGCATATGTATCATTAAAATTTCAAGATGCAAGCTTTTCATAGCTAAGGTGAGAAGACAGACATAGGAGACATTAATCATTACTGAACATAGTATCAGAATGTGCTCAGATACTTCCCTACCACTCACAAAATCAAATTACATGCAGCTGCACCTAGGAGTTCATAATGCTGTTTGATTCCCAGAGCCTACTGCAGCTGAGTTGATGAGCTCACCTACTACACAAAGAATTACTAACACCTTGCCAGCTGAGCTCTCCAAAACACAACTAACTCTGAATATTTATGCAATAATGTCACATTACTTTTAGTTACCTTTTTATTATTAAATAACAGAAAACCACACCTCTTTCCCCAAACCACTGCTCTGTAAGCAGCCCTAAGGGATCAGTGTTTAAAAGAGGTACAAGGCTGTACAGAATTCAGGACTCTCTTATACATCACACTGCAGTGCCACCATCACCATCAGTTTATGTGCCTTTCCAATCTGTAACAGGCCACAAAGCAAAACTGCACACTATGTTCTCAGGCATCTAGGGTGTCCTCTTGCCCACTTTTAAACTGGTCAACACCTGAAAATGAGGGTTAAAAGGGACTTGACCAAAACTGTAATTTGCTGAGAACTTCAAGTCAGCAAAATTATGGAAGCCAGATAAAACTATGTACCTAACTCGATTCTGTATAAAAGGAATAAAACTGGACAAAAAGATGTAAACCCCTCCCCCCCCCCAACATGCCAGTTGATATATTACTGAAAAAAAAAACTGAATTAGGCATAAATTTATGAGATTACTTGAAGAAATTACTGGAGCCAGAGAAAATATTAGGATATGTCATAACTAAGCAAAATATTTGAGAAACTGACTTGATTTAAAATGTACAGATCAGTCATGCTAACTAAAAGCATGGAAAGGGAAGCCTAACTAAGCTGAAGCTTGCTGTGTATCCCTGTGGAAGGTCTTCTGCCTTCCTGTCTGGGAGATGTCTGAATGGTACCACCTGCTGGTGGAATGATGAGTATTCCTGTGCAAGGAGCCAAAAGATCAAATTAGGAAGACATTAGCAATGTCTCATGGAACATCAAGGGACCTCTGAGTCATCATTCACAGATTCAGCCAGCAGCAATTCACTTTCTCAATGCTACAAGCATTCACAAAATGGAGAAAAAGGGTTATGAATGGAAAAACAGATGAGTGAGGAAAGAATGAGTCTTTTTTATTTTTCAGAAATTAAATATTAATACTGCAGCTACATGTTGCCTATTTCATCCATCTGATAAACTACCTTAGAGTGGAGTGTGGGGTGCAAAATACAAGGCATGAAGTGAGGCTCCATTCTCGCTCTCTCTCCCAAGAATGAGATGAAATAAACCCCACTTCAGAAACACATCACTGATTATATTATGCTGGTTTTTAACACTACTGCTTCTAATACTGGAAAAAGGCAGCAGTGCTGCTAACACCAAAGCTTTTAGAAAAAAAAGCAAACAGAGGACTTGGAAAAGCTTATTTTCATATTAAATCTTCAGGCAATTTACATTTTTATATAGTAAATTACTTCAAAATAATTAAGGACTGTCTACATCAATCTACAGCTATGCATAACTGCTACAACGAACAGCACATTTTGAGGGGGGTACAGAAGTCTTCCAAGCTTTACCTGATACTCAAAAGTTGCAAAGTTGAATCCATGCATGTTGTTACAAATTAAATAAGCACCAGCAATTCCCCAGCACACCTAAATCAGTGATTTAATTATATGCTTTCAACTCTAAAATGAAAATCTCTTCCATTAGGGGAAAAGCCTGAAGTGAAACACTAGCATCTGTCTTCTCTTAACATTTTTCTTACAGCAAACACTCCTTCTCCTATTAAGGAGGAAGAACACTTCCTGACTTCCATCATTGGAGAAGAGCTTATCTGCTTCTGGCTGTAATATGACACTGTCAAATAGCTGCATTTTCAGAGAAAACGTCATCTGTTCTATTCTGAAACACTTCAGAAAGCCAAAGGGCTAGCAAGACAGTTATTTTTTGGTATGCTCGCTCTATGCATAAATATTTGTTACACGCAAGTGGGGTAATCACACACATTTCTTCTTTTCCAAAAGTGGAGGAAATCTCATTAGAGCTCTATATCCGCTTCTTTACACAGTTCTCTACAGCTATCTCATTGTCTTTCAATTATGCGTTTGTTAAAAAAACTGTCAAAACAGCTTTGGCACTGTACTGTGTCTTGCTATATTCTTAAGAACTGCAAACTGGCATTGATTTCAAGTGTTCAATTTCGCTCTCCCCATTAACAACACACTCAATAGTTTGGGTTGGAAGGGACCTTAAAGATCATCTGGTCCCGATCCCCCTGCCATAGGGGGACCAGGTTGCTCAAAGGCCCATCTAATCTGGTCTAAATCCCGCACAAAGTTCCACAAAATATGAAAAAAGAAAACAAACAAAAAAACAAAACTAAAGAATCTAAGCAAAATTAAACCCCCAGAGCACACACTCCCAAAAGCACTCACACAATTTAAAATATTAACCCTTCCCAATCCAGTGTGCCATTCTAATAACCCACTATTCCACTTCAATATACTAGAAGAAAGGCTTTCATGCTCTGGTAAGGGCATATATGCTGAATACAGTAAGGCTGCTTTGTATCTTAGGGTAAGAAAGAAACTTGCTTAAACATACCAGACTTAAGCAAAAGCTATTCTTATTTTCATAATCTCCAAGTTTTAATGACCTAAACAAGAACAGAGACTCTATTTTCATCTATTTTAATTTAAAGTATTAGTGTGAGTAATATTTATGCAATGCACAGTAGAGCAAGCCAGGAAAGAAAATGCTGCCCAGTAAGGATGTGAAATCAGGATTTAGAGCTTTATACTAAGCTGACTTGTTTACAGTCTGCTATTAAGAACATGAGTATATGGAGAAAAAGGACAGGTGTTTCCCCACAGCTGATGAGTAATGAGTTCCTGGAAATAAACAGGAAAGCAAGTCAATTGCTGGCACTTTTTTCTTGAACTTCTAAACCAGGTCTTAGAAGTAAAGCAAGCATGTTAGCTAGATGAAAATTTTAATATTGATGTTTTTCATTCTTAAATATTTATTCTCTTTACACTTTTCTTTGCCCCTCTCTAGCCTGCTTAGATTACTGAAGCACAATCTACATCATGGTTTCTGAGCACTGTGCAGCAATGCTGCAAATGACACACTCTTATCAGGTAGTTTCTCCTCCTTCTGTGCCTCTTGCCTAGAGGGAAACTCCACATTGATTTTAAATCATGATGTGCTGTGCATTTTTAAACCCTCTGCCTCAAGCATGCATGGCCAACTTTGAGAAAGTATTAAGCAAATTTCATAATTAACTGAAAAAAGGTTAACTGCAATAAAGTTTCTCTCAACTTTCTTGTCTCACATCTTCTTCTATGGTAGAGGCTGTAACACTTTAAGCAGCAATTGGGGGAGGACAGAAAAAATACACATGCCTATCAGTCTAAACCAAGGAACTGCTTGGAGGCAAATATCAGCTTTGACTCCGTCCACAGATCTGCTAAAGTGCCAGTTAGGTATGAGGAATAGTCTTCCAAAATTGAAGATACTTCCAGTAATGACAACAGCTCAAGTCAAAGATGAACTATATTGGGAATTGACTCTGTGTATTAAGCATTTTGGATTTAACATGCTTTTTTAGTGAAACACTTCAATTTGGATTGCTTTCAAGGCTTCCTCTTTTTCTCCTCCTAAGGTGAAACATTTTTATTCAGGAATTCACACTGTGTAAAACATTAACTTCATTCTCCACAGAACAGTCATAAAAGAAGAAAAAATAAGCTGCTCTCAACCCAAAAAAGAATAAGAGTTTGAGGCAAAAAAACGATAATCCCCCCCCCCCCTCTTTTATTGCTTGGTTTTGTTTCCACAACCCCGCAGTCAATAGCTTCTTCAGTTATAACCTAAACCAATTGGTTTCTTCTTTAAAGAAAAAAGACAATAATGCACTGAAAATCAGCTTGCAGTTAACACAGGTAAACAATCTGCCTCAGGAAGACATCTGGGAAGCTGGTATCCATGAAGATGGTGAAAAGCACTAGAGATTTTTTATCATAAAAATTTCTGTTTGTTTTACAGTTACGTCTTAAAGAGGCTTGCAATAATTGCTTAGATAACTATAAATAACACTAACAGCATTTCCATAATTTTCCATTTACTTGAATCCATAACCTCAGTGGTACTCCAAACAGAAACTGCTGTTAAAAATTAGACCAATCTCATAGTAAGTGCAAGGAATACGTACTGAGAGAAATGTTTCAATGTTGTCGTGAACAAAAGATGCAACATCTTGCCAGTCCAGAATATCTCCAAGCCAGCTGTTCTGACGGTTTATGTGCCACTTGTGTCCTTTGTGTCTTCCAGAATGTGTTACATTCTTAAAAACAATGAAAATAGACATTCAAATAAAATTCAGAGATATGACAAAGTCAAAAGTTAATGCTTTAGACTGATGTTTTCTTAATGAGGAATACATCCAACACGCATCTAAATACTTAGGGTTGCTTTAATTGGCATCCCCAAAAAATACCTGGAAGTACTCTGCACACTGGAAAAATTAAAATCTGACAGAAAAATATAGTTAATTATCCCATTTAATTGCATTTGTATATGTTGTATTGATTCACCTCTGTTAAAAATTAACTACTTGACTGATACAATGGTATCTACTTTTCTTTTAATGAAAGCACACAAGAGGTAATGATTCCAGTTATTGCCTACATAATTTAGTGTTTGCAACATGTAAGTTTTCCCAGTATAGCCCATTAAGAAAAATGCAAGCACAAGTCCAAGCAAGTAGTTTTCTCACTATTAGAGCCTACCTCTCCACAGGTAATGTTCAATCACACAAAACCTAAAAGCTAAACTGGATGCAGGAGGATTTCTTCTGACTACACACCTTTGTAACTGCAACACATCAAGACAACAGGACATGGCCATAAAAACAACAGCTAATTCCTGAAGTGGCTCCTCCCTAATTATGAAGTTGCCTATTACCCAGTGAATCATACCTGATTACCGTCTTGAATGAGGCTATTTGACTCAGTCTAGGACTGTAAGAAGCATTTCAGAGAAGGATGCCAAAATTCTCTGTAAGCAAACTCTAGAAAACCTGCTGACTACAACATCCTAGTCTTCAATAGAAGGAGACTTCTCAAGTTCTTAACCCTGATTTTTCACAATAAGCATTCCACTACTTGTTAAAATTTTCTGCACATTTTTAGCTTTAACAGCCTGCATTCAAAATGACAGTATCTTTTTCTGCCACACAGGGCAAATAACATTCCAAATGCAGTCCCTGCACTGATTTATCTAAGAGCATTAAATTTTCTGCTTATTACCAATGCTCTCTAGACGCCCTGTTACACTTTGTGATGCACAATTAGAAACTTTCTGTAACAATCCACTGCCAACACAGATATCTTTCTTCTGAGCTAGCAATTTATTTAGAGTAGAAACATATGAGTAGTCAAAAATCTCCTTCCAACAGGCCTTCTGTATATGTGAACTGTATGGAGATCTATCATTTGTTCATCTAGTTCTATACCAAAACTGTTATCTCTTTAATGCAGAGATCTTGGAACTTTAGAGGTACTTGAAGAATAACTGCATAAAGAAAACTGTTTATATAATTGCAATCATTTAAATATACAGAGGTATTTCAGGAATATGACTTCTGGATTTGGTATTTCTATTGCACAATGGCTAATGAATTGTTTTTTCCTTTAAAAGGCAAACAGCATTGGCAAGATAACAATTGTTTAACTTTTAGGAACTTTTCAGGATTCAGTGTACAGAAAGCATTATAAGACAGCTGCAAAAATACACTGTAAGAAATTTAATGAGAAGACAATTACTTTCTCACAATTTCAAACTAATAAAAGTTACACAAATCACCAAGAAGATCAGTTGCCTTTTCCCAAGACCTCAACAACACAAAAATTCAGCACAAAGTGCTAAACTATGAAATACTAATTATAAAAAGTGAGAAAACTGTAAAACGGCACACACAAAAACACACTTAACTACTTAAGCGTAAGACACAGCTCTGGCTATACTAAAACTGTGACTCTAGAATGATGTGCCTTACACACTTGAAATTTTTACCTTGAATTTTTTACCTTTTTTTTACTGACCTTTACTCAACACTCCAACTTTCTGCTAATCTCTTCTTCAGAAATTCATACTTTGCACAATTATCTCAGAGTACTAAGTGGTAATTTATATTAATATCATTTAATATAAGTTACCTACCTTCACAAACCAAGAGTGATAAAGCCTGTCCCAGAGCTCCAGCACTTGTTTTTCAATCACAGCAGTGTTATTTACTTTTTCTCCTAAAATCTTATGGAGCTAAAACACATAAAAATCTTTTATTATACATAACAGAACAATGCAGGAATCCACAGGCGAACTTCAAGCTTGATGAATAACATAAGATTGTCTGTAAAGGCACATTTCAAACCCAAGTTACTAGAAAGATTAGTATCAGTATGAAATACACACTTCAGAAAAAATGGTTCACAATGCAGACTTTCTTAGAAAACATTCTGCTGCACTAAGGACTTCTTTCTGCACTGAAAAACAAATGCTGCCTCTAAAACACTTAATCCAAACCCCTTGATCATAGCTTTGGAGTAAATATTTCAAATAATTTGAGATGTGTGCTGGATATCAAATATATAAATAAGAATCTTGGTAAATTCTTCTGAAGAAAGCTAGCTTAACTATACAAATTATGATTAAAAAAATGCTCAGTGTACCACACCCAGCCCACACAGAAATTAGGGGGGAGGGAGGGGCAGCGATCACAATAAAAGTCTACATCGTCTACAACAGGACAGTTAAAGCCAGATCAAAAAAAAATTACTCAATTTTATTTGATGCATTTTCACTGGGAATCATTAGAATGATGACAGATTCTTCAGTTCTTAAAAAGAAACTATCCTCTGAACAGAAAAGACTACTGAAATCACTCCCACTCTTCCTTCAAAAGTCCCAAACCAGAGTGGAAAGAAGAGATATGTCAACAAAATGGTTTAACATGTGGAAAAGAACTACTGACAAATGTTTTTAGTTTGTTTTTTTTTTACTTTTATGAAATATAAGAAACGAAAAAACCCCAGAGAACTGTAGTTCTATTTTTTGACCACTCACTCTTACCTTGTGTGTGATCCATTCTCGGCCATACTGGTACACGTTGTTAGCTGCAGAATTGAGCGCCTTCTGAATGACCTGGGCTTCTGGGAGCCAGCTGGGGGGGTTTAAAGAGTGAAAACAAAGTTAACTGCTATATATTATACACACTTCATTACACCCAAAACACACTGCAAATTAACATTCTGAAACAACAAATCATTATGGTTAAAGACATATTAGCTTATTACAACTCGAATGTTTCCTTCTACATATCAAGGAATAGATTTTCCCATAAGCAAAGCAAAAATAAATCTACGGCACATCATTGCATTTAAAATCCTCCAAGGTTCCTGAAACCTTAATTAAATTGATATCTCAACTTTTTCAAAAGAGATCTGCTCTTCAATCTGTATATGCCCTCACCAAACCACCTGCTTGTGAAGTTCTTCAGGGACTCACATCATTTTCAAGCAATGTACCCTACTGAGTTGCCAGCATCTCACCACCTGTGAATACAGGACACACAATCTCTGCTTTGACTTTCTTTATAAATCTTGATTCAATGGCACTTATTGGAGCCCTTTCAAAACAAAATTAAAGCATTCAGGAAATAGAACTGCTGTATTTGTTCACCTGACTGAAGATAAACATGGAAGCTCTTCTGTCTGTATAATGCTTCACAAATGCTCTGGATTGCAATTCCAAGATATTTCAGTCACTCACCTCTAAACATAATATGAGCATCAAGCTCTGAAAGCTGGTAAAGTTTCACAGATTTGGCAAGAGGTGTTCTTACTCTTAATGAAGTAAAATACAGCATTATGGATACTTCAAATTTGGATGTAAACACTGGAAGTAAAAAGTTATGCTAGAATTCAAATTAACTAATACTCCAGTAGTTTGATTATGTAAATAAGCTTCTGATATTCAAATTTCTATCTTCACTAGTCCCACTTACTTCCATCTTACAGCAAAACAGAAAGGCCAAACAACACAAGGGATGCCATGAAGAAATAAAACCAAGTGCATTAAGTGCTTTCTGTTCTTACATGATTGTGATTACTTTAGTAGTGTTAAAGCATGTATTACTACAGTGGTTATTAACTATATCCTTCTAGTTCCATTTCTGAAAAACAGTTTTGCTCTTATAATACAGCATCTGCTTCCTTTCAATCTTCTTAAATCATCATCACTTTCATTTAGAATGTGCTTTTGAAAGAGTCAACCATTCTTATTCTGGAGAGATCTTTTCTGGTGGCATTAAACTGGTATCTCACATTTGCCCAATGTCTGTTTAGCTGAAGCAGAATGAAAGCCACCTGGAACACGCCCCCCCTTCAAGTCACACCTTTCCTTAAAGTCTCACTTACTCCCCCTCGGATGTTCATGCAATGACTCCTTTGCTCACCAGTGTGCCCATGTTTTTCTCTAGATGCTTTTCTCTCAAAATCTTCTCTCTCCCTTACTACTTGTCCTGGTGCTTACTTTAGTCATTACACAACTAAACCTTACAAACTTCCACTGTGCTCACTATATGCAACTATTCTTAACAGCAAAGGCCCTGCCCAACTGATGCACACCAAACTCCCCCACCCACCATTCTTCCCACCCTTGAACTCTTCTTCAGTTCACTCCAGGAACAATGTCTTCAACTCCTATTCCTTCAAATGCACTCCACATCCATCTCTCTACATTTAAAAATTAATTTAGTTCTATCTTCAAACTTTCTAGAGAGCATTCTTTGCCAGCACTTTTCTTTCATAGGAAAAAGGAAAAAAACAAGATCTCTTTATTCTCTGCAGCACATGATTCTTCTCCACAACTGTAGCTAGAAAAGTTCACACATAATCCTTCACCACCAAATCCACCCAGTCCTCAAATGAGATACCACCTGACAGTGCTCCAGAATGATGCATAAACACCCCTGCTGTCTGAGAGTTTAGCTTTTACATCTGCCTGTGTGAGACACTCACATTTCTGTTCACCATGGGGATTTTTTTAAATTAAAAACTATGCATAAGAGCACCTGGAAGCTCATTCATCCACCCTACACTATTCACTTAACTTCAGCATTCTTACTTTGCCCATTCTGGGTGACTGGCTACTGTCTCATTGATCAAGCTGCTTGTCACTTGAATCATGTGAACGCTCTCTTGATGTACCTAAAGCAAAGAGAGAAAGGAGAAATGTTATGCAATGCAAACTACAACTCTTCCTACATTCAGAAAGACTTCTTTATTTTGGGGCGGGGGGAGTGGTATTGGGAGGGAGAGGGTGGGGCGGTGAGGGGAAGGTGAGAAGGGGAGCAGTGACCAGTTTGTACATTTAAAAAAGAATTCTTCCAGTGCAAACAACCCACTATGAAGAAAGAAGTTCCATTAATCCAAGAAACACCTAGTCAATACAGTAAAAAATTCTGGTCACTAGTAATAGCAAATTGAAATTTAAAGCTTATCACATCAGTGAAAAAAATTCAACAATAACAGCACTGCTGTCAAGAGAAGCACTAAAATACAAAGCAGTTTCAGATACACCTTTTTAAGCCACAGATCAAAGAAGTCTAAAAATTAATAAATACTTAGCTCTAAAATGACCAGCCTTGCTAAGAAGTGCCTGACCAAATAAATTCTTCAGCAAGAATGATAAAATACACCTTATATAAATATCTTAGTAGTCCTTTTATGAATATAAGGGAAATTTATGCAGCACAACAATGTTTGCACAACTTCCAAAGTCCTCAATTTTAAGTACTCAACATTATACATGCCTATGTTTTGGAAAAAGGAGATTGACATCAGAACCCACTGATACTTGTTCCATAACTGTATTCAAGTCAAACATTCAATCTCTACTGACCATTTCAAGTATAAACACAACTCCATTAAGGAAAAGGGAAAAAAAGTACATGAGTGACCTCTTCTGGTGAACAAAACAAAACCCACTCAAACTCAACCATAAACCAAAAATCAATTTCAGAGAATATCTGATCATGAATCTCAGTACATTTAACTCAAAAAAGGGTACCATGAGGTTATTACAGGCAATTACACAAACAAATTGACAAAAACATCCTTAATTATTTTGCAAATGTTTCTGATGTGAGGTAAATTAAAGAGAAAAAAATTATAAGTGGTTCTTCTGTTGACAAGGAAAGTGTCAATAGGATGCAAAACAAATCCGTTCCCATAATACATAAGCTATTAATTCTTTTACTAGAGTAAATTTTGTATTTCCAAATGTCTGTATAGTAGCCTTGTCATATAGGTAAAAACCACAGAAATACAAAGAAATATAAATATTGAGATTTTGACATATTTTTGTATATTTTATAGTCTTGCAATGGAGACAAGTTCAACTACAGAGCAATTAGTTCCTAAACATAAAGTAAAATTCTTTAAGCTATACAATCTCATATCAATAACCTTCATTAGCAACGGAAATGAGCTCTGATTATATTTGTTAGCACACCGTACCTTTGCAGTAAGGAGAAGAGCTAGCAGAAGGGTTCCTATCACCAGCAAAAATATTATGAAAATGCTGATTATTTTATCTAGCATTTTCTCCAACCACACGATAATCTGTGCAGAAAAAAAAGAAAATAAGAAATTATAGCACATAAATCAATCCTTATTGAAAGCATTGCTGTATGTTATGTGACAGTATTGTTATTTTTATTTACAATCACAGTACAAAATCAGGCTCTAATCAAACAGCATTTATGCCCAAGCTTGGAAATGAACAACTAACAAGCAATGTTAGCATGATTAAGGTCATGGTATGACATGTGATTTTGCAAAGAACGTGTACACGTTACCACACAACACAGCAAGCTCTCTGCAAAGCAAGCAATAATTCAACAATTACTTACTGGACCTAGAGAAGTACCTAAAGAAGACAATCATGTCAACTAGAACCCAGAAATTTGTCTTTGTTTCTTGTCCTTCAGCAACTTGGAAACTTACAGATACTTGTCTGCACAGGACTTCAATGCTATCAAGGCATACTTTAAAGCACAACCAGAATCTTAGGATTTGAATAGCTAAGAGCCATCTAAATGACAAATGAGGTATTTTTGAAAGTAATAAAATTTTTAAAGCTGCCTCATCACCTTCTGAACTGAAATGGGACAGGTGGGGTTCTACATTATTGAGTATCAGGCCAATTATTCAGGACCAACTATTTCTATCCACTTCCAGTCTCAGGAGGATGCTCAGCATTAAGCATGCATCACCCAAACTCACTGACACAGGAAACAGGCACATTTGCTGTTCTGTCAGTTTACAAAAAGGCCCATTCTATACGTCCATAAGCAAATGGTGATATCACATTTGAGTGGCGAAATTCTGATAATGTCATTCAAAACAATTAAACTGCTCAGTCACACGACTTTGCAGAGCGCTCTGGAACAGTGCAAGCTGAGCTTCGGCTCATACACAAATTGACTGTTTACATAAAAAGCTGTGAAAGCACATGCAAGCATGACCAAATACATTTTTCTAGCTCCTTTGATTCAAATACCAGGTCTATTTCTACTCCATTTAGCATTACTACAGGAAAAAGCAACAGCACAACTGCAAAATTTGTGATTTATGAGAACTGAGGTCAAACCCAATGTGTAGTAAGCCAAAATATTTTCGAGTACAAGTTCTCTATTCAATGATTAAGTTGGTAATTATTTAGTTAGAGATCTTACAAAACTACTAATATGCATGCTAATGGTTTACATTAGTTCCTTCTTCATTATTTACCCTATCCTTACACATGAAACTGACCCTGGAACAACAAACTTCTCAGACTGCTGTGTGATGTTTGAATTGGTCAATCATCACTGAAGTTAGATCTCCTATTTGAAAAAAGTAAGGATTTTTTTGTGTTTACTGGACATCTTCATCTGGTAGCATCTGAGCAGTTTGTGTACATCAAGTAATTCTTTTTAAACTTCAAGTTTCTACAACCAGCTCCTTGTTTGATCTAAAACAACACAAATTCTTGTAACAAAGTCTGCACTACATTAAGAACTGCAGAAAGGAACTCAGAAAGCATGAGAGTGTAAAAAATCTTTTGCCTTAAGGTATTTTTGACCTACGTTTGGTTTTCAGCATATTTCAGCCATCAGAAATGCATTGCCAGTGCTGGAGGGAGGTGACCTGCCTGCAGCAGTATGGCAGCTCTCTGAAAAACTCTGAGTAGCCTCTACACAGGGGTATATATATGGTGTATATATAGGGGTTACCTCCTTGGAAATAAGACTAAAATGGGATTTGCTGTGCCCTTCCAAGCTTCATGTACATCTAATGATTATGCAAGAGAAGCAAGAAATTGAAGTCCTTGTTTCAAAGGACAGAAATAAAAAACATCACCAAGAAAACACCATTGGATAGACAGGGGAAGATAATTTTATAGCATGGACTCCAAAATGAAGCTATTAAAATTAAAACTGCTCTTATCATTTCAGACAAAGTTCAAACTGCTATTTACTTACTAAGTCAGAGTTAAAAGAAATCCAGTAGTCTTACATACAGCATCCTAATCAGATTCACTGAATCCATATAAATTGAAGTTCTGTCAGAGATTTCCAAAAATGCTAGGCTCGATGACTGTGTGGGGGTATCCAACAGGTGAAATCTCAGTGGACATGAGGCTGAATGCTTTAGGTGTTTTGTAGCAGTTACTGGAAGGTCAAGCTCCAAAAGACCAGGATGAGGACCGTCTCCAAGACGGCACATGACAGACAAGGTATCTTCCCTGGACACTCATACTGAGGGTTCAAATATGCCTGGCCTGTTATTAAGGTGCAGCTGCAGCACATGGAAATCCTGGATTACCTTTAATCTAGTTAGTAATGTCATGGCAGCACTGATGATGTACTGTTCCCAGCAGCAGCCTCAGCCATGGACACACACCTTGTCTGTATTTACTGGAGCAGGCAGCCCAAGGAAGCCTGATGGAAGCCAACTCTGGCAAGCCTACAGGTGCTGCAATTGTATCTCTCAACACAGACTTAAGGGGATGCAAGTTATGTAAGTGGAACAGATATGTCACAGTAGAAGACCGAATTGGACTAAGTATCATACAAGTAAAAGCAGATGGACAACATTCACTTAAGGCTGTATTTACTTTATTTTTTTCTTCTATTAAAACATACTTCCCTCCCCTACATTAACCCACAACATTTCCTTAGCAATTCCTCACCTTTTCACACTCATGTTAAATAATGCATAGGGGCAGGTAAGCTACTCACTGCAGGGAAGCTGCACTGCTAAATGCCTGTGTGGTTGTACTTATCACCGAATCAGGTCCAGACTTCACTCTTACCCCAACCCTGCCAGACCTCCCTTTACACTCTTCCTGTAAACCATGGGCATGCACACAGAGACAAACATGTACTGACTAAACACACTCATTAGCCAGAGGTCATGAAGTTTTATATTCAGTTCCAAGCTTCTAATCTAAAGGTTAGTCAACAGCAGAAAGCTGAGGCTGCCACATCTGAGATTATGCAAAGGTAAAGGAAAGCCAGGCTCCATAGCTACAGAAGGTCACACTTGTAAAACCAAACTGAAATGTTACTGATTTGTGATAGACTGCTCACAAAATACTATCTTTAATTGTCAGTTTTGAAAAGAGAAGTTATCGAGGTTTTTATTTTAATTTAGCTCACTGTAAAATGTTTTTTTATGATTCAGTTACATTCTATTAGAAAGCTCCTCAATAATTTGCAAGTACTACCTCTTCAACTTTTGGATGAAGGCACAAACCATGACATTAAGCTGTAACAGAACTACAGTCCAATACTTAAAAATCAGAAATCCTACTATCTAGACAGGTTCTTTATGTCATGCAGTATGACACACCATCTAGGAAATCATATTTACAGGTTTCATACTGCATAGCCTTCAGAGCAGTAGTTTTTCTAGTATGTTTAATTTACTACATTACCAAAACAGTGAAGCACACCTAGGCATCTACTTCATTTTTGATTAAATCTACAGAAAATTACCAACATGGACTTTCGATTTTTTTCTGTAAACAGCTCTGGTATTTATGAGTATTTTTTTCCAAGATGTTCCTTAGACTTCTCATTTCCCTTTAGTTAGTTAATATTTGAAGATGCCATCTCATTAATATCATCTGCAGAGAATAAGGGGAAGTCTGTAACCAGAACACATCTTAAAGTCATGCTGAAATGAGTCAGCTGAGTAGTTAAGCTAGAAACGGTAGAGAACAGTCTGTGTGAGGTCTCAAGTCTACCTACACCAGTATCCGTCCAAAAGCAGCAGAAGAATTCAGCAATTCCTTCTAAAGACTCCTGACATAGACAATGTTATTAAGAACAAATTATGCCAGACTGACTGAATCTATTCTATATTTTGGGCTATATGTACCATAAACAGGAACTAAAAAACCAAGGTTTATCACCAGCAGTCAAGATCAACCATCATTTCAAACTCTGCCATAACCATATGATTTTTAATTTCCTGATGGATTATCAGAAATTTATCTTTGTGGTCTCTGCAGTACTTCCCTTGAAAGACAGGCAAAAAGGAGAAAGGCACAAAAGGAATCACCTTTTAACTGCAACCAGTGTCCTATAGTACAAATCCCCTCATTTTTTTGCCTCTGGTAGAGTGTGACTTTTTTTTTTTTAATTTTTAAAAAAATCACCAAAACACTACACACAACAAAATGAATTCACTGGTTGCACATTTCTTTCAATTTTTAAAAAATCTTGATTATACTATTATTACTGTATGCTCATGCACAGAAGTAAACACTGTATGTAATGCTATAGGACTTTCAGGATTTCTACTTATGAAACTGTAAAGTAAACCAACAGTTTTCAAAGATAACTCCAAGGAACTAAGAAAGCACACTCTGTTAAGAAACTATATCCACAAGATTTTGCCAAATAATGCAAATTTCTAAACTAAAAATAAGATCCAGACATTTTAGCATTTAAAGCTATTACAGTTAAATTGTTTTTTCAAGCTACCAATATTAAGGAAAAAAAACCCTGTCTACTCATATGAATTTTCAACAAAAAAGACAAATTCTTAACCAGAAAAAAAGCAGTTGAGACTACACTTTCTCTTGTGGCTCAAACTCATCTCTTCACCTGAACTCCGTTAACAAACCAGTATCTAATAAAAAAAAAATTCAAGACAGGTTATGGTTGCACATATTTACTAACCACAAATGACTCACACAAGATAAACATATCAAAGTTCGGAAATAAAAATGTAATTTTTAAACAGGAGAAATACAGTCAAGGGCAAAAGAACATTAAAAATGCCCCTCTTCATGGACAATTACAACTGAATCATGGAAACATATTACACACTTTTAAAAGCCACACAAAAGGAAAACAATATTTCAGCTATATCTACTACTTAGTTGTTTTGCGTTTTTTTTAACTAGCCTTTTTCTTCCCTTCAGACTAGTTAAGATTCAGCAGATCTGAGCCATGCAAAGTCTCATTTTGTACATATTCACTCCTGGTACACTACATACTGTGCCTGTGTACACAGCACTCAGCTGACACCAGTCCATGCACTATTTGCAAGCACTTACAGCTTTACAGCTGTGCTTCACAGCCTTGCCACTCCCCTGGTAATTCAGTTAACTGATGCTCTCTCTGAGCAGAGAACAGCTCTCCAGACTGGGAGACAACTGGTTTTGTTAGATGTACAAAATGGGGACCAGGTGGAGATCAACCATTCTTAAATTAAAGTGTCCCTAAATCAGTCCACCCCTTGAAAGCCTAATGCAATACTCTGCTGTGCTAAACATTTAACTGTGTGCATTCACTGGAGTAGAAGAGATCAGACAGAATTATATGACCTTCAGTAGCTTACACCAAGAGCTGGAAAAGAGGCATTTGAGAGAGAAATCTGTATGAAGCAAGGCATGTTAAGGAGTGTTCATGCTGCAAAATAAATTTAAAAAAATTATAAAAAAATCAAACTCCCCAAAACCAAAGAATCCATTAGTTGGAATCACAATTTTTCTGTTTATTTACCTTCTTATTAAGCCAGTGCCACAGCTTGTCAGTGGCAGGGGGAGATGGAAGAAAAGGGAAAAAAACAACACAGTGGAAAATTATTGAAAAATGCAGTAATAGGGGAAAAAAGCAATGAGAGGCAGGCAAAGTCATCCACAGAATGAAAATGAAATTGTTCTAGACACAAAGGTAAATTGCAATAGGAAGAAAAGATTGTAACAAATTTCAATGCAAGAAACTGGGTTTTACTATTAACATGCACTTTTGAAACAAAGAGGGATATAACCAATATGAACAACTTTAATGGTATTAACAGAGCTATCAGCACAATCCAGGCAATTCAGTTTAATTACACTGAGTGATACCATCAGATTTCAGAGCAGGACTTTGAGAATGGTATTTCAGCAAAACACCACATCTTAACATGAGGTACTCGTTTGTGGTATTAATACTTCCATTCAGGCATTCAAATACTCCCATTCTATACATTTCAAAACACTTCTATTATGTCAATTACTTTTGAACAGATTTCATATGGGTTTTTGGTACCACATTAATATTAAAGCATTCATATTCAATGGCCCAACATCAAATACATAATTAACTCTGATATACACAACAGCAAAATTGTAGATCATATAAATGTACAGATTTCATGTAACTCTCCTTGCACTTCTCAACAGTCAATTTCTCTTTCTGCACTAAAATTATTTTTATTTACTGATGCTCATCCACATGCTAAAGCATACCTGTTTTAGGACCTAGTTTATGTAGGACTATACTCTAAATTCTAACCATTACTAATCAATTAGTAGCATAACCGCAACAGTGAAGAGCTTTAATGTTGTTATTCATCTGTGTTAGACATTAAGATCATGTAAGTGAAGTTTATTTCTCCCTGAAAATAAGACTATTGAATTCTCAGTAAATCTGGCATGTTCACCAGTTGACAGAAATTACATTACCTCCCAATGGAAACAAGAGGTAAGAATATTTCAAACGTATAAAAATCTCATAATGGTGATTAAGTTAGAAGCAGATTTACAAAGAAACATGAACATTAGGAAACATGAAAATAAAATATGTCACAAAGAACTCACATTTACTAGCTTTTGCTACTCGTGGAAAAAGTCAGAGTCAAAAAAATCAATTACAAAGCCTCAAAAGCCTCAAACTGACACTGTAGAATTTGTTTCTACTTTACCTCTTCACCTATGGAATAATTTATCTGTAAAAAAGGGAAAGTTGTTTTCTGATTCAATTACATATTTTTAACTTTACTCCTGCACTATTAAAACCTACTATTTGTAGATGAGATTTGTTTTGGAAAAAACACAGATGTCACGGCTGTATTGCTCCACTTTGCAATTCCATACAAAATACAACAGAATAGCCCTAAGATTTCAGCAGAATGTAAAAGGAAGTCTGTGGTATTTTTCTATAATTTCAGCCTCTGGGAATTGGATGACAAATACAGTAATAAGGAAACAACATTATATGTCCAAAATAACAATACTTTTATTAATGTTTAAGACAATACCTGGGAGGCTCTACCTGCCTACTAGCTTACCAATACTGATGTTTCACTAGTTCTACAAATGTAATCAACCTACACTTGAAAATAGGCTACAGCTTAATTCTAATCTTCAAGTCATCCAAAATTAATAAGGCTATAGCCATTTTTCCAGTATTTTATTGGAAAACTATTAATCTAAGATCTTACATGCCTATGAAAGCATTTTCTATAATAATGTAAGTACTGGCAGAGATTCTCCTTGTTTTCAGTGCTTGGTTAGACTATGTGCTGAACTTGGTACCAGAAGAAATAGAAACTGACTTTATCCAAAATCCAAACAATCTAAACAATCCACATAAAAATTCTAGTGCACTATACCTAGAAAAAGCATGTAACAACTACATGATTTACTCAAGTACATCAGAAAGCATGCATGTAAAATATTAATACACTGCAATGAGTACAATCTAGTGCATGCAGCTGAGCCACTGCCAATGCTGCTAAACTCCCTCACAAATTCTATAATCAAATTGCAGAAATCATATTGTAAGACAACAGCCTTCTTTAAATTAAAAAAAAAAAGTAATAAGTTTAGGATGGTTCGGTGGCTGACAACAGAAACCTCCCTACTCTCTCCTCCAGGAAGTCTCTCACATCTGAATTGTTGTCTGGCAAATGCAGAGCCATGGACTAAAGAATACAGTAATGACATCCTATTTTCACAGTCCATATTTAAAAGAGATACATTCAGACAGAGACTGACCTACTGCCTAAAAAACCAATAAAATGCAATGTCCTTTCTCTTCTCTTGACCAGAGTTTCTCCTCATTTCAAATTTCTCTGCACTTCCAGGATAACCAGGGGTAAATGTGAATTGTGAAAGACGAGAAGCAGTTCTTTTCATGATGGTTTTGTTTAAAAACAAGACATAATCAGTAAAGTTCAGATTTGCATGTATGAGCAGTACTCACCCATTTCTCACAATGGGTTCTTTTCCAGATTATCTACACTAGTCTCTTAAAATTTGTTTGGGAAAAAGACATGCCACTCTAAGATATGTTCCCCATTCTCACTACATTTCACTCAAATCTGGAACTATATGCTAAATGGGCATACCATGTTTGCCAGCCCAAGTAGTACCACTAAGTATTTATGAGAAACAAACCTTGTCAATGGCTTGTTGTACTCATCTTAGAGCCTCAATACATCCTGATGCTAAGATTCAGTATCCAATTAACTTAGTATATCAACAAAAAACCAACCAAAAAAAAACCCCAAAAAACCCTAAGCAGATCCAGCTCCCACAAAAATAAGCTAAAAACAAAATATTAAAAATTAAACTTCTAATTGCAAAGGAAATGATCCCTTGGTCTTGGTTTCCCACGCACGCTCACAAAAGGTAAGCTGTAACAATTTACTCCCCAGATTTGTATTTGTGTTTGCGTATTTTTTACTTCCTCTTCAACACTGCCTACTGAAGCCAAAACATTTGGTAATCCAACTTAAAAAAATCTTGCAAGGATGTAACTTTTACTCCCCTTGTTTCCTTGTCCCTACAGAAAATGTAACTGCCAACAGTCTGTGGCATTTCTTCCCAAATTCTGAGATGCCATGCCTCTATCATCCTACAATACACAGAATAAGCACAGCCAGTAGAACTTAAAAGATATGGAAGTATTAGTGCAACAAGCATTGGAAGACTACATGTAATCCCAGCCACCCATGATAAATGCTGGCTGAAACAGAATTAGAATAGGCACAAATGAGGACAACAGAATCATGCAGATTATCAAGTGCCTTCCTTGTAATGTCTGGGAAAACTTAAACTGTTTCAATACACAGAGCACAGACTCAGGAGGAATACAGCTGTCATATAAAAAATGGAGCAGTGGAGGGAGATGGGGAAATGAGTTGGCCAACACTGTTCTTTTGCTTAGACAAAAACAACATGGAAATAAACTGACCTTAAGTACAATTAAGCTGAAGAGCGAGAGGTTCTGCTGCACATTAAAGCCCTACCTTCTTTAAGGAGAAAAGACTTGCTGGAATTAGGAGGGATACTGTATCATACAGTTATGCAATACAAGGATGCCAAACTTGACAACTCATGAAACAACACATTCGACATTGTGTCTAGAGAGTCTTCTTACTTACAGAGCAAAATCATTTTATGAAAAGTTTTGTATAATCTAAGCTTTTAGCCCCGTGTTAGTTAATTTTCATTACCTTGGGAAAATTGCTTTATTGTGTTTATAGCTGTATTTTGAAAGGCTTTTCCTTTTTCAAATTCTTTCTCAATGAACCCTGTGAAATCATTATTTTTTTCCTAGAGCCATTTTAATGCTTTTGTTGACCTTATGTCATCCATTCACCCATTAGATCCAGGCTAAGCTCCTCCTTCTCCTGTAGGAACTCAGCTACTACAAGACCAATCTGCCAAGGTACAGACGTTCTGACAAATGTACTTACAGGGTTCAGCTCCTCTGTTATACAAGTCCTAATATAAAGGCTTCTTCCAGAGCAGAGAATACTTCAACAACACAGTTACAGAAAGCACATTCTTACACAGTGCCATAGCTATTACAAACAAATTATCTATCAGTTTATGTAAAAACTTACAATTCTTAATGAAAGAAACTTTATAAATTTTCTGGAGCTCTCCAACTATACAATTTGCAATGCAAATGTAGGCATACTTTGCATGGGGAAGAAGGGAGGGGAACACAGAAGCCTTATTCTACGGCATTTTCCAAACACTTTACACCCCACATACTTCTTTCACTTACAGAGGGAAGTCTCATTCCTGTACCACCACACTACTGTGTGCAACAATTTTGCTTCCACACAGCAGACACATTGTCTGAACTAACTTGGGCCTTACTTACCAAACACAATGGTCTGCTTTTTAATTAAATTTTCATGTAAGAAGTAGGAACATCTTATCCTTCAGACTAAAGCTCATTAGGTTTAAATTCAAAATCTCTGTAGCCAGGTAAAGTGATTAAACCATGAGAACTTTGCCTTACTTAGATAAGGAATTTTATAAAGCTTATTCAACATTTTAAAAGTGACTTCTGTCAAGGTCTGCATGCAACCATTTAACAAGTTTAAATGTGCACTTAAATGTGAATAGTGATAGAAGAGACATAATTTAAAATACACCATAAAACAGATACAGTTTTACATAACAGACATATCCATCACTGACAGACATTTATTTTAGAAGTAAAGCATCTCAGAATATGGTGAATTGAGAATAAAACAAACTTTCAAATTGCTTAAGGTAGTAAGTAGAAATACCTTACTGTCAAGCTTTAGCATAACACTTCCAAGTCCTCTGATGGGCCGTGGAGCAAGAGCTTCCTGACGTTCCTTCACAAAATTTTCAACAAGTTGCCACCAACTTTTGCAGTGGTTTGCCATGAAGGTCAGAACTCCAAAATGAACCACGAATTTTTTAAGTGCCCAAACTGTAACCACAAAAAGGAAATTAAGTATCAGAGATTTCAGAGGAGCACCACAAGACTACTTATCATATTCTGGAAGACTGACGAAAAAGAAAGGAAAAGACTCTTGAGTTTTATCTCCCATTAAAAACTTCTGGAATTTTCCAGTGTTTTTGTTACTAACCTCCTCACTGGCTTTGCAGCTGTGCCTATCCACACGGTACTTAGATGAAAGCACAAGAAAAGTGACTGCACACTACCCAGTAATGCAGCTAACAGAATTGAGAAAGGCCTGGGATAGCAAGGTGCCAATCTGTGGTTCCAGTACAGTGGATTTCCTACAAGTTCACACACACACCATGCCAAATGACTCCACATAAAGTACCACAATCAGAACTTAACAGCACTTTACACATAAAAGAAAAATTTTAGGCCTTCTAAGTTGTTAAAATGTATCTTTCCTTCAAGAACTGACACCACATCATGCGGAATTTCACAGCAAAGAAGCATCCATTTAAATCTTCTTTTGAAATATTAGTGATAGATTTTGCTTTTAAGCATTAAAAAAGCTATTTGAGATTAGCATTTTATCTTGGCAACACAGGATACTGAACTTCCTATCACTACATGTAGCTTTACTTCTAATATTTTTTTATTGTGGCTGTTCTCCAAATCAGATTCATTACTTACTGCTGTACATGAGCACCATAACAGTTGGCAGTACACCACTTCATCATCAAAAATTCACATCGTGTTTCTACTTGGACACGTGTAAAATGGCATACATAGCTATAAAGGTTAACTTTTACTGCCTACAGGGCATTTATGCAGGTTCCACAAGAGCCTATTCTCTGCAAGCCACACGTGTAATAGTTTATGTTCTCGTTCTTGTTTTGGAGAGCCAGTGCAATGATTTGCTGACATTTAGTTCACTTGCCCTCTGGCACCACCATGTGGCAAATAGGGGATTAATTCTCTTGAAGAAACAGAATAATCCAGTAATTTCCCTAATAAAACGAATGGCAAACACACAGAAAAGTAGAAAAATACGGTGAGAATACCAGCACTGAACTTAAAGGCTGAAGTTTTGTATGATGAAGTGCAGCTCATGGCCACAACAAAAACTACTGCTCAGCAAAGCCAGGCAGGTTTGCATTTTACACAGTGAACACCATACCTCAAATGGCTTTCTAATCTTCCACTATTATTTAAGAACAAGTGTTTAGACAGCATCTTCTAAAATCAATGACTGTACACTCATTGCAAAGGAGGTGCTACAGTCAAACAGCTGTAATTATATTAAGTCAAAAAAAGAGAGGAAAAGCTAAAGGACTGTTATTAGAAAGCAGTGAGTGAAACAAGAAAAAGTCTGCATAATAACAAGTTCCAAACATCTGCAGGAAGCTGAAGATTACCTGAAGACAATTAAAAAAAAAAAAAAAGGGGATACAACAGAACAAGCAAGGAAGCAAATGAAAGATCTTAAAAAGAAACAATATCAGGATTTCTAGGCTCTACTCACTGAACAAAATGCTGCAAGTGTTCTGCAATGTGGTTCATTGCTTAGCTTTTCAATTCACAGCAGTTCCTTCACCTTTTCATTTTATGGTATAATTACAGTATCATTTTTCCACCCTCTACACGAAGCAATTTTAAAAGACTATTTCATTCCAACTGAAGTAAAAATGCATTCAAGGAAAAATGTTAACGGCACCAAGATGTTTCTAATAATCTAAATGCTACTTTGTATGAGTCCTCTTCAGCAATGTAAGGAACTCTGGTGAAATTAACACCTTTCCATTTAAGGTTTTGGGGAGGTTTGGGTATTTTTTTTTACATACTAGAAGCATCCTCTTTATGGTCTCAGAAGTACCTAAAGTTATTATTAGTCTCTTTAAACTTGAACCATTTGCAAGGAAACTTGCTTTATTAGCCTTCCTATTTTCCTAATATTTTTACTATTGCCTCTCTTTTAGCCATGCAGATTATCATCATTCACGTTCTGACATTTAATGTAATCCACTGCTCTAAATTTGGCTCTGTTCATCATTATACTGCCTATGTGTAATATTTTTCTGATGGTTCACTTATATGCCATGAGAAAGCACTTTATGGCCAGTGTCACTGCTAAGGCAACAAGTCACAAATATTCCCAAAAGTAATTTCTCATTTGACATGAGTTTATTGTTTGGGTAGTTATTTTAGACCTAATGACTGCCAGGAGCAGTATTCATCTGTTTCATTTATAGATGTGAACTTTCATCTAAACTTGTGTGGCTCAAGCTTGAAACCATTCAAGCTTAAAACCATTCACTGCTGTCTAACTGCAGAACTGTTGTTTCCCTTTTTCCTCACACACAGGTGTTTCTGAAGTGGTTAAGTTACACCTTGACTTTTCAGTGAACTAGCCACATAAACCCTGCTTCTAATAAGTCTAAAATTTATTTTCCAATTCCTTTTTCACTTGTGATTTCCATCTCCCATGACACCCAGACACCAAAATTGGGAAGTTCCTACTGTAGTAACTATACTAGGAGGAAACAAAGGTCAAACCCCTCTCTGCTCTACCCTGCATTCAGTTATTTATGTCTTGCCATGATGTTACCCTTTAGCTGCTGCTACAGTGCCACAGCCAAGGGTGCAGCTGCTCTTTTTTCCATGCCTCAGAGTTCACAGCCCTTCAAATGTGTCAGTATGACCCCAAGTCACAATTTCCAGATGGCTTACAGATCTCAAGGTTTTGGTAGCAGGGTGGCCTCTGGGGTGGCCTCCCTGGGAAGAGACCAGGGGTTTCCTTGTCCCAGACAGAGTTCCAGGCAGCTCCACAACAGTTCTATCACTGGGCAAAGCTGAGCCCATCAGGCATGGATGTGGTGTTTCAGTGGAAAAGTATCTAAGGGCAGAAACCCCTGGGCAGGGAGAAGGAACACAGCAAAAGTGACTAGAGAGGAAAAAAGAACAGAGGGATGAAGAGAGGTAATGAAAAGGCCAGGGAAGCAGAAGTGCTCTGCAGTGGAGCAGACACACCACTCTGAGGGACCATGGCCTACACAGGATCCATGCTGGAGCAGGTACCTCTTGGAGGGACGGTGGCCTAGGGCTAAGGAGAATGCCAAGACCATACCTCCCTAAAGGGAATGCAGCTCTTGGACAAGCCCACATTAAAACACTGGAAGAATGATTAGTTTTGAGGGTATTTGGCCATTAGCTGGGGCCAACACACCACAGTTAGTAAAAAAGAAAATAGCTACATCCAAGTGTTAAATGTATTTTAAAAGGATGAAAACTAGCATTTTAACTGAAGTTTAGAGAAAATCCAAGCAAACTAGGAAATTCACTTTGTTTACAGTAGGGGGATGGGAATAAATGCATTCCAATTCGTAGTAGCTCACATATACTCCTGGAGTTCCCATCTTCCCTTTTCACTCCCCCAGAAAAGTAGAGGAAAAAATGGTATCCAGTTTTAAAATAATGTCTTTCAATAGCTATCACAACTACTTCAATTCTTGCCTGATATACAGGAGAACAGATGCATGTAGATGTGAAGCAACAAAGCTAATTAACCTCAGAGCTAAAACTGGAACCAAGTTTATCTCATGACTTGTCCACAGAGCTTAGAAACCCATTTTTTACAGAAATTAGAAGTTAACATGAGCTCTATTTCACTACTGAATAACATTCTAAAACATTCTTCATTTATAGGTGCAAAAATACAAAAGAATCAACATGAGGAGGAAGAAAAACTAGCTAGTCTCAACCGTAAGTATTTTTACTGTGTAAGGTACGGCACTGTATTATTTCTGGTAACTACAATAGTCAATAGACAAAGCAATTTAACAGAGTTGTCCACTACATGGTAACAGACAGTGCACATCAATCCTCCCTTCTGAAGCTACAGTTCATCTTGTCTTAACAAGACTTGAAAAAGTTTTAAATAAAAACTCATACAAGCCTGCAAGCCCTTCCTCCTATTTTATTTAACATGATGCCAAACATTTCTAGTAATTGGATTATTACCTGCAAAAGGCACTGGCAACAGCTGCACAATCCAAAAATTTAGCCAGATCTGAACAATGACAATGGCCCACACAAGAGTAACAAAGTAAATATCACTAGTTTTCTTTTTTCTAAGAAAAGATCCAATCTCTGGTCTTTGTCTGTTCCCAGAAGATGTTGAAGAGGAGGAGCTGCAAGATGATGAAGCTCGTGGAGGTGGAGGCTGATCACCTTCTGCTGTTGCTCCTAAAACAAACACATGCAAACAAAGGGAAATTACCATATTAATATTCACCACAAAATAGAGTATGTTCCCTATTCCCAAATTACTTTTTTTTTTTTTTTAAGGTGGGAGTGAGGAAAGGACAACAGCAGAAGGCTGTGCTTTTGTTGTTTCTTTTGGGGTTGTTTTTTTTCTTTTAATTTCTCTAAAAGACTGAGGCAGCCTTGGCACTGATCTGCATTTTGAAAAGCTACAACAAGGCTGTATAAACTCTCCCACATCCTCCATCACCATGCCAAGCAGTACTGAGAGTAGAAGAGATGAAAAGTTGCTGTAGCCTCTAAGAGGGCTTATGTCACTGCAGGTAAATGACAACCCAAATATGTTTTATCAAAGAACCATAAAACCAAGAAAATCAAAAAATATAATTAATTTCTAGAAGAAATCTGAAGTCTCAAAATTAATCTTGAACTTCCCTTTACCTTCAAGTATTCAAGAAGGTATCTTAGATTTGCTCAAAAGTTGTTTAAACAGAACAAAAAATATCAAGCACACATTGAAGAGAAAGTTTCTATCTTACAACTGTTTCACTACTGCTTTTCCAGATCACTCACACTGTCATCCTGAATTCCTGGTACTGTATAACAAATATTAGTAACATCAAGCACAAATTAATGGGTAACAAATTTTGTTATGGGTAACTCACGGGTTAGCAAACAAGAAATTAAAATAAAAAATGTAAATTGATGTGTTAAAGACCCTATACATAAACAATAGTCTTTTCATGTAAGAATAATATGTTCAAATTAAAATACTTGGATGCAGAACATGGCAATTTATTTATTTAATCTTTCAGTTGCTGGATGACACCAAATCCATCTTCAGCCACTCTACATAAAATCTCTCCCTGAGAACAGCAGTATTAACTCATACTGAGGCTCTGTGCTGGTGTCAAAATTCACACATTTCCCACACATCAGTACTTGAGAAAAGTCTGCAGCCATAGTGGAGGAACACACACACACAGGAAAACCTGAGAAGTTACTCCTTGCTGAAGCATAAAAGGCGATTTCATGTGCTGGTACATACCACACAGCTGGTGAACAATGAATACAACTCTTTCCCTGGACTTGTGTCACAGACACATCTTCTCCCATGAAGAAAAACTGCATAAAAACTATACTACAACACACCACATGCACAGCAGTCCAACAGCTCATGTTCCACACACACATTTTTAGTTGCAGTGTGTCACTAAAGCCATTGCTAGCCTAAAGCATGACAGCTAAAATGTTCAAAAAGGCAAGGCTCATTTGCCATACAGTCACAGTACGTGACAAACTGCATCCTCACACAGCACATGAACACCTCTCTTTGTTGCAGGCACCTGCACTGATGTTCTACAGGTAAATGGAACAAAATTTAAAGCTTATGGACACATCTCCCACCACACCAAGGCAACAATGCAAATTCACTGATTCACCCTTCTGGGACTATGACAGAAACATCAGCTGGTCACTGGTTACGTATTTGGTGGAACTTCAGAATGTTCACAAAGAAACTATGGCATGCAACCTGAAAGAAGGAATTCTGCAAGCAGCTAAGCACAGCAGAAGCTTCAGGTGGGGAGGTTCCTGGCAAATCAGTGTGTATCTCAATGGGATGATGGCCAGCCCTACTATACAAAGCACAAACAATTTTTTGTAAGGGGAGAGAAGAAGTTACCTGTAAACAGAAATTTTCCTAAAGAGACAAGTATTTTTGTCATTTGGAAGAGGGTCTCTGATTCCCCTGTACTTCTCAGTCTATTTGTAATAAAGCACAAGAGTACTAACAGAAACAAATGGATGCACAAAGGAACACAAATTTGAAAACAGTATACCCATAATAAAGAATTTTTCCCTTCAATTTATTCAACACTTCTCACTGTTTGCTCCAAAATTTTAATCAACATAAGAAGTAACAATACAACAAGCGAAACTCAAAAATCTATCAAATAAAAGGAAGCACTAAAAGCCAAAACAGAATAACTAGCTGAAGTCTATGCCTAAGATTAAAGTTACGTAATTTTTTTTTTTTATCCAAAATCTCCTTAGTAGAGTCATCTTTAGAAAATAAAAGAGAACATTCCGTCTTTTAGTAACGAAAAATTTGATTGACATATTTTTGCAAGGAAGAAAGATTTGATTAAATAACAGCAACAGGAATGTTAAAAGCAGTAACAATTGAACAGCCTTATTTCTCACAGTTTCCCTGTAAGCAGACTGTACACAGAACACAAAACAGATGGGGAAAGATGAGGGGGTGAAAAAGGAAAAAAGAAAAAAAAAAGAAAAAAGGGAAAAAGGAAGAAAAAAAGGAAAAAAGGGGGAAAAAGGAGGAAAAAAAGGGAAAAACTTCTAAGGGATCCCAAGGCAAGAAAGCTTTTTCAGAATGCAGTTCCTCAGCACTTTTAAGCAAAATTAAATTGTCACTACCAATGACCCAGTATTCTCCTCATGCCTGCATCAGAACTGCCATCTAGATGACTCTCATGAACCAGTTCACAAAGCTGATGCACCCAGAAAAGAATCAAAATTGCAAATGAAAAGTCACCTTCTGCTGGCAAAATATGCTCTGCAAACCAAGGTGTGAGTGCCTTGTCAACACAAACAGAAAAAAAGAACTGTCAGTGCAGTGATTTTGAATAACTTTGGTTTCTGTAAAATCCCATTTAGTGTGCTTCATGATATTTTGAGAGATGAAACCTGAAAAACACCTTTCTGTCTTCCAGCTAATGAAAGTATGACAGTCTAAACAGCTAGCACAATACTCAGGAAAAAATTCTAGCAAAATCAGAATGAATGGTACTTATTTCAATGACAAAAAAAAAAAAAAAAAGAGCAAATTTTCCAGGCTGTCTTATTAAGACCTGTTCTTTTCATTACACAATATATTCTCTGTCACATCAATTTCTTGCTAACACAGAATTTTGAACTATTCTCCTCCCCAGGGGGAAGACAAAGAAACAGTAACATAAACAGGCAGGTGTCTGTCTCTCTAAGCAGGGCATAAATTAGAAAAACAGTAATTTTATTACTATTAATGAAGAAGTCCTCAGAACATTAGGATGAAGGTACCTCTTCATGAAGAACCACATCTTTCTGTAATTTCATGTAAAAAATATTTCTTATGCCTTATTCTTAGAAAACAAAGAAGTGAGGGCAAAAGCAAGCCTCAGAGTCATGACTTCATTTAAGGATTTTAGTATCTATCATATCCAAAGCCAACAAGACCACAGAATCTTGTCTACAAAGTACTGCAGTGGTGTCTGCTTCAGAAGTTGCAGACTTCTTCTTTGCTGTATACATTGGAAACTCTTGAAGACCAGGAAGGACCACTCAGACCATGTGAACTGGTATCATTAAACTCCTCGCCCCCACTATTAAATACCAGCATTCAACAATAAAATATGGAAAAAACACGAGTGTTCAGAAAAAAAATATAAAATCAACAAAGCTTATACCCCCTCATGGTCTTTTAATAAACAATTTTAAGCTTGGTTTTTCTGTAATGCATTCAATACAGTATCAAGAACACCAAAAAAGTTGTAAGTTCTTAAGCCTGTAGGTAAAATTTTTTGCTGTATAAGAATAATGTTTCATCATCATTCA
The DNA here is from genome assembly GCA_037834095.1 of Argya squamiceps. Taxonomy (NCBI): domain Eukaryota; kingdom Metazoa; phylum Chordata; class Aves; order Passeriformes; family Leiothrichidae; genus Argya; species Argya squamiceps. The sequence goes on from JBBMKD010000102.1 coordinate 86,114,725, forward strand.
CAAAAGATCCAAACCAAAGATGGCCAAAATTATGCTTAATATATTGCAGAACAGAATACTAATTTTTACCAGATTGCTGGAAAATTATTTCAACTGTTGTTAGGACCTAAAAGAAAACTCCATATTTGGATTTTTTTTTCTGCTGTGAAGGAAAACAACAGAATTCACAAGACAAAAAACCCTCATCTGGTTAGCTGCTTCAAGAAAAGTCAAAAAAACCATAAATAGAAGACACCTTTGAAAAACTGCTGTAGTTATTTCTTCTTGAAAACAGACAGAAAACTGTCTTAAAGAAGTGGAAAAATAAGAACTGGTAAGTTAAAAAAACAGCAACAAAAGAACACAACCACTTATGTAGCCCATTTGTGGGCATCCATTACTTTTCCAGATTTCAAAGTTCAGCTCAAAAAAAAAAATCTCATTTCCAAAATTAAAGATTAGACACAGAAATACAGGATAACTGTTACCATAATGCTCTGATCTCAAATTTCAGGATATAATTACCTAGGCTTCTATGTTTATATTGATGATAGTCATGTAAAATGGCAAAAAAAAGGTAAGAATAAGTTGTTTAAAGCTGTCATTTTTAGATTTAAAAGTTTTAAGGTAGATTTTTTAGTTTTGGAAGTTCACATTCTGTCAAGTTGAATGATCTCTTTGGTTTGGTTTGCAGGAAATGCATGAAACTTTTCAATTTCCAGAGATCTCAGTAATAGCTTAATTTTCTATTGTAACATTTCATCAAAGACCTACCCCCAAAAAAAAGATGGTGAAGTTCAAAATCATAATGGACACCTAAACACTTTGTCTGAACTCTTTCAAACCAATTGTGTTATTCCAACTGAAAGTATCATATGGCCCAAGCTACAAAGTCAAGTGAACTCACTATAGGAAGGACTTAGAGCATGCCATATTTAAAGTGGTGGGTTTTTTTCTTGCTGCAATGTACACAAAAATTCCTCCAGTCTGTCTATATCTGGTCCAGAAATCCAGCTATATAACATGTAGCTGCCAACAAATCAAAAGACTAGGAAAATTAAAATAATTAATAATGAAGAACAGGAGAAAAATCACACCTTCATTCTAAAAAAACCACCCAAAACAATAATAAATCCTTCTAGTCAGGCCTTCAACAGCCACATAAACTATCCTTTGCTAGACAGCTTTTATACTAGCATCTTCTTGACATTTTTTAAAGACAGATAAACCTGATTCACCATTTGGACACTATTTTGAACAAAATGAAGAGGTTACAGACTATTTTGAATTTTTTTCTGAATTCCCTCCAGTTTCATGCCTTTAGAGCAAATTCAAATGTTTCTTACAGAGTATTCAGTCACCTGAGGGTTGGGAGGAATGTTCATTACTGGACACATCTTCTGTCATTGAAATTGCCATGGCAATTGTTGAAGCAGCAATGGAAATCATCTGACCAGGAAGCTCTGCCCCTGTAAAATATATATGCATATGTAAGGAACAAAAATCTTAAGTCTAAAAATGTTTCATTTGGTGTTAGATATCCACTGGAGCTGTTAGGCAGCAAAAATTACATGGACAGACACTGTCAGTGTTTAGTATGTGTTATATGTAGTCAATATGATGAAACAGGAATGAGTGCTATTAATTTCAGTATTACAATACACCTGCAAGCCAAAACTCAAAATCAGTTATTTTCTTAGTGCTTTTCTTGAAAATGAACTGCTACCAACCAAGACATTCACAGTTGCTGGCAGTCTGATTATTGAAAAAAAAAAATTATACCAGTTAATCAACTTTACTAACCAACTAAAACAGCCAGACAAGAAAAAGGTTTCCTTCATCAGGAATATACTATGCCTTTGCTTTTTTCAAAACTGACTTGCAACAGGAAAAAACTATTCTTCTCAAAATCTAAACACAAAACATATATTTAAGAAACTATTTTAAAAACAAATGACTGGATATTGGAAACTTGCTGGATGGAGTTGTCTTGGTTTATCTCATAACTCAGTATTAGAGAAGCTCCTAAACCCATATTGCTCATTTCTTTCAAAATTAGCCTGTGATTTCAAGCATCTTGGGCTACCTTCATGCCTGAAATTACACATTGAAATCCATAAACTCAAGGAATTTGGCTTAATAATGAGTCACTACTTCACCATGGGAAAGAAACATCAGTCCATGGTAATAATTTTCTGTAAAGAATCCAAGATTCACTTCAGCATGAGTAAACCGCTTTGAAACACACTAAACATCCTATAGTAAATTCTTGCAATCCATATGCTATTGGATTTATGGAGATGCAGTCCACATTATTTTATGTGACTTAAGCGAATTTTTGCCTCCAGCAATGAAAGAAACAGTGATTTTTCCTTACCAGACGACTCCTTCCCATTGTGCTGTTCGTGCAACATGCCTACTGTCATCAGAACAACTATAACCAGAAATACAGGAATTCTCCAGGAACCTGCCACAGAAGCTGAAAGACATAGAGTTGGGATTTTTTTTTACAAGAAAAATTACACCATTAATAAACCCTACATTTAGCAAAATCAAGAAAGGCAACACATTAACCAAAAAAACAAAGAAGTCATAAAACAGGCTTTCTGCAATAAAGAAAAGGAAGAATAGAAAATAAACATGAACAAGTTTCTTAATGAACAAACCAAGTTGTTACTGCTCCTAATTCCATTGACATTATTTGATACAGAGAACAATTTTAAAAACAACACCTAAAATCACATGAAAAGACATACAAAATTAAAACATTTTCGATATCAGAGAAGTCATGTTCCCTCCAAAAATGTGTATTTATGTTAGATGTCCACAGAATGGGATTTTTCTTGGATTTTGCCTATTCAGCCTGTACTTTCAGTAAATACAAAACTGTCAAAATTTAAGCAAATGCAAAGCTACCACATATAGCTTAAATATCAGGGAAGCATTGCCCATAGTCAGAACAACCCTTGAAATCTGGTGCTAAAGTAAAGTAAATAATCCAGTACATTGTGAAACCTTTTATCATGGTTGTCTTCTGTTACTTGCACGATCCTTCCACCATAAACTCTGATATGAGAACATAAGGTGATAATCTATTATATAAATGCGTAACATAAGTCTAAAAGATTACTATAATCTTATATTTGTATAAACAGATTATATCGATTACTGGCAAATGTATTTTATACTACTGATATCATTCTGATATGCCTGTTGACTACTGATAAGATTTTTTTTTTTGCTTCTGTTACTACTATTAAACACATTTTGCAGCTTCAGCCTAGATTAATGGCAAGTTTTCAGTAAAATATCACAAATGAAAGTCTAAAGCCAGCCTCATGTGACCCCAGCCCCTCCTCATTGTCAAGAAGTACCTTGTCTGTGAACCAAATAAGGGAAAACCATGGGAGTACAAATTAGGTATGAGGAGTGGAAAGTGTTGCTCAGCATTGATGCCTTCCCATTCCCTATTCCAGTGCTCCCTTCTGGACACATCCAGCCAGAATTACTGAGCAGACAAAACAGTTTGCATTTCAGCTAAGACTATTTCACAGATTTGGCAGAAGAGCAAGCAAGGAGCTTTGTTGACAGAACCCTCAGTCACCAGAATAATAACTTCTTGTTACTCACCTAAGTGAAAGAGCAGCATAATCCAGACAGGGACAGACACTGCCTTTAAGTACCGTTCAGTGCTTGTATTCCACTTGAATGAAACCATCAGCAGGTAACCAACTACCAGTGTCCATATCTTTAAGAAAAAGATACACATAGGTATGTATACATACATCAAAAGAGAGCTCTACTGTACTCATGCATGTGTGCACACTCATGCACATACCCATAACTGCCACAGAGAACTGAACTCAGCCTGTAAGTCTTTAAAAGCCCACATTTCAGTTGTTTTATGAGTTCAGCAGCAGCACCTATGTGGCCTCGGGGAGACAGAGCTGGCCAGCACAGCCCTCATTCCAGCATGGAGCAGTTTGCCAGCTCCTGGGTTTCAGTCCAAAGAGACAAAAGGGAGCATAAGCCAAAGAAGCCATTAGAAAGCACAATAAAAACTGCTGTTCCTCAGTGGTGTTGGTTCACAAAACAGATGCCTTTTTAGGACACGTGACACGTCATTTTTTCATTTTTTTAACTAAAAAAACAGGGACAGGAAGATGTCAGTGACAACTTGGGTTTGCTGCTTCTACCTGCCTTCTACCACTCTAATCATCAGATAATTCCCAATAGAGATTTGGAGTTAAGAATCTTGAGATGATGAATTTGAGCTTGAAAATGCTGAAAAGAAAGAAGAAGGAAGCAGAAACAGAAGAGGCAACCAGAGGTGAAAAGTTGCTACTCAAGAGAGGATGTGAAATAAAAGAAGTACAAAAACCTGCAAAAATTAAAACCCAGTGTTTGGTTCGTAAAATAAATAACTAAAGACATTTCTGGCTCCAATTCAATGAACATGCCCTATCCATTACCAGTTAAGCACACCTACAAATTTACACTTTTAAATCCATAAATTCCAATGCAGTTTGAATAGAATTTCTATTAAGAGCATTTACTGAATCAGACATCACTGTAAGAAGAAAGAATGCACAGGCAGAGACACAGAAGAAGGATCTAGGCAGAACACACCAGAAGAGTTTTCACCTCTAGTCTGCACTATACAACTCATGCTGAAAATGCAACAGTCCTTGTGAAAAGCAGATTTGTGTGACTACTGTCACATATCTGATCGGGGGAGAGGAAATCCCAGCTGTACTGAATTGAGCAGACAAGCAGTGAGTGATGGTCCCTGATAACTTCAGAGGGAACCACTGCATAATATGCAAGGTAATTTAAAATCACTTACGACATGTGAACAAAGGTATACCTTCCCTTTCTACACTAGTACTTCTCATATAATGCTTATGGCCAATTGTGGACTCAAAATAAATATCTAAAACTAACAGAACCCATGGACATCAAGACTAAAGTCACAAGCGAACCAAAGTTTTCACCAGAAATGCACAGTAGCACTCCTTTAACAGCACAGGTTTGAAACATAAATTCCATCATAAGGCACTTTACAGCACAGCTCTCACTGCAAGAGATAACTCATAAAAAAGTACTACTTTACTCCCTAACATCAGCCACACAGCATCTTTGTATGATGAATGTTCCAGTTCCAAGACGATTTTCTCTTTAGCTTTTAAATTTAATGATAAATTACAAACAGGAGACTCAGTACATCGAGTAATTGAAACTTTCTGTTAAAAACAAGCCAAAAGTAGGAGGCTAACAGGGTATAAACCTATGTTTAACAGCCAACAAAGCAAAACAGATTGTACTGCTTTTAGCCAGGCATGAAGCTGAACATTATAGGGTTTAGGTATTCAATTTTTTTTTTTTTGTGTTTGAAGTTAAAATAATTAATCAGTTCTCATTTCTAGAAGTTTAGCAAATGACCCAAGTAAAAGTATTTATTTCTATTGAATAGTGAGAAATAGCTCACTTTTAAACCAGTCACACCCTGTTTCAGAGATCAAACAATAACCTTCCTGAAGTCCTGTGAAGAGAACTGTGCAATCAACTGACTGGGGCAAGAAGTTTAATTCCAGTGACACCATGGAATAATCAGCTGTTTATTGGTTAATGCTATGGCCCAGCACATCCCTACACTGCAAGAACCAGCGCACAGGAACTGGGGTAGCCTGCTTCCAACACCTCATAGCTGAAAGCAACTGACAAACCAAATTAACTTAAATTGATTGACATGGACTAGGATTTCATCCCATGCTAACTTGGCAACAGCATACTTTTTTTTTTCTCCTTAACCCTTTAAAGCTTTAAATGTTACATAATCCTTCCCATTGTTTTTCTGGATGGTCTCCAAAGGTTTTGGCTTGAAAAGCTTGGAGAATATTAATAGCCTCTCTACTATTATATGTCATTCTCAAGAACTGACATAACTGAAACAAAGAAAGAAAGACTGCCTACTTTCACTAAAATTAAGCTACTGCAATGACTGCACTGAAACTGTAATTGGTAAGATTCTATGCTAAGCCAAAATGCCTATAAATTTGATTTGTAAGAGTGTACAGTTAACCAGGTAACTAATACATACACTTCAGATTTTGCAGAATGCATTAGCTATCATCAACTATTTACCAAGCTGAAATCAGTTGCAGATGCCTAACTTTCACCACATACTCTGAGATTTTAAATCACTACTCAATCACAATTATTGTTCACAGACAAGCACAACTTCCACATATAACAACTTTGGGATAGTTTAATCCTGCAAGCTGCCCTTCTTTCTTCCCTTGCCTATCTCTGTTGTCTTAACAGACAGAAAAGACCTCATTTTTCACATCTCCTCTGCATTTTGTAGCATCTCTCACAAAATGAAAGAAGTGTTGCTTTGCCTTTAGACATGCAAAACTGCCTGCTTTTCTGAACAAACAGTGCTAAAATTGCAAAGTAACTTCTTGGACTGTAGCATCCATTTCTATATTAAAGTGGTAAATTTAAGAGGCAGATTTAGAGGTGTCTAAGTTAACTATGAAGGGCTTCAGTTCTCTTTAAATTGCCAACTGGACACAAGATTACACCATAGAAAGATGAAGCTTTTATGTTAAACTCAAGCATCTGATTCAGTGATTTTTGTTTGAAATTTCAGTGCTGGAAAGCCTAGGACTTATCAGCATGAACAATCACCAACATCACTGAAAGTTTGTTTCCCCCTCTGTTAAAGCTGAAGGATTTGAAAATCTGAGCCACTCTTTTTGGGTTTGGCCTCATTTTTCAAGAACAAGCTCTTACTACTCAACTTTTGACAACATTTATACTGATTTATATTGGAGAGTAAAATTCTTTATTTACATGGTTCCCTCCCTTCTTTCCTATCAACAAGTTAACCTCTAAGGGGAAGACAAGCACATTCAATAATTCACTGCTACTCGAAGTGGAAATTGTCTCCTACTCCCACTCCTTCTGCACAACAGCTTCAACATTCATCCAGCCAGCTCAAGCTCCCTAAGCTCATTAAAAAAACCTACTTGTTATAGCAAAACAGACCCACAGAAATACGACAGGCACCAACAACAGGGCAACAGAAACATATGTCAGAAGTGGAAGAAGCAAGAAGAACTTCCCACTATAGAAGATAGCAAAGCTGTTGGAATGATTTAGTCTTCCTTGGAATGTTGCCCCAACACCTCAACATCCAGCAGCAAACACATTTCCCACCTGCTTCATGTGCCTTCTCAGGCACATGGTGTGATTCCTGGCCTCTGTGCAGGGCCAGGAGTGGGACTTCAGTGATCCTTCCCACTCAGGATATTCCATGATTCTATGAGCCACCCCACAAGTAAACACAACAGTGAAGACTCAGAAGATGAACCAACAGTTACATCTTTTGATATATGCCCTGCCAACATCTTTCAACTTCTACAAGTCAGCACCTACAAAACTGAGTGTCTGAACTCCTTCCTTTTCTAATTGTAGCTACACCCTCTCCCCTGGCCACTTTGAAATGAAGTTTTTTCCCTGGCTGCTCTTTCCCACGTGGAAATCATACAGCAAGGCTTTTCAGAGTTTGATTTGTGTTTTGGTTTGTTTGGGGGATTTTAACTAAACTTTAAATTTAAAACTGTTTGATAGAACTACAGATCTAATTCCAATTGCTTTCTGTTTTCCAGTCTCAGTGTTTTGAAAAAAAAAAAAAAGCCAAACTACCTCATCAGTTCCCTTTAATATTTTAAAACAAAATTTTCATTTGGAAAGAGAGATTATCATTAGTTGTTCTCAAAATAAAAAAATCATTAAAAACACTGACCAAGCACTTATACAGCACTTTTGCAAACTTTTAAAACAGTGCTGCAGAGCGAAGATGGTTTAAAGAGGTGATCTTATGACACCAGTTCACTATTCTACATCTCCCTCCTCAGTAGTGATGCAGGCTGACAAAGGAAAATGAACCTACCAGAAAAGCAGAGCAGAAGAGTGTTGGACTTGAAAAATGAAGCGACACAAGGCATTACATGCACTGCTAAAAGCCAAACTGTGTCTGCCTTCAAAAAAACTCAGTGTTTTCTTCATCTGCCTCTTCATTTGAAAACAGTTTTCTAAACAATATAAAAGATAACAAGGAGGCAGGTGACAAATTATAAAAATGTCATTTTGACTCCAGTTTCCAGAACTAAAATTAATTTAATGTCGCTTTAGCGCATTTTCATTAGTACACAAGAGGAAACACCCCACAATGTGCAGAGTCTGACAGAATAAGAGTGTGTAACTGCCTGTCCTTTAGCATGGAGACAGCCTTTATCCAACATGTAAGAAAATACCCAAACTCCAACTAATCACACATGTAAGACTGTTTTTCACCTCAGAGCAAAGACAACCACCTCCTCCCTTTACTTAGAAAGCCTTCATTTACCCAAAGCAGGTTCTAAGTGAACACAAGTTAAGTTATTCCTTATCCCAGGTCCAAAGGACTAGAACAGTGAACCCGTTCTGTCTCTTCTAGACCCCCCAAATGTGACATATATCCATGTTGGTATTTCTGGCATTAAAACACACAGACTACTAAACCACAGGAAACAGAAACATGGTGTTTAGTGAGATCACCTCTTTTTGAAGGGATCAAAGTATGAACTTATAACTAGAACCCTGGGGGCAGGGGGGAACTGACCATCAAAATCAACACTGCCACACACAGGCTAAAAATTATTTTCAATGTATCCTGCAACATTTCTGACACTGAATTTAAGGAAAAAAAATAAATCTAAGATATCCAGAAGACTGCAGCAATAGATGTTGAGAATACTTCTCCTTTAGTTCACTTTTCCTGTCTTAATACAGAAGCTACTTATGAGAAACTCGTAATAAAAATGCTGTTTGGAAATCAAATTTCTCAAGATTCTCTTGCAAAAAGAGGTTTCCCAGAGCACATCAAATTCTTTCCCTGTAGACAGAGCAGCAATCCTCTGTCATACTTCATGGTAACACTTTTGCAAGAGATGGCTACACACACAATTTCTTCACCTTCTACTTTTATTATAAAGAGCACAGTTAAAATTTTGCTGGACAGTTCCATAACAATCATTCCTTTTCAGAGGTGCTGGAAAAAAACCCATCATTGTGTTCAACCAATACATATAAATACCAATAAATAACTAATACTATGTAGTATATATCATTAGGCTTTAGGCTAGTGCCAGCTTTGAGGCAGTAGTTCCTGCATATAAATCAGAACAAGCTCCTCAACCTCTCCAAGAAAGGCATTTCACTGCAGGCTCTTCCAAAACTGAGAGTGGGTGTGGGAAAAACAACAGTAGAAAACACTATCCACATTCCAGACTTTCCCTGCCTTTCCCCATCTTGTTTTCAAACAGGCCACACTACACAGTTTATCTCTACCCAAGCAAAGTTGTGAAAACAAACCAAAATCTGTGGTTTTGGTAAGATGTATTTACAGTCAGTATTTGGCTTCATGATTTTATATAAGCTAGGATACCATAATAATAAAGGATTATAAACAGCAGAAATAATACTTGAGAGCTTGTTCAGATGTTTGTTTTGGTTTTGGGGTTTTTTATGGTGGGCAAGTTTTAGAAACCTCCAAGCCCACTCTAAGAAGAAAGGGACGAAAAAAAAGCCCACCTACCCCAAACCCTCAAAGAAATAGAAATTGTATGCACATCAAAAACCAGAACTGCACCCTTTCTTTTACTAGAGGAGAATTTGCCCCATCAGGTGAACTCGACAAAACGTTTTGCCCCCACAGGTGATGTTCAATAGGACTGTGGAAGGCAAACATCTCAGCATGGGACCCAAAGCCTTTGCCAGGAAGGATGCCTGGAGAATTTCAGTCTGCAAGGGCTGCTTGGGGACTGCTGGCATTGAGTGCCAACACAAACAGAGGCTTCCCTGGTGGATGTCTTTCAAAGAATTTCTGATGGGGAGCAGACAGTACAGGTAACAGCCAAAACAGGCAACATGTACTCTGACAATATTCCAGTACAGCAGTCACAGCAATGGCAATTCCAGATCTGCCCAGCATCCTGGTGAGGATGATTGATTAAGTGCTCTAACTGCATGGAAACTCCCAAAACAACATGAATTGTACCCAGTACAGTCAGAGATATAAAAATACACTGACACACATGTGACTACACAGTTATGAGCCTGGCCAATAACCTGTGACAAACCAAGGAAGAAAGACTGGCCAGAGAGAAAGATTTTGACAGCCCTGTAATCAAGTTCACTACAGAGAATTCTGCTCATTATGATTACCTCAAATTTAATTTACTAAGATGAACCTCAGAGCCAACATGGAGCAGCTGTATAATTTTTTACATCTGCTGGGATCTACAAACTATCAGACTTCCAAATAAATATGAGCGTGTAAACTCTTCTTCTAAAAAAAAGAAGAAAATACAATGAATAGCTGGCATTGGATATATATTAACCTAAGTGCAAAACATCCACCTAAAGTAGTTTGAACTCTTGCCAAAAAGCAAAAGAATCTGCTTTTTAGACAGAGTGCTGGTCACAGGCATGGTTGCTGCAAAACTAGTGAAACTGCTGCAGCACAAAAGCATGTAGGACTACACTCGGCTCACTATGGGACAAACTAGCACCCTTTACAAGAAAAAAAAACTATAGAGAAAAACATTCCCCTTCCCTATGATATGAAACTGCTGTTTGTGCAGGGCTCTCTGCATCAGAATTCTGCAAATAACCAAGAGAAGGCTGGAGTCAGAACAAGGAACTCATCTGGAATTTTTAACCAGCCTCTAATTTAAGGTCCAGCAGTCAATTTTTTGAGCAAGCTTCTTTGAAGATTACAAAGCCTGAAGGGAAAGAAAAGGAGACCGTGGGAATATGATGCTGGTAGAGCAGCCTAAGATCTTGAACTTGTTCCCCAAATGCAGTGTTTTGCAATCAGCTATCAAACAATCCAATCATGGAGGTACCCAATTCCTAAACTGCGGGTGTGACTTAGGAACCAGGGATGGGAACACAGGCACTTCTGAAAATTGACTCATCAACGCCATGAATGGCTTTGCCAGATTTGAGGACAGCAGGACAGGAAAGCTCTTTAACATACTGGTGCCAAGATACACCTTATCATGGCATTGTCACACACAATTACTGCATTTGAAGAACTTTCTTTTTTTCTAGGACTTAAGAGGAGAACTTCTGTCTCAGTATCGTGACCTAGTAGATACCATCAAGATACCTTTAGTCAGAGAATAACAAATAATTATTCCAAATCCCTGTAATTCTAATGATAGGCATCCACTCACTTCTCTAGTACAGGAGAGGGAATCAGAAAGGGAGAAGACAATCTCCCTGTGCATACAGAAGGAACCATGGAAAATTCAGAGCCCAGAGAACAACAGGGCAATGGAGAAACCAACTCATAATATCCCAAATTCCCATGCAGCTACAAGCAAAACATATGCATGCAAATAGAGTCCTGCAATACAACACAGCAATTAAAGGGCTTTAAAGTCCTTAATTGAAGTTAAAACTGACACTATTAACTGATCCAGCTCAGGGCTCCTCAGCAGCATGGATAAAATTAAATTATCCTGCTACAGATCTGAGATAATACACATCAAGGAACTGCAGAATTCAAAAAACTGGACTAAGAAAACACTGCAAAGTGTACAGATGATGCCAGACCAAGTTGCAGTTATTTACAAAGGAAAACCCACAATCCTTTTCTCCTATAAGGCCCCAGAAAGGGACACAGACAGCTTGCTTAAAAAGAAACTGGTTTGCTTAAGGGACTCTGTGATAGTTACGTTGACACAAACCCAAAATCTTCCCAAGAAATTCAAGTCTGAAGAGTTGTGGGAGCTTACTATGTTTTGTATAGTTAAAATCCTACCACAGGTCAATGAACACAAGTGTTAAACCAGAAACATCAATGCCAAGCAGAAGGATCAGAGACTGCTAAACAAGGTTGCACTGAGCTGGCACAGACATCCAGCAGTGCATTACAGCCATAGTTTTAAGCTTAAATAAGTGCAGCTTCCTTCAGCACCCTTATATTTACAGAGTTAAGTACAGCTAAGTTAACAAACTTTTTAATAAAAGCCAGGACTTAGCCAGGTCAGTTAGTGCAGCAATATTATAGATTTGTTAAAAATAAAACAAAGAAGTCGGTGCAAAGTTCTTAAAAAAAATCTTAAGTTTACCAAGCAAATTGTGTGGCAACAAGTCAAAGCTTCCCACTAGTACCCGGCCATGCTTTAGTTCTGCTACTAATCAGCTGAAAGTAAACATGGTAGTATCTTGCCTCTTTATAAAGAGAGAATATATCTCTGTCTACTCAGTTCTAATTATACTTCTGAGGACAAAACACACCAGAAACACATTTCCTCTGACATCTTCCAGCACCAAATAAAGCCAAGAAAATCTTTTCCTCCAGTGGTTACTTTCAAGAGGCTAAACACATTCTTCTGTCCATTCTATTCACACTAGAGATAGCCTGTCAAAATATTGTCAGTCCATTCAGAACACTGTTACCTAGGGAAAGGGCCTACTTTGTTTGTTTAAAAAACAGAGCAGCTTTTGAAGTCTTTGACACTAAGAAATCTGAGTATGCCAGTTGTACATCACTTTTTAACAAGAGTACAACTTACCGATCTTCTGATCTCTCACATACCCATTTGCTTCTGCTACGCAGTACTTTTTGTATTCTCATTTATAACTAACAAAGTGTAAAAGAGTTCTGTCGGAAGTTCTAACTATCCTACCTATCGACCAGAAGACAGGGAAAAGCAGTCTCCCAGGATTTGTCACCATCAGTAACACTTTGAAGTTAAACAGCTTTACTTTTTAACATTCAAACTGCGTTTGCACTGTTTGATACTCAAAGAAGAAAAAGAAAACCCTACACACTGAGAAAAAAGCCTTAAGGTGCCCTCCCCCACCCCGGGGTCACTTATGGAGCACTGCTGCTATTTCACAACACTTTAATACACGCCTTAGACCTCAACAAGCCTCGATGTTTGCCCAAGAACTCGCCTGAATCACCTCTGACTTAGCAGCATCTCCAGACGCGGGGCATGCCCGAAGCGCGGCGGCGGAACACCGACACGCACACACAGGCACACTCACTCACCCACTGGCTGCTGAAGTAGTCGAGCCCCTGGCAGATGACGCGGCCGGCCTGTGCCAGCAGCACCTGCACGCCCAGGGAGCTGCCCAGGCAGTAGAGCCCGTAGAACAGCGGGCCCCCGGCGCCCAGCAGCAGCAGGAGGCGCCGCCGCCGCAGCACCTGCTCGCCCAGCGCCTCCACGCCGTAGTTGGCGAAGCAAATGGGCAGGAGGAGGGCGGCCAGCAGCACCGGAGTGCGGGAGCGGTGCAGGCGGCCGAGCCAGCGCCGCCCCAGCGCCGTCAGCGAGGTCTTGAAGGGGTGCAGGAAGGTGCCGCAGAGTACGGCCCAGAGCAGCGGCCGCAGGAACGCCTCTAGGATGAAGTACACGAGCACGGCGGCGCCGCAGCACAGCCCCGCGAACAGCAGCGCCCCGGTGTTGTAGAAGGCCTGCTTGATCGGCTTCTCCAGCCGCGGCAGCGACATCCCCGCCGCCCCGCCCGGGCCCGCCCTCGGAATAGGGCGGGGGAGGGAAATGGGGACACGCCCAGTTAGGGAGGGACACGCCCAGTTGGGGAGGGACACGCCCACTTGGAGGGAGGGACACACCCACCTGGGGAGGGACAGGCCCAGTTAGGGAGGGACACGCCCAGTTGGGGAGGGACACGCCCAGTTGGGGAGGGACACGCCCAGTTGGGGAGGGACACGCCCAGTTAGGAAGAGACACGCCCAGTTAGAAAGGGCCCCGCCCATCTGGG
>JBBMKD010000102.1:86128654-86147107 GCA_037834095.1 Argya squamiceps
CGAGGGCGCGCAGGGGCCCCGGGCTGGTGTAGTGCCTCCGCGCGGCTCCGGGCGTGCGCCCAGCCCGGCGGGAAAGGGGCGGTGCCGGCCGGGAAGCGAGATGGGAAATGTAGTTCTGCTCCGGGAGAGCGGCGGTCGCGCTCTCTCCCCCCGCCACGGCAGGACCCGAGGAGCTGTGATAGAGCCCTCAGCCCGCCCGGTCCTCGCCGAGCGCGGGCCGAGGCTGCCCAGCGCCTGCATAACCTTCGCTGACGGAGGCGGCCAAAAGGCTGGAGCAGGGAAGAGCCCAGCAGCTTGCGGCGCAATCTCATTCCCAGCCCTGAAGTGCAGCCCCGTCCTGCTTCGCTGAACGCTCTTCTCTCCGTTACTGCTGCTCTGGGCTCGGGGAGCGGAACAAATTCGGAGATTTGGAGTGTCATTGCATGGTGGAGAGCAAGACTGGTTAGACCAGCTGGAGGATTTCGTCTTGTCTGAACATGTTCTGGCAACAAATTATTTAACAAGGAAGCATCTGCTCTTTTACTGGCACTCAGGCCCACTGAATAAGTAGTTGTTCCATTTGTTTTTTTAGCCCTGACATTTATGACACTGTGTGGCATCAAATACTATTTGCATATAATCTAGAGAGGAGCTAATTTCCTGCAGCTGGTGTACACCAAACCCCTGAGTCCAGGCATGAAGGCACCTGCTAACATTTTACAGGTGGTCTAAATGCATCTGTAGTAAACACGCTTGGTCTAAGCAAGTTTTGCAAGGGCTGAAATCCATGACATTTGAACTAGCTCAGTGCTGGCACTGTGCTTGCAAGCAATTTTCCTTCCATGGTTTAAGACAACCCTTCAGCAGGTACTAAAGCTGTTGGTAATGCTGCCATAAAACCCTGAGAGAGACCTTCTTTCTTTTCAAGGAGGTAGAGTATATCCATAATAAAGACTTCACATACCACTGAACATACAAAAAGTGCACAGATATATATAAAAAAGAGGAAGACAATAGAAGTCCTGTATTTTTTAGAATTTACATGCAAGTTTAACTCTGTGTAACTTCCCATTAGATTGGAGTCCAGAAGGACTTTAGTTGAGTGTTTCTTGCATAATGGAGATGTTAAAAAGCTGTAATTTTCCTGAGTTGTCAATTGTCTTTAACTTGTGAAGTGGAAATACACCTATTTATACTTAGCTTTTAAATGCAGAGGAATACCAAGGCAATGGCCAGATGAGACCTATCCTTATCATAATACCAAGGGTCTTATAAAAAGGTAGAGGTTTAAAAAGGTAGAGGTTTTTCCCCACACTTCCTGTGACTATATTTCAGCCTGAAGCTGTAGGTGGGGCTGGGCCCAAGCCAGTTTTGGAAGTTTGGCACTGTAGTCCTGACTTGTCTCTGCAAAGCCTTTCCTGCCAGTTACACAGAAGCTCACACTGTAAAGGTTCATCTGAGCTCCTGCAGCTTGTTTTCCCTTTGCTGAATAGATCACATGTAGGTTCAACAAAGTACTTTAATTTTATGCCATGAAATCACTTACAAACCTACAGACACTCTGTTTGATCCTGATGGTGATGAGGCATTACAAGCAGTTTGTCCATAGGAGAAGCTTTTATTGAACCTTAAACTGATACTGTCACTCACAGCTCTTTGATCAGATAGATCTGCCTCCTGGCAGGGTGCTGAAGTAGGTAACAAGAATGCATCGTTACCTGAACTTCTCTTTAGTTCAGAGGCCAAGATCTAATGGCTAATTACAATACCTTTATTGCATTAAAGTTCAATTAGCAAGTGTCAATTAAGATTTACACAGAGGGAGAGTGGAGAGTTCTAATCCTCTGTTAGCTAAACGGAGATGCCAGCAAATCAAATCTTCATAGGCACATCCTTATTCCTTTGATTTTTCTTAACAGACTCAGTCAGCCATGTTCTGCAGGAACAAAAATTAATGTCAATTCCTTGACTTGAGTGAAGCTATAAATACTGATTTACATAAGCCAAGGACCTGGTCCTTACTGTTTAAGACCTTTCCTTTCCAATTATGTTTTTCCACTATCCATTGTAAACAACTAAACATATTAGAAAGGGGGAAAAACCCCAACAATGCAATAAAAGAAAGATTTCTAATTCACGTATCACCACAACAGGATCACTTAAGAACAGGGGCATGACCCATAAATGTCAGAAAACAATCTCTCAATCTCTTTGACAACTGAGGGAGGATGTGCCATCTCCACAAGACACACCCCAGCCTCTAAAGCTTAATTTCAGAACAGATGTCAAATAGCAACTTAACAGCTGGTTTTGTCTAAGGTTTGAAATGATAAGAGATTTTAGATTAGATGCCCATTTAGGTATAACTTGCACTGATGCATTTGATTTAGGCAACTTTGTGGTCAAAGATAAGTAGCACACCTCAGGCTCCTATACTGCCAGAAATTTTACAACAGTCTCTTTGTAGTCTCCCTATTAGGAATTCTTCAAGGTTGAAGAGGTCAGCAAAGGAATGCTTTTACATCGGTGGAGAAAATACATATGCACCTAAAAGTTCATGTGATAAGTACTGATACTCTTTGGTGCTCTCCTATGTAGAGGAAAGTATAGAATCAGATATTAATTAGTAAAAGAGAAACTTGTAACTTCTATCTGCTTCTGCACTAGCACTCATGATTTTGTGCTCTGAACTGATGCCTTTTATCCTTTTCAAGAAGTCATAGACATCCCAGCTCTTTTTTCATTCAATGTGCAGTCAACACAGACCAAAGTTCCAAGCTGTCTTACACATGATACCAAAATACTGGGCACTGAGGGAGCCACAAAGCAGAGGAGATAGACAATGCCGGCAACTGCAAGTTAATTATTTAGAACCAAAATAAGCACATGGAGCTATGAAATAAGCCAGGAACAAAGCCACAAGGTGTCAGCACTGGCCTGTGTATTTAGAAAATAACTATCCCTGCATGAGACCCCTCGTTTGTTTTAACCTGCGTTACTGAACATTAGTGAACATTCAGTTGAGGTTAATTTCACTTCATAAATTCACCTCATTTTAAAGTAATACCATCTTCAGATCAATGAAAAATACTCAATGTTAACTATTATAGT
Source organism: Argya squamiceps (assembly GCA_037834095.1). Taxonomy (NCBI): domain Eukaryota; kingdom Metazoa; phylum Chordata; class Aves; order Passeriformes; family Leiothrichidae; genus Argya; species Argya squamiceps. Next base: position 86,131,745 of record JBBMKD010000102.1, read on the forward strand.
TTCACTAGCACCAGAAGCAAAGAAAAAAAAGTTAATGATTTAAGATGTAAACTTTGCATCTTTAGGTCATCTGCATATACCTTTGTATTTTGGGCTAACAGAAAATTATTCTTTTATGCAGCTCAACTGCTAAGATGAGAAGTCTTCAAATTAAATGTCATTTACAAAATAGTGGTGAAAATAAAATGAAAACCAATCCTTGGGAGCACCATGTCTGATTGCACCCAGTGATTATAGCCTGACTTTACTGCAGAAACAACTTTGTTCAACATCTCAGTTAAAGCATACAAAATTATCAGCAGAGTGAAGCTTGAATGATTCACACAGAAGGCTGTGAATCTTGTTCAGTTAACAAGGGGAATGAAATGCATGGTTGTAAGGCAGAGCAGTCAAGAGTACCGACACAAAAATGTTCAATCACTGGAAAAAGCATGCAAAACAGCACCAGTAGGACCTGTGGATGGATAAAATCCAGAGTACTATCCTGCAGGGTTATCCCCCATGATAGCTGTGTGCACAGAACAGGAGCTGGATATACAGACGTGAGTAACAAAAGAATGTTTGGGATTCATCAGGTTTGTGACCAATTCCTCACCAATCCATCAGCAGACATGTACTGCAAGACAAACAGAATATAATTTAAATCTATTTAGTATATGTAATACCTCTACTGATCATGATGGCCTGGACAGTGCACAAATAGCTGACACACACAAGGTCCATCCTTCCTTGCAGCCTGCAGCTACAGGCTTGCAACAATACTACAAACACAACAAACAGACCACACAGTGCAAGAGCAATACATTTCTTGTTGCCCTGAGCCAACTCTTCTTCCCAGTCCACCAGTAAGGAGCTAAAATACCTGCTCAAACCTGAGAGATCTCAGAAATTGAAGCATCCCTGTTTGAGAGACTTCTACAGCTGCTTTTGCTTGCTGAGTATCATGGCACTGCCTCCTCTCTGTTGCCAATTTTTCATATAGTTTTATTTTCTTCTTATCTGCAAAAGCCTTTTCTGGCTGCTTCAGAAGCCATTCTGGCCAAGGAGCAAGGCAGTGGTGACAGTAGATAAAGAACACCCAAGTTTGTAATATTGCAACTTGATCATATTTGTATCCAATAGGTTACAAAAACACAGCACAGAGGGCACCACAGAACTTCTAAATTCTACACACTTATAGCAACTGACAATGTGGCTAATACTTGGCTAAAATAGCGATGATCACACTTACTTACAGCTTCATTGTGATTCACATAGAGGGAAAAAGAAACGTAGCCTTCTCACATCTGTTAATTCACTAATGTGACCAGCCTCACTGACTTAAATGGAATTAGTCAGGCTAATAAATTCATGGCAAAGGAATTAATTATTAATATAAGCACCAGCAGAAACTTTTTTAACCTCCTAGAGACTTTTTTCCCCCTTTATAAATGCCATACCACACATTTTCTTAGACTAAAAAGGCATTTATTGCAACAGTATTATAAATATCTTTGTCTGTCACTGTCAAATAGCTAACAAGGCTCACTTGAACACCAACATTTAGTATAAAACAGATGTTACAAAGCAATACTTTAGGGCATGCACTGATTGTAAAGTAGTCCCGTAGGTCACTGTAATTTCATTGTCTATTCACTCAGTGTTATTTTTGCTGAAAAGACTAGAGCACAAATACAAAGAAGTTTGGCAAATTCTTCTGGACTACAAAACCTCCATTCTGCACTCCAACCAAATGCTCATTTGACTTCACATGGCTGCTGGGTATTGGCATACAGAATGAAGCCTGGCATAGAGAATGCAGAACACCACTTAACACTAGAGTTACAAGTTTCTTTTTTGTATGTTTTATCTGTACATTAGTCTTGACAACGCTGAATAAAGTCCAAAAGTAGAGATGACATTTCAGGTTCAACCATTACACCTCATGTAATATGAAACAAGTGGCAAGAGTTCACACAGTTATGACAGCCTGCTCATTTGCAAAGAGGTTAAAGCAAACCAGACCTCAGGATGTATAAATCAAAAATACCAAGACATACCAGGCATCTCTTATAACCTAAACAGAATTCAATATGCTAATAAAAAATATCTGCCTAAATAAAGGCTGGGGACATCACACACAAATGTCAAGGTCCCATTAATTCATATTTCTAATGAGTTAATAGGTTTGAAATTACATTTTTGAATCTCTTTGTCAAGACTTGAATGATAATTCCAGCTTTAAAAATTCTACCGTGGTAGTTATTTATATTTTAATACTTATCATTAGTTTCATATCACCAAGGGTAAAAAACTGAAAAAGAACCCATTGCTTTCTATGTGAACAGTCAAATATTTCAGAAGCACACACCATATTCTGAAGTTAGATAACAAGAATTTTTTTTCCTCCTAGGTTTAACTGCGGCATCTGTGCTTCCTTTCCTATTACCCTAATACTCTATATGACAAGATTCTTTTGACTTACTGAACTTAGTCTTGTTTCAGCTTGTATGGAAAAAAAAGTGAAAACAACACTGTAATATGCTTAAGACAATGAGGCTATTTTTTGTACTGAAGAAAGAAGGTGTGTGTATAAGAATTGCAAACATAATTCCCACATAAGTAATATCTCAGGTTCACATATTTTTTTTCCTCACAGATAATTCTGTCTCCCCAAAATCAGCTAGGAGACAGGGAACACGTAAGATTCTGTGTTTTGTCTTGTCTCCAGAGCAGAATTTAGCCTTTTGTTTTTAGACTCTCTTGCATAATCTTGTATAATTCTCAGACTTTACATGCACACACAAATACTTTCAGATAAATCACATTGCCTAAACACTAATTCTGTGAAGAATACTTTCCATTATCTAAACCTTACAGATCACTGTTGTGAAAAATCAGCAGGAATATTTTTATTCCTTAGCACAAAACCAAAGTGAATTTTTTATTTATTTAGTCTTCTACCAATACCACCATAGGAAATTGAACTGAATGACACCAAAACTAAGAGAGAGATATGAAGCTAAATAATGAGTTAGTATAAAATTTTTGCTTCCCTGAGTAAGCATTGGAGCTGTAACAGATTTCCAGCTGCTCTGCACTTCTGAAAAATCCAATTATTTCTTCAAAAACACAAATATGAATTTAAGAATCATTTAGAAACAGCTCAGAAAAGTACTGGTAATTCTGTAACGCCCTAGTCCATAAAGAGTACAACACCTTTACAGAAAATGTCTTAAGACTTCACACAGAAGTTCATCTTGTAAGGACATTCCTAATTAGCCTCCAACTGCAGATCAGAACAAGCCTATGTGGAGCAGCAGCTGTTCTAAGATCCAGGTTGTGAAGTCCCAACGTCACATTGGTTTGGAAGAACATTCCTACTTAGCTAAGAAACACTGAAAGTGGGTGAAAGCAACAGTTGTGAATGACTATGGAACCATGGCAGGGGAAGTTCAGATGGGACCTTAGGAAAAGGTTCTTCTCTATGAGGGGGCCCAGTCACTGGAACATGCTCTGCAGGGAATTTCAAGGAGTATCTGTATGATGCTCCGATTTCTATGGGTTAGTTTTAGGCAGTCCCGTGAGGAGCACCGTGTTTGTTGGACTCTAAGATCCTTATGGAACCCTCATGGGTCCCTTCCAACCTGAGATAGTCTTTGAGTTCTATTCAAAACTCTTAGTAACCCAAGGGAAAAAAATCTATCCCTTTCTTTACGGCAGATTCATTGCTATTGCCAAGTCATAGCACAGATTTTTAAAGCAAGTAATGTCTTTTAAGTCTGCATTTTCACACCTATCAACTCCACAAGCTGCACACACCCTCTCTGACATTTCAAAATAGCACTGCTTTTGCCTCACTATCTGAGCCCAAATTAGGTAAATTAAATAACCACATTTAAGCATATATAATTTTATCAAATCTACTGTGAAAATAGAAAAAAAAGAAGTCACCAAAGTGATTATTTCATATTAATAAAAAATGTTTAGAAAAAGAAAGCTTACCTAGATCTTACTCTGTATTTGCAAAAATCAGACACCTCGATATACAAAATGCATATAAATAACTAGATAAGAAAAATAATGTGAAAAGCTTGGCATATGGTTAAAAAATGTATTTTCTTTTAAAATATTTTTTATACACAGGGACTTGACATTTTCTTTAAAATCTTCCACTTAGATACATATCTATCCTGGGCAGGTTGAGGGAGAGCTGCCCAAACTGCTAGAGAAATAGTGATGATGAAATTTTAATTAAAGGAGCTAATGTACAAAGCTGTTAAGATTTAGAGCCCCATCTTTTGATACTCAGACTGCAGCCAGCAGGGAGTATCTGCTCACTGACCATTCTACAAACTGAGCAGGTACTCCTTGCTGCAGCTGACTGCTGCTGTTGCCTCTGGGGTCTTGCTGGGTTTTTGTACCTCTGAAGGGCAGATCTTACTTGGAGCTTGACAGCAGAGGACATCTTGTGGCATGGTCTGACCTGATGCCCACCCACATCATGCCTTAAACAGCTGTGACCTGCCTAAAAGCCAAAATCTCTTTCAAGTTAGACTCTATTCCTTCCTAACCCTACATCAAGTAATATTTGCTTGGATAAAGAGTGCCAGATGGGCACTGCCACATGTAAATTTATACAAAAATAGAAAGTTTACTAAAACCATTAGCCCTTCCTTGCCATTTGTCCTTACTACCAGCCTCTCCATTCTTCTGTTCCAAGCTGTTTGGAGTCACTCTGCAGCATTCAAGCAAACTGCTTTGCCAGTTTCATTACATGGGGTTGAAAAGGATCATACCAATTCATGTAAGCTATGCACATCCACAGCTCCATGAAGCACTGAAACACTGTAATATTTAAAAGTATTTCTAATTCTATCATAAATCTAAGGCAAAGCCATATTTTGTATAAAACAATAGTTACTTCTGAAAATAACTGGTATTAGACCTTTTGTAATTCTCTGGAATACATATTTCCTTCTTGTTAGGTCTATTACTAAATATTTCACTTCAGGGAAATTATTTGGAGATGTTAAAACAAGAGGAGGGTGGGAGGAAGTACACCTGCTACACAACAGTGTGCCAAACCAACAAAACCACAGAGTCAAAAAAAGGAATTAAAGTTACATAATCTGCATATAAACTTTAATTCTGCCTCTGGAGTACTGGAGGGTGCAAACTTCCAATGGACCCAGAAAAGACCTGAAAGACCAGAGGGTCTGGGTCTGTTCTCTAAAACTGAAATAATTTTCTTTTTTGTAAATGTCTGATACATTGGAGGGATGAGAAATTGAGAAAGAGGGATGACCAAAAAAAATAAAAAAAGGAAAACCTTCCCTTAAACTTGCAGTTATATTAGTTTTACCAATAACTAAGAGATAACTGCATAGCTATTGAGTACATAGAGGCAGATGCAGGGCTCTTATTTCGGTTCAGACCCAGGATATGGTGCACCAAGAGAGGTTCAAGACCACTGCCTGGGCCTGGGTGCCATGTTGATGTACACCACACACATTATCTAATCCCTGTGCTGAAGAGTGGGAAAGTCAGTGCCAAACACAGCTTTAACATCATTTAACTCAAACTGGGGGTTTCTTCAGATTAGGGAAACCACAAGTGTCTATTTTCTTACTACCCAAGTATTGCAAAACCCATCAAGACAAACAAGAAGGCCACAGAGGGAGTTCAAACTTTTCTCAACAGTATGTTCTCTTTCAAAACCACAATATTTCCCTTATAATAATAGAAGACAGCATCACCCATTATCCAATGACATTACCAAATCAGCCAGGTGCTTTCTGTTTTTTTGAGGGGGGAAACAATTAGCATCTCACCTATAGCTAAAAACCCCAGTTATTTGATACCAGCAATGAAAAAAAAAAAAGCAAAAAAACCCTTTCTAATTAGTAACCACAGGCAAATTTCCAAACACCACCATATTCTAAATACACCCTCTCTAAACTCAATGCCTCCGTGTTAAGTCACTCTGCAGCAAGAAATTCTTAAAACTAAAGCACTTAGGAAATGTGTTCTTTAACGGTTGTTTGGTAGTAATCACACTAAAGAAACAAAAAAATTATTTGGAGAGGGAAATAGATGCCTCCTTTTCCAAAGCAGCCTTTTCTTCTAGTTTGTGTTGGTACCAGCCAATCAGAAAAAAAAAAACCAAACCAAAAAAAAATATCTTTGAAATGCCATAATCAGTTAAAAATTACTTGGAAGTCTGTTACTTTATAGTAACTTTGTGTAACAGGAATAAATCCTGCTTTTCAATATTAAAAAGAAAAACAAGAAGGCAAAATGTGAAAACCGAAATACTTTCCATGACTAGCTACTATGCCCACTCAAATGTTAACTTACCAAGTATCATACAAACTTACACACCACATTTCCCTTATAACCTTTTTCTCCTCAGATTTCATCCCAACTACTAATTTCTAGATACTCATACCTTCTTTGTTTGTCAACTTGAATTCCATAGTCCTGATTTTCCCACTGTGAAGAGAAACTCTTAGATAAACTCAGTGCTAAACTCAGCCATTCATTTAAATGCCAGATAATAGATTGTTTTGCTGCTTCCTGTGGCCTTTTATTTCCTCCCTTTTGATTAGAAACACTTTATTAGGCTAATTAAGTACTGTGAAGCTTAGGTGAAAGATTTTTTAGAAATGCACATGCTAGTACTTCAACAAGAGAAAAATATGATGACAAAAACACAGTACACTGACAAATGATCTGAAAAAGGAAAAAAAAATAATGTAAAATACTTTGCTCTTTCTTCAAATGATGAACTTTAACCACATCTGACTCCTTATATCTCCAAAGCACACTGATAGTTGTCACACAATTTCACCTTGGTATTATTATTGTCATCTGTAAGATACCTGTGTGCTCAGGTCCAACCAGGCTATCCTAAATCCAAAGCTCTATTAAAGAAGAAAAGGGGAGCCAAACTGGGTTTCTATCCAAGTTCAGTACCTTTAAATTATTAAATTAGCCCTTTAGTGGGTAATCAAGTAAATGGCTGAAACAGTAAAAACCAGGCCATAAAATAAAGCAACCCTCAGGCTCTGAGAAAGAACTGCAATATCTCAGCTGCCTACAAATTAGCACAAAGGAGAAAGAATTTACCCTAATGATTTCTTCACTTCACCTGTTTGCTGAATGTAAAGCTCATTATCCAGGCTTCTGCTTATCTGCTCCAGCCAATCTTAAGGCTAAATTACACAGCTGTTGTGGGCCAAAGCAGACATTAGTAGGTGGTCTCTACTTGATCAGATGATGAGTAGGTTAACCAACCTGAGAGAAGTAATTTATACTAAATAAAGCTACTGTATGCAGTTTAAAAGTTTACTTCTGAATCTCTCTTCCCTCTCCCAAACTCTAGTCCAGTAATTTTAAGTGAACAAATCCTTAAAGACATCAGTGAAAATATAAAATATTAATCAGTCCTTTGAAATAGGCATAAAGTGTTTGTTATGAAGATAAGTTAATCTTCAGTCTAATTCATATACCTTAAGCAGAGGTTTGAATAATTCTGAGCCTAAAAAATCTTAGTCTACAAACATCAATCTGTGAATAATGATGCAAACCCAGCCAAGCTAGTTAATCATTTTATACTCCATGCAGTAATGAGAACAGAAAGGAGTTGCATTACATATACTTTACCAAATTCTATGTTAGAGAGTCCTCAAGGATACCTCATTAGATAAAACTTTGGCACTATTTATATTTTAATTCTACTTAAGTAGAATTTTAGTGTAAGCTGGAAAGTGAACGAGTAACCTTACCTAAGCACATTTGACTGCTACATGTAAATGTGTCATACACTTCCTATTACGTGAAGAACAGAAATTCTCCACTCAAAGTTTTTGTAATCCTCTGTGGCTCATAAATGCATTTTGACACTTTTCATCTCTGTAATATTTAGCATTCTTCTTCTACTATTGATTGGTGATAAAAACAGCTAATGTGTTTCCTTTTTAGCTCGTCTTTTTTCCGCAATACCTATTTTTTAGCAGTGGTTTCATGAACAAAAGATACTACTGTTCTTATTAATCCCTGTCTTCCCTTACAAGTAATCTTATTTATATTTCTTTGTAAGATAACACCAGCTGCCCACAGTCACCCTTAACATGAAAAGGATTTAGTGGCATACAACACAGAAAAAGAGATTACTTCATAGTACTGCACAATTACTTAAAAACATATTTACATGTCAGCAAAATTGCTGGTTTTATTCATAAAAAGAGAAAAATTGATTTAACCTATTAGGAGGACATCCTATGGCTTGTTGGGAACTTTTATATTCTGCATGTTTTACACCTAGTTTTCCTGTGCATGGAGAATTTATATTGCTGTATTCTCCCTTTCCCTTGTTTAAATTACTTTTTATCTCATTCTTAAAAGAACCAGCCATTTCTTTCAAAAAGGCTATTGAAACACAATAAAGACAGTCATCACCTCTTTCTGTTGGAAAAAAAAATCATGCTAGTGCTTGAATATGCAAGTTTAGTTTTGGAAGGTACCACAGCAAGTACACTTTGACAAATATAAAAAAAAAAAAAAAAAAGAAATTGGGAGAACTGTCCACTACTGAAGGGCAGGTTTTATACTGCTGTGTTGGTTTCCAGATCTTAAGATCAGAAACTGCACTTGGAGTTGTGCTCTCTGCTCTACAAGTACCAAACAGCATCGCAGTGTTTTCCCAAATTTGCGTTTTTGTAGCCATTTGGAAGGCAATTTTGTTATTTGATAAGATGTCCATCACTAAATTCCCCTAAACACACATACAGGCACCCCTCCCAAACACACAAAACACACACACACATTGATTTTACAAAAGTCTCATTTTCCTTAAGCGAGTAATCACAACACTGAAAATATTCTCCTATGTGTTCACTGATAATTCTTAAATGATTTGTCACCACTCTGCCACTCAAGGGAGATGGTTATTTCACTCTTCTGAGAAGCTAACTATGTTCAAAAGCAGCTGGATGAGGATGGTGATGTGATATAAATTCCAATAGAAAAATGCATTGTCCATCCGTATAGCCGTCCATCCTGAGAAACTTCCACTGCCAAATTCTTGCTATTTTCCATTGGTCATGGGGTTCCCATCAATAAATAGAAGGTCAGTGCAACAATGAGGAGCAAGCAGAATGGAGAAGAGAAGGTCTGATAGGCAGCCGAAGGCATGAAGATATCTTCGTACTTGTAAATGCTGACAACACGCTCGGACACGGGTGGAGAGTCTATATCATGACGAGTTATGGAACCTTTAGCAGGCAAGGGCAGGAAGAAATAATGTCAGATGCAATTTGTTCTGTAACTCTTCTGAAGAAACAGGCAGGCAGACAGGTAATTTTCAAACCCACAGAAGCATGCAATAGTACATTGTCAGGGAGTAGGCTCATTTCTTTGCTTTCTGAAATTAAATTTCTGAATGAAATCAATTAAATTCAAGTAAACAACAAGTATATTTCAAAATAATTAAGAACTTCAGGTTATGAAGGCCTTCTAAATTCAGCTTTGGGAAGTGGGAATAGTAGATATAGAGCCAAGAAGACAAGACATGTTGGACTCCTGTCTTTCTTTTTATCCATTTATAAGCCTCATGCTGCCAGAATTTTAGTTCATTTAAAAAAAAAAAAGGCAGGGGGAGAGGGTGTGTCTGGTAAGCATCATGTAATTGAAAGACATTTATCAATTTTGGCACAGAGATCAACTTACCCTGGATTGCTGGGCCCCAAGCAAACAGGTAGTACCAGCTCAAGTGCAAATCTACGATGGTTTCCTCTCGGGGAACGTACACAGGGCGCTTGAATCGACACGTCACACGATTGTTTTCAAACACCCCTTCCTCATCCCTAGCAGGATTCCTCTGGATTTCTTTAGCCCACTGGCCAACATTATAGAAGTGCTGTATTCGGACTCTGCCGTTATCATCATGAACACAAGCCATGACATCATCTCCTCCCTACAAGGTTAAAAAAAATTGAAAGATGGAAAACAAAATGGTCATAAAACACTTCCTTACTTATGTATATAATTTTAGTTATTCAAAACTGATCAAGAGCTGGGATGCTCCTTCCTTCTTTCTAAGTTTTATATGCACAAATATTTGTTACCCCAAGAAGGTGTCTTCAGTAAGACTGAAAAGCATGTTAAGTGGGTAGCAATAATTACATACCCTTACTATCTCTGAATTCTCTTTTGGATCATTCCAAGAGTTATTTTACTAAACATGTACTTGTAGGATATGATACCACTCTGACATCACATAACTAATTGATCTCTGGAAGGCTGTTTTCTTTCCTTATTTGTGAAATTATGGCATACTGCTTCATAGAATGTGGCAGTCTTGAATCCCTGATGTGTATAAAATCCACAGCATCAAATCATGGACAGAAAACCAATATACTTTAGTGAGACAGAGGAAATAAACTAACTATATATGAGAAAATAATAGCATCAATTACAGTAAGTCTTTTCTAATCTCTTCTCATGTTCACTTAAGGGAACATAATTTCTCATATCTCTTTTATTTCTTATAAGAAATGTTCAGCATGTAATAACAGAATACAGCATACCGCAAGATACAAAGAAAAGAAGTTACCAATATGTGCTTCTTCACTAGCATAAACAAAGAACCAACAGACAGAAGGAAGAAGGAGACACTTATTTGTAGAGGTTGTTCATTGAAATACTAAAGCAGTTGCTGGAATAGTTACTCAAGGTGACTGACAGAGAGGTGGAGCAGAGGGATGGATGGACATTAACTTCAGGAGTACTATCTCACAGAAGCCTTAGCATACACACACAGGAGCCATTAGAACACTATCCAAGCTGGATGAGTGCCACAGCTATCAGTGTTGTATTAAACACAGCCCCTACTCCTCCCATACTCATCTTTCTGATATGTCATACTGATGAAAGACATGATGCTTGCTAGTGTGATCATCCCCTGGTTCTTTATTACAGGGAAAAGAGAGGAAAATGGTGTATTTCAGCACTATGGGAATATTGCAATGTGCATTTGTAAAAGATGTGCCAGAAGTGAGGGGAAAGAGGGGACAACTACGTAAAACACATGCTTGAACAGTTTCTGCACCTTGGTGCTCCTGCAGACAGCCTTTCCAGCCTCTGTCTTGAGACTATCATTGCTCTCCATAAAACTGATACCCCAAACTTATTTCCTAAGTTTAACTTTCATACTTTGAAGCACAAATCCCTCATTCTTAAGTACAAAGAGGCAAAAATAAAGGTGTTTTTACAATGAAGAAAAAAAAAAACTAAAAAGGAAAGAAAAAAGCATTTTGAATCTCAGTTAACGGAATGATGTTTCAAAATCCTGACAAGGCACAAAAGCCTGAAAATGGAAAACCATAATGTTATCTGAGACAAAGAAGTAGGTCATAGGACTTCAAAAAAATCTATTGAGGACACAAAGTAGGTTTTTTTCCTCAACTTCTGCAGCTATCCAGGCCACACCATTTTTTGATTAGGGCCTCCAAAGCACAGCCCATTTCTCGCAGCTAAGCTGTTTTGACCCAGAGCCATTTTATCATCAAAGCCTGTGCATCCCAGGACACCAAAACATCCTGGAAGTTATGAAAAAGATGAAGTCATCAGGGGAGCCAGAGAGGAAGAGAGATGCTAGATGGTTTAGCCCAGCTGACTTATGGGCATTATATGATATGTGGAGCAAGTCTGGAAGCACAACCTTTTATTTTACACTTCCTTTATTCTTTTTACCAGAAGCTCAGGCTTAACCTGCTGCTTGCTGTGCCTGCTTTCCAAGTGGCTGATGAGAGGAGGGCAGTGGGACCCTGGGGTCCACTGCAAGTACCTCAGAGTTACAAACTGGTAACACAATCTGATAGCTTGGGGACAAATACTTGAAGGCACTGAACTGCTTTGAAAACCCTGCTGAGTACCTGCATTGGTAAGCTTCTAAACTCTTCCCAAAATTTGGCTGTAAAGCTGTTCTTTACATCAAAGCCATAAACTGTTTCTTGTGACATGAACTGTTCTTTATGACACAAAAACCTTCTATTGTCATTGTGTTTATTTACAGTGTCATATTAAAACACACATAGTAATGACTGAGAAGCACTTGTCCTCACATTTTCTTTTTATTTCTTATTTTGGGTCTAGTAAAAATGCTGTTAAGTCAGTGCAAGCCTTCCAATTCATTTTTTTGTGGGTCCTAGCCTATGACATCTAATTCCTGTATTTTTTCAGACTGCTACTTTCAACACTACAAGAAACAGTCCTTTCTTTGACTTGTGATTTAGGACATAGGTCCAGTTTGTTCTGTACACTCAGGAGAGTTTCTGTACATGAACATCTATATTATAAACTGCATTTTAATCCAAAACATTTTACCAAGGTTTAGAGACAAAACATCCTTGCATAAGTCACCTATTGCACAAGTTTATTTAAAGTCCACACATTACATGTTTCAGTTTTGTACTCAATGAAAAGTGGAGCTTTTGAATGAAAAAGTAAATACAGGAATAAGCATAAAACAGAACCCAATAAAAATCCAGAACAGAGAAAAGAAATTTTAACAAGATTGCCTTCTTGAATATAAATGTTTAAATTAGGAGTAATTTTCTCACACATTTGTGGCTTCCCTGGAACAACACATAGGTATGAAAGAAATGCAAAAATTTCCCAAGTTAAACAGTGCAATAGAAATTTATATTGCTGAAAGTCAGCTGATTTTCTGAAGAATAAAATTATTTGCTATTCAGTTTATGATGTGTCTTTTGCCCAAATTACACTGACATAAAGCGCAACAGGACATTTCCATGTGAATTGGCTTATCCCTGAGGGCTTTTCTAATAAAAAGGCAAAAAGCTAGTGACATTCAAATATTCAGAGCTGAACTGAAATACTGTTGAGTTCTCAGAGAAGAAGGGGAAGGAGATGTTAGGAAGGATGAAGCAGTTTTCTGTGAGGCAGTGCTCCCAGGGGGGCTACTGAATGGTGCTTTGTTTTCAGCAAGTCAGTTTTACCTTATATGCTGTTTCTCACCAACCAAACATATAAATACATATAAAGCATTCATATCCTAGCATTTGGAAGTGTGTATACTGCCAACATGAAAAACTGTACATATCTTACCATTTTCTTGTCTGAAGAAAATCCCACTGCCACCCAGCCATCTGTGTCGGCACTCAACTCAAATTCAACATCAGCTCCTATTCTACGGTAACTCAGAAAGTAGTCACAAGTCTCTGCATTGCATCCAGGTTTGCCATACCTAAATGGAATTGGAAATATACGTAACTTTTTCCTTGAAATTTCCTGCTATGGAACTTAATTAAGGTTTTGCAAGAAAAAACTAAAAGAATGTATTTTAGTATAATGGCAGTAAAGCAAATATTCTGCTGGACATAAAGCAGCATTAATTGTTTGCAATTATAACTCTTTTAGCTTAAGAATGTATAGTATTCAAACAGTAACACAAAGTGTTACTCTGTTGACATTCCTTGCTCTGTTTTTTTAAGTGCTTCATGAAAATACAAGGAAAGAACTGTAGGTCCGTAACTATGACATGTATTCTTAAACAAAGTAGGGTCCTCAAATAATATAGCTTGTACTACAAAGTAAGTTATTAAATAACAAACATTTATTAAAATGACTATGAAACACTAACCAAAGTCTCTGACATCATCAGTCATCATTTGTAAACATAAAGGTATCTGCACTCTTATCTCAGACTGACCTGAAGCATCCCTTGGTTTTTCCACAGTCATCCACTCTGATTTTTGCGAATGGGTCCACAGGAGGAGCAGTAGGGAAAGGGTAACCTGTATAATCAGAATAAATAATTACTAAATAAAATACAAGAACTAAAAATCAAGAATACTAAGGAGAAGATGTTCCAGTAGCATTTACTTTGCTGATAACTGAACTGTTCAGATGAGTGACTACTTTGTCACATACACAATCCACTGCTCAGATGGTCCTGGATACAGGTACCAAAGTAACATGAATAACTGAAAGCAAAACTTTTCTAAGGTTTCCTACATTCATCAAGGAAGGAGAAGAATTCTGGAGGGCAAAAGTTAAATGTAAGGCAGCAGGACCATGGACTATTACAGTCAACTAACAATTAGGGATCTCTGTGCATTTGTAGTCCCCTCAGGAAATCCATAAGGGAACTGACTCCTTAGCCATAAATTATAGCATTAGGTATAAATGCAGGCAGAGCACCAGATGCAGAGCTGTAGAAATTGATACTGAAAAGACCTTATGAAACATTCTCTTTTATGTAGTAAAATAAAACACACATTGCAGTAAAAGGTAAGAGAGTATCAGGACAGGGAATTGCCTGCAATTATGGCCTGCAATCATTTGTGAAGGCAGACCCAGAAGAGCCAGACAGTGAGAGTTACGACTCCAAGCAATCCCGTCTGCTGGACTATAGTACCAAAGAGAAAGTGAGAACATTATTAGCAGACCTGTTCAGTCTTGGCCTGTGGGAGCTGGTGTCTGTTGCATAAGCACAGGTATTTTAATAGGAAGTTTTTTTACTCGGCCAGATGAAAGCCAAAGGGCTAGCTGTGGAACTAGAAAGTCATCTGAAAATGCTCCATTGAGTATAAAAAGTCCTTCATTGAGTAGGAAATGAACACTGCAGTTAGTTACAGCACCAGCAGACAAACTTTTGACCTGCACAGATTTGCGCATTCAGGAGACCTGATTCACTTCCCTAGATTTCTGACAAAGGCAACGGAGAAAGTATGCTGTAAGCTGCAAATCACAGTAGCACTAACTGTATCAAGGGGAGGGTAAATTACCCCGCAAAAGTAAGTTTGCAGAATTTCGCAGCAGCGCGTAGCGGCGCATTACTGAAACACAGGTCACAGGACATGCGATTTTCTCACTCCTGACTTATTTTCAAATGCATTGAAAACAAATGGTTTTCAATGCAGCCTAGCCACAAAAGAGGAGTTTTAACATTCCGCCATTTGTAAATTAAAAAAAAAACCAAAAAAACCCAAAAAAACCCCACAGCCAGAACGCTGTTTCTCGACACTTTAGGGCATCACACCTCCTTTCGAAGGCCACACACCGCAGGAGTCCTTTTTACGCTACCAGCCCGGAAAGCTTTGCAAAAGGGGAAGCTGAGGCACTGACAGCCGGCCCCGCTCTGCGGGAAGGTGACGGCCCCCGGCCCCAGCTCCCGCCCTGGGGGATGCCCGTGTGTGTCCGGGGGATGCCTGAGGAGCGAGGCGGCGGCTCTGCGGAGAGCGGGGCAGAGCACCCGGCCCCCCTGCAGCCCCGGCTCCGAGCGGCAGCGCCGGCTGAGGCCGCCCGGCCGGCGGAAGATGGCGGCGGGCGCTGGCCTTCGTGCTGAACAACGCC
>JBBMKD010000102.1:86147667-86163556 GCA_037834095.1 Argya squamiceps
GGGAGCGGGATGCGGCGGGCGGTCACAGGCACAGCCCTGGCAGCACCAAGCCTTCCCGCAGGGACCGCTGCTGAAGGGTTGCGCGGTGGCCTTGCCTGGATCACTGATTTCCCGCATCCCACAGCGCGCCCCACCCAGCAGAAACCCCGCCGCGGGGACGTGTCCCACCGCCCGGGCACAGCTGTCGAGGGGCAGTACCCAGCCATCCCTGGCTGCCCCAGTGGCCTCGATTCACTAAAGCCTCTTGGCATGTGCTTCAAGAGGACGTGGTAAATCCTGCTCAGTAACTGCTGGGCAAACTTAGCTATTTTCCTATTTTTAAAATTTTATTTTATTATTATTATTAATATTATTTTTAATGACTTCTGGGATGGGACTGGAGGCACAGCGCGACTTAACATTCTTTTCAGGTAAAACCCCATGGCAATGAGCTTTCGCTATCTGATTGCATGTTCTTGCTATATATTTTATACAATGTAACTGCAGAAATACTCCATACCGGGCAGGACGGAAGGAAATCTCAGGTTGCCCCCAACGTTGTCTTGGGCTCTGGTATCTGATGCTGGACTTTTAACTAGGCATTAAGCATACAGCTGCATTCTTGTTGTGCTGTGGTATCCAAGAGTTGATGGAGGAACCATGGCCTTTCATCCCTTGCATTTGTAAAAGCAGGTTTTTTTCTTGGGTTTGGATTGCTGTCTTTTGGTTATACCTATAATTTCATTTTTGTATTATTATGCATGGTCACACTCCCTTCTCTGACAGTGTGGAATAAAATTCAGCAAAACATCAGGGGAGCGGTAGGGAGAAAGAAGGAGCCACAGCGGTCAGTAATCTAGAAATTAAAATAACCCTCAATTTAGATATTTTCCTTTTTTAGTATCAATGACTTTACTGAGTTACTTTTTGGTAGGGCACTGAGACTACCCAAGACCTAAGCTGCATTAGGGATAAGTTCATTCCCTTGGACTGAGTGGTTGCTTGCCATACCATAATGTGCTCAGCTGTATCAAGTGGAGGATGTTAATTCACATCTCCATGGTTTAATCTGGTGGAGTATGCTATTTCTCACTGCAAACAGAGGAGTAGCCACACAGAGGAAAAAAAATAAGTTGCGAAAATAATACCAGTTGCATGCAAATTCAACGTTTCACAGTAGCATATGGAAAAAGCTATAGAAAAGCAACACCAAGCTCAACTGCGAAATACTGAGTCCCTTCTTCCTACCTCACTGAGCTTGGCAAACTTTAGCAGGCTAGTAGAAAACAAGCAAACAAATGGCAATAGAAAAGCCCTTATAAATCAGGCTAACAGGAAAGTAAGGCTGCAGCTTATTCTTTGTGGCAATAATTAATTCTGATGAAGGCCCCCCATCTCCCTTTTTGAAATAGCTAGCTGAGGGTTGTGGTGCCTGTGAAGAAGCATTTGCTCAGCGAGGGAGCAGCTGTCAGCTGCATGCTGATTTTTCCTCCCTGGGAACAGGCTTTAGCACACTGTGATATGGGCAATGCTTCACAGTTATCATAAACACTTAGGATATTTGACATGTATTGTTTGTGCCTACATGACACCTATCATTTTAAATCTGGCAGCTGAGATAACTGTCTGTGATTACAGTGGAGCTGCACTGATTTTCTGAAGTGAAGCTATGGCTAAGAGACTGACCTTCCTCCTAAAAAATCCTTAAAAATGAAAACTAAAATACTCCTGATTTTTTTTGTTGCTTAGTAGAACCTCTTGTGCTTGTATGAAGGCTGTCCCTATCTCAAAAATGGGTTGCTCATGGGAAGCAACATCTCACTGAGACAGGTGGAGCTCTAAAGAATACCTTCAGTTTTCACCAGACAGAGAGGTCTACACTGCAACTAACAGCACTGCCAGCAGTACTGTAGGAAAGATCCTTATCTGATTAAGTAATTGAGGTTGTCATCAAAAAAAGCATTAGCAGAAAGAGCCCAAACTGCAATTGCATGAGCAGCCTTAACCCTCAAAGGCCTGAACTCTCTGAATGCCATATTTCTCAGCTTGCACGTGCTTGTAACGCCTTTCTTAGAGGAGACACAAACAAGCAGTGTGAGAACCACAGGTTGGAAGGCATTGCCATCCCCTGGCAGCAGGAATCCTCTTGCTTTTGCTGAATTGGAGATGTGAGCATTTCCACCACTTCTTGTGCCATCGCCTCCTGCCTCGGGGGAATCTAGCAGTCAAATTCTTCGGATGATTAATTGCTCTAGCTGGGCAATTCTGCCTTGCTAGCGCTCAGTCTGTGGGTGGACTGAGTCTGGTCTTCTCAGGACTGGAAACCAGATTTATCTCCAGCCTATCCTTGAAACCCACTGTGCCTTTTTTCTTGGCTGTTTTTGTTGTTCAAAGTATACCTTTCCCTTGGAGGCTCATGCTTTTTGGGACCTTGGGACTAGAAATTAAAGTTTCGGGGATAAGTTATGGTTAATATAACAGACATTCAGAACAAAAAACTCTTGTTTAGTTTTCCTAGTCATTTCCATCCAATCAACATATACTGAAAAATTAGCGTGCATCCATCAGTGCTGACTGAGGAAACAGCTCCTGAGACAGCAATTTTCTTACAGTAAATCTGTAGTAACCTGAAGCAGAATTTGTAATTAATATGCAGTTTTCTGAAACTCTTAACAATGCTCTTGTTCAATGTGGGGAATGTATCTACACTACAAGTAATTTATCTTGTGCTTTCCTTTATTAAACAACAATAAATTGAGAAATTGTTGAATCATAAGTTTTCACTAGTAGTCATTTATCCTGTGCTCTAGTTAACCACCTGGGACTTTACAGAAGCATGCTTGTGGTGTTAGTGCTCAGACTAAGATATGGGAGAAAAAATGCTAGGAATTTCTTGCAAGCAGAGCTTTTCCACAGCATACAAAACAGAATGATAATGGAAAATATGTCAAATGCCAATAGATGAAGTACATCTCCTATGAGAAAAGTGAAAACTAAGTGACTGCCTTAGAAAAACCAAAGCATTGCAAAGGAAAAAGATGTGTGCTATTTCTGAAAGCAGCTCACAAAAGAGATGAGTGAGCTTTTTGGAGGCATGGTATTACTTCAGATCTTCTGGAGAAAGGCTAGAAAATATAAACTCTAAATATGCTATAATCCAAATAAAAACTGCATCAGATCCTTAGATCATATTTTTCATACCACTGGTGAATTTTTCATTTTCTGCTGTCACTGAGTTATGCATCTTACTTCAAGAGTGATCATGCCTTTGCAGCCATTACTGCCCACAACAGCACTCTTTCTGTAAAATTAATCTAATGTAGGAAAAAAACGATGCCTCCAAGATCTTTTCCACAAGCATAACATACACCAATCTAAAGACTAAGTTCAGAACTAAATCAGCATGAGTTTTGCTTCAATATGCAATATGGACCCTTCCCATATAAAAAGGTATATTAAAACTGCAGCTTTTTTTCGTCTGTTTGTTTGTTTGAGTGTTTATGTGTGTGTGTGTTGGTTTACATCAGGTGGTTTATAACTTTTCTCCCAAGACTGAATGTTTTTACCTTCTGGCACTCTTTGCTACCCCAGCTGGAATGCAGTTCTGGTATTCTACCCTGAAAGACAGATCTACCAGATGGTGGCACAATCTGCACCAGGAGGTTCTGGAGCAAAATGTTTCACTTTTTTTTTTTTAAAAAGTCCTCATTACAAAGAGGTTATTTATAGTGTTATTCTAATAAGGAGCCAAAACAGAGCAGCCTTTTATTAGAACTTGCAGTAAAGGACATTACACTGAGGCCTCCCTGTGCATAAATACCACTTACTCACTGTGCAAAAGTTGGCCTGGAGATCAGAAAAATTCAGCTTGTATTAGCAAAGAATTCATTTGGGTAGGAATGTTTTAAAGAGTTTAAGCAGCATTAATTCAATTAATTCCACATGTGACAATGTCATTTTATCCTAATTATTTTAAAATTCAGAAATGAGGTGGGAAAAAAAAGGAGAAAAACTCTGTTCTCTCATGAGACTTCATCTGAAGAGTTACAATAAAGTCCTGTAAGTTTGCCTGTTGGAAAATAACCATTTAAAACAGCCTTTCCCTGGTCCAAACTCAGATATCTCTGAGTAATAATAATAATAATAATAATAATAATACCACCCTTATCTTCTAGGTGAATATAAGTGGATGAGAGAAAGCAGCAGAGGAGCTCCTTTTGGCTCACTCCTCTGCAGTGAAGGTGGTTTCTGTATGTCCTGACTGAGGCATCTTCAAGCCAGGGGATCTGAGGGACATAGGCCTTGGCCCCTCCTTGGTACAGGCTGCTGGAGGGTATGCTTTGTTTTAAATAACCCATGGATAAATTCCGGGATTAGGACAGTTTTCTCATTCTCTGGGAGTCGTTGGAGTGCAGGTGAAGAGCAGCCCCTAGGCTCTGGGAACATGCTCCAAGTCTGGCTTAGGGATGGAGCATCCCGGTCACGCCCTTCTGCTCCTGGTGCTGCTGACCCCCTGCCCAAATACACCCAGCGCTCTCTACACTAATTTTTGGGCTTCAGCTGCAGGAGAGGTGCCTTCTCTCTCTCCCCACGCAAATGCAATAAAGAGTTGCATTTACAGCCGCAAGCGCAGCTTTGGGGTGTTTTTGGGGAAAGGGGGAAGGAGGGGCAGACGAGAGAGAAGAAATGGAGGAGACAGATGTGAGGGTCCCCAGGAGACAGCCGGTGTACGCTGGGGGCGATGCGGCCGGCATTGGTGATGCCAGGCGCTCCCTGTGCCGGAGCATCTCCCCCGGAGCCGCGCTCGCCCCGGCGGGACCCGGCAGAACCGGGGCTGGCAATGGCACCCGCCCGCCGCCGAGCGGCACCAAGGCACCGAGGGATGCCCAGATCCCAGAAAAACATGCGCCCATCAAGGCGGCAAGACGGGAAACGGGGCTTTTCCCTCCTTGCCAGCAGGAGGGGGATGGAGGGGACGCTGCTCAGGGACCCCCTTAGAGCCAGCCCGGGGAGCTTGAGGCAGCCGGGATCATCCCTGCTGATCATCCTGAGCAAGGCGCGCACGCAAACGACTGGAAAACTAGTGGGACTGCAAGCCAGACTCCTCAGTTCTTAACCAATAGCAAGGAAAACGTTCCTGGAGCGGTAGGGTGAGTTACACAATAGGAAGGGAAATTCCAGCCCAAATTCCAGCTTTTGTCTCAAGCTTCCCTCCTTGCGTGTCACTATCTGGACGCATGTCTGTCGATAGCGAAGCCAGTCCGGTGCACAAGTGGCTTCACTGACTTTAAAAAAAATCTGTTCTTTTGTTCACATAAAAGCAAGGGAAAATTAGTTCTACCGAAGTCTTTGGATACCAAAGAAGTCCACACTTATGGAGAAGAATTATATCTCTCAAAAACCTCACTGCAGGCTTTGGTAACATCCACAAGGTGCATAGGAGTCTTTGAACCGTGGATGCAGGGACAAACCAAACATAGAACAAGTTACTCTGATGTAGAAAAGATCCCATACATCTGCTAGTAATGTAACAACAAACATCTTTGGAGAGTCTGGATACATTGTTTTGAATTGCTTGTAAGCTCTGTTAAAAAGAGAGACATTTTTAACATTGTCATTTATGTAAGTTGCTACTAATATTTAAATTAGCAAAGTCAGGTTTACTCCTCACAAAATCAAGGAACTGAGAGTTCAGCATGGTTTATTTATCCAGACGTTCTAGAATACAGGAATGTTAATGAATTAGTGTTACTGAGCAGAGCAAAACATTTTTCAAAAGACAAGATTAAGAAGCATATACTATTTAGTGTGGGGATAAAAACATCATATTTGATGATTGCTTGAGGCAAAGTTGGGGATCTCTAGCCACTCTTACACCTCTTTTTTCTACTAACTAAAAAATTTGTAGCATTGATAGATGGTTGGGATTTTTTAGTTAAGATCTTCATGTGATCCAAGTCATAAAGAATGCTGAACTTGTTTTCATGCTTCTACTGTACAGGTATGTAACATATCCTAGGGTTAATTCAGTGGTTTTTTATACAGATGTTTACAAGGATAAAACTAATTAAAAACAAGTATTTAACTGTCTTATCTTCATTTGGCATTCAATATGTGTCTGGAGGAAAGGTTTCCAACAGCCCGTGCTGTGCAGTAGCCCCTTCCCCATGCAATAATCCCTTCCCTTACACTTCAAAAAACTGAGAGCATGTTATGAATTCTGAAACCATTTCCGTATGTCATTAAGCTGATGCTTTTGAGTTTTGTTCTGATGCTGTTGCTATGCCAATTTGAGACAGGAAAACAGTCTCTAAGGATTTACTGAAAACATTGCTCATCAATTGGAAAAAAAGAAAATGGGGAAAAAATCCAGACATCAATCTGGTACTTGAAGAGAAACACACACTTCCCTGTTCTGGCAGCCGGTTCTCCCACATGTACAGGAGCCCTCTCCCTGCCATTGTGAAATATTCACATATGTCAACCACCCAAAAATGTAGCAGTGGAGAGCAAAAGAGCACTAAACAGAGGCTTTCTTGCCACTCCTCACTGGCAGTCACAGTGCTGCTGAGTTAACACCCAACAGCTTTACCAAGCTCAGGCCACACTGGGACAACATTTTTCTTCATAAGAGTTGATGAGCACAAACCCTGAACCCAGACATAGAAAGAGCAGTTGAACAATATTTACTGTGTGATACAATATAAATCTGCCCTCTGAGTATTCTTTTGGACCATAAGAAATTAGTTTTTGCACTCCCTTAGGCCTTTTGTGCCCTGGACACATGCTGAAGGAAGACATTGCAGGTGGAGAGAGTGTGGAATTGGCTGAGGAGGTGATGTGATTTAATTGTGCAGGCTCCAGGGAAAATGGTAACTGTCAGGCAGGGCCAGATGCTGCTATAGTCCCAGCTCCAGGCATCCCTCAAGGATAGAGTTAATGGTGTGTGGCACTAGGGATTGTAAAACAGCACAGTTTTTTCCATCCATAGTAAACAATGCTTCTTCTCAAGAAATGTCTCAGCATTTAGTTGGAGTATATTTAGAAACATTCACGTTTGCTAAAACAACAGAAAGAAAAAACCTCAAACCCATCAGAACTCTCAATAGTAGTGAAGTATTAATATTGATAGAGTTTTCAAAGTGAAAGTCAAGAACAAGGCTTTGGTTTTCAATCTTTTTTGGGAATCAGAATTCTTCTTTTTCCTACCATTTTTTCAAACACATGACATCATACGGTTGCTTATTGTATTCATATTTATTTGGTGTTCCACAAAGAGTTTAACAGGATCAGAAAAGGGAATTTGGATACTTTGCTTAGTGTTTATCCATGGGAAAGTTTCACCTTTGATTCTCAGTTTGAAGAAAGTTCTCAAAACACAAGAAACTCCTGCTTCTGACCAGCTGTTCTCTAAAGATCAGTCCATGTTAAGTTCAGGTTGCCGCAGTCACCCCAGCCCCTCCATCCCTCTCCCTGCCCTTGCACGATGACTCAACTTCTAATGACACAGTCACACATGGGTTTTTCCACAGCACCTGTCCCGTTTGACAGCCTATAATGAATGAAAGGGTTGAGCAATGTTTATTTTTATCTTCTCTTTTCTATTTGAGCTTTGCTTTGGGGACAACTGTCAAAAGCATATTTAACCACTTACTTTTAAAGACTTGCATGCGTCCTTGCAGTTGCATCCCCGTGTTTATACAATTAACCTTCAGAACTACAGCTAAGTAAAGTCACAATTTCCTAGTAGAAGACTATTTTACTTTACTTTTCTGATCAAAGAAGAGACCCAGCAGCATTTTGTGTTTCTCGTATGGGAACATTTCATCTTTGGGGGAAAAATGGAGCTCTTCCAGCTCTTCCACAGCACTGTAGTTTTAATAGAAAGAGTCATCCTGCCCCATTCCACATAGGAATGCTATTCCAGGTATTGCATGTAAAGCATTTAGCGGGACAGCTGGCCATGGGCCTGAGGGATGCTCACACGGACAATGCAAGCTGTATCAACCAACACTAGATTAACAAGCATGTAGGCACAACTGCAGAAATAAACATTTCTTGTGCTTCCTTGTTCCTTGTTTAAACAATTGGTGCTCAGAGCACTTTCCCTTTTCTTCAGTGGTTGTCCTCTATCCTGAGGAGTCTCATTTTCTTGTGCTGCTTCCCTTCTATCTGTTCCCATGCTGGGAGTGTTTGACAGGTACCTGACCCAAGAAGCAGCTGGCAGAGAGCCTGAATAGATATAAACCCTCAGAACCTTCTCTTACCCCAAACTTTCCTCTGCAGTCCTGACTGCTCTTCCCTAGAAACCCACCCACTTCCACTGGATGTTTGCAGACAGAAGAACTTCCTCTGTGTGTGCACAATCATGACAGGCAGCAGCACACCTGTCTGCCAGCTCCAGCTCATCAGATGTGCTTGGCCAGCAGAAATAGCAAAGGGCATTCCCTTCCAGTGTAAGAAACCTACAGTGAAACCTTTGCTAGGTATGATGCTTGCACAGACAAGTGCATGAGTATTTCAGTCCATTCGTCAAGAGCTTTCACTTCTCCGCTTACCAGGAGGAGCAAATAGGATGGCCAGTCAGGGACTGTGCGGAGGGCCAAACCTTTGTCTTTGTGTGCTCTGGAACAATGGTTCCCATCTGCTTATATCAGTCCTTTTTTACAGATTAGTTCCTCAAACCTCCATGACCAGGCAGCAGAGGAGTGATTGGCCACAGGGAACTGTGTCATTCCTTATCCATGACCAGAGTCATTGCTTTCCCTGGCATGAGGGCTGAGCAGGTTGGATCATTTCCTAACACATGGAAGCACCTGCAGTTCCTATTTGTACAGCTGTGTATCCTTCAGGGGATATGCACCCCTAACCTGACCTTGTCAGATGCCTGAACTGTGTTGCAGGTGAGTAGAAAGGAAAGTGTTTCTGGATGCAGACATGTACAGTGACTCCAGCTGCACTGGACACTGCTCTGCTTTCAGTGTGAGGCAAAAGAAAGCAGAAAGTGAAGACAACATTTACAGTAGTTATCAGTGGGAAAAAGAGTAGGCACCTTTATAGAAAATCTCTTCTCTGTATATTATTCACATTCACATCTAAGTGTGGTTTTTCAGGGACCTGCCCATCTTGCCTCCCTTTCCCCTCCCATGGATTTCTGCTCAGTAGGTACCACAGGGGTAAAGCAGTCTTTAACTGAGACCTCTGTTCATTAGCCATCAGTGGCTATTGTCATAGGAGGCCCACAGGTGAGATCAAGGCTTCATTTCTCCAGCTGATAGATCCATAAAGATGTCACAGGTCCCTGCTGTAGGGCTGGCCCTGAAATGAGGCAGCAGGTCACAGCAAGCTTTGAAATACCAGCCCCAGCTGCTCCCTCAAGGTTCAGATTAACCAGCACAGTTCCCCAGAGAGTGACATTACCAAAATCTCTTGGTGAGCTGACTCCACAGGCTGGAAGGGAAGAATAGAACTTCAAATAAGTGGACTGGCAGAGTTCAAAGGAATAATAAGCATTTAAATTCAACATGAAAGATGTCTTCCTCTGCAGAGCTTTAGGATGAAACATAGCCAGGCAGATATGCTATTTAAAAGCCCCTTTAATCAAGACTATTAACATGGAGATTTTTGTCATAATTAAAAACATCCCCTATTCAATCACCTTAAAGGGAAAGTGATAAAAAGTGTAATTTATTTTTCTATTTGAATCCCTTATAAAAGAACATCAAAAATATTTTTTTCCTTGCAGGGAATCACATTGTCATTAAAATTATCTTGGAGAGAAAATTCATTTAATCTATTCTGTTGCTCATATTTTAGCAGTGAACTGTTGTACTCATATTTCAACAAAAAAGGAAGAAAGCTTACATTTTTACTTCCCAAATGTTTAATTTTCTGACCATAAGCAATAGTGAGACAATTTAAGAGGAAAATTTTTCTTCTGACATATTTCCTGATATCTCAAAAGATGCTGTAGAAAACAATGCCAGCTCATGCAGAAAACACACTTTCTTTTTGTGTGGGGTTGTTGTGGTTTTTTGTTGTTTGTTTGTTTGTTTGTTTTTTAATTTGGTTTTTGGTTTTGGGTTTTTTTTGTGCATTTGGAAATAAACCACATTAAAAGAAGCCTACCTACTTAGCAGAAGGCAAAGCAGACAAAATAGTATCATGCATCTGAATTCAGCAAAGCTTGTAGTGAGCACCAGAAAGGGAAGATGATGCTTCAGGAGTTACAGACTGCTACCAATGCACCCCTCTCCTTTCCTAATTTAGAAGCTCTAAGTCCTGTCTGCTGTGGGGATCCCTTTTCCCCTCTAAGATAGGTGCTGACTATTTAGCTTAAAATGATGAAGAATAGAAGAAAAATTATTAGGACAAGAGAAACTTTCACAAAGCAGCCACAGCAGGGATGCTTCACACAGGAACATGGCATCTGAATGGAAACAGGCAGTCCTTACCAGGGCAAGGCTTGCTGTTCACTTTGTTTTCAGGCAGATTTGCAGGCCTGAGTGGTTACAGAGGAGGAGCAGCATATGGGACATGCGTGAAACCTCCCTGAGCCTCCCACGCAGTGCTAAGCCAGCTAGCTAAGAACCCAGTCCTGGGCAGGGAAAATATCACCATCTGACAGAGCTTTGCCAGTGTGAAGCAGCATTTCCCACAAGCTGAGAAGCTGTTCAGTGGTACAGCTGTGGTGAATCTGAGGATGTGTCCTGTTGATCTTACTAGACCTGAAGATGTTGCAGGGTCCTTTGCTTGTCATGCTCCTATTGCTTTGCACTTCTCAGATTTTTAGAAAATGCCTTTGCTGTGTATCCTTCTTCATTTAAAACTGATACTGTCTAAACTGGAAGATCCAGAAGGAGCATATATCACAATGTATCATATACATCAGTCAATGCTGATATATAAACCTCTGGTTTATAGCAGAGCCGTGTGCTAAGCCAGCTCCATTGTTTTGTCCCTGGAACTTGGCTGGCCAGCTTCTGCAAGAAGCCTTTTTTTGGTTTTGCAAAACCTGAAAATAAATTTGGAAATGTCCCATTCTTCATGATGTCTTGAGTAGTGCAATTTCAAGGTGCATCTCACCCTCTCATGGTGTTGAAAGTGATCAAACATCTCCTTACCTGAACTGAAAACGCTGAAGCAGCTGCATAATGCACCTACCAAGCATCTGCTGGATAAGGTGGAACATCTCCAGGCAAGCATCCATCTGTACAGCCCTGGTGCAGGTGCCCTCTCTGAGCCAAAGAACAGAAGCTGAATGGCAACTACCATATGAAATTGCTGCCTGACAGGGCTCTTCAAAGATCAAGATCTCCCTTCACTAAAAATATTAGATATGTGTATTTTGTCCTATAGATCTGTATGGGTTCAGAGCAGCATCTACCTTTTTACAAGTAAGGAGCATCTGCATCACCATAGCTATTTGTAATAAAAATTACAAATAATTTTTATTTAGTTTTATTTGTAATAAAAACTTCATATCAGCTTTTCCAAGCAGGTCTAAATCACAGACATCATCTTTCTTTCCTTAGCAGCTTAGTCCTCTACCTTCACCCTTCAGAAACTTGAAGAAATATGCTAATTTCCACCAGGCTCTATTTGTTCCTGTTCCTTAGAAGGTGTCTGGGCAGGCCACAAGCTGAATAGAGCTGTGCCATCTTATGGCAGCAGGGATCAGCTGTGGTAAGACTTGCTTACCAAGCCTTGAGCACTGCCATGTTCTGCCTTGTGCATTACAGACAGCCTTTCCTTGAGTGTACATATCTGGAGAAACAGAAGAGGCAGGATCCACCTGAGGTGCTTGGATGGTTCCAAGGCATTAAATCTATTTAGTCACTGATTGAAACTAAATCTATTTGAGGGCTGCTTGATGACTTCAGTTAATTAAAAGGCTCTTTTTTTAATGCTGGTTACTCTTGCATTTAGTGAAAAAAAATAGATTATTTCCAATATTGTCTCATTGGATAAGAAGAATTAGCTGCTTTTGCTGATATAATCTCCTCTTAGTAAGTAACCAGGGAAGATTCATTATTGTCTCTTGAACCTAAAGAAATGTCAAAGGTATTAAAACATTGACATTTTGTTGCAGTGAGATCTGTAAGATAAGCCAGTAAGCTGCCTGAAGGCAAGATCTGAGATTACTCATCCAATTCTGTTGCTGTGATATGGCATTGTGGCATAAAATTGCTGTGAGTCACCCCCTCCCCTGTCAAGGTTCACACAAATGGCTGTGCACCATTTATCATGGCTATAATGGACTCAAAAGGAACAGAACTGGAAACTGAGAGCTGTTTGTGGTGCTGATATTCAGAACAAAATATGAGCTTGGTAGAATCTGTATTCTTTTTTTGTAAGTGCCAAATGAAATGCTGCACATGACCTGATCAGATGATGCTGAGAAAAAATAGTATTAAATCATTTGGGTTCAGCCAGCTGGTACTCAGAATCGTCTAAATGCCCTTAAAAAAAGATTATTTCTCCTAAATTAATCTCTTTTCTTCCAACTACCTTTCCTGGTGCCAGTTTTATTTTATTATAGTCCTTTCCAAGTGCATTGAGAAGACAAGATGAAAAAAATCCTTGCTTGGTGAAAAGACCTATTCTGTGTGTGTGTCCAAGACACCCGTTCTTCTTGTTCACCTCCTGGGGACTGAGTCTCCTGTCCAGCTGCAGCTCTGCCCTTCAGCCTTGTGCTGCTGCCTTTAAGCTTACCATGGCCCATATTTGTGAGTTTGCCTGAGTTAAACCAAGCAGAGGCAGGCAGTTGTCATCCACCGTGTATCAGCAGCCTTGGTTTCTCTCCTTGCTGGCCAGGACAGCCTGTGGGATGCCCTTGGCTACTTCACCCTTCCTCCAGGATGCCTGAAACTGTCACAGATCACAGCAGGGCAGCCATTCCGCCAGCACATTTCTTCCCTTTCTCTGAGTATATGTTTAGAGGCAATAAATACTTCTGGGCTTTCACCAAAAAAACAAAAACAAAAACAAAAACAAAACCCCAAAGCCAAACGAAACAGGAAGAATGGCTTTTTTGACAGTTTGTAAAAAGCAGATTAAGGGGGTTTTTGCATTTCTTTGTTATAGAAGGTGGTAAGAAATGAGCTGTAGCACTTCAGTAATGAGCATCAGCCAACATTCTTTCCTCATTATCCCATGGCCTGGCTGGCACATAAACCAGTGCTAAAACAGAGAGGCCTTGGTGTCATTAAAACCTGCATTTTCTCAAACGCCACTTTTGAATTAGAATGGATCAGGATCCCCCAAAATTTCCTCAAATTCCCATAAATTCCCTCGAATTTCCCCAAAATTGCCTTGAATCCCCCCAAATTTCCCCGAAAATTAAAAAAAAACCCAAAATTCCCCCAAATTTTCCCCAAATTTCCCCCCTCCCGGTACCGCAGCGCCTCCATCGCTTCCGGGGCTGGGCAAAGTCCGAGGTCCGCGGTGACATCAGCCCCGCCCCCCCGGGAATTCAGGGCAGGATTTGGCAGGAAAATTGGGGTTAAAAAATGGGAATTTGGGGCTTAAAAAAAATTAAAATTTTGGGGTTAAAAATTTGAGAATTTGGAGCCCTAAAAATTGGGAATTTGGAGCCAAAAATTGGGAATTTCGGGTTAAAAAAATTGGGAATTTTCAGCCAAAAATGGAAAATTTGGAGCCCTAAAATTTGGGAATTCGGGGCTGAAAAATTGGAGAATTTAGGGTTAATAATTGGGAATTTCAGCCCAAAAATCGGGAACTTGGAGCCCAAATTTGGGAATTTTGGGGGATGAAAACTGGAAATTTGGGGTGGAAAACTGGGAATTTGGGGTCAGAAATTGGGAATTTGGAGCCGAAAATTGGGAATTTTCAACCCCAAAATTGGGAATTTGGGGTTGAAAAAATGAAGAATTTGGGGTTAAAACACTGGAGAATTTGGGGTCAAAAAGTGGGAATTCCAGGTTAAAAAATTTAGAATGTGTAGTCAAAAATTGGGAATTTGGAGGCAATAATTGGGGAATCAGGGTAAAAAAATTGGGGATTTGGGTTTAAAAAAATGGAGAATTGGCAGCCCAGTTTGTCCCAGTCACACTTTTGCTTCTAAATTTCAATTCTCCACCCCAAAACCGCTGCGTTTTTTCCTCCCAGTCCCTCCCAGTTCATCCCAGTTTGTGTTCACAGACTCGGCCGAGGTGATCCAGTCCCGGCTGAACGAGCAGGAGGGGCAAGAGGAGTTCTACGTGCACTACGTGGGCTGTGAGTACTGGTTTGTACTGGGAGGGACTGGGAAGGGGACTGGGGGGACTGGAAGGGACTGGGACAGGACTGGGAGGGGACTGGGATGGACTGGAAGTCACTGGGACAAAGTGGGACAAAACTGCAACCCGACTGGGAGGGACTGGGAGCACTGGGAGGGGCTGGGATGGGCTGGGGGAGGTTTCCCAGTGCTCCCAGTTAACCCTGGATCAGTGGAATTGGGACACAATGGACACACTGGGATGGATGGGGGTGTCCCAGTCCAGACCAGTAAGCCCCAGTTTGTCCCAGTTAACTGGCGGCTGGACGAGTGGGTGGACAGGAACCGGCTGGTCCTCAGCAAGAGCCTCAAGGAAGCCGCCCAGAAGAGCTCGGAGCCCTTCCTGGGGAGCTGGCCGAGCCCGAGAGGAAAATCACCCGCAACCAGAAACACAAACACGACGAGATCAACACGACGAGAAGGTCTGCGGGCACTGGGGGGGACTGGGGGGGACTGGGAGGGACAGAGAGGGGATTGGGAGGGACTGGGATGGGATTTAGGGGCACTGGGATGGACGGGGATAAACTGGGATGGACTGGGGGGGACTGTGAGCACATCAAGTACTGGTCCCTACCGGTCTGTTCTGGTTTTTTCTGGTAGGTGCTGGTTTGGGGTGGCTGTTACTGGTCTGTACCTGTCTATACCGGTCTAAACTGGTCCAAACCGGTTCATACCGGTCTAATCCGGTGCATACTGGTCTGAACCGGTCCAAACCGGTTCATACCAGTCCGAACCGGTCTAACCTGGTCCAAACCGGTCAGAACCAGTCCGAACCGGTTCTAACCGGTCTAAACTGGTCCAAACTGGTCTCATCCAGTTCTAACCGGTCCGATCCAGTTCTAACCGGTCCAAACCGGTCCAAACCGGTTCTAACCGGTCTAAACTGGTCCAAACCAGTCTGATCCAATTCAAACCGGTCCAAACCGGTCCGATCCAGTCCAAACTGGGCCGAACTGGTTCTAACTGGTCCGATCCAGTTCAAACCGGTTCGAACCGGTCCAAACCGGTCCAAACTGGTCTGATCCAGTTAAAACCGGTTCTAACTGGTCTAAACTGGTCCAAACCGGTCTGATCCAGTTCAAACTGGTCTAAACTGGTTCAAACCGGTCCAAACCAGTTGAAACCGGTCAGATCCAGTTCAAACCGGTCCGAACCGGTCCGATCTAGTTCAAACCGGTCCAAACCGGTTCAAACCAGTCTAAACCGGTCTGATCCAGTTCAAACTGGTTCTAACCGGTCTAAACTGGTCTAAACTGGTCTGATCCAGTTCAAACCGGTCCATACCAGTCCAAACCGGTCCAAACCGGTCCAAACCGGTTCTAACCGGTCTAAACTGGTCCAAACTGGTCCTAACCAGTCTGATCCAATTCAAACCGGTCCAAACCGGTCCGATCCAGTCCAAACTGGGCCGAACTGGTTCTAACTGGTCCGATCCAGTTCAAACCGGTCTAAACTGGTCCAAACCGGTCTGATCCAGTTCAAACCGGTCCGAACCGGTCCAAACTGGTCTGATCCAGTTAAAACCAGTTCTAACCGGTCTAAACTGGTCCGAACCGGTCCAAACCGGTCTGATCCAGTTCAAACTGGTCTAAACTGGTTCAAACCGGTCCAAACCAGTTGAAACCGGTCAGA
>JBBMKD010000102.1:86163656-86240495 GCA_037834095.1 Argya squamiceps
TTCAAACTGGTTCTAACCGGTCTAAACTGGTCTAAACTGGTCTGATCCAGTTCAAACCGGTCCATACCAGTCCAAACTGGTCTAAACTTGTCCGAACCGGTTCTAACCGGTCTAAACCGGTCTGATCCGGTCCAAACCGGTCCAAACAGGTTCTAACCGACCCAAACCAGTCCAAACCGGTGTAAACCGGTCCATGCCAGTCCGAACCGGTCTAAACTGGTCTAAACTGGTCTATACTGGACCATACCGGTCTAAACCGGTCTAAACCAGTTCATACCGGTCCATGCCAGTCTAAACCGGTCCATGCTGGTCTAAACCGGTCCAAACCGGTCTAAACCAGTACATGCCGGTCCAAACTGGTCCTTCCTGCCTTCTCACTAACTCTGTTCTGGGTCTTGTTGTTCAGCCTGGTGAAATGATAACTGGCAGAGAACCTTGTTAATGTCTGTGAGTATCTAAAGGGAGGATGCCAAGAGGATGGATCCAGGCTCTTCCTGCTGGTGCAAAGCAATGGGACAAGAGGCAATGAGCAGAAACTGATGCACAGGATGTTCCCCCTGAATATGAGGAAGAACTTCTTTACTTTGCAGGTGACCATGCACTGGAAGAAGTTGTCCAGAGAGGCTGTGGAGTCTCCCTCATTATTCAAGATTTGCCAGCCCTCAGGTCTTTTTTCTAAGGAGAAGTGAAAACTCTTTCAGTTTTGAGTGGTGGGGTTTCTTCAGAGTGGAGGCAATGCTTTATTCCTCTCAGATCCTGAACAAGCTTGATGTATCTTGTGCCCACAGCAGAGGGATTTACATCAGTCTCCATGCCCCTGGAGCCTTTCAGCTGAGATAGCTCAGCCCTCCAGAGATGGTAGTTTCCTATGAAGTTACCCATGCTGTCAGCAGTTTTTGTTTACTTTAGAGTGTTTGCAGTGGTGAGCCCTGTGTCTGCCTCTCAAGAGCCCAAAGGCAAGGAAAGCCCATTCAGCAGGGTTGCCCTGACTCTGGGGCTTTGCTCAGCCATTGCTGAGGGTTTCATTTTGACTCTCTTATTGCCACTCAGAAATGCTCCATTTTAGTGGCTCAAGTGTCCTCGAGATATTCCAAGACAGCTCCCAACCACCCCCCACTCAACCATTCCCTTGCTGGAAAGCAGACATAGCTGTCATGCTATAGCTCCTGCTCCAAGGTGGAAAGGGAATGAAAACAGCCAGATCACCCCAGTTTCTGCAGGCCAGGAGCCACAGATACATTTTAATGTGGCTCACGTTTGCATGGGAAGAACCCACAGATTCAGTTTGTGAAATGCATCCCATTTCACACGGAGACTTATCTCCATGTCTCCTCTTCCTCACTCAAGGAAGATCCAACCTTGATCTTGATTATCTATTTAATGCTCAAAAAAGATATCCCAGACTATCCTTAAAAGCCTCTTGCCATGTATCCAGGTTCAAATGCAACCTGCAGGCAGCCTCAAACTTAGGGCCAGAATTCACAGTGGACACAGTCTGGTACTGGCACATGAGACACAGATGTAATCAGGATGGGACACCACCAAATCAAAACAGCAGCTCCATCACAGCTTCCAGTCCTTCTCTGCCTTTCTGCAGCTTTGTCTGCCTTCAGAGTGCAGAGAACAGGGCACATCCCATAGCACACCCTAGCAAAAAGGTCAACATGAAGACATCTCTTTTGGGCTTTAACTGCTTTTGGCTCTTCCTTCTCCTGAGGCCTGATCCCTGAAAACACCTGACTCCTCCATCATCCCTCCATCCCTAGGCCTGTCCACAGCAATGGACTCCTTTTGTCTTCTAGCTGAGCTGTCCTGGTGCTCGACAAACTTCTTCCCCAGGACTTCTGCCCCTCATCCTGTCTCCAGGTCCCTGGCACAGCAGATGAGGTCTGTGCACTTCCTGAGTCACTGCAAGCCAAAAGCTCAGCCCTGAGGATTTGTCAAACCCTGATCATGCCAGGCACAGAGAAGAAAATAACTCTGCTATCTTTTTCGGAGCAGGATGCAGCTTCATGCCTTTGTTATGTATTACTCTTGTCATCAGCCAAAAAGCATGCAGGAAAACAGCCAAGCCTAGCTTATCAAATATGCCTGGTAAGAATATCTTGTGGTTTAAAGCCTTGGCACAGTGCACAGCACAGGCGAGTGCTTCTGCTGCAACTGTTTGAATTTTCCTGGCTATTTTGGAGGGAGGCCAGGGGGACCAGTCTCACCCTGAAGCTGGTCATGTGTGAGTGTCTTGCTGAACCAAGACCAAAATTTCCCTAGAAGAAAAAAGGCAGAGCTAGTATAAGCATGAAAATGAACAACAACAACAAAAAATCTTTATTCTCATTTCCATAAGGCATGGAAATGAGGAACAAATCTACAGTGAATTAACTAGAGATGAATATTTGGATTCAGATTTCATTAACTTGCACATCTGGTTAAAATGAAGCATGATTTATTGCAAGTTCCAAGGAGATGTATGGGCCTCTATTAAGTGATTAGGGAGAAGTGTCTCCCTCCTCCCCCAATCACTTTATTTCCTCTTTTAATTTCATAATAGCCAGTTTGAAATTTCCACAAACACTAATGGGATCTGTTTTCCCTCATGCGAGTTCACTCCATCTCCTTTGATAATCAAAGTTATGACAAGGTAGCAGCCTTTAGCAGAAGATTGTTGGCACAACCCTGGGCACAGGCTGCCAGGATGGACTCAGCAGGGCTGCAAAGGGCTGGTCTGTCTTGATGGGGAAGATTTTCTGTACCCAGAATGACAGCACAGCATTTATAAAAAGTCACTCTTCCATATTAATGAAATGGCTTGCACTAAGTGGGCGTAGAGCTAAGCTGAGCACCAGGCACCTGATGGTGACATTAAGCACCTGAGGGTGGGGGTGGCAGTGCCAGCCATGGGATGCTCTGGGGAGCTGCAAATGCTGTGATTTTTCCCCCTCTAAGCCCTGTTCTCCTGCCCCATCCTTGCCAGGCTGCTGGAGCTCTCAGCCAGCCCAGGGGCTCCACATTTTATGCCCCAGGACTGCAGGATGCTACTGCCTGCATAGACCCATGGCAGACAGGTGTGGGTAGCCCAATCCATTGCTTTCCCTCACAGCAATTCTGCATCCCTAAATAATGTGATTTTCAAACCTCATATTGTGAAATTTGCCCAAAAGGCAGTCTCCATCCTCTTGGGGGAAAACTGGTGGGGTAAGATTTATGTCCCTTCTTAGGTGCCCAAGAGTATGAAAAGGCAAAGGTGAGTCCAAACAACTCCCATGTATGTCATTGTTTACTCCTAGCAAAAGTTCAGCAGGCAGTGTTAGGTGTGTGAGGGAGAAATTAGGCAGCCGTGGGTTTCATGTGGCAGCTAGAGCTGAATGTACTCAGTTACTGCTCAAGCCCACACAGTAAGGCTGTGGAAGAGATGCATGCATAATTCATATACTTTTAATTAAATGGTAACATCTTTCAATATATTGAATTTACTGCAATTACATTTATTGTGATTACATTTATCTCTTCACACCCTTTGACTTACTGAAGCATCACCTTTTTTTTTTCCTTTCAGTTACAATATGAGCATAAACAACACTAAATGGACTTTAGGAGTAGATGTGACAAAGGAGACCCAGAGCTGTTCGAGGCTGTCCCCACTGGAGAGAGCAGCACCAGAACAGGGATGCCCAAGGGCCACTGAGGGAGATAGAAGCTGCCCTGAGCTGACCCACAGCTGCAGGGAACAAATCCTACATGTCCTAAAGCTCCTCTCTGAGGCTTGGATACAGTGTTCTTGGAAGGGTTTTCAAGCAAGCAAGCTTTGTTCAAGCAGACACCACAGTGCAGCCAGGGCTGTGCAAGCAGGGGTGGACAGGCTGGTGGGAACAGTGGTTTGGGATTGGCAGAGGTGGCCCTTAGACACCAGGTGAGACCCCTCGGTGCTGCACAAAGATTTCATGCAGGAGAAGGGTGTCCCTAGAAAGTGGAGCCTGGCCCTTTTGCCATTGAATTTGTAGGTAATGCACACAGCTAGGAGGCGTGTCACCTCTGAGAAGCAGGCTGCTGAGACCCACCATGGCACGTTCTTCTCTGCCAAACTCATTGCTCAGCTCCACACAGTCTGTGATGGGATCTATTGGGTGCAGTGCAGGGTCGGTGTTTGGGTCTGCTGGGCTGGGCAGGCCACAGCACAGCTGTGCTGGGGACCACTCGTGTGTGGGAAGATGTTTCAAGGCACCAAGGATGGGCCACAGGACTGGCAGTGCAGGGATTCAAGTCACTGCACTCCAGTCTTTCCAGAGAAGGAACATGAATCATCTTGCTGTGGAAGGATGGGAGATAGAAATTCCACAAGGGTAGAATGAGGGTGAAGAAAAGAGACCTCTCCCTCTTCCACCACATCCCCCATTTCTTTCCAGTGTTTCAAAGTCAAGCACAGCAATGTGGAGCAGCATAGCCAAAGACTCAATGGTAGGAAGGGGTTAAAGAGTGGTCATTGCTACCATGTAGGATTATGGTGAGGACAAAAACACCCTGTCTGAAGCAAGAAGAAAGGAAGGAGAGAAGAAGGGAGAAGTGTGGGAGGAAGGGAAGGAGAAAGAGAAGGAGGGAAGGAGAAAGAGAGGGAATGATCTAGGGAAGGAAGGTGTCTTTTGTCACTCTTCTTTGGGGTGCCTCCATTCACTAAAGCCTCACTGGGGATAAAATGGAGATTAACCATCCAAAATGCAAGAGCAAAATCACTCACTTCAAGGGTAGGGCAAATGATAATATCCTCTCTTTAACACTACTCCTCTATGTCTTTCTCTGGTGCCATGGAATAGGCAGGAGAGTCTCTGAGGCTGAGCAATGTACCCACAGATATTTACTGGACTTGATGGGAGCTCCTGCAGCCCTGGCTGATGTCAGACCCTCACTAAGCAGCTGGTCCCTAATGAGAGATCATCTCATGGAGGTTTCCTGGTTGGTAAGAAAATCTTTTGTGCTGTAATGCCTGTTAGACACTGGACCCAGGACAGCAGAAGGGGAGATGAGTGAGGCACAGAGGAAAGGTAGAAAAGTGCAGGTGGAGGAGCACCTTCTAAGGTCTGGGAAAGCAAGAGCTGGCAAAGGCCTTCAAAAAGGCAAAAGATTTTCAACTGGAAAGTCAACAAAGCCAGAGGTGCTTGTGTGGGAGGGGTGCTCACAAGGGTAAAGGAGGCATGCACCCATGAACCAGTCTGTGAGCGCCAAGCAGAGGAGAGAGGAGAATTGACAGGGTGGCACAGAAAGGCACTAAGGGGATGCGAGACAGGTCATTAGAGGAGGTACCTCATGTTCCTGGTGGCTCACAATAACCAGGGCAAGTTGTCAGGAACCCACACTGAGCCTTGGCATGTTGAGCTGGAAGTGGGAAAATGGGAGTGCTCTTGGGCTGCAGAGCTAAGTCAGCTCCAGCACTTCCCATCCCTGTCTTCATAGGCTGGCAACCTTGGCAGAGGTGCTTCTCAGGGGCTGTCATACTCGTGCTGCCACAAAGGAGCTGTGAGCCAGTGTGACAAGGGCACTGCTGTTCTCATTTGGAGCAAGCAGTGTACTGCCAAAGGCACTGGCTGCAGCTCTGCTGCAGACCTTGCTCTGTTCCTTGAGCAAAGATTGATCCTATGGGGTTTAGTCAGCTTTGGGGAGCACAAGTTTGAAATGTCTTTGCAGGAGGGAGGAGTAATCAGTCTCACAGTCATGCTTCTACTACTAGATCCCTAATTTTGCACACTTAAGTAGAGGGCAGCTCACATTGACCTTTCTCCCCAGAGCCTCATGTGTCTACTCATGGCCTCACAACATGGGCACAAGGCAGCCTCCAAAACTTCAGAGCCTCAGCTCCTATAGGTGCCTCTTACATACACAAGCACCACGGCTCTCAGCCTCAACAGCCCCAAACCCTCACTGGGTGGACATGCAGCTGCAAACATCACAACTTCCAGCAAGGCAGTGCACATCCCACCTTGGAGAATGAAAAGGCTGAGTCAGCCACAACAAGATATGTACCCCAAGAAGGACAGAAATGCTGGGTGCTATTAGCACTTCTGCCTCCAAAAAAACCCCATCCAATCTTTGTTGTCTCACACCAAACCACCATGTGCCCTTGCCAAGCCTGGCATTGCTGGAAGGGGACCAGCAGCCAGACAAGAGCATGAGACAATTAGCACAGAAATCATGTCTTTTTATTGTTGTTTTTGAGAGCAGCAAGGCAAATAATTTAAAAAATAAGATATTTGAGTTCTTCACGTCATGGAGACCCCGGGATGCTAAGCTGACTGACCAAATATCTTTTAAAAAAATTTTGCTGTGGTTTTCTTGGATTTCCAGAAGAGTTTGCTAATAAAAGGCAGAGAAAGAACAATGTAGGAGGGTTAGCTTGCTCCCTGCTTGAAGAACTGAATAATCACTGCATGAAACAATAAAGATCCATGTGGCTTTTATGCCACTCTGATGACACAGCTGAGCACTCACTGGTATTATACAGCAAACACACACACTGTAGAAATACTCATTAAAAAAATAACATAATTAGTATCAATTGCATATTGCTTATGTAATGAGGCAATTTTATATTTGTAATTTTAAAATAAAGCAAAAAGGCAAATAATGTTGCAGGCAGTACTTTGCCATCAGGCTGCCCAGCAGGTGACAGTTTGAGTTGCTTGCTGCTCTCTTTATTGCTGCTGTTTTCCCCTATTCTCCTGACCATCATAGACCCTAAAGACTGGTGAGGAGACACCTCACAAACCATGTGTGCTACTGGCAGCATGTAAGATCTAGTTGTAATGGTCAGGGTTGTCAAACACACCTGATGCCTCAGCTAAATCGCTCCTATTTCCGGCTTCTCACAAAAAGGGCAAGCCTGCTCCCCTCATCTGACACCAGAAGCTGGGATGCTCCCATGAACCTATCTTGGGGTGGCTGGGAAAGGACAATAGTTGATCTTTTACTTCCCTCATTCCCTGGTGTATCCTCCCACACACCTGATCACAACCAAACCTGACTCTGGGTTTGCTGCAGAACTACCCTTCAGGTCAAGTTGCACTTGGGCACAGGGATCCCAGTGCTGACCAGCCCCAAAGGCTTCACTATGCTTGGCAAAGGCATGGACATTGTCTTTCATGAGACCTGGGGTTCCCTACACTTGCCTGTGTCTGCACCCTGATGGGTGCCCTCCTATCCCCTTCTCCGACAGGATTTTTGCACCACAGCCAGACTGAAACCATTGCCTTACCATCCCCCTGCCCCAACTTCACAGTGTCTGTATGCAAAGACTGTTTTCTGCTTGAGAAAGCATGTCCCCAGAGATACAGAATTAATGACTTCACACTCAGTCTCATAGATCAGTCATCTGATAACGAACAAAAAGATTGTTCAGATTTACATCTGAGAAGTCCTCACGCTTCTCCATTGCAGCCAAATTCCACAAGAGTATTTGCTGACCTTTTAGTGCACAGCTTCTCATTACATTGCACCTCAGAACACTGTTCTTTACCAAAGGTCTTTATTAAGGAGAATTAATTAACTAGGTTTGCTGTCTGGATAATCAATTTTCTTGGTATAAATTGAGTAGAGTTGGAAGAATGCTGATCTGTTGCTCCTCTGATTTCCCCGCACAGAGAATAAAAATAGAAGAAGATCCAGATGGAGAAATTGGGTTGGGATCAGATTCCTCCTGAATACAGAGTTTTGGCAACCTCAGAAAATGGGGTGAACATTGCTGGGATTTCATTTCATAAGTATACTGGGAAAGTTAATGTCAAAATGTCCTGATTTAGAGATCTTTGAAGGAAAGGGAAATGTTTCATTCTATTTCCTTCCATTCATTTAGACATTGAAACAAGGCAAAATCAAGGGCAAAAATCTGAGTGAAATCTTTTAATTATTTTTGAAAAAAATTACAGTGAACAGACTTTGTTTGTTTTGGGTTTTTTGGTGGGTATGTTTTTAAATTTTCCTCGATGGAGCAGTTTAACAACCTGGTGTCTCTCAGCCCTGTGTGGAATATTCTTCCCTGCCCCTTCCACTCTAGTAATACTTTTTGCTGCCTTTTGAGTCCTAGATGAAAGCCCAAAAACCTGCCAAGTTTTGTGCTTGTCTACCTTGATCCTGCCAGTGTTTTTCTGGCTCTGGTATTCAGCAAAGTGTGCTCCACCTAATGACCCCACAGATGGTTGGCACCCTACAACACTAGGCTATAGCTTTAAGCTGGAGGAAACCCTCTGGGCTTTATGAAGAAATTATCTCTCCATTTTTTCTTTGCGTTGTAATTTTTTTAATGATGGTAGATCCACTTTCCTAGCAAGCAAATATTTCCTTTAATTGGCATGTCGCCCCTTGCCTCCTAAATGACTGGTTTGACTACAAATTGCTCGGACTCTGTGATTTATTTTCATCTCTTTTATTGCAGGCATGAATACAGGAACAGGTAAACAGCTGAGCCGTAAAAGTTTTTCTTTAGGCATGTTTTCAACAAGATGCCATCATACACTGTCTGATGATACATGCTGCTACTCAGGTGAAACAAAATGGTGTGAGCAGTCTTGCTTTAAAGCTGCTACCCACCTCTCAATGCTGCAGCTGCCAAGGAAGCCTTCTCCTCCACTACTCTCTATCTTCCCTCCTTCTCCACATCATCTACAGCTTCTTTTACGGCACTTAACTTTACAAAACACAGTTGTGAGGCTAATCTTACATGCAATTACAGATCAGTCTCAGTATATTTATTGCAAACTCCTTGAACATCAGGACATCAAAAAAAAAAAAAAAAAAGAAAGAAAAAAAAAGAAAAAATATTCCATTGCATAATTACAAGTAGGTTTTTTGTAGCAAATGAATCAGAAATGTATTCAGAAAAAAATAAATAAATAAAAGCAAAGGCTATTTGTAAACAGTTCAAACAAAACATGATGCTGCCTCCAATGAAACATTTCACTGCATTGCCAGCTCTGTTTCAAATGGGCACATAGGCATCCTGTTGCAAGAGAGTGAAGCCATGAACCGAAACTTTGGAGGAGTTAATTTTCAAATTTTGCACTTTCAGGGTCTATGAAACATGAAAAGTCTGCATACACGGTGGGATCTGAGAGAGGTGTGGAATCTCAACCAACATTTCTAAAGAAAACCCAGTTATTCCCTTTAAAACAAAATAGTGGAAACAGCTGAGCCACACGAAAACAAAGCACAATTGGTTGGCTTCCATAAGAGACTGCAAAATGAGAAAATATTTAACTCCTTGCATAGCTATTTAAATGGCCAATAAATTTTGCTGGAATCACCCAAACATGACAACATTGCATTCCGCTGCTTGGAGACTTCACGCTGAGAAGCTGGGATCTGCTGACGGGGCCAGAGCATCACTTGGGGCACTGCCAAAAGCCGGGGCCACCTCTGATTAGCTTTGCCAGCATGGCTGTAGCAGGAGGTTTCATCAAACAGCTACTCCCAGACGGAGCACGACTACAGCGAAGCCTCTGTGCCTTAAGTTGTTATCCCAGCTCTCTGTTCCCCCACAAGGGATAAAAGCTGTTCTGACAAAAGGATACTTCTGGCAGTTTGTTTACACCTAACGCGTGAGGCTTTCGCTGGCAGAGCTGCGCCGATCACAAATCGCACCTCGGAGCTGAACCCTGGATGATGCAGCTGAGTCAGCAAGGGTTTGCAATGTAGACCTAGCCAGAGGGACGGAAAGCAGGATTCATCTCACTTAACTTTCATCAGTATAAAGGTAGACACTTAAGTCAGAGGCACCTCCGGAAGACAGTTCCTTTGATCTCTCATCAGGTGAGAGCTGGGCATTTTAATGTTAGATGAGATGAACCCTTTCCCAGGAGAGCTGAAGAGACAAAATCATTTCAGCCACCCTTTCCTGTCACCAGTTCTGGAGACCGTGCTTCAGAAGGCTGCTGTTCAAATGCGTTATCTTTACACGTGTCAATGTACATGATGATGATAGCCTGTGCTGGGCTTCATGCTGCCACAACTAGATACGCAAGCTTAAAGCTAGCTCAGATACTTCTGCACTATTATACAGACATACCTTCAGGCAGAGTATCCTTTAACACCTGTTAAGTTAAATTGTAGGGGCAAATCTGCAATATCTGCCCCTCTGCAATATGTTCATGTTGACATTGTCTTGTTCACAGTAGTTTTGGGTAACAGGTGTCCTAACACTGTCATTCCCAACCAGAGGTGAGGCAGAAGTGTTTCCTCAGAGGATGTGAAAACTGAGATGCTGAAGCATGGCTGAAGAAGGTACGTAGTAAGAAAGAAAAAGATGATGACATTCCACAGTTAAAAGTTTGGTTTGATATCAGTAAAACAGTTTTAATAAAGCTCCATTAGACTGCAGAATAGGAAACGGTGGCAGCCAGTGGATAAGACACTAAAACACGACAAGGCAACGTACTCGGAGTTGTTCTGTAGAAAATGTCCCACAGAAACTAAGCAGCCACATGAGCCTTTCCCTCTTCTCCTGGTGGGAACCAAAGAAGGAGGAATCTGCCCTTCTTCAGCTATCCCAGAGCATGCCTCA
This sequence comes from Argya squamiceps, assembly GCA_037834095.1. NCBI lineage: Eukaryota > Metazoa > Chordata > Aves > Passeriformes > Leiothrichidae > Argya > Argya squamiceps. The sequence goes on from JBBMKD010000102.1 coordinate 86,174,194, forward strand.
GCCATAAAGACTTGGCCATATAAAGTAACCTTGCTTCACGTTACTCACTTTCTGTTCTGACTATTTCAGCTGAAAAAATTATACAATGGGAGCAAAATGATGCATTAAAAACAATAAACTAATAGACTGTTTATGAGCCAGAACATCTTATGGGCTAGTCTGACTCAGGCATTCAGTTGTGGTAAAGGCTTTTGCTTAAGTCATCAGACTGTCCTAACACGGATCTGTTTTGCACCCAAACCTGAAGGCATATTGTGGGGTTCCTAAATTCCACTCCATGGTAATCAGTATGACTGAAGGGTGTGTTCAGATGTTTTCCTGTTTGGTTTGGTTTTTTTGTTTTTTGTTTTGTTTTTTTTTTCTGAGTTTTCCTTGACAATGACTTTGTGAAACTGTTGCCAGTTCAAACACAATTGGGGGTTATCTAACAGGCAGAAAACCAGATTCAGATAGTCAGCACTGTGCCATTCTCAACCTTACTTTATTTTCCTCTCCCAAACCAGCATTTCTAGTTACAATTTTCTTTTATTTGTTCTTCAAAACTCTCAGTCTCACTTGGACACAGGCAAAATGTGCTGCTGCTTCTCCCTCACCGATACCTTTCGGGAAACGGTGAGAAAAGAGTAACAGGAAAATGCATTGTTTTGTGTCTCTGCATTTTCCCCTCCTTTCTGATTTCCTCACAGGGATTTAATGTTCCTAATCAATTTTTAAGAACCCTGGATTGATTGAGTGGGGCATTAAAACATAAGGAGCAGAAGTGTCCTCCTGGCACTGCAACTAGAGGGTGGATAGCATACAGGTCATATCTGATTACCCAGAAAAGTCACTGGAATGCTCTTAAATCTACAGTCCAGGTCTGGTTTTGTGGCTCCTTGTGCCCATTGCTCATGTTGAGCTGCTTGATTAAATTTTATAATGTCATTTTCTACCTAACAGCTGTGCTGTGTATTTTGACCCTATTTATGGTAACCAGAAAGTCTTGGGTTTGGTGGATTTAAATGGGAAGCCTAATGCTAATTTTTTGTCCCAGCAAATATAAAATAGGCAAGTCATTTTATACCTTTACACTGCAATCCACAGTCTTACAAATCTCTCCAGAAGTCTCATTTTGGAAAAACAGCAGAAGCTAACTCTGAAGGAATCCCAGTCTCACAGCAATCACTTCCCAGCCTCCACACAAACAAACAGCTTAAGCTGAGATAAAGCCATCGTAATCAGTGCCAAATGAAGGGCAATCTTTTATCTTAATACAAATAAGAGAACATAGTGTACAGAGTAACAGAAAAAATATACATCTTCAGCCATACAAAACGCACAAAAGCTTTCCTGTTGAAAGAGTACCTTGTAGCTGACAGTCAGATGTTGTTAGTTTTCCAGATGACCCTGCACTACTGAACAAGGGGAAACAGAACCCCCTTTTTTTCCCTAGGAGATAGTTGGTAGCATTACCTGTATAACCATTACTTTCCTTGCTGCGGCTCTGCTAGTGCTGGATCACCCACCCCACCTCATGCCTGAGATAGCTCCACTGGATGTAGAGGCTGCTTGGGTGTTGGAGGTGGACGTGATGTATAGCCAGGTGCATCCTCCACAGGTTTGCCAGGACATACTTGCTGATTAGTGGAGTTAAAAATATGGGTATAGGCACAGCTATGCCATAAAACTATCGTTGTTCTTATTCTTGAAAGGGACCAATCAATTCATGTCAGTCAGGAAGGTGGTTTATTTACCCAGGAAGGAAAAAATTCTCCTTATGTGAGCTACGTCCACACCGCTGAGGCTCTACAACCTGCAGTGCTGGGGCAGAAGATGTCTGAGCGTGGGCTAGCCTTAAAGCCTAGGCAAACTGGAGAAGGTAAAACTCCTCACTTACTTTAAAAAAGTCAGTATCAAGCTAGAAAGTCAGTAGCAAATTACTTTAAACAACGGATATTTTTTTTTTCATCCATTAATGGAAACACAGTAAGATTTAGTTGAAAGTTTAGGTCAAGGTGACAAGCCATAGGGATTATTGGGTGTGTGTATCTGTCTGGTGGGGTGTTTCTCCCCCTTGCAGCTATTTATATCTCTGAGTGACGGTTAAGGTTAGGAATTTAATAAGACAGCCGTTTATTCTGTGGAGACTAACAGTCCTGGGGTTAGGATGTAATAATCATTCTTCTGCTTTAAAAATGGTTCTCTTAACAAATAGCAGTAGCTCATTGCAATTTTCAGTTGTACAAAATGACATATTTTCTATGTTACTATCAAAATATTCTGCATAACATTAATTTCTGTGCACTTATTAACATATGTACAGAACAGTGTTTCCCAATAGAAATCAGTATGCTCCTTGCTGATCCTCTTTGCCCTAGATTTACCAAAACCAAACCAGAAATTAATTGTGTTAATAGTATAAAATCTCAGGAGAGATAAAGGATTGAAGGTTTATTTCCCAGCAGCAAATGAATAAAGGAACTCCTTCAAAGTCTAGCCGAGACGTAATTTTAACCAACCGTGGTGAATCCAGGCGAGCCAGGAATATCACACATTTCCCAATGCATTATGTTGAGTACACAGAAGCAGAGGAATGTAAACAGACAGAAGGCACATGAAAGGCCCCAATCCATTCTCCATCTGACGGAAGTGCGGATTTCATAATTCTGTCATCAAGAGTCTTTTCATCATTTTCTCTCTCTCAAGTTCACGCCTCAGAGTCTCAGCGCTGTGTAATTAATGCACAAACAGCCAATTATGGGAACAACAATAAGTCTCAGTTTTCAATTTAAAATAATTAACATTTTCAAAATACCAAAGGAGAAGGAAAAAAGGTCAGACTCAATTCAGTGAAAAAACTGATAGCTGATGACTGATTCAAAAACAAGTATCATTTGATATTTCTGAAGAGCAAACAGAGGCAAGAAGAAGGATAAAAAAAGATCCACATGGCAAAACAGTTTATAATTTCATCTAACCTCATTAAAGGCTACTGATTTCAAAGGGAGCTGGACGAGGACTCTAAAAATGGAGCAGCTACAGCAAATGCCATTATGAAAGAGTACTGTCACAGCCTGAGCTCCTTGGTGTAATCTGAAATTGAGGGATATCTATATATGTAGATATATAGATATTCTGAATTTACCACAGTCCTGCACATATCAGGATGCCATGATCAGAGCCTGAGGTCCTTGTTCTCACTGATTCACTCCAGAGCCCAGAGGCTTTGTAACACTGGGAATGCCCTGGGTTAGTGATTCCATTTCTGAAACTGTTTACCATGCTTTTCTGAAAATTATATATCTCACATTTGTAACACAGTTTGGAGATTTAAACTGCATTGCAGAAACCTTGCAGCCCATTCGTGGACAAGCAGGGGTAGAATCACCCACTTGTGTTTGAGACATCTTACAGAAGCTGAGTTCAGCACTACAGCTTCAGAATTACATTTTCATTGGAATAAGTTTTTAGATGAGTTAGCAATGTTGAACAAGTGTGCAGATGCAATTAACCAACATCTGCAAAAAAAAAAATTAACAACCAAAAATGGGAATTGACTATGAATCCAAAAGTAAAACAGACTAATTCATAATTATGTCAAAGAAATACTTTTCATAAGCCTTGGACTATTTGTGCTCCAGAAGTACTGAGTATATCCACTGCTACATTTATATTCAGTAAATTATCAGCTTGGGAAATTCAGCTTTGATTAAATTATAGAATAAGAAGCCAGCAAGCAAAACCAGTAGGATGAAACAATAGAAAACTGAAAAGAGTCTGCCTGTGGAAAGGTGGTACAGCTTATTGTTTCTCTGAGAAATTACAAGGCCACTGTAGCTTGACATTAATAGAAAAGGAAAAAAAAGAAAGAAAAGAAACAAGAAAGAAAACCAATGCCTGTTTTTCATTTAGAAGAAAAGACATTTCTCAACCTCAGCTTTCCCCCATGGACATCTAATTTCAAAAAAACAAATTGTAACAGCAATTATTAAAACTAAACCTTTGTGGCTCAGACAGAATTGCTTGCCTGAGGAAAGTCTGCACAACCCTTTCTCTCCAGGCCATTGGCCACAGAAATGGTACACTGCTGGCTGCGGCAGTTAATTAAGGTAGGCTTTTTTTAATCTCAGAGCAAGAGAGTATGAGTTACATATTTCTTTATTAGTTAGATATTTCTTTACATAACTCACCTAATTAGTAGTCAAGCAGTAATCTTTTGGTATAAGAGAAAATGACACTTTATGGTATTTACAGCAGAAAAAGGGAAATCAAGCTGATTCCTTTGATGCAGAAAGCATCATAGTATTTATGTGAAAGAACTGCACAGTACCTGTCTGCCAGTGAAATGGGCTTATGCGACGTATATACTGTCTGGACTGTTGGGGTTGGTATAGTCTCTGCCAGAGACCTCAGGACAGGTGATGGAGACACCAGCGTGATCTTGGGAGATGACTGCACCCCACAGCACTGTAATTTGGTGTCTGCAAATTCTGCCTACAAAAAGAAAAAGTGTACACACACAGAAAGACAAAATTGTAGATTAGTTTCTACTGGTCTCGCCATCCTTTGCTATCCAATTTATTGCCAAACACTCAGTAACAGCAACTAAGAGTGAGAACAAATGGGAGGTTGTGGCTATAACCTCCCAGTGCAGCCTCTGCAGATGCTGGACAGCCACCTCTTCTGATGCCTGAGGGACAAGCCTGATTGCAACATGCACCAGGTGAGATGACACTGCATGTATGAGACTGGCAGCATTCAGGTAAAAAACATGATCCGTTTGGAGAATGACACTTATCATTATGGCATTTTCCCTAAAAAACTATGCAGAATGTTGACAACATGAGATTTCTGGAATATTTTTCAGTAATGATATACAATTTTCTGGTGTGTCCTCTAACTACTCTGTGTTTTCTTAACAGCTGGGAATCTGGGCTTTTAGGAGTCTAGGTTTCAAAATCTCCGTCCCTTTCCCACTTTTGCTAACTGGAACACGCCTCAAGAGAGATATTCTTGCAATATCCAGTGAAAGGTGATGTTAAAGCAATATTGGAAGTGCAGATTTAAGACAAACAGCAAGCAACCATCTCCTGTATTTTAGGTGAGATATTTCAGCCCAATATTATAGCGAAGACTGGGCTATTTTTACAAACAGAGGGGGAGGATCCCTAAAAATCAAACATCCCTGTCCTGCTTTTTGGCATGGGCTATTTCTCATGCCAAACCACAACAGCTAGTGCCTGTGGTGCTTGTCTGACCCTGATCTGGGAAGAATACAGAGCAACTGTAGTTGTCAGTGCATCAGGATCATTAAAACACGCTCCTACTGGTATCAGCTACCTTTCTTCCTTGATGACTATTTCTTCTGAATCTGGTTCAGAGTCCAAGGCAGGAAGGAAGAAAAGTCACCATCATAAGGAAGCACCTATTTGAAGAGCAACCTTTTTTTTTTTTTTGGTCTAATAATTTCTCAAATTCTGCAAGCCTCTGCAAGTGATCCACAAACTTAGTTTAAACAGTGGGAAAACTGTTTGAGCCCAGGAGAGACTGGCTGTGTTAGGTTTGTTTGCTTATCGTCACTTCTTAACGTGTCCAAACACATCTCTATTGATCCAAAAATAACCTTTGAAGCAAAAGGAATTTCATTAATTCCACAAAATTAGTAAAATGGAAAAATGTAAAATCGCTGTGAAATTTTTACATTGTAAAATGTAAAACTAAAGAAACTCTCCTGTGTGTAAATAATGGCTAATAGAATTTGTTCAAAATTCTCTGCCATTCAGCTTTTAAAACTCAACCTCACGAACTGCAGGGGTATGAAATTTGGTGTTCCTCATAAAGGATCCCTGTGCTCCGAGGACTGGCAGATCTTACTCTATGTCATGAGAAAAAGACATCACTCTGAAGCTCATATAAGTCCTCATATAAATTCTCCCAGCCTCACTGAAATCAGCAGAGTGATGACAAACTACACTTGCTAAAAAATTGCCTTGAATTCCATAGTGTGTTTGCTCTGGATGATTATTTTTCAGTAGATATCCAAAGCATCTCTTTGTGTATGTGTCTGATTGCACGGTATGCTTAAGCCAAATATTTAATTGGTCTAAACAGCCATAATTTCATTAATTTAAATCTTTGTGACTTACACCTGCCTGAGAATATGGCCATCATGTCTGCCATTTTTCTGTGGAAATCTCTGAAATTCAGATGGTTCCTGGCTTGAAGTTTATATTTAAACATTCCAGGTAACCAAGTCATCTAAGCAAGTCATCATTTTTCATCAGATCAAATAAACACAACTGCAGATACACCACTAAATTTGAAGCTGTACATGAAAGGTAAAGCCTTCTAAAAGTTGCTATTCATAATCCTTTTCCTGCTTAATAACATTTCAACGTTTTCTTCCAAGAAAAAAAAATTTAAAAAAAAAAGTGAAGGGGAAGGGCAAGCAAGGAAAGGAAACAACAACATCAAAAGAAAACAATTAACAAACATTACCATCTGGGTCTATGTGTGGCTGGAGACCATTCAGAGTTAGATCTGCCTGCAAGTCCTAGCTACTCTTCCCTTACAGCTCCTGCCTGGGGTGTAGCTCTCTTCAAGCCCTCAGCAGTGCATCAGGATGATCTGAAATGCTGCTGTGGAGAGACACCTCCCTTTGGGCTGGGACACAGGGCCATGAAACACAGGACCAAAGTCACCTAACCTTCCTAATTGTTTACCCTTCTCTGTGTAGTCCCGTAGGTAGCTGCTTGTTTGCCACAGATATTTGTATATAACTCACTAAAAGGAATGTATGGGATCATGTGATGGATCATACATCATTAGTTTTTTATTGCAAGGGTATTTTAAATATTTATGATCCCGATCTTGCCCTCCACCCTGCCCAGAAAAATAGAAATCTATGGGGAGAAGATGGGATTCCAGAAAGATTAGTTTGAATTCTGCTTTGCTTCTTTTCTTCTGACAGAGCAAACCAAAAATTCAACATTTGAATTTGCCATGAAATAGTCATTTTCTGCAATATGGAAATTTCTGTGGGTAAGTATATCGGTATGCCTTCTGTTTGTATTTTAGACTTCTGACCCCAGAGTTATGAAAATGTATGTTATATAACCCTCCTAAATTTTGCTTTCATCCTTACTGTCAGAGACAGGAAAATAATGTCTGACAATCAATCCAAATTAGTGGGAAAACTATTTTGGGGGGTACATCGTTTTGCTGGACATATTTTGCTGGAGTACAGTGAAAGGCACAAGCACTGTAACTTTGGGTTAACTTTTATCACAATTGTACCATCTGGACTTGGCTGACATAATGAAACACTGCTGTGGCATTTCTGTGTACTTTCAAATGTATTTAGGGCTCGGCTGTGGCACATAAACAGTTTGGGGAGGCTAACTAACACTGGCTTTAAAGTACCCATTTGGAGAAAAAACCATTTACATAAAAGCCCATGATCAGGTTTATTGTGAAAGAAAAGCCTCTTTCTTTGAATCATTAAATACAGACAGAACCTTCACATGACCCAACAGTGAAGGAAGTTACTTATCTTGGACTATATGCCAGACATAGATTGCTGCAACCAGTAAAATTTAACGTCAAAGTCTGAAATGTTTTATTTTGCAAATGTAATTTTAAAATCATAAGTCATTTTACCTGGTATTTATAAGCAGAGTGTTTCTTAAAGAGTAGTTAATTAAAAGTCATATTTTTTTGTCATACTTATTACATAATGCCTCTGCCACCAAAGCAAGATTTCAATCATACTTACTTTTTAAATTGTCAGATAATTGTTTTCTTTTTGTATCTAGTTTACCTCACCAAAATCTCCAAGTCACATCTTCTGTGAAAATTTAACAAGAATGAAGTTCAATATTGGATTCAAGTTTGTGGGTAAACATGGGAGTTTGTACAAGGATACCATTGTGGTCATTCACACACTAACTATAATTCTTTAACACTCAGCTGTGATTTCATTGAAAATCAGGGCCCTCTTTGTGATGGCACAGCAGGTGGTTTCAGGCAGGAGGCCATGCAATTGCTAGACAGAGGACTAAGTCTTCCCATTCCCTTACTGCTCCCTGTAAAGATGCTACGGAGCTTCACAAGTGTCCTCTACAGTCCTGAAATGAACATTTTGGGACCCACTTCATTGGTGGTGAATCTCGACCTTTAACTTTTAGTCCTCTGTCTAGTAAGCAGCAATGTCTGAATGCAGGCAACATTTTGTTGGGAATATTTAATTACTTTGTACTCTTAATTTCTATTTGGATTTTTTTTTTTTTTAAGGACTGCTTAGTGCATAGATTTCTGACACTTAAAAAATCAGTTGGAATTGTGTTAAAACACAGTTTTTTAGTTGCATGTTCTACTTACAGAAAACTGTGGTACTGTTGTAAAGGGATCGAAAAAAGGATTAGATGTATCAGCAGGGAATGTCTTTATCTTTAAAAAAGATAAAGAAAAAGATGTTACTTTCAGAGCATAAAAATGCAAAAGAAAAAAAAAGCAGCAAAGCATTGCAACTACAGTGACAAATCCAACAAATCAGAGCAGTTCAGCAGTGCTTGGACCACACCCAAAAAAGACGTTTCCAAAAATGCATACAGAAACCTGATGATGAATAGTAAAAGCATAAGTATGAAAACTTGATAAATTAATTTTACCATGTAATTAAATATGTTGAGCAAATACAGAGCTGGTTGCATACAATATATCTTCCAATTCTGTCATCAGGATTATTATGTGATTCTTTCAGCCAGCCCTACATTTTAAGACATGCAGTATGAAGTGAAGGAGCAAATTTTGCTGTACAGGAACTTAGGCTAAAGAACCCGTGCTTTATATATTTTAGACTTCCAAATTTTCACTTACACGGTTTCTACCAAAGACAAACAATCACGCAAGGTGGGATCAAAAGAAAATCATATATTAAAAAACCATGGGGACAACTGTTTGTTGCAGGCAGCTAGGAGGCCCTGTGTTGAGTGGAGGGCTGTGGATAAAGGATGACCCTTGTAGGTTTTTTGAAAAGTACATGGAGATAAGGAGAAGAGACATCAACATATCCATCTGCCGAGAGGGCTTGGTCCATGAGGATATAGCCACTGGTGTAAGCAGACCCTGCTGGAAGACACTTCTGCCCTTAAAGTAGTTTCAAATATTAGCTGAAATTAAAAATATATTAAAAGCAGCAACAATCTCTGTCCCACTTCATTGTGAATGCTGTTTCTCATTATTTTCCTTTTTAGAATGCAGATATTATTATTCATTCAGAGAGGACAAAATAGTACATAAACATTTGAGTTTTGAATGGCACTTCATGCTTTCCCTTTGGAAAATTACATTTTTTCACTGTAAAGGTGTGCTTTTCAATTTATTACGGAAACTGCTGTGCATTGGTTTGTTATGCATGTCTTCAATCATAATTTACTAACTACAGCTATACAACTGTTGTTTAATAATGAGGAAAGCTACCTTGAGGGCCCTGAGCCCCTGCAGGCCAAAGAAAAGCCTGGAATTATGACATCAAATATAATTAAGTAAATGTACAGTGTTTATTTTGCAAATAAAATAGCAGAAACATATTGGCTTATAAGGGTACCAAGGGAAATTAACAGCTATCTGTGGGCTTGCTTCTGCAAACATGTGGAATTAAGCTTAGCATTAATTGTCAGGTTTCATACACAAGGAGTATGGATAGCAAAGATACTGTCAAGCATGTAAATAACTTTTTAACAGAGTAAAGGTGTTTGTAAATCAATTACACAGGCGTAAATAAACCAACAACTCTGCGAAGGAGAAATTATTTCAAATCACAATTTTCTATCAAACTTATTAAAGGAATTTTCACAGTCCTACATTCATGTCTGTTAGCAAAGTATTGCTGCATTGCTGATTGAACCTAACTCATTAGATGGACACAATAGCTACTCACAAGTTTGTTATGTTACATTATACCCAAAGCCAAATCTGGACAGCTGTAGCATGCCTCACTCTTTTGAGAGACAACAAATACCATGAGCCCAGGCTGACATTCTCAGGTTATGAAGGGTTTACAATATGATGTTACAGTACAAAGTACAAGTGTACTCAGTTACAAATAAAATCTTTGAGCCAAAGCCAGAGATGGGAAGCAGGTTGCTTGTGTGTGATATGAGTTTGATATCCCACAGCTAAAATCTCTCCAATGTTGCTGGTAGGTCTCATTAAGGAAATGAAGCACAGTTACTGAACGCAGGAAAGAAAAATTATGCAGAATACTGGAGAGTCCACTGAGATTTGGGAGCAGAGGCACATAACAGAAGTCAGCCTGATCGCATGCTGTGACCCACAGCCATGCAGAATACCCTCTTGCAAAACCAGCACTTCAGTCTGTGGATGTGGGGGAGGCCAGCCTATGTATCAGAACAGGGCAAGAAATGGTTAATCTGGTTTAGTTATCAGTGTGAGTCCCTTTCTCAGGGAGCTGTGCTTTTTAAATCTTGAGAATAGGACAATGTTGACGAATGAAAGGCTCTCTGGATTATAAACCCCTCAATTTCTGGCCTTTTAAACAATGTGGAAAGAGAAAATAGGGAACAGAGGAAAAAACCCACACTTGTGTTCAATTTAAGAGTGACAAACCAAAACTATCCTGCTTAGCCTTTAGTATTTACTCATTCTTTTCCCATATTTTTTGTCTCTGAGAACAGGCCACTGTTACTCAAAAGACACAACAGAGTTTATTAGTTTGGTTCAGACCTTGATTAAACTACTGCTGCCAGCTTCCATAGGCACTTCATGCTTTCTCTTTGGAAAATTACATTTTTCTGTCACACACAGAGGGACAACACTGCTGTTGCCTCTTCAGCATTGGCAAGAAGTTCTCAACTATTAATAGCTTGGCTCCTCTGAGTAGGAAGTTGGTACAACATCCTAATCCATCCAAAAGCAGAAAAAAATATATTCAAGAATACTGTTCAGACAGAGATATCCAGGATGAGGAGACAGCAGTGTGGAAAGCATCAGTTTAAAAACTGGTTTATGTGAAACTTGATTTGGAAATTTGAAAGGTCTCTTCAGCCAGGAATATATTTTGCCTGTTTTGACTTAACTGTCCTGCATGTTCACCATGGCCAGCAGTAGCAGTTGCCAAGACCTGGAAGGAGGAAGAAAAGCCTGTGATTCCCACCCTACCACACAACAAAAGCAGCGCCATGGGTGAGTCTCTTCCTTACCCTTGCACTGAAGGTGAGTTTATTATGTAAAGTCAAAAAATCTCAGAGTAGCTCTGAGAAAGGAAAACAACTCCCTGACCAGAACCTAGATGTTATGCCTTCCCCACAAGGCCTCTTTCCCTGCCCTAGGAAGAAGACTTACCATACCTTTAAATATCTCCTAACTCACATGGAAGAAGCAGACTCTGAAATTTTCTAGGGTGCTTTCTTCTCCCAGTCATGACAGCATCAGTTGAAAGATGTCACCTTGGAACTGAGAACAGAGGAAGGGCAGAGCCAGCTCTACCATCTACTTCAAAGCTGCAGTTCCTCAAGAATCTGGAGACCCTCCGCAGTTTCCAGGCTTTACCTGGGGTGGCACACATGAATGGAAAAGGAAGAGGGAAGAGGAAGTGGCCAGTTCCATGGGCAGGTTGATCTCATGAAACTGAACTCTAGCTGCTCAGAGAAGTAAAACACAGTAGCTGTCAGTGCGTGGATTGCCTATAGATCAGTGAGGTTTTCTGTCTGCTTTGGTATGAAACAAAACAAGTAACATCTCTAAAGTCTACCGCTGGGCACAATTCCTGTCGTGGCAGATGGAACAGCAATCTCATCCCCATTGCTCAGATGGACATTTTCTGGAACGGCCAGGCTGTTCCACGGGAGCAAAAGGGACTAACTGGTGTCACAGGGGCTACAGAAATGTTATGAGCATCAAGAGGTTAGAGCTGCACTCCCTTTAACAGCACAGACAGGCTTTTAAGTACAGAACTTGATTTCAAGCACACTTCCTCTCTCTGCAGGAGTGCCAACAGTCTTGCAGCCACAGTCACAGCCATAAAACAACTTTTAAGGCAGGCCCCATGAGTAACTGTCAGGTCACAGGGGCATGGCATGAAAGGGGAGTGAAGAAGGTTGGCATTCCAGCAGCATCTCACATGCTGAGGGCTTGTTTCATAACCTGAAATGCCCCTTTGCTTGAAAGGTCATGGTGCATTACCATAGCAGAATGACTCTAAACAAATAGCTCCTTGTCTGGAATATTTAGCTTGGCAAGTTGAGAATTTGCTAAGCTTAAAAGAACAGTTGACTCTCATTAAAAAAAAAAAAATAAATAAAGGATCAGCACAGTCTCAGGAGAAGTCCAATGGTTGAGTAATCTTCAAAGTGAAAAATCTGAAAACCAGGCAGATATAACAATCACATCGATTTTTGTGGGGAAAAAAAGCAAAAATGTATTGCTCTGTGGATAATTTTCTGCTAGTACTCAAAGATTATTTTGGCATTATTGCTGTCCATTGGAATAACATATTTTGAAGGAATCTTTGCCACAACCAGAAAGAATTAACAGCACTCATTTTCCTTGATATTTATATAGCAAGGGAGAATAAAGAAGAGTGAAGGAAGAAAAAGGACAAAAGGACAAGAATCTTCCCCTTTTCTTTGCTTTTTTTGCAAATAGGTCTTCTGGATGAAATATCAAATCTCAGTAAATATAATTCCACATTCCTGAAACACCTTTTAGATGAGTTTGGAGAAAAAAAGTAACTTTCTTATATAAAAGAAATGGAAGTGTAAGGAGATAAAGCAAAAGTACTTTGTTGAGTAAATTGATATAAAATCAGCTATTTTGGTATTTCTATCAGAATGGAATATTACAAATCTCCTTGCTCTGGCAAAAAAAAAAAATACTACTTTTGAGAGAAGTGGGCATAATTTGGATATGTTCTCTTGCCTTTAGAATAGTATATTCATTGCCCTGGCACAACTATCCTTCCAAGAAGGTCCAGTAACATTTTCTGCCATTGACACTTTGCTTCACTGCCATCCCCTGAACTTTGACTGGAGGCATTTGTAACATTATGGTGAAGACGTGATCTCAGTGGGTTTGCACTGTCACTTTATATACTGACCAGATGGAAGACAGATCTCAGGCCAAACACTTCACTGGATTCCCATGCATTGCAGCAAGAAGAGGCAGAGCTGCTAACACCTGAAGCAGTGTCATAAATAAGGCCCTCAGGATACACATAGAGCCGGGGGAGTGTTCTGTCATGCTTTATTTCAAAATACACAATGCAAGTTAAATACCAGCATATCTACCCAGTACAGAGGCTTGTTTCTACTCATCAGATTAGAAAAGGACATTAGCTGAAGCCTCTAGAGGATATTGCACTAGCATTTCCCAGTCCTGACATGTGATATGACTTTAAAAATACAAGTTAACCATTAGGCCTGGTTTCCAAAACCAGTGTGAAGATTCTAGACTCCACAATTCTTCAGTAAAGCTCCTTGTCTGCTGTCATACCATTTCAGTGGCTGAAATGAATACTGAGGCAGAAAATGTAAACCCAAAAGGTTTCTGATATTTTTTACATGCAATATCTACATGGACAAACAAATTCTTTTGAGTGGGAGCAGTTCCAGACTCAAATGATCAAACACCAATATTATTTCATCCCCAGTTCATGTCCTTCTTGTGTGGCAACATAACCAGCATGACAGTTAGGCATAATCACTGCCAGGATGCACAGGGTGAAAATCAGACCAAAACAGTGCAGTAAATTTGAAACAGGACCGAAACATAAATCAGCAATACTATTTACTAATTAGTCTTGGGGAAAGCTGTGTGAACTAAATGCCCCGATGAACCATATTTGGTGCAAATCCCACACACGTTGCATCACAGGCCACCTTCTTTTCATGGAATGCAGCATTTTTTCACCAGATGTTGGTGTCAGCAGATAGATTTTGTTCACACTCATTAAAGAGGGCACTTCTGTAGAAATGTACTATTGAAAACATCCTGAGGCACCAAATGAGAAGTTTCTTAAGAGGATGGGTTTCTGCACAAGCCACTAAGCAAGGGAGGAAGAAGCTACGCGTTCAGAACCTCCCTACCCTGTTACTCTCTCTGAGGAGACAACACTGAAAAATGTCCCTCATAGTTCCATCTGGTATTTGGGTCTCCCTTACTCATCTTGTAAAAAACGAAGGGAGTCTGGAGTTCAAGGAAATACTTTCAAGAATATTCATTGATTCCTAAGAACCAATGTTAGTAAATCCAAGTCTCTGAATCCAAGTCCCCTCCCCACAGGTACCACTCAATTCCTTCTGGTAAACTGAAAAAGCTCCACTTTGAAAGCTCCACGTTGATCCCACAGTATCTTTGATGAAACAAGTTCTCTTGGGTCCCCCTCAAATGATGAACTTGCTGTTCCTCTGCTCACTGATGTACACCAGCTGTTCTTTGAATCTTGCTGCAGGCGGAGTCCACCTGTCCTGGAACATGACCTGGCAGCATACACCTCTTTCTTGATGTCTCACCAGGTGCTTGTACTTTCCTCTTCATCATGTATTTTCCTCCCTCTTAGAGGGACTTTGTGCAATCTTTCCTAACACAGAGGCATTGTCAGGAGGTGGCTATGTGGCTCTTTGACTGTGCTCCAGTGACTTCTGTCTCTGAAATAGATGTCAAGGGAGTTCATGGGAATAGATGAAGAAGGTTCAGTCTCTGCTAAAGCTTGGATTTGCTGCAGTTACAGCATTTTACAGATACTTTATGCATAGTAGTTGGTGTTGCAGTATAAACTATACACTATTTGTAAGCAGGTCTACCCAAATCACCATAGTTAAGATGCCCTGGATATAATCTTGAATCTTCATGCCAACTTCTGTAAAAATTTGCAAGGACAGCCCTACAAATTTTGTTGGTGCTAGTATCTTTTTAATGCTGCCTTTAGGGATCAAGTACTCTAGGTTTTCACTCTAAGGATTGTAATTATGGGTTGCTAGCAAAGGGATTCCAGAGGTGTTGTGAGAGCATGAGGGACGATGGCAGTAAAGTTATTAAATCAGTCCAGCATCTCTACAGCGGATTGGAAGGAAATGCATGTCCTGGATAATTTTTACAATATAATTGTGCCTTGTGAATATTTTTGAGAAGACGGTCTTCAAAAGAATATAGAATAAGAACAGTTCAGATGTGACAAAACAAGACAGTATCCATACTCTCACAGTCTTCAGGATTTTCAGTACACTTTCACTGGTGCTGTGAAGGCGAGCAAGCTTAAGCAGAACATAACCACAGAATGGGCTGTCAGCCCAGTCACCATCCCCTGAGGAAAACGTGGCAAGGCCAAACGATGTCACAGTCTTGGTGTGTTGGCTAAAATGCAGACTAAAGATTCCAGCATTTGCTTGGTCTTTGTTTAAAACACAGAAAGGAAGCAAACAGAAAGCAGTAGGTACCCACTGTATATGGTTTCTCTCCAACAGTTGCTGCATTAGTTGCATTTCTGGGACAGCTAATGCAAAGTTACCTTTGCTGCCCCTTGGCTTTTACCAATGAAAGCAATGGTGATCCAGTGGCAGGTGTCTGCACCATGTGCACAGCCAACAAAAGTGGCATCTCTGCAGATGGAGGCTGTTTTCACAGAAGAAAGTCACTAAAGATGGATAACATGAAGAGGAGGAAATGAACGTTGTGATTCCTGCCAGCTGAGAGTGCCCCAGGTAAACCAGATACTTCCCAATTTCACTACCAGCAAGGAGACTGTATTTTGTACCAGATGGAAAAATTCACTTCCCACCACACCTGATTTTTTCTAAGTATAGACACTGATGGCTCATCACCCAGTAACTGTTAGTTCACCATGACTTATTGACACAGAGACTTAGAACCCAGGAACATTCCCTCAAAGGCTGATTAATAACCACATAACACACCTGCCCTTTTTTAGAACCCTCTGGATCACATTTCTCTCTTGAAAAGTTATGATAGATTGGCAAAAACAGTGTACTGCTTGACCTTAGTCCAACACAATCAAATAGTTTGTCTCCCTACTGTAATCAATGTCTACTTTTGTAAGAGCAAAAGCTGGCTGAAAGTCCTTAAGTGTCCAGAAACTCAACCCATCACAGTCTCCTTGAATGTCAGGATAGAAAGAAATACTTTGCACTAATTTTCTGTCCTAGTTTTCTGGGCTATTGAGCTCTGATAAAATCCCCAGGAGTTTATACAGTTCATTATTATAAAGGTAAAGAATAGCACAGGTAGATTAAAGTCAGTGGAGCTGCAGAAAAAGTGTTAAAATTACAAACTGGTGCACTATTTATATATCTATACAAAAGGACACTTGAGTGTATTTTCAACTTCAGCACGTGACCAGTCCCAGGGACTACCGCAGCCCTAATCTATATGCACGTGCCTACAAATTTCGGTGACCTCTCACAAAATATGATCTCAAGTACACATAAGAGTGCTGACTGCTGTGCTGTGTTGCAGCTGTCTCACTACTCTAAAAGTCTACTCTTTTGAGTGATTTAAGCTTCTATAAGACAATAGCAAATTCCCATTATAATATATCACCTTTTCCAACATGCATCAAGGAAGCAGAGCATTGCTTCTTTAAATGTAGTGGACACAAAACTATTTGATCCCATCAACAAGACCAGCTGGAGTAGAAGCTGAAAGTCTATAAGGAGCAATGTGTTGCTTGGTTTAAGGTTTGTGCATGAACAAATCCAATCTCATATTTAGTAAATCTTTTGTTATAAATGTTATAAATAAAAACCTATTTATTCATAACGTCACACCCTTGACTATGAATCATTCATATTGCCAGCCATCAAGCATTAAATAAATACAAAGATACTTGACTGCAAGTAAAATCTAGTTGTGTTCAAACAAAAGAGCTGGCATATACATCAGGCATATACAGATTCAAACACCTGCATTGTAATACTTTGCCAATTCAGTTCCATGAAACACAGCAGATGCTGCTGTGTCTGTGGGATATGACCAGAAAAGCCAGTCTTCCAGTCTGAGACTGCACCCAGGTATGGCCCATGTCTAAAGAGAATAGTCCCAGCCAAGGGATAATCCAAATCAATTAGGGCTATTAGCACATAACTCACTCTTGCCCATCCTTAATTACAAAAGAAATATCTCCTTTGGATCAAGAGCACAGGCACAGAACTCTTCTGCTTGGCCCAGGAATGATAGCAGTTTCAATGCCAGAAGTCTGTTCTATCATTTGAATAGAACTCTGCTTCCCCATATTTTGTTTATTGAGCAAAAGATTCAGAGGATTCATTATTAAAGACATCGCTGTGAAGGCAACTGAAGAACATTATAATGTTGCAGGGAGCAGGAAAAGTAAAACAGAAATGAGAAAGAGGCCAAACAATGACAGTCCTCTCCCCAGAGGTCTGCTTGTGGCACCTCTTCAAGGGAAAAAAAATACCCTATGAATGACATGTCACAGGCACATCCTGGTCCCCAGTCACTGACTTCTTGCCCATCCTAACAGGAGCTCACAGGCAAACCAAACGGGGGCTGGAGATTTCCTGTGAGATATATTTCCAACATCACTGCCTCAAAGACCCCCTTCCCAGCACCATGTGGTGATGGAGGAGGCCAAAATATTATTGTCTGGCAACTTCTGCTGATGTTGTGGTCCCTGAGAAGACTATTGCTAAATCTTTCAATTCAGAAAGAATTGAAAGTCTTCTAAAATATAAGAGGAGCAAAACCTGATCCAGTCAACTTCATAACTAGAGAACAATGAGGGGGCTTACAGCATTTACTTTTAAATTTTTTCCCAAGACCCCTGGGATAGATGCAGGCTAAGACCCAGGATACACTCTTTTCTTGTGGAAGAGTGAGAGCAGGGTGTTGTTCTGATTTGTTGTTGGATTTTGGTTTTTGGTTTGGTTTTGGGGTTTCTTTTGCCCGCCTTTCTATGCCTGGCACTTTTTGAGTGTGCTCTCTGTGAGCTTGGGAACTAACTGTTCCTGGTGCAGGAATATGCCCACCTTGAGACACACTACAGATGTAAAGAAAAGCCTCTATCCACACTGCCTCACCACCTCTGCTCTTGGTGAGGAAGAAAAGAGAAAGCACAGTTTCTTCAACGCTTTCTCCAAACCAGTAGCAGCAAGACAGGAGAGATCTGAAGGCCAAAATTGCTTTAGAGGCACACACAAACATGGGCCCTCTTGACCACGGATATTTTGAAGAGAACAAGCTTTGTCTGAAGTCTGGGCAGCTCAGCCACTGATGCAAACACATGGATTCTATCTGTATGTGAGCACTTGAGCTTCATGGTTATAAATTTTGACAGTTTGCTCAACTTGGATGCAGCATGAAATGAGTGCCAAATCGTGCACAAATTCACATGGTGGGAAGCCCACTGTGCTTGGCACAGGCTCTGCTGAGAGCACTGCCAACAGGGCTCTCAGCAGAGCCTGTGCACATGGCTGGGTGTGTATGCCAGATGGCAGGGCCAGCTCCTTCACCACAATCCATCCTGGCAATATCTGATACTTCGCCAGAAGAGGCCATGTGACATTCCACCGCTCTGGAGCACTTGCAAGATTCCAGTCAAACTTGTGACAAAGGACCAATAAATGACATTAACTTCCTAAATAAGTTTTATAGAGGTTCACTCTCCTGATCTCACCGGCTGTATCTCCTAGAGAATAGGGGAATTTGTTTTTGGTTTGCTGAAAATGAGAAAAATGTCATACCATAAAGCAAGCCATAAATCCATTGTTCTTCCACAGTGATGATTTTGTGGACAAGTTCCAGGGAATAATTCTGAGAAGTATGCAAGAACTGCTTTCTATTAATCAGGCTTAAAATGATTGTACAGAATATCTACCTCTGTAGAATTTTTCTTCCTCAGCTCAAAACAATTTAGCTTTTTTTTTTTCAAAGGGTCATATAAGGGATAATGAACAGATGGGAACCCTTCCTAATGAGTTCATTGATTTGCATTCCAGTTACCATAACAGCTAATAAGCTAGAATTAGGGAACTCTGGTTTTCTTTCTCCCACAGCTAAATTACAATTTTCTTCTATGATATACAATGTCTGGGACAAGGCAAGGAACCATGGGATTACCATAGGTGTGCTGAGGTTTATGCAAACTTCAATTTTATCAGTTTGACTTACTGGTTATTCTACTATTGCCATTCCTCTGAGTTATAAGACTTGTACTAAGCACTGTATAAAGTCATAGCAAAAGATCTGTCTGGATGTAAATCTCACAAATCAATGATTGTATTTCTATTTCAGTGTTGCTTGCTAGTAGACAGACTACAGAAAATTAAATATATATTATGCGTCAGTAGAGAATTTACCCACTATTGTGAATAACAGCAAAAACCAGAATAGGCCAGAAGATAAAATCTCTGGTCACTTATGTACCACTTATAGTTCATCCTAAAAAAGGACTGCTACTGCTTAGGAATTCTCATCAGAAAATGCCTAATTATTCAAACTGAATGTGTTACAAAAGAAATGGTGCTGATTCAATTTTCTCTATACTTAAAAAGTAAATTTTAAAAGGTTTCAATCAGCACTTTGTCAGTGCAGTTTTTAGTGCCTAATTCAGAAATGACATTTGAGTTGGAAACATGAGTTCATTGAAATTAATAACCCAACATTATTTGAAAATGAACCACTATTTAATTTCAAACTGGCCTGATCTTTTTATCTACTCTTCTTACTACTCTCTGACATTCAGTTCAGGATATTTTCCAAAATACAGGCTTTTGAAAGGAAAATGTAGACAACCAGATTTTACATTAATCAAAGAAGAAAAAAATATTTCCTATCAGTTCTGATTATTCAATTGTGTGGCAAATAAAAAGAAACTTTACTTGTTTTTTTTGCTGGTTTACAAATTGAGTCACCCAGCCAGTCAAAAAACAGTTCAGAAAGCAGATGTTTCCATTTTCTGCTGAAGCTTGGAGACATTCAATTGAAATTCCACAGAGCAGCCAAGCTGTTAGTATCACACTTGTTATCACACTGGAAAAATGTGAATTAGAATTACACATATATCAATTCATTAGATGACTGGAAAGAAAACAAACACACAATAGTTACTCACTGAAATCTAAATGCAATTGTCACTAATCACAGTGAAGAAGAGAAATTAGGAACTTAGCAGCTGCTGAGACAGAAGGAATAATGTACTTCTCAGTCCAAAAGAAAGGTGATCAATATGCCTCTTTCAAAAGTCTTTGTGACATAATAGCTTCATCACTGTACTTGTCTCATTGAGAGCAAATGTAAAAAGACATACCTGGTTTCAGTCTTCACACAGAAGCTGAGCATTTTTGTATCACATTAATTATTACAGAGTGCAAGAGGAGACTCAGCCAGTACAAAAAGATGATGCTTTATGCTCTATGTCTGAAAAGCCCTGTCTATTGTTCACTTTTATTCTTCTTAGGCAGATGTTACACCTGCTTATTGCTGCTCAGAACATGGAACATATTCGCTTGAAAACTAAAACAATAATCTTAAATAAAAAACACGCTGGGGAAAAGTATGATTGAACATATCAGACCTGATTTACAACAATACACAGGTTATAAAAGCTTTGCTAAAAATTTGCCTTCTCTGCTTGCTGTAGGAGGTAGATGCCAGCTGGTTTAAAATCTGTTTGCTTGCATTTACTTGATTCCTTTCACTTACTCTGATGTTGATTTCAAGCAAAAGAAAAAGCTGCTACTGCCATGGAATGATCATTTTTTCTTTTTTTCTGAGGAGGCAAGAGAAAGGGATTTCAGGTAGTTTTCTTCTTATTATTTTTTTTTTTTTTAAGCTTCAATAACATTTATGACACTCAAGTTTTTTGACCTTCCTAAACACTGCTGAAGTGGTGGCAATCTATATCACTTCAGAGATACTGAAAAAATCTCCTGACTAAAAATGATCAATGCACTAATTGCACAAAAGAAGAAGCACAGTCTTGCACTGCCTTGTCTGTGGTGTTAGGCAGATGCTCTCCATCATCAGGGAACAGACTCCCTGGGACCATGCCTATCAGTTGGCCTCAAGTCACCTTACTGCAGTCAAGCACATCCTATGCCTCCACTCATGAACTGATCAAACTTTAAAGTTATTTCAACAACCACAGTACTTCCTTTTGGAGTACTACTCCAGAAACTATACTACTTGTAAATGTACTTTATCACTCTTACAAGTCTTCAGGAGAATCATCTGTGAAACCACAGCGTTTCATACATGATTTGACCTAAAGTTAAGTAATTTTGTTTGTAGGGTTAGTGTTCAGCTCCACTAAGGAAGCTGGGACAGATTAAACCATCCAGCACCCATCTACAGAAGGAGCTACATGTGCAGCTGTGACACCACAACCTCAGCCCTACAGCTTCACAGGCAAGTCTGGAAATGGCCATTGAACCACCCATCATACAGGCACAGCAAACATCCCACCACTGTGCAACAATCTCACAGTCATTAGCTACAGAGCATTTTTCTGATTCTATCCCTCTGCAGGCACACAGGTTGTATGGGATCCTCCAGCTGTCTGGTGTAAATATCTTCTCAAACGAGATCCCATCTGCTCAGACCTGCTATGGAGTTCAGCCAAAGTCTTAAGTTCCAGGACCAGCTCTGCTTGCATGATCTGGCAGAAACCAGATTTGCTGTTAGGCATTTGCACATTTTATAACTTCTACGACCATGAGCAGGCACATGGAATGCCAGAGAATGGTTAGGACAGCATCTTAAAATGCACAAACGATGACAAAATATAATTGTACGTGGCAGAATTTATCACCTCTTCAGGGAAAAGATTTTGCCCTCTTGATCCAATCTTATGACATTGCACCTTACCTTCATCTCAAGTTTTATAAAATGTTAGCAAGTGGGCCATTGATTCTTTAAAAGCACTGAATTAGATGATACATGTCTGAACTTTTTTCTGTTTAACACCTTTCCCTATTTTTGGAAACTTTTCTTTCTCATATACACATCATATCCAATTAATAATAGGGTTCACATATGCAAAGTCAGCAATGGATTTCCCTTTGTGGATCTTTTTATTTTTTGGAGAATTCACTTTCAATTAGTTAAAGAAATAGAGAAGTGTTGAATCATCTGTCATATAGCTACAGAGTGCACCAAGTTGCTCTGCTCAGCCTACAGATAATAGGGGAAAATATATTGAGCCAATGAACTTAAATCACTTAAAACAGAGGAAAAATAAAAAGTAAATGTAGAAGTTTACAGTTCATCTTTTAGAATTGTCTCATTTTTTCTTCACTGACTAATTCTTTAATGGATGAATAGGAACAATTCTCTAAATAGCTAAGTAGCAGTCAAAGAGTTTTAGGCATTTTAGTGAATTTTAAACTAACATTCAAAGGGCTGTCTCTGAGCCTGACACTCAGTTACCTTGCCTGTTAGTAATTGAACAGACTGCTTATGAAAGTGGCATCCACCAATAAAGCCCTGTACTTTGCAGAGCTACATATTAGTCACAAGTCCTATTTATAATGCTTTATATATTCACCCATTTATCTGCTTGCCCAAAGACTATGATTCTAAAATGTTCTAAGTCCCACCCCTAATTACTGACATGCCTTATATAACCTAAATGATGCTCAGGTAACCTGCATTTGCTCGATTCTAGCTGTGTGCTCCCAGGAGCCTTACACTGCGTGGGCCCCTGAGCACTTCCTGCAAATCCCCAGTGAAATGTGTCGTGCTCAGTTTGACTGACCCTTACAGTGCACCCTTTTGCAATGTGTTCTCATCCAGCTGATGCCCTTTTCTTGCAGCAGAAATGAACAGTTCTTTGCAATATGAGTAAATTTCGAGTATTCCTTGAGTTCACGTGGAACTAGATTTATTGCCTGTTGCTGTAAGGTTTTGCATTGAAGTTGTTTGCTTTAGCAATTGCTGTTCTTTGCTTTTTCTAAGTTTAATATGGATTTAAAGGGCATGAACTTGAAACTGGGAATAAATGTGCATTTGACATCCTGCTTGCTGTTTTTACTTCTTATTTCTATGTGTAACAGACAAACTGTTTATTTTCATAAATTCTTTTGCTCATAATTGGCCATTACATGTAAGTTTGAGTATGCAAATACTGTTAATTGAGAAGCTGACTTAGGAAATAGCATTTTTAATATTCCCCTTTGAATCCATTGCATAGTTATTGCGTCTAATTCATCTTATACTAAGAAACTTTTTGTTGCTGTTGTTTCTGTGATGAAGATGTAAAAGTAGAAAGCTTCTAATTCTGAAATATACCACCCAGTCTTCAAGAGTCCTATTTTTTCTTCAGTATGCAGTTCACCATAAGTAAAGCATTTATAAATTTGTCTCTGACTGAGCTGTTTTAAAGATCTTGGGGGCATGCAGAGATACTTGATCTATAATTTCAGCCAGTTAGATAGTAGATACATGCTAATGTTCTTATCAAATATCAGTCTTGAATTACATTATAGGCACTCTTGTTTAGAATTCAATGCCAAACAGATTGCTTATGGAGGTATTAGAGTTTGATATGCTTGCCTGTTTTCCACTGAAAAACTGCTTTGCACAGAAAGTGAAAAGGTATTCAAAATGAAGGCAAGAAGTACTGTACTCACTTTCCACTCTGTTATTTGGCTTATTGCAACTTTGCAAAATTGTAATAAAAATTTAACTAAAATGTAAATTAACTCTTCTTTAGTAATATAACAAACATTAACGGGGAGTGGAATGAAAAGGTACATTACTTATTTTGCTCTATTCACTACCTCTTGCTCATGATCTACTATCTACTGAGAGTTTGCAGGGATGTTTTATCACCTCCATTAAGATACAAAAACTTCTCCCAGTTTCCACCTGAGCTGACTCACTTTTGACCTGGTTAGCTTCACTTTATTTTCAAAACAGTGGATGCTAATGCATCGAATTCTGTTTACTTTCAGACTAAGTGAGATGTTTTTGAATGAACAGGATTGCATACCCTAATAATGTTGTCACTAAAATAGACATACTTGTTTCCAACTCATCCTAAATAAAAATATCTTGTATTAGACTGAAAGAATTTATTTTTCATTTTTAAACTGTCATACTGCTAATTTATACAAGCTCTAAATAGGCAAATAATTTTCTACTTTCCATTTCCCACCAATAGATGGCAGATGAAGCTCTAGAAAATTATTCAGTTGATACAGCATGAGATAACCTATAATTTCAAAGTACATAGCCAGCTGTGTAAATTTACTGTGTAAAAAAAAAAAGTAAATTACTGCTCTCTGATACCTCTTTAGATGTGATCATGACTTAGTCCTAGCCTATGCACCATGCATTCCAAACCTTAGTCTAAGTTTAGGAATAGCTCCATGTTGTATGTAAAGCTCTTATTTCTTTTGTCCTACCCCATTAGGTCAAACTGAAGTTTGTGCACGCTGGCTTTCTCTCTTGGTTGAGAAGATATTGTCAGTGTGGTGTAGCAGCTGTTACATTCATTCAGGGTCATAAGACTGAGCTTTCTGTAACTAAACAAGAAAGGCTCTGCATTCATACACATGTCAGAAATCACCCTGATTATCAAGCTGCAACAGAATAGCTTAAAGCTCAGGCTTTGATTTCCAGTTCCAGAAAAGCTAGAAACACAAGGAGGAAGTGCAGGAGGAGAAAGAGCCTACTACACTGACAAAATTTATTCTAATATACCTCATTAAGGATGCACTTAATGGGATAATATAATTTTTCATATATGATGCTCCTTTTTTTTTAATCCATTTGCTTTTTCCAAAACACAAAAGCAGGAGGGATTCAATCTTGTTTACATACAAGCTAAGAGGATACAGTGCTAAAAGTCACAATAATGTGGTAAAAAAAGATAAAGATTTTCTACTGCTCATGTTACAATTATTTTCAGAACATCAAGTAATATGTTGCAGTCAATTAATTGCAGGATCTAATTGACAAATGAATAGAAGTGTGCATAAACCACAGGGTTTTAGGACTGCAGAGCACAAAAGGATACCTTTCTCTCTAGGCAGTCTGCATCAGTAAATTCACATTATTTTTCTGCAAAATGATTTCCTGAAATCAGTCTACCTCATAATTGCCCTGCTGTTACTGGCAGTCTAAGTATTGATGACTAAGTGACCACTAGAGCTCAGCTGGTTCTTGTGTATATCGCAATATCTCCTCCAGGCTGACCGAGTAGACAAATTTGATTGCTCTCATCCCTGCATGGCAGCCTTGATGAGTTCTGTTAATTCACTCCATTCAGTAATCTTTACATTTTTATAAGTTAATTTGGTTTTCTGAGCTCCACTTCTCAAAGTGTAATTCTCAGCATATATTCCACTGTATTTGGTATCTTCCACTGTTCTGCTGGCAACAGCAGCAAAACATGGACAAAACCCAAGGTCATCAGGAAGCATCAATGGTTAGACACTGAACAACAAAGATCATGGAACTCAGTCAGTGACTATTAATCACCCTCTACCAGTACTGTTACAGAAAAGAAGGGAGAAAATATGGAAGGAAAGGAAAATAAGGAAATAAGGAAGCTGCTTCAAATTAACAGCTCTCCAGTGAACTGGGGAAGTTTGGCACCATATATCATGACTAGAAAAAATTACAAAACCTAATTTTGGATGACCAATGTTTCAGGTGCCTTTGTCTTTCTAGTCCAGACAACAAAGACAAGACAACTGTTTGAATGACCCTCCGCAGGAAAACCCTGACTACACAGAAACCTCCACTTCCGTCTCTATCACCTCAGGCAAATACCCCAAATAAGACAACATGAGCGACCCCTTCAGACACTGTACCTGCCTCTGAATGTAAGAAAAATGGGTGCAATTAACAAACAAATTCCCAAGGGCCAGGTCACAGCATGCAAAACCAGCACATGACCACAGACTTGACAGTAATACGATGCTAAGCTGTACATTACCTTGACCCTTAAATAACAGACAGCACATTCTATCAAAAGAGAACTATTAAATAATCAGACTGTCTCAAAGCTACACATTTGCCCTTAGCTTGTCTTTGCTTGGAGCCTCTCTCCCTGAAGAGTAAACTTTTCATTCAAAGCTCAACTGAGAGCAGCCTGTAGTCAGTGAAACTGCAGAGAAAGGTCTGTAAACAATACCTGCTCTGTAGAGAACAAGCTGACCTTTATAGATGTTAAACAAAACAAAAAGGGTTGATTGATGCTGGGCAGTACCTCCTCTCCAAAATATTAAAACCAAGAAAGTCAATGGAAGGTTAGTTCATGAACATACAGTGTGCTAAATTATGCCAGTGGGTAGTGGGGTAGGGAAGGGGAAAGCACGGTTTGGTAAAATATTTAGGGCAAAATTCCTGTATCCTCAGCTGGAAAAGGAAAAAGTGTGTAATGATGACTTCTATTAAATGGGAAAAAAGCCCCCCTCCAAACCTATGTTATCTAGAGCAGGTCAGTTGCTGAAGTCTCCTGACTAATTTTTTAAAATTCTGACTAACACAGTAAGACATAGTATGTTTTTTAGAATAAGAAATCTGTTTGTAAACTCCAACAGATAACTACAATTTACAATATAGAAAAAGACAATCTAACCTAGATAGAATAATGGATTCACTTGTGTTGGAAAAGGCCCTTCAGATCATCAAGTCCAACCACAACCCAGCACTGCCATGTCCCCCTTTAAACCACGACCCTCAGTGCAACATCCACAAGTCTTTTAAATACCTCCAGGGGTGTCAACTCAACCACTTCCCTGGGCAGCCCATGCCAATGCTTTATAAACCTTTCAGTGAACAAACTGTTACTAATATGCAATTTCAGGAGTAATTTGAGGCCATTTCTTCTTGTCCTGTCACTTCTGACTTGGGAAGAGACCGATACCTATCTCGCTACAACCTCCTTTCTGGCAGTTTCTGTTTCAGTCTGCCTGTGTCCTGCCAAGCCCCACAGCTCTCATCCAGTGGTAACAGGACACAAGCAGTTATTTACAGACAACTACAATACTGTCTCAGAAGCAAAAGGCACAACCCCACAGCAACTTTCCAGTACTGTAAACTAGGACCTAACCACATAGTGAAAGCAATGCCCAGGACAGAATTACCTTAATACAAAAACATTTGTGCCCAAAAAGTACTGCTGTCCTTGTCATGCCTTTTTATATGCTTTAACTGTGGTTTCTAGAAGGCAGCAAAAATGGCTTTGGACAGCATAGGACTCTATTTGGCATTAGAGTTATTTGCAATGCAGGATAACCAGGAGGAAGTTAAGGATCATATTATGATTATGCAAGAAATCTGCTGAGAATCTGAGATGACAGTGTTGAGATCACTGAAGTCAAGAGGCATTTTGATTTCACTGGGACCAGCATCTCTCCCTGGCTTTTAAGCAAAAATAAAATCATGTAGCTCCACAAAAATAAGTTCATAATTAACATATTTTAGGCAATTTTGTCTAAAGTGAGGAAGAGAACTCTGCTAATGAAACATGAAAGTACAGGTACACATCTTGGGATTGGCTATTAGGTAAGCTCTGAACAAAACTGTGGCAAAAAGAAATTACTTTTCAGACAGCTCCCAAAAGCAAAGCTATGGTC
Source organism: Argya squamiceps (assembly GCA_037834095.1). NCBI lineage: Eukaryota > Metazoa > Chordata > Aves > Passeriformes > Leiothrichidae > Argya > Argya squamiceps. The sequence goes on from JBBMKD010000102.1 coordinate 86,201,757, forward strand.
ACATTAGGAATCTGTGTTAAAGGGACAAAGAAGCTTGTGAAACCAGTGCAGCAATGGGTAAAGATAGGAGAGAGAAATAAGTAGTTATACAACAATAAATGCATTCAGAAGATCAGCCACAACACTTGTTGATGTGGACTATTTTCAGAAATTCTGAGCTGACTTTGATGGAGGCTCAGGATCACAGAATATCAAGGAAACTTACTTTATTCCTGTGCACTCTCTAACACACTGCATAGTATCCCATTCATTTCAGCTGCAGACAACTAATTGAAAACTTCTACGTTTTCCTGGTTACAAACTAAAATTGTTTACCATTGGTGTGGCCTCTGTGAAATCCATCAGGAGATCACCTGGCTCCAAAGCAAATGTACTCCCAGCATCTGTGGAACTCTAAAGCCAAAAAAGAAACCCAGCATTGGAATAAAGAACCATTTAATTTCTGTAATTTTGTTGTTAATTTTTTAATTCCTTAAAGCACAGATTTCCAAATGGATTCAAAATTTCACACTTCAGGTATGGCTACTCAGGAAAGATAGAGAACATAATTATACACCTTAAAAATCCAAGTAAGTAATCCTGATCCACTGCCCACTAATGCTGAGGAAAAACTTATGGATTTTATCTGGGTCTTGGAGCAGGCTCTAAATATCTCCTTGCACAACAAGTTAAACATATTACTATAACTCTGCATTAAAAACTACTCTTAAATGTAGAATTACTCCATCTAGGGAAAACCTTTTACTCACAGCTCCCTCCTATACCCTTCCTGAGCCCTCTCCCAAGCAACGTAAGCTCATCTCTTTGTGTGTTACCTTGCCACCAGGCGAAACCTGTGTTTGTCCTTCCGATGTCTGTGGTGTACACGTTTTCTGCGACCCAGGAGATGCTGAAGACACAGGCGTTGATGCTGCTGCTGCTGCTGCCAGTGCTGGAGGAAGGTCATCTTCATCACTGCCATTGACAAAAACAGACAGATTTTCTCATTAGAAAATACCACTGGACTTCTGACTGCACTTGTGTCAGAGGAGGCACTGGTAACCTGCATGTCTGCTGCAGTGCTTTGAAGTGAAGCTCCATTTACTCTTCCCTCTGAAATGCAGCTACCTTTTCAAGTAAATTAGATTTTTTTTTTTAACCTTTAAAGATTCCTTAAAAATGGTTCGGCTAGGTACTTCTCGTCTGCAAATGGAAATCTTATTAGGTGCAAGTAGTGTTTCTATGGATTATGCATATATGCATAAATGAACTGACTAGATATTACTTCACTTCAATGTTTATTCTCTTCTATGGAGGCTGGCAGAATTGATAAGAACAGATATGGTGACATCCATCCATGGATCTGACTGCCTCATTGGCTTCAAACAATGGTGGATTTGACACCCATTATGGAGCTAGTCTATGCTGCTATTTTCAAACTGTTTTTAAAGGAATTCAACTGACTCCAAAAAGGATCTCTTTAAAAACATTCTTGTGAGGGCATCTTTTTCTTGTCCTATTTATTCCATTTACAGAGAAAATATTTTATTTAAGATGAGGTTGCACCCTTCCCCTGGGCTTTAGGCTATCAAGCTGAACTCTTTCCATCTCACCTACTGTCACTACAAAATGAAAGCCAGTAAAGAATGTTATACCTTCATTTACTTTTGCAGAACCCCATTGACTACAGATCACTGGGATCAGTCAGCCCTGAGTCAGGATGTTTCCAATTGTTAATTGGAATTGGATGGAGGTAAACAGAGTCATAATTTGGCCTACGGAAGCCTTATTACTGGGAATGATGTGTGAAAAGGAAAGACTACAGATTGACAGTTTAATGCACAGTGAAAAATAATGAGAAAAATTACTTCTGCTCATAAAACAGCACTAATTTTGACTACCAATTAGGTACTCACAGTGCACAGAAGCTTGCCATGCCAGCTTGACAGATACTTCCAGAACAGAAGCACACTTGATTTAGTGCCACTTGAAGGCAGCATGCCTGGGCAACACAGCAAACTTCAAAACTACATGACATACAGGTTACACAACTTTATCCTGGGTTGTCTAGCAATGTTTTCTAATTATGATATAAAATTTTGGTGATTAATATTATCTTTTACAAACTTCATTTTTTTATTTCTTCTGGGTAAGGACAGAATTCAGCACCACAGCATGCACAGTACACAGGTTTTACGCTGGAAAGAAAATGTGAAATCTTTTGGACCTGTTGAATAGACGTTTTATTAATGTAATAATAAAGCCCAGAGCTGGGCTGTTGACCTAGTTAATCTCTTTTTCAGAAACATGTAGCTGACATTTTCCCAGTCCTTGCTCCCTACTCTCAGTAGGAAATCACTGGCACCATCCCCATCCTTGCTGGGTAAAGCTACTTTGGTGTATACAAGGAAGTGGAAAATAAGAGTTAGGGTCAATTTATCAACCATCGAACCATCATCAGACTAGCTGTAACACTGAGAATTGGCCTTCACTGTATCAATTTCACGATAATCCTTTGCTGTTTCTTCACATTTCCCATATTTCCATTCCAGATACAAGATAATTTAAATTGAACAGAATTTGAGTTTACAAAAAGAAAAAAAAAAGTGTCCCATATTTTTAACTAGGGAGTCTTTGGCCCTACACATGGCCACAGCATAGGTGACACTTGTGGTTAGATGTGTTCATCTGCTGTTCCTCACACCCAATACTGGACAACTGAAAATCCACGTGGGAGCAAGGCATGTTCAAAACTGTTCCTCAAAACCTCATCAATCAAAACTGATTGTGTGTTTTCACATGCAATTCTTGGCCTCTTGGACAAACACCAATTTGGCTAATAGCTCATTTTCCTCCTAGCTTCAATTTGACTGGTTCTTCTCTTTCTTGTCCTAAATAATTTTTTAGTTTTGGTAATGCAGATTGTTAAAAAGACAATGTTCTTAACACTGAAACAAAAAATAACAATGTATTGATATTAGAATCCTGATATTTATTTAGAATCCTAGAAGAGACAGAAGAGTTTTCCTAATGTTGACATATATTTACTGACATTAGAATGTTGAAATCCCGGATGGACTGACTAACAGTTGTCATTCCACACAGAAAGCATACATATTTTTTCTTTATTTGGACATTAGTATTCTTGTACTAATATGCTGACATTATCCCTTTTTTCCCCTGATTTCTGGTGCCTTGTCTTTCTTTTCATGGGAGGACAAATCAACACTGACTTTCACTTCTGCTCAGTTCCTCACATCCCTAGAGACTTTCAAGTGGAATGAATTACGTGTAAATGGGATGCCAAAGGCCTGTAGGCACAGATCCCTCTTTCCAGGACTAAGAGAATTAGTTCTGCTAGCTGTAGCTGTAGCAGGCTCAGCAATTTCTTCATGTGACAAATCACAGAGAGGGAGGGTGCGCCCTCTGAGAGGGAATAGCTCCCAGCACAGCTTGATGCCCCAACAACTAAAGACTGTTTTCCTCATTTTGCAAATGGGGTTGTAATGAAGCCAACAGAGCAGCTTGCTTGAGCTCACACCAGGTCTTTGACATTTCATGTGGTAAAGAGGTTTTTAATTCCTAACCCATAAGCCTGGGAAAAGGTGGATGGCCTGCAATTCAAAGGGTGAGCCACTGTATAGAAAAGACAAGTTCATTTTGTATTAAAAGCATGAAGATTCTCAGTGATGAAAGGAATGGTATTGGTATAAGATCATTATCATGTAATTGCACTCATGCCTTTCAGAAGGCACAGCTAGAGCAATAATTAGCATCCCCTTTCATTTTCAGCTGTAGTAGGCAAAACCACAAAGATAGTGCTGTATGTTACTCACAAGCTGTACTGCCTCGTTAACTTCCTCACACGAGGTGGTTTAACCTCCTGCTTTTCTGTAGGGACAGTTGTTGGTGTAGTCTCAGGCCTCACTGGAGCTGGACTTCTAAAAACAGCAAGAAAAACATATGTCATACAGGCTCTATTTAAACTACTTCAGGCATATCAACAAAGTTCTAACTCATCAACACTTATTTATCTTGCAAAGTGGCAAGTGCCCATTGAAGTTCATCCATTTGTTCCATTTATAGTCCAAAGGCCAGTGCGTGTGTGTGCACAGAAAAGGATGTGTGAACTCACCCTCGTCTGCTGGACATACCATTTATAGAAGCAGCCACTGGCTACAAACATAGAGCCTATGTGAAAGACCATGTGGAAGTGTCACTGTTTCCAAAATACCACATTTTAATGACAGACCAGCAGTTCAGTCACGTCAGAAGTATTTTTTCAAAACATATGTTTAACAAAAACAATTTTATGAATTGTGAATCCTTTTCTGCTTAATATAGTTTTTATTTGAAATTAAACGTCATCCTTCCACAGTTAAAAAAGCAGGTCAAGGAAAATGAACTAATGGATTTGATCCAAGAAAAATGATCAAATTTTTTTCTAACTTTCTAGAAAAAAGAAAAACTCAGACGTGTTTCAAATGCTCATTAATGTGAAATACATTTGCAGAATTCCAGCAAACGACAGATATGGCAATGTGCAGGTCCACATGAAAGACTCTTCTCCTTAACCATTTATCAGTAGAATTAACTCAGGCTTCAATAAAAAATCATAAATATTAAATAAAAGATCCTCATGACTTTGGAAGGAAACCATTCCAATCATGAGCTTGAGGGGCATGAAGATATATGAAACATCTTAAATACTGCTTTTATTTTAGCAACAGATTATGATTAAATACAATAAATGTATTATATGTACTATATATAAATGTACTATAAAAATAATAAATATGTCAAACATTAAAAAAGTAATTTGAAAGCCCTGATTAACAATTTGTGAAATGGTATTCTGCCATCTAATCTGAAGTCAGATTCTAAATTAGTAACTTGAGTAGCCCTACTGATTGCTGATGGGACTGCTCATGCACTGAGGTACATTCGACAAATGGCAAAAGTTTTTCTAGTCTACTTGGATTGTATTAGCCTTCTAAAGCCTTAATAAGATACACATGTTTAATCTTCACAGTTTCAGATCCCTCTGATGCCCCTGTGTGTTTTAAGCTTCGTTAACTCTCTTTGATAACTTCTGAACTTGATGTTGAGCTACAGAACCTACTGAGCCGGCACAGCCTTCAGGTTATATATTCAGTTTTACTAAATGTTTTTTAGTTTTTGGAGAGGTCACAGAGCATAAGATGGAACAATGGAAGATAATAAAGTACAAAGGACACAAATAAATCATAAACCTGACTACTAGTTCCACTTCTCGTGAAACAACTTTTGTCAATTATTTACCTGCTACTTGTTCCCATTAATTTCAAGAAGTTAGTATAGATATCAGCAAGATATCTATATCAGATGTATTTCCTTTCCCCAGTTCAAATTTCAGTGTCAGTCATTTATATTACAGATTTCTCAATTACATTGATGCAGAACAAGCCATCCAGATCTGAAGACCTTTTACTGAGTTTGTTAGGCTGGCAAATAAGGGGAAAATAAGCAAAGGAAAAAAAAAGAAAACCAAATCATCTGTTTTAGTCTTGAATTCAATAAATCTGGCCTGAAAATCTGTGAATCAACATCATTGTGGAAGCTCCCAAGATTGTTTTGATCAAGTGAGACTTCAGATTGGAAGACAACACTAGCTCTTCTTTTGCTGAAGCAAAGATAGCTTTTGGCTACTGAAAAAAATTGCTTGTTCAATGTATGCAAAATGATTTCCAATTGAAGTATGACATAAGCAGAATAAATATGTTAAGACACATTAAACAATGGATAGCCAAATTCTGAAGGGGTGTAAATGAATGTAATTATTATGTCATTATTTTCAGCTCAAATATATAAGCTGACATTCTTGCTCTGTATGAGTGGTCCTCCCAAATTTCCAATAATTTTGTAAGAGGGTACCTTACAATTTTTAAACCTTTTTATCAACTCAGTGAGAGTGGTAACAAAAATAGTGGTATAAACTACATGAATTGAATAACATTTCCTCAAAACGACTGCAAGTGATGCACTAACACTATGAAGGGGTTCAAGAAACAGCAAAGTGTAGAAAAGGAAAGCTGGTTACAAATCTACTTCCAGTTCATGGGTGCTTCAAATTTCTCAGGACAACATTATAACCTGTGATGTAAGTAAGTCAGATACTTGCACACAGAGGATGATCTGAAGTGATAATTTCAGCTCTTTCATTATGTTTCATTTTACAAAGCCTGTGTATCTCCTTTGGCATACCATGATTTATAATTTAAAGAAAAAAAGAGGAAGAGGTGGGGCTTTTGAAGCAGTTATTTCAATTGTCACAATCAAATTTTTGTTTGAAAAGATGTAGTGCAATTTTGTAACTGAAGCAGTTTACAATGATTTCAAAGCAAGTTATAAAACTCACTTACACATATAAAAATTTTAAAATTCTAAGTCTGAATTAACACTGAAAAAATGTTTAACATGAAAAATTTCACTCAACTGTAAATAAAATGTTTGAGAGACAAACAGTACCTACTCTCTAATCCAATAAAGAGATGGAAAGCTTATTATTTTCCTTTGAATGCTGCAGATTTTCAAGTAGAAAAAAAAAGTCAAGTAAACATTAGACACACCTACTCCTTTTTAAGTCATTGTAATTGCTCAGATAAAGTTTACTTATGTTTTGTATCTCACCAGTAAAGTATTCCACTCACATTGCAAAATCAATACCATTTTAAAAGCAAAATCTTCTTTCCCGTTATGATAAAATTTTGCCATAATTTTTGTTAGAGGCTGGCGGCAGCAACCACATATTCCCCTGGTATTTATCAGGCCTCTGGGGGAGACACAAGCACAATTTATTGTGCATTTTGAGAAGCTGCAGGTTAGCTAGGATGAAAATTGAAGTTACCCCTGGATGAAAAGGAACTGTGGCAATGCCTCTACCCAAAGAGGCCATTAGCACAAGATGAAATGTTAGACTTGTCCTACCAACTGCAGAGCTGGATTTTTGCCCTCATTAAAACCTTGCTAGGTTACCTCTTTCCATACCAGACTAAAAATTCCATAACAGCTCCTGCTTCATCTCCAAACACTCTTCCTCAGTCTGAACCTGCTCAAAACTGTTGCTACTCTCTCAACAGCAACTGGATACAAGTACTCAGCTTAACCAATCCAGCACCCTATCTGTGTTTTAAAAATGCCAGGCTTTTAATATCATAGAAACTCTTTTAAAAAAAATCTCATTGGTATTCCAGAAAAAGTAGCAGAATAACTTCTGTTATTATCCTTTGATTTCTACAGCCAGAATTCTTACATGGAAAGTTATGATTTTTGAAGAGAAGCCCTGTAATTATTTCAATTATTTAAATTGAGTGATTATGTGCAGATATCACCATTTCAACTTTGTAGTCCTATATAAATTACACAGCTATATAAACTACTGTAGTCCTGTACAAAGTATATAGCTTGAGGAAAACCGAAAGTGTTAAAGGATCAGTGGGACTCAGAATTAAAACGAAAAAGAAAATGTAGAGTGTATTACAGTTCCTTTAGAAGGCTCTTTTTCAATGTCATTAATTCATAGGAAACCTTTTTTCTGTAACAGTACCCAACCACTACTGCATACAAATGAAGGTACTGAACCGAGGCAGAGTTACTTAATGACCTGGCACCTTACATAAAAATCTGTCACTTCCTGGTGAGAATGACAATAACAACCACGAATGTCAGCATGCAGTGGCAGGTCATCAGAAACTGCCTGTGCACTGAGACCCAGCACACGCCTGAGCCACAGCCAGCACACTCTCCTGAACTAGCTCCAGCCTGTTTCACAAGCCTGCACAGCAACACAAACACGACCCAGAGAGAGATCCCCCCAAAAAGACAAGGAATCTGTTTTGTTCTCAGACTAGCAGCCAAGAAGGTGACTGAAACCAAAACTCCTCACAAAAAAAAAAAAAAAAAAAAAAAAAAAAAATTACCCTGTGGAACATTTCAAGTGAGCACAGAGTACACTGGTTTAGCTTGAACCTTCCTTGGGGGTGGAATGCATGTGCTCATGCTGAGGGACTCAGGGTGTCCCACCCCACCTTGGCTCAGTTTGCAGGGCTGAGGCTGCACTGCTCCTGCACCACCCCTTTATGTGCTGTGGCTTCCTTGTCCCCTGCTTAGGTGGCCCTGGGCAGACTTCCATGCTTGTTTAAAATGTGGCAATTGAGCCATGTGGGATCAAATGACTGTCCACCTAATAAACTGAACAGCATTAATTAACTTCTCTTACCTGGAGAGTCCAGTTCAGGATTTTAAAACCACCAAAGTCTGCTGGGGGAACACACTTCCTGCATTTGTCTTTAAAAGATTTTATCCTCTTTGCTTCTATTTGTGCCAGTTTTGTCATCTGGAACAATCCCTCTCCCTGTGTCTTCCCAAACTGATGCCAAGAGATAGAGGATAAAAGCCCCATGATTTACAAGGATACACCCAGCTGCATGAAAAGCTGACCTGCTTTCAGGTGCTGACTCATGGAAAAGGACAAAAAAAGCCCCAGAGGCTGATTTTGGCTTCAGAATTCCTTTTGAGTGGGAACATGATAGTGAAAACTTGGAAGGATAAGCAAAAAGCAAGGAAAAGGAAAAAAAAATGATAGATGCATTGTCTTGTATATCAAAGACATAGCCTAACAAGCTAAGCAAACAGACAAACACTCAAATCTTTCCTAAGCCTGTGCTCTAGGGATTTCACACATTTCTTTTCCAAAGGTCATCTGAAGTTAAGAAACAGTATGTTCTTTTTCACTTTGATAAGGTAGCTTTTCTCAGAAGACAGGTTAGCTCTTCAAAACAGTGCTTGGACATTTTAAAGCTACTGCCCATATCAAAATTTCTGAGTAAAGTTTTTTTCTTCTTTTTACCTCCCATATCCCCCTCCCTATGGATTGCAGATGTATAACAAAGATCCTTGCTACAGTTTATGTGTTTTTCTTACTCACAAATTGAGTCCTGTTCCTTGTAAAGGAAAAAATTTGCCCCTCCCTCCATTGCCCTTAAAATGAAAATGTATGTGCAGTCTAGACAAAAATACAGTGCTCCTGAGGTCCAACAGATAGATAATGATGATGCAGGAACTGCTCTTCTCCCATAGCTCGGGGTAATGTAGGAGTTCAACGCCTGGTATCTAAGGTCAAACCAAGCTACAAATCCTACCCCTCCTCAAAGCAACCAGGACAGCCATTATGAATTCTGTGCTTTCCAAGGAGCCTAGGCACAGTTTAGGGGACACAGGACAGAGCCAAAGAATTGCACCTCAAGTAGGGTATTTCATCAGCTTAACCTCATCTGAAAGGTCTGATTACAGGTCCTTTCTCTGTTGTTTGGAGGTTAAGAATGAAATTACAAATAATTCATCAGCATTTGGCTTCAGGCAGCAGGTCAAAGAGGTCTTAAAGACTCCAAATGAAGTCAAAGAATATACCTAGCTGTTCTATGTACAATCTTTAATGCAGACGGGCATGCAAAGGCTATTCAAGAGTTCAGCTTGAAGTTACGACTTTGTTGCAGAAATTACTGTGTGAAGTTCCTGCAAAAAGCTCAAGCAGTAGATGCATTAACCTATCCATTTACTGAGGCCAGGGTGATGTGTATTTAGATATTTGCTTTATTTTTGGAAATGCTGGTTGAAATTTTTCAGTTGGAAATAGATTCTTTATTCTTATTTCTTTAAAGTAAACACTGAATGAGAAAAGGAGCTTTTTAAAAGCAATTCAAATTTCTTTGGAAGAAGCCAGCATAGATAATAATTTTAGTTTACCTAGAATGTTTTACAATATATTTAGAAGGAGATATTTAAATGTAATATTTCAGACTCTGCCTCACAAAGTTAACTTGAATTCACTGAAGTTCATGCCAGGTAAGACTAAGCACATAATTCTTGATCCGCTTCACTTCTGAATTTCCTGAAGGTTCTTTTGAATATATTTAGTTTTCTAAGGAACAGAAGTCTTGAACTTGGGGAAACAAGCTGCCCATAATCATCCAGGTGATGACATATCAGTAGCATGAAAGCTACCCTGACATTCACTGGAAATATATGTATAAAAACAGATACTGAGGTGCTAATTTCAGATCAAATTGTGTACAGATTAGGCAAACATCACTACACTTTGCACCTTGCTTATATAGTCATATTTTGAGAGCCCCTGCAGAGAGCTAGAGTTCTCTGAGAAATGTGGTTCAGGTTCAGACTGCAGCGGTATGCCAGCAGGATGTTAGCTCAGAGAGCAAAAGATGACAATTTAAATGTTAATACAGTTTGTGCAGGTGGAAAAGGAGAGGAAAAAGCACAAGAGTGCACACATTACTTTGAGAGACACTCCTTCCTTGATTTTGCATGGAAGTTATATTTTGGAAGCATCACTTCGATGGCAAAAGGTGTCAGAAGTTTTCCCATAAATTGAAAGGCAGCCAGACTCAAAGCCCAGTGCACCTCAGAGGCACAAGCCACAGCAGGTTAATCACATCCTGACAATCTATATCAGCAAAGCTTACTCTGCAGTGAGCATCCAGAAGAGCGCCTGAGATTACTTCTCCTCAATCATCTGCACCCCGTAAAACTTGATATAATTTAATGTTTTCCACTCTTCTTTTCTGGTGTGCAGCACCATCAAGCTCTATGAGATAACATTTAATTTTACATTACGTGTTGAGCAGCTCCTAATGCAATTAGAATCAATGTAATGGCGTAATTTGGTTTTGGATGGGAAGATTTACAAAGAAAATTAGAATAAATGAATGCACAAAGCACCAGCTGGTGCTTATACCTACTCCCACATAAGAAGAATATTGCTATTTGCAATCCTATGAAAGATGAGATAATTTGGATAACAAGGATCAACAAAGGGTGATGCAGCAGTTGGTCTAAACAGAAAGAAATCCACAGACAAATCCTGAACCATGTGGGATATAAAGCCTGCCAAAGCTGGCAGTAATCCAAAAGCATATTTTAAGGGAAATAAATAGTGCAGTGCATAAATGTACACATGGTGCATGACAGCAAGTGGCAACAGCAACAAGAACAGTAATAACTGACCAGGCAACTTGAGGGCTTCAGCTGAGGAGGGCTCCTGACTGACAACTGAACTTATGTTTATGCTTTTGATCACTATTTTAGTAAGAGGTTGTCTAATCTCCCTCCTGTATTTGGAGGTTTTCAAAATTCAGGTAGACAAAGCCATGGCTGACTTGATCTAGTGTAGGTGACAGTCCTGCCTTGAGCCCTCATAAAATGAAGACTAACATGTAGGAGATGAAGAAGGTATTACTGTTTACATGTACCAAACACATCATATCTAAGCTTTCCTGAGCAGCACAAGAATATGAAGAAAAGTGTATATTATCAGCAAATCCTGTTGCTAGGTAATTCCTGTCTTACAAATTTTAGTTCAGTTCCTTACCCAACTTGTTTAACTTTGGGCATTTTTACCAACATTTCTACTGTTGGACTTATCCCAAAATTAAAATTTAGTTTAGCAAACAGGCTATGCCCAAAGACAGCCAGTATTTTGCTTTGTCCTAAGTAATAGCAGTTCCTAACATCTGGACAGTTTTGGTGTAATTCCCAACTGTAGAATTCCTTAAGCCAGTACAGCAGACTTATACTTGGGCTTGCACCCAGATCTATTTGAAGAAGCAACAAAACTTTAAAAAGTGCAGACCTTTATCTTAAATACAATCCAAATCTGTATGTGTTAACCTGCATGCACATGCACACAGGTATCCATGCTATAGGCTTATCCAGGTGGTCATAGCCAGAAAGAAAACACACTTCAAAGAATTTTCAGGAGAAATTAATGTATAGGCACTGGGGAGATTGTACAGATGGTGCTTCTGTCTGGCAAAGCTTTGAATAAGAAAAGAAATTCACTTTATGGGGGTATGTGGTTAGCCATATATTCCTTATATTTAATAAATTAAGCAAGCTGGAAATCAAGCAATAAATTTCTGCAAAGAAAGTTCACGAGTTTATCTCTCTAGCATCCATCCCTTTACTGAGAAATGGTGAGGTTTATAAAAAGGTGAAAAGGACTCTGTGATTCACATTCCCGTGGTATGCTGTAGGAGAGAAACCTCCTAGTCCAACATCAGCAGGCAGGACATGCCCTTAACCAAGAGGAAAGTGTGACCAGAGGTGATAGGAAAGCTGCTGACTACATTTTTCATTTTTTCTATTTTGCACAACACTTTACTTCCTTCATGGTGTCTGGCAGACAGCTGGAATCCTGATCTCTCATGGCTAAAAGAATCAAATACAAAAAAACTAGTTGGTGGAGGCAGGGTATGAGAGCCTTATGAAAACTTTACTTAAGAATATTCAGTAATCTCAAACCCAAATTAAATTAGATATCTAATCAGAAAATACTCCCACTACATTTCTCCCTCAACACTTCCATCTGGACAGATACCTGAGTGTAAGGAATTCTCTAATAGATCCGAAAATACCTCTGCTTCTTCCTCATAATCCCTTCTGGATCATTTGCCACCATGACAGGTTCTTTCACGATACAAAAGAAGAAACTGATCTGTTAGAAAGGCTTTTCTAGCTCTACTGTAAGATGAATTCCTCTTGTTGATCTTTAAAAGGACTGTCACAATCACTTCTTCCCTTGTACACTTGGGGTCTACATCCCAAAAGAAGTACCACTAAAAATTCTTACAAATTGACTGCCATTACAAATTCCAAACTAACCCCGTATTGACACAAACACATTTTTACTACATGCCTTAACAAAGCATGCCTCACCATGTGAAGTGGTAACTGCAAACTAACTGTATCTCTTCTTGATTCAACACAGAGTATAAAAAGAAAAAAAAAAGGCAAATAAAAAAGGCAAATACATAAATAACTTTTTTCCCAGGTATTTCTTCTTCCAAAAAACATTGTTCTCTTCTGCCTTGTCCAAAATACATACAGCCCAGCTATATAGTTACTAGTATATAGTTAGAGAGTACATATTATTTTGGTGTTGAAGAAAAAGTGTGTGCTTTTAGATCTGTTACAACAGATCTGTAGTGAAGAAAGGTCTGATTCTTCTTCAGAGTATTCCTGTGTCTTAGCAAGGCAACCCATGGCTCTCCTATTTAACCTGCTGGAGAAATTCCCCTCCTGTTAGCTGCTCTCATTTGACTTTGTTCAGCTGAGAGCTCTGTCACATGTAGCTCGGATGGATCCATCTGAGGCAAACACGCAATTTCCCTGTAGCCACTGTCCAGATCTGCAGCTCTGTTACAGGTTATCAGCAAAGCAGCAGGGTCAGCAAGGGGAATGTACAACTATGTCCCAATTCATAGTGCACTCTATCAGTCTTAATTGAGGATTAAAGAGGATGTAAGCTAGAACACTACAGCACGTCTTGGGTTACTGAGTCACCAGTTTTCCTCATTTAATGTTGGAACCAGCACTTGAAACAGTCTGGGAGGAAAAAAAATCCTATCCAGAGGAGGAAAACCTATAGAAACAGGACTGCCCTCTGAAAGCAGGGAGTGAGAGAGGACTGTAGCCTGCTATGATCCCATATCCTCCTGCAACTTAATCAGGTGTGTACAGGTTACCTATTAGCAGCAAGATCAGGAGACAACCTTGCACTTCCAGCCTGTGTATGATAAATGACAGAACAAATTTAACAAGGTTCCCCTCCTGAAAGCTGACAAATTAGTGCTATTTAAACTTCAGCTCTGATTCCCCCTTCTTCATATGTAAAATTACTTACATAAAGAAGTGTTTGGAGTTTGCCAGAACACATGGAAAACAGGTGGATAAACTGCCTGATACATGACAACTTTGCGTAAGTACAACATTACCCTGAGGCCAAGCCCAAGAAAATGACTGGAGACCTACTTGTAGGAAAAGTGGCTATACCACACATACATATGAGTAATTACCAGTTGAACCAGAACTAATTCTACAAAGAGCTGTAGCAATTGTTAGCCAAATTGAGTCTGTCATGGCAGATGCTAAAATAATTGCTCAGGGAGATTACAGGCCATATCCAAGCAGTTAATTCATTAGAAGTGTAATATTCAGAATGGCAATGGAAGAGCAGACAAAATGGTAGCAAAGAGAGCACAGTTTTTTAATCAAACAAGCACTACTGCCCTCCTCTGTCATCCTCTATTTCCCTCTTTAAATGAGCAATTCATTCTTCAGTTACTGCTCAAAACTGCATATGTTTGCTTACTAGCTGACCTGAATGAATTTCCTTATGCCTTGGGTTTGGAAAAAGCACAGCATTTTGTAGTGTTTTGTATAGTCATCAGTGTGAAAAATACACAGTCATTTTCCCTGCTGTAAGTCCCTCATATGAAAAGAGTGTAGTATTGTTAAAAACGTGTGACAGCTACTGGTTTCAACCAGCAAGATATTTCAGCAAACAAAGAGTCCTCAAACATTCACAGATGTGTTGTTCACAGAAATGTCTGCATGGGTACTTGCAGGGAAAAAATATGTATTCCATGTGGAAGGGTTTTTTACCAAGGGTTCTTTTGCTTGTCTCCACTAAAGAGAAGAGAAAAGCTCCCAGACAATTTGTCTCCCAGTATGAACCAACTCTTGGCTCTACTCAGATGCAACTCCTAGCAGAGCAAAGGCTCATTTGTGTCCATCAAATTCCACAAGATAGAGGTTACAGAGGATGTTATTGGCAAATAGGTCACATGCTGGCTGGCTGCAAAGGTGCATATATCCCTGCAGAAAGGGTAGCTGCTTGAAGGAGAAAGAGAATGGTTAGACACTGGATTTATTTTGGACTTTTCTCTGAGTTTTGAATGCAGGCTGTTAAAATTGGTCTATCCCTTAAAACTGGTCTATCCCTGAGCATTGTTTACTTGTATATGTGCACCTTCAGGACAGAGCAATAAAAGTTGTGCCATTTCATTTGGCACAACTCACCGTAGAGGAAATGATGTTTGACATAACATAGAGAAAAATAAATATTCGACAAATATATGCCAGAACACTGCATACCAAGAGCTCCAGACTGACTTTTACAATTTTATAAGCTTGGATGTACGCAAAAGAAAACAGTGAAATTTGCTTTGCAGCCCGGTTAGCAACCTTACCTCCTGCTGAATAGTACTTTACATCACAAAGCACACCACTCATTTACAGTTCAACATGATGCAGCAGGAGAAAACCTATTCCAAAATGTGGACTAAAAAGGCTTTTCTGCAGATGTTATGCAGAAGTTCAGTGGAAAAGATTAAAGAAAACATGTCTGTAGCCACATTCCCAGTCACACATGGATATACAAATTAGGTCCTCCTGAACTGCTTCTGGAAGTGACACCAACCAACAAAGGGTGTGGTGGCAGAGACAACATGAAGCACATTTCAATTAAACAAAGAAATAGGCCACTGTGCAATGTATGTGATTAATTTTCTTAAGAAAGAAAAGAATTTTCTTAAGAAAGTTTTGTGGAGGTCTAAGAAGAGCAACGGCACAGAAAAAAAATGGATGAATCTCTACCAAACAGACTTTACAGCTTCTTGGATATACAAATGAGAAAATCATGAACTATCAGGTGAGACATTTCAGCTCCACAGGGTATCCCGAGATAAAAGACTGGGAAACTGGAATCACAGCTGCACTGCAAGCAAGCCAAGTGCTGCCATGGGAGACAATAGCATTGCCTCTCGTGTCTCGTCTTGCTTCAGCACCACCAACCATCCCCACCATTCTTCTCTAGGTAGCTGCTTTCATTGAGCAAACACAGCAACTCTGCTAGCCCAATCTGGTCAGAACCGAATTTCTGAATGAAGTGGTTTTTGAAGGCTAGTGCAGATTTATCATATTGTAGGAAAGATACACATTTGAAATAAAGGTTGACAATTTTTCCCAACTGTAAGTGGTTTTCTTGAGTTCAGAATTACTTAATTTTTCAAATGTAATTCATTACCATCCTCAACTAGACTTTTCTATAAGGTGATTAAATGTCTGCTTTCTGTTGCAAGAATCACCCAAAAGTTATAAAATAAAAGCGTGAGATGACTAGTGTTCCAGTACATTAGTATATTACATATACGTACACATAAATAAAAAGCAGATACACTGGGAAAATTAGCTCATTAACAGCCATGCTGTAAATCTGTAATATTTTTCCCTCAAACTCTCCCCTCAGATTTCAACACTGAAGATGTTCAGAGTGATGGCATTACCACACACATAGAGGAAGGCAATTTCCAAATGCTCCTGCTGTAACCTCCTCTCCAATCACCTGTTGGAAAACAGCATACTGTGCCACTCAAATAATGTTTACAATTAATATGCCTCTTCAAAATGGCCACTCCAATAAAGACTATTATCCTCTATCAACAGAAGAAAAGTACAATCAAAAGTAGTCACTACTGTCTGCAAATGAGCCATTTTTCTGAATTCTGTGTACCAAATTCCTCTTCTTTTGTGAAGAAAAGACCTTGCACAAATCAGGAAAATGCAGACACAGGGATATTCCAGTTTGGATACCTAGCATGTTTCTGATAGAAAAGTTATGAAAACTGACTTATTTTTATATAAGCTTTTCTAAGATTGTCACTAGACCTTATTTCTTACCCAGAGCTTTTGTCCTTTATTCAAATAGATACATTCAGTCTGATCTTTAAAGCTGAACTTTTATCAACTCTTAACCTGTATCTGATATACATGCATAAAATAAGTACTGTTCTGACAGCCAGCTTCTCCTCAGGTCATTGCATGGTGAACTTTACGCAGCAACCTGGAGATGAGCAAATTGAACTGTAACAACAGGTTGATATAATGTTTGGGAAATGCCTCATTACATCATACATTAATTTATGCTTCCCCTACAGACAAGAAGCAACAGACCTTACATTAGGGTCCTGCAGACTGGAGGTCTTACTGGGATTTACAAAAGAGGTCTCTTCTTTCACAGCCTGTAAAAAGAAAGAGCCAAAGTTTAGTACAACATCCATGCACTTAGGATAGTACAACTGTTTATTAAAAAAATATTCCTGTAAGCACTTCAGAAAACAGCAGTAACCAAAATGCCTACTCTGTCCCAATTTCAAAGACATGAGCTTTTAGGGTTTTCGTCTCCTACAGCTGAGATTCACTGTGATGAGCAGCAATGTACAAAGTGTAGGGCAATAGTGTAAGGAAGAGAGGATAAAGAAAGGAACACTGGCATTCATGGTTCCTCCAGACAGCACTTGAGCAGAAATCATACAAAATCTACCCAGACAAACATACTGCAGTTGAGCTGTCCTTTCAATTGGAGTAGAATAAATATTTATGTAGCCTAACTGAAATAATGATGCCAACATTTCATTCAGTCTCTGAAAATCTAACTGAAAAATGTGATCCCCTACATACATTCACACTGTATGCACAATTCACAGAAAATCTCACCCACTACTGCTCTCTGCTAAATTACAGAGTCCTGTCTCTCATATGCCATTTGTCTGCTGAGTTGAAAATACGAGTATTGCAAAATAACTTACATGAAAATTTGCTTTATCACCTAGGAAATGCCCAATCTGGGCAGGTGTTGATATACATCTGAGATGCAGTATTCCACAATCCGTGTGTAAATGCCAGAGTGAGGACAACACTGCCCCCCACCACAGAAAATATTGACTACAGAGACATGACTATCTCCAAATTAGTCAGGGACTTCTCAGATTGTGACATTTGCACCCCAGTACATGAACAGAAGGGGACTGAAATAGTCCCACAGCAGAGTGATTTTTCAGTGTTCAGTATCTGAACCACAGTAATTTGAGGCCGTAGGTCCAGATCAAATTAAATTAAATGTGTCAGTCTAATCCTCTTAAAAAAGGATGAAACAGATTTCTTCAAATCCATCAAATCCAAATCAAAGGATTTTACAGACATGTAAAAATATTGTAATGTTACATAAGACCTTCCATTCAATAAAACTTGATATATTCCATTTGAGGGTACTCATAAGAAAAGGAAACAAAATCAAAGCTTAGCTTCTTCTATACTTTAGTGATGAATTAAAATAAAAATATCAGTAGGGATACTCAATACTTGGGGAAATTGCCCAAGCTGTGATAGTTTGTTTTCCCCTTGTGCTAGAGGGAACAAGACTTTCATTGCCACTTCCCAGATTGTTATTTACCAGATCATTAGCCATGGTGGGAAGGGACTGTTCCAGCTCATACACACAATTAATTGTATGGGCAATTAAAGTGGAGCCACTGGGAGCCTGACAGAAAGTGAACTCTGTTTCGGGTCTTCTCCAGCCCAGGCAGGTACCTGAGGTGATGGGTTAGAGAGCATTTTGAGACAAGTCCTTTAGGAGGAAGTTCATCCCTTCCTATTAGGGATGAACCTTGTATATTAATACCAAACACACCATCTCAGAGAGGGGACCCTCTGACCCTCATCAGCAGGTTTATCCCTCTCCTAGGGGGCTAGTTTACACAGAGGAAGCTGGTTTACAGCTGGGTTACTTGGAGGAGAACAGGATCAGCAGTAGCTACTGGAGAAGCTCCACTCCAATGTAGTGCCCTTATATATTTGGGTTTAACCTCCCTCAGAGGTTTCCTCAGGCAGAGGTTTCCTCAGTCCTGCACAAATACTCCAGAAATTAAGGATTCAGATAAATGTGGGACATAATCACAACACCGCCATCATTGTAACTCAGCCACCAGATGTTTTGCTGCTCAGGTTTTCAGTGAATTAATGTCACATCATAAACCATTTGGGGACCAAGAGTACAATATTTAAAATTTTAATAAATTTGTAGCTTTAAGAAATTCAGCTCAGCTTTAAAAAGCTTGTTTACTGGTCTTCTAGTAGCTCTGTCTAGCACAATGTTTATTCAAAATCAATTGCTTTCTTGAAAGGAAAGAAAAAAAAATTAAGGACTTTAGAGAAAGCATTGAAAATCATTCTTTCTTGGCATAGATGAGCAGTGGAAGGAATATTTCTTTGTTCTACAGAAATTATAATGCTTTTTAAAAAGCTGTTTGGTTTCTGAAATCTGTAAACATGAATCCAGCTGTCAGAAACCTAATGCAAAGTCTCTTCTTCCACACTGATGTCTTAGCAGCATTTTATTGTTAAGCCTGTCAAGCTAGCTGCTTATTATGTGTCAAATTGGTTACTTTTTAAAACTATAAATTTTATTTCATTCCAATTTTCATCAAATTATTTGATCTGCATTTTAAAATGCACTTGAACACAACAATAGAAAAGAGATTTCAGAGATCAAGAATGCAATGCAGTGGTTGTGACCAGTAATGAAATTACTAAAACTCCACCTACTTAAATGCTATAAGCCATAGATCTCATTAGCCAGCTGAGAGTTCACTGTGTTAGACCCTTGGCTGCTTCTCAGCTCTGTGACTACATTATTTCTCTCTTTTCTCTTCTCTGCATTGGAAGGCTAAGCCTGCAACTCAAGAAGTCATATATCCCTACACAGCATGACCAGCAGTCTCCATCAATGAGGAATTTCTCTTGGTGCTAATATTTCTCTGTTATTACTCATGTCTTAGAGTTCAGAAAAGAATCTTGTACCCACAAGGAAGCACTGCAGACCAGTGAGCAAGTAAACCCATTCTAAATTGTAAGGAGAAAGGGAGCATGCAAAGAAATGGGGGGGGCCTGAACAGCCTCAGATGATGAGGCATGCCCTCAGGATGCCATGGGGTGTGCATTGGCAGGTGCAGATTAACAAGGATGGGCTCATTCTTCTCACCTTATGCCTCTCCTCCCTACCTGTGGATGAGCAGACAGAGGAAAATGTTATACTTGCAAACCCTTCTGCAAAGGGCTTCAGCCATCACAAAGTGTACCATCCTTGCTTCACTTGAGGGCTTATTGGCTTTTGGGCTGTTTGTCTGTTTCAGAAAGAGGTCAGTAAGTCATCAATTTGCAGCCTGTTGCTTTTATTTTTCTTTGTAACACTGCAAATCACATTCACTAATCACAGAAAGACTTTCTCAGCCTTACTGAAAAGACATGACTGTAGAACAAGTGTTTTGCTTGTAGACAACCCTTACAATATAATTCCCAGATTGCTTGCCTTCGTTTGGAAACAAGTGCACCTGCTGGGGCCAGGATTTGGGTTTCCTTTGCAGGATGCCTTCCAGCAATGGAGCAAGAGGGTTTAGCAAAGGGTAGCAGGAGATGCCTGGTGGGGAATGTACACAGAGAGCTGGGCAGTGGCTCTCGCCCTCTGAAAGCCCAGCACTGAGCTATGTAAGAATGACAGAGGCATGAGCAACGATCTAAGCAATCTGCTTAGATCTTAACTAAGGCAGATTCTCCCCTCCCACAGAGGTTGCTGCTCTGAGGGAGAGATTTCAGGGCACAGCAGACCTGGAAGCTCAATTTATACAGAAGAATATTCATTTAATAATTACCCAAAGAGAAACAAGCTACTCTTCTGGCTACCAGACTGTAAACCAAATTAAAAGTTGATCCATATAATCCATTCACGCAATGCCATTCTCTTTTTTTATCTGCATCAGGCCCAGAGGAAAAGAAAAATCATTAATGTTCTGATTTCATATGCCATTAGCTTTCTGGATGATGTTAGAAACAAAGAATTACTTTGTCATTTTAAGCATTACTTTATACTATTTAGGGACAAGAAACATGACTTGGCAGCAATGCCATTGTACAAGCTCTCTTCATAGATGATTGCTAAGAAATAGTTTCACCAAAGGATGAAAAGAGGAGAACAGTATCTAAGTAATATCAAATTTTGCCCACAGCTCTTTAAGACATCTACCTGTGGGCAGCCTGGGAGCTCTCAGATTGCTTTTCAGTCAACTCCTAAGCACTGCTAATCCCTGCTGCTGTCTCGGCAGGCAGGTCGTTTGGAGCCTTAGAGAGGGGGTGGATACTCCAGGGATGCTACACCAGACTCTGCTGAACTTTCTAGAGGGGGTGGGAACACTTTCTGGCCCATGAGAGCAATCCAATGCATGAATTTGTAAGTCCTGGTGGCTGGATTTGCCTAGTGAACAGCAGATCCTTCGATTTTCTTCTGAAGACAGAGTTAGCCCCAAGATAATGGAGGACACAAGTTTAAAATGGAAATTGGTTGCACCAAGCATGTACCAAGAGAGAAAATACAGTAAAGACAGAATTTTGGGTGCAGCCTTCTGTGATTTTGGCCAGTGGGGCACTGTGCAAGGCAGTCTGTGTTCTTCATGTCTCAAGAAAGCACCGTGGGGAGCTAGTGCCATCTGTGTCTCTCCTCCATCACAAGAGCCATTGCTGCGGCTCTCATCTCTACTGATCCAAAAGAGGGGTACTTTGGATAAGCAAAAAACTGCATGAAGAGTCAGATCACTGCAGCTGAGAGGGTGCGCTCAGGTTCTCATCTGAGAAAGACAAAGGTCTAGAAGGCTCATAGGAAACATATGATGGCTCTTATTTAGCAATTTCACAAAGTTTCAGTTGCAGAAAGGAAGGGAGAGTAACACAGCTTCCACATGTTTGGAGATCTTTAAAGGTAAGGAAGGAATGACTCTCACTGCAGTGGCCTGGAAATACTTCTCTATCTTGGCTCTTTCTGAATCTGTAATGATGGTAAGGAGGCCTGAATCATATTTGATTTTTCAGCTCTTTATCAACACCTTTATCTTTTTTCAGCCACACCAAATGTTGGCTGATGTCATTAGATAATACAGGCTAAGGAACATGTCATCAGGAAGAATGTTCTGCCAAGGTAAACTTACCTTGGTGATTTAATATGCCAAATGTAACTTCTCAGGCAGAAAAGCATGATGTTTATGTCTCTTGGGAACAGACTACTCTGTTTTTTCCCTCTGAATGAGGCCTGGCACCATGGGCTGTGGCGGGGCTCTTACACATCAAGGCAATTAACAGTACTTGTCTCATCATGTCCCGGCACTTAGAGACACGCCAGAGAAGAGACAGAGCTGACATATCCACAGTTCTTGAAATCTTGTGACACCACTGCCACATTTGCCTCCATTATCCCAGAGAATAAATTGAAGATCTCATCAGTTCCCACATTCTGTTTATGTAAATCTTCACTCCCCTTCTATACCTCCAGCAAACCTGCCACATCATTTCCTCAGTTTCCTCCCTGATTTTGAGGTATCATTGCTGACACACTTCTAATGAGCTGCCATGTATCATATATTCATCACACACAATCAAAATCTTGTATCTTTACACCTGTGGAACCAACAAATTCCTGTAGCCTCACTTTTTAAGTTGAGCAAACCTGTTTCCACATAGCAACTGAACACAGAGAATTTGAAGCCGAGCCATTTTTAAATTCCATTGTTATGAACAATTATTACCGAAGTGATGTTGCACTTGCTGCTGTTCCAGTTGAGAGTCCCAGTGCAGTTGCTTCTTTTTACCTAGCCTGAAACTTGACAGTGAGGTTATTGCTCATCCAAGTGGGTGACTAACAGCAACAGCTTTAGCAAGGAAGGCACAGTGTACATAAGGAGCTGTGGAAGCTTCCCCCACGCCTGAACACCTCAGCTGCGACCTGTTATGCTCACATAATTTCAGTTCTGATCTCTGTGCTAAGACTGTCAAATTGTGCAGTAGCTCGGTGCTGTGAATAAGGACGGATGGAGGGAGGCAGGAAAGGAGGAGAGGGAAGCAAACAGCAACTAATTCATGATGGAAGGAGCCAGAAATGTTGGAAAAGCTGATCCTTCCAAGGTACTTAAGTCAACATCTAGTGAAAGCTGAGAATTCCTCTGGGTATCCAGAAGGATTTGTTTAAGTCCTATTATAAGAAAGATTGCATATGATTATAAATCCTCAAGTGTCTTCCCCTCACCTACTCTATTTCCATTCATGACCTGATTAGGGTTTGAATCCAGATCTCCTTAAGTGAATAAAGCTCTAAAGACCCAACTTACATAAAGACAGTGAATATTTTCTAGAAATACATGGCAAAAGCGTCTGGACTTTGAAGATGACAAGTCCTTACACATGAATCTTTCCTTAAAGGCGGCAGAACAATAAAAGAGACAAAGAATCGTCAAAAATGTAGCCATGACAGACTAGCGCTGTGGATCACCTCAATTATGCACCTTTTCTACCATAAATAATGCATAGATGCCAGTCTCATTTACATTGCAGCCATGCCTTGCATCTAGTTAGAGAGCACAGGATGACACCGGTATCCTGCATGACCTGAGGTATTTTCTGTACCACGGACCAGTCCCTTCCTCAAGACAACTCTAAACAGCACAGGCAACCTGCACTTACTCACATATTTGCAATACTTAAGTAAGGCAAAGATATTCGGCCTGTACTTGTTTCTAGGAAAGGGAGAAAAAAGACAGAGATGGCTATCGACTTGGCCTAAAAATTTACATGTGTATAGACTTGTCAAGAAAGTTAGTGTGTGAAAGGAGTTCGTGGACTGAACGTCCCTTTGTTCAGCCTAAATGTCCCTTTGTTTACTGAGAACCAAGGCAGGGGAATCAATGGGTGGAGAACCCAAACCTGGCTGATTGAAGATACCTCTCCCTGGCCAAGAGTTTCCATCGGGGTTGAAAAGGGAGAAACAAATGAGATTTTGTGTGCTCTTTTGTAGGGACCTTGCAGCTCCAAACCACATTTTCTCACCACATTTTTTTTCCTCAGCAAACAACCCATAATGTAGCTCAGTCGTATATGTCACCTCTATTTGTTTTCTATAAACTGCACTGCAGAAATGCACCTGCAGAATGAGCTTGGCCTTCCCTTGTCTGCAGACAAGGGGAAGATGTGAGTGACACAAAAATCAGCTGCAGTAGAAATCCGTGAGAAACGGGATCCTTCCCTGTGCTAACCTGCTAGACACACAACCAACCCAGGGATTTAGGAAAGCCTGGGTAACAGGTGCAGAATACAGACGCCACTTGTGGTTGACAAACTGCTACCACACAGCACACACTGCCTGCCAAAATAAAAAGCCCTGCTGAGATAGCTGTACATTTGCTCAGGATCCTGTGCATAATTTTAAGGATAATTAGGACTTGTCCAAAGCCAAAATGGATATAAATAGCAACTGAAACCTGCAAGTATCTTTCCTTCATCACTTGAGCCATGAACTTTTTGGCAAAAGGGACTCTTTGTGATACTAATAAGTCATGTCTGCTCAATCACAGCACATCAGCACTGACTCATGCAAGCTGCAAAGGGGTTTTAAATGCTAGGGAGAGCTGGTCTTTTGTATTCTGACAACTCCTTACTGCTGCTTCATAGGACTACCTCTCAAATGAAGAGCCTGGAATATATGAAAAAAAAAGAAAAAAAAGATATGTCAGTTGCTTCCCAGTGTTTAGGGCTCTCCTGGAGCTTAATTATGTGGGAACTGTGACATGTAGTCTGTCAGCTAAAAGGTGGCAGATCCCTGTGGCACAGTTTGAGAGGTGTGTTGTGAAACATTACTCATTTGCTCTTGCCCTGCAGGTAACTGTCTGGCATGCCCTGTGCAAACTACAGGTTCCCACAGCTGCCTGTGGGTGCCTCACGTTTCTCACCTGTGGTGTCCATGGCAGCGAGCTCCTAGACCCAGCTTCCAGCATCCCCATGCACACTGCAGTTTGATTCTACATTTAGATGAGTAGCACATAAATATTCCCATCTTCACCATATAAAAAAAATAACCCTCCCTCATGTTAGTTTTCTGCTGCTCTATGACTCTAAAACACATGCAGGGCTAAGTGATCAGCACCATAACTTTCCAAATTTTTGGTCTCTAAGTCAGGGCTATAACTGTGGGAATTGTCCCCAAGGAATGTGATAAACAGCTCTTCAGCACAATTCTGAAATGAAGAAGCACAGAGAGCATATTCCAGGATATATTTTCAAACATCTAGCAACATTTCCCCTGGTTTCATATTTTAAATCATAAGGACAGGAATAATTTATTTCCAAGGCTTTCTCTTGTGTTGATGCCTAGCTGCCATAAAAACAAAGTAAACTACAAAAAAATTTCTGCCCCAGCTTATATTTTCCATTTGCAAACATTTACTCCATTCTCTGAATTAACAAGGAACAGCTTCTTCTTCTACTACATGCAGGAGGTGCTTTCATAAACTTGTCACATCCTGATGTTAGTAGCATATGGTATTGAAAATATTCCTAGTGCTTGAAGGGAGAACTGTTACAAATACTTCAAGCAACAGTTTGTTAATTTTGGATGCGATCCTACAGTGCACCAACATTTTTCTCATGCTTTTAAACCTAACCATACAGTGAAGATGCCCCATGAAGTTTCAAAAAGAACGAGTTAGACCATAGAATTTTTGGGGCCCTTAGAGGAACATTTCCTCTCAAACACGAATGTGCATAACACAGAGTGTTTCTTTCTTCTTCCTTTTACAAACTAGAGGAGCAAACTCTCTTTTTTTTCTCTTCTTTTTTTATTATTTTTTGTGCTATCATAAAATATGGGAATAACTGTGTTCTTCATGGGGAAAAGCAAGGCTGCCTTGCTTTATAACTCGAGGACTATAGGCTGTGCCTTGCAGACCCGAGATATATCTCTTGCTCTGACTGCCTAGTAAATTGAAATATGACAGTACGAAAAAGACGAGATGAGAAATTGGAGCGTTACGAGTAAGGCCAGAAGGCAAGACTTCTCAGGGATATAATATAGAACTGGCATCAAAAGATAGAATTGGGCAGAGAACAATGTCATTAGTCCTCCAGATATACTGAGCAGCAAGATATGTCAGACAGGGTCAAAGAGGGGCAGAATCACTGGGGATTGCCCGTGGGGAACATGGAGTTAAATGGTTGTCTTCCATGAACAAAATTATTCCTTATCTGCTCTTCAAAAGGATGCTGTGCCTTTCAGCAGTGTAATTCCATCCCAGCTCACTTTTCCCAGAAGATGACTGAACTGCCACTGGGAAATGGCTTAGCTATTGGTATTCAGCTAGCTGTCTGGGAGGCTGGGGGCAGCTAGAGAAGATAACTGGGTGGGTTCATGGTATCTAATACAGTGGTTTATCAGGTCCTCCTACAGCTGCCTTCCCTTCTCCACCTTCTAGATTATAAAGGTTGTGTTTCCACTGATTTCTTCACCATGACCATTTTTCCTGTCCTTTTCAGGGCTTGTGTAGCCACAGCTTCTTACTGTAACAGCTGATCATTGCCTGGTCTCTGCCTGCTTATTTTTGCAATGTATCTTAGAAGGGTGATCTTTCATAATTGACAGGATGGGAGCTCAAGTGCAGAATTCATCTCTAGTTACACAGGCAATTTTGTGGCTAAGCAGGCAGTTCAATAAGGATTTCTAAGATTAAGGTGATTTCCTAATTTACTGGCTATAAATCTTAAGCCATACTTTGCTAGCAGTGAAAGTTTAAAGGATTTCAAACTGAATCTTATGTCATTATTTTTCCACAATATATGATATACTGCAACAGTCTTCTTCACCTTTCTTCCCCTGAAATATTAAGATTTTGCTCATTGAGGCCAAGTCCACAGACATCTACTTGATCCAAATTGACTTTTAAAGCCTTGTGAAAAACCACACAGGCAAGAAGGAAAAGAGCAATGCTCAGTTTGCTCTGAATGTTATTTACAACACAGAAGCAGCTAAAGAATATGGTTATGGCAGAAAAAACAGCCCAGGATGTTTTCTCTTGGAAAGCCTCAGACTGAGAAATTAAGACAGAACAGGTCAGTTGAGAGATGCGTACATTATGTACATTTCCTATCTTGCCTTAATAATGTTGTATTCTGAATGCAGCAGCACACACTGCTTCCAGCCTTTATCTATCCAGTCAAACATGACCATTAAGCATGTTCAGGAGAAAACACAAATATGAGAAGTATACCATGACATCCTGTAGAAAAGACACACAGGAAAAACAGAAGGTAAACCCAAGGGCAGAAATATGCTGCATAAAACATAGCTGATACAACACAGAGTTCAGAGAGGTGAGAGAACTGCTTTAAGCAAAAACTAAAAGAAAAAAAATCACCCAAACAACTCCTTCCTCCTCATGCTGCCAGATCTATGGTTTCTGCTATTGAAACCTAAGGCAGTCAGAATAACCAAATTTTGATGCTTCCTTGGATCTAGCTAGACCAGATGTAATATAGCTCTCAAATGAAAGATCTGCCTGGGAAGAACAAATACACAAAGCTGATTGTTAACAAAGTCCTTTGCAGGGCAAGTTGACCTGGTATGTTACTGTGAAAAGAAACAAAGCAATGGAAATACCAACATAATTTGTATTCAAAGAGAATAGGATACCACAGGAACTTGGGATTACATTATAACAATCTTTCCACCTCTATTTTTGTTCCTAAAACTTTGTATTTGGCTTTATTTTTTTGGCACCGATGGCATTATCTTTTGTCTACGAATTTCACATTTTATGTTTCAACCTCTGACTGGGAAAACAACTTTTTACAGTCATGCTATTTAGCATCAGTTTTCAGTTGTATGGCATCATTAAAAAAGTGTTTTTGAAACAGGTGCACCTAATATAAACATTAACCAAGCAGTGAAAATAGAAGCTTAAAATTGAGTTAAAAGTACACAAACAAGTAAGAAAACAAAAGACTAGCTAATATTTCACACTCAGACATCTAAAGCTAATCGCCTGAAATAAAGGTTGAATTTGGATATATAGGTATTATCATTAGAACAATATTAACCCCGGTTTCCATCAGGAGTGGGTAGCCTCAGAAACTCCAGATGTTACTCTTCCTAAGCTACAAAGTAAGTAAAAACTACAATGACAAAACAGAGATTTCCTGTCCTATTTTCTCAGCTTCTCTTGGCTGTATTAATCATGTTAGTTAGGATAAATTTCCTACTTCCACCGTATCAATCATTTTGAGTTACCTGAAGAAACTGCAGAACAGCTAGAGAATGCTATGTCAATGTGCATACTTGACTGAAAATGAGGTGCTTCCTCAGGAGGAATGATGGGATTTTGGAAAACTGGTGAAAGCTATGCCAAAACTAAAAAAGCAGAGTATTAAACACAGATTACCTGGGCACCTACTCTAAAAGCAGCTTCCACTTGAGCTTTGAGGATGTTGCACTTCAAATGGTCAGGTACAGATGAAGGTGACACAGGGGCATGAAGAGTCTTTTCTGGTACCTTCTTTTCTTCAGGCTGAATTTATTAAAAAAGCAGTGAGATACATTAGAAAGATACATTCATAAAATTATAAAAGGTTAAATTTTCACTTGTAATAAATTGATTCCTCAATACTGGCTAAAACTTCCATATTCATACCCTGATAGATACATCTTAGAAGTTTTCAAAATATTTAATGACTTGGTACTATGTTCAAGACAAGAATAGCCCCAGGGAAGCCTGAGTAATAGAAGCAAGAAAATGATGTGGAATGAAGATACATTAAAAAAGCCCAGCCAGGCCCTGGAGGGTTACTTAAGCCTGTGATCACACTGAGGAAACAAAAGATTGTCTCAAAATATTCCACAGAAGGCAGCAGAGCAAACACCACAACTTTAGCGAACACTGTTTTTTCACACCACCCTTAAAATGTAAAGCTTTGCAAGTTTAACCAAAGAAATGTGAAGGAATCTCCAATTAATTGCAAGACAAGCAACATCTTCATCAGAAGGAAAAGAAAAATCAAGGAACTTTAAACATCACTGTTTCCACTTGATATCAATCCTTTACCTACACAGTAATCTGAATTAGAAATTTTGGCCTCAGGACAGCTAGTGTAGTGCCCTAGTCAAACATGACCTAAAAGTTTTGTGCCTTGAACAAACTATATCCAGCAGAAATGCCACATTAACAAAGTTCCCGTGCAGAAAAGGAAAACAAAAAGAAAGACAATGTAATACTAATGTATCAACCAAGAAATTATGATGAGACCAGGATTATAAACAGGAACTCTTAAACAATCAAACTGTAATACATCACATATAATTGGAGAATAATTGGGCAATAGCACAGCAGCCATTGCAAACTTCCTTGGAAGTGACATCTGAATTACAGATGAGTAACAGCCTAGATTGTGCATTCATTTTCTGCTCTCATGGCTGAGAAGGGTGAGTGGCTGTATACATCCAGACAGAATGGATATGTAACGCTGTCATTCAGATTTCAGCCAAAACAGGTACAATGCATCACTACACTAGGCCCAGTGATCCCTGAGGTTCACCTCTGTCAAGTATTTCAAGACAGAACCAATCATTTTTTTGCCACTGAAATTACCATAGGATTAGCCCTTTAACTTCAAAATCCATCTCCTTTATCCTTCCTTCTGCCTTCCCCCATGGCATCCCACTGGCTGATGGTAACTAGTCTTACTGACTCTCTTCTCAGGTCCTTGAGCAAGCACAGACAAATGGGAATATCAAGATTCAGGAGACACTTTCTGCAAGTGGAGCAAGTCACAAAAACAGTTGTGTTGCCTGAGGAAACTGTTCAGCAAACTCTGGGGAGAGAAAGAGCCAGACCTTAGCAGAACTCTGTTGAGACTGCAAGATATTTATGTGTAAGCAAAGTTGGTCTAGCCTTCTTCATCCAAAATGCCATAGCTGCCAGGTATGATTTTGAACAACTGTCTGTTTAAGGACTGCTCATCATGAGATTTTTTTTCTCTGCCAAATTTCTAACAATTCTTACATGTTTATTTGTCAAGCTACATTTACTTTTCTTAGAGGAAGATATATTTTGACTTCCCATTCTCCCCAGTCTCCTCCTAAGGGAAAAAGAAAATACATAAAATGAAAAGTGACAGTGTCTAGCTGGAGCAACTTATGGAACTGTAGTCATCTATTCAGTCTTGAATATAACAGTAGTTAGGCAAGTATATGACAAAAAACCCACCAAACCACCAAACTCAAACATGAAATATTTGATTGCCATAGGTGTCATTTCTGGGAAATTCGTGAAGCTGAGAAGTAGAGATAATGAAACGGACAAAACTATTTGTAAAGAAAGCACAGCTTTTACTTCACCAATATTCTTGGTAGACAAAGTGAACAACACATTTTAAAAAGGCTGTTATTACTGCCAAATTTCATGTGTATTGATTTCTAACAGCAGAAAAAACCAACACACCAAGCAGTGGTATTTCTAAAGGCCGTGCCAAATCTCACCTTTGTTTTAACACTGTATACTAATTAAATAACATTTCAGTCAAGCAAGTTTAAACAATTTTATTTTACTTGCTATAGCAAGACAATCAAGGCATGTTTAGGAGACAAGCTTGCTCCATAACAAGAAATGTTCCCAAGTCCTATCCCTCTGTTATTCAGATGGATATAGACATTCTTCAGTCCTATTGTTCTTTCTCCACTGCCCAATTTTCCCACATTGACCAAGAGGAAGATGAAAACTCCCAGGGCTGCCCTATAGTAGGGAATCCTCAAACGATCTACATCTCCTGCTGTATTCAGTATTGTGCAGATGACTTCATTTAATGGAGATCTCCAGTGTGAGTTCTGATGTGAAACTCTCACACTGAGATTCTTGAGAGGTCCAAATACTGATGGTGGCTGAAAGAGAAAGCTGCTGTTAGAAGGTGCACACTTCTCAGAAACCAATCCTGGGTATTCAGTTCTGCTTTAGTCCTTGTTTGGGTCACGCTTCAAGGGTTTCATCTTCAAGCAAGCAACACTTGCCTTGCTTGCACAGCAACAGGAGCAGTAGCACCTCTAGTGACTGGTCACACATGAGGAGCAGACATTGCTGCAATTGCTGCTCGGCCTCTCCTGCTCAGCACCCACTGAGCCAACAGCCAAAGGCCACCACGTCCCCCTGCCCCAGTGGAAATGCTGACTGCACACAAACCACACATGGGGCTTGGGAGTCCTCGGCCTGACCCAGGCCTTCTCTGGCTTCTGAACATATCTCAAAGGCTTCTTTGCCAGCCTGCCTTTCCAGCAACAGTCTTTCCTGCTGCAGAGCAGCAAATCCTGAATCATTGCTGAATTCTGCTCTCCCATCGCTGATTAGCTGAGACTATTACACACAGAGTCAGTGGCACTGAGGATCCAGATGAAAAGTAAACTTTAATCACAGAACAAAGCAGTACCTCCTTATTGCAGACTATTAGCACTTCTAAGCATCTGTATAAGTTTCTGTTTTTCCTTAATGTCACTAATCTTTACATAAAAGCTGGTTCATCCCCCAGTTTAACTCCTAAACTATAACCATTGTAAAGAATGCAAAAGAAAATAAAATATTTTATGGCTACAAAAGCACATGCAGAATCTTCTGTGGTTCATTTAATTAGTTTATAAGAAAATCAAATATGTAAAACCTTTCTGCATTAGGAATCTCCACATATTATTGCTACAAGAATGAAAGCTGTATTCTACTTTATTTTGCTGTATAATAAAAAAATTTTATATTTCCAGAATCCTCACTGCTCTCAGCATAAGGACAGCAGCTAGGTATTCATCTGTTGAGTCAGGCTGCCAGTGATTAACATTTTGTTTTAATTTATAAACTCAGAGTAATTCTATCTGGAAGTGATTAAAATGCTAAGCATGGTAGGATGTTAATGAAACTTCCTATTTTATCACTTTTTATTATGCAATTCAAAAGAATCTTAGATGCCCCTTTCAAGTGAAGATCCTAGAGTCAAACTTGCATTTGAAAGAGATAATATTCTTGCTTAAAATTGCAATTTAAACTCATCCTAAAAGGTTTAGAAATTAAGAAAAAAAAATTAGGATACCTGATAACACTTCAGTTTTTCATGTCCAACTCTGCTGATCTCAATAATAGCAATGTGTTTACATTTTTTTCATCATTAGTGCACAATTTTTTTTTTCCATAGAAGGAGAACACTGGAGAATTGCATTTAAATGAAAAAAGTCAAGCAATCTCAGATATATACACATATGAAATTGAAGGCATTTTTTTCTTTTTGAAAATTGAGGTCTTACATTTGCTTTTTCTCCTCCCAAACATTTACATTAAATTCAATTACATCTGCTGATACTAGAACTGGAAGCAGATTTGTAGAGTGTTAGATAATGATGACACTGACTTTAGTTTTCAAAGCTAAGTGAATATTCGGTACACATACAGAATATAAAAATAGTTGCATGAAACACAGCAATACCACTTCTGTACATAACATTTCCAAGCTCTGCTTTAAAAGGTTTATGCTTTGTTCCACATCAAACTTTGTACCAAGAGCAAGATTCATGATCTTGTACCTCTGTGAATTTACTGATAGCCTCTTCTTAGCCAAACAGCATGTTTAAAACATATATTTGACAGGAGTTAACTGAAAAACAGAATGAATATTTTCTTTAGGAATGCAGGTCTATTTTTGTCACAAGTCATCCCTACTAGAGGGAGGTAAAATTTTAACAAAGACAACAAAAATATATAGGTTCTGAAAGCCCATTAGCTAAGTGAGGTTTCCTGGGACTCAACTACATCTGCAAATGTGCATGAAAATCTACAGATTCTTTTGCCCCTTTTTCACCAGGAAATTTATTGCTTTTTACCATGTGACAGCTAACACCAATTACAAACAGATACCACAATGATAAGAACAGTACAATTATGTGTTATTCTTATTTGAGGCAAAGTTTACAAGCAGAAATTGCATCTTCTTTATTAGAAAAAAAGTACAATTGAAAAACAAACAAATAAACCACTCATTAAGTTGTCAGACACAGAATATTTTCCTCAGGTTAGCTATTAGTTGGTCTAATAAAAGACATAACTCCCAATAAATCTTGTTATGCTTATACTCTCACAGAAAACCTCCAATTCTCGGTATCAAATTTATTTTATTAAATGCTATTGCTCAATATTATTAAATCCTACCTCTGTCACTGTGAGCTTCATGACAGTCTTAGTGGACAATGGTAGCCGTGTTTCTTGGGATATACCCTCTGATCCGTGTTTCACACAGAAAAGTCTCAGGTACATCACCAAGGTGAGTTTGCTTTGTGGTTTTATTAAACTACAAATGATTTTTGGAACCCCAGTGGCTTTGGGCATTGCTATTATGCAGGGAGCTGTTATCACTTGGAAGCAAACAATCTGTGTAAGAGGGCAGTCCAATAATATAGTTTTGTCCTGCTAATCAAAGGCCATAAGTTCTGAGCAGAGTTTGCAAAGATGTTGAGGCTCCTCAAGCTGGCTCTGTCTGAACCTGTCTCAATCTGCCTGCAGCTTTGTTCTACTAAGTTTAGCTGTGGCAGCAATAATTTTATATAGAAAACAATTATACCAGTATTCTTTGTAGAATAAGGTATTTATGACTCTAACGCAGACACGTAGTTGAAAGGCTGATATGAAAACAGGGGCCTTGAGAAGGGAAGACACAGGACACGGTGTAGAAGAGCACTGATATGGAGTGATAGTGCAAAGGGCACAGCCTGGCACTGGGGACCCGTGGCTATAAACAACTCACCAATGGCCAGTTAAAGTGCAGACCTGAACGCGGGCAAAATTTGGTTTAGGGGCAATAAAGAGAGTGAAGACACAATATATAGCATATATATGTAAAAGGTACCACTTACAGTAAATTTGGGTATAATGCAAAGATGTAGGTCAATTAAGAAAGAGCAAGAAGTAAGGGCTTATTTGAAAACATACAAAAGGACCCAAAGTATATCGTAGAGTGAGGAGAAAGAAGAAAACATGAACATGGCTGGATAGAACATTGGAAGAGGCGGCCCAGGGAAGTGGTTGAGTCACCATCCCTGGAGGTGTTTAAAAGACTTATAGATGTGGCATTGAGAGACAAGGTTTAGTGCTGGACTTGGCACTGGTGGCTTAACAGTTGGACACAAGGGTCTGAAAGGTCTTTTCCAACCTAAATGATTCCATGATTCTGTGACCATCATAATTCCCCCTCTGACCCCAACAGAATGAAATCACCAATCTTAGGACCCAGAGGTATAGGGAAAGTGTGAGCATAACACCAGGAAAAGAGGTAGAAACAATTTGAAATGTATTATTATTCCTTCTTTTTATGCAATAATTACAGCTGGGCTAATAATTACTAGACTCCCAAGATTTCAGAAATGCTAACAATGAATTCTTGGCCTTATATTATACACACACACACACACACACAAAGCAATGGGGGATGGGAGAACATATTTTTCTAATGAAAGGCTTCCAAGAAGAAAATCAGAAATACATTCACAGCTACAACACTTAGGATTGTCTGTCTTGGAGATTAAGGAGTCTGCTAGCGCCCAAGGGCATGAAACACAAGTCCAAACAGACTTTCATCATTCAGTAGGTGGACAGACACGTACACCATACCAAACAGCCCTAGAAAAGACGTTGGACACATCCATTCATCATTCTCATGAGACAAAGTTTGCTGTAGCAGACAATCAAATTAATTAGCTGCAGAATCTAATTTACCCAATTTCTTGCTAATTCTCCTATGGGTCGATTATTAAGCCTGACAAATTCCAGCCTGAAAGCACTTTGCTTGAAAAAAATAACAATTAGCAACAGGAAGGAAGGGAGTGAAAACTGGGACTCCACAACAGATGTGGATATGGTTGCTTTTTCTTTTAATCAGAAATAGAGTAAATTAAACAGCTTTGTAACAGCTTCACTGGTTTTATTTAAGCATAATATTTTGGAGGATGCAAGAGTAGGCTATAAAAAGCACTTAGTAGACCAGAAATCAATGGAGTGATGCAGGAGAGGAGTCAATGCTTTCTTTTTTTGCCAGAAACTAGACACATTGAACACTGATTAAAATCTCTTTGCTGCTGGACTGAGTAGCTAGTTAACTACCACAACCAAAGGAACTTTAAAGGCACCACTTTCAGTCAAAAATTCTTGTCACAGTTTGGGGTTGTTCAATCCAGTCTAACCTCCCTTGTTGCCTTTCTGCTGGGCAGTGCTCTATGACATTTCAGCCCAGGGTTAGCCCAATATTTGCAAGCATGTCCCTCTCTTTCACTGGAGAAGTCATCTGCTGAGGAAACTCCAGGCTATGCTCAGAGCTCAGAGACCTGGTTTGTTTGTTTTAGCTTTGTGAGCTCTGTATACACATTTCACCAGTATCTAGGTCAGACAATGATGCTTGAAGAAATCTCAAGAGAAGAGCCAAAAGAACTTCAGAATGATTTGTTGGTCACAACCCACAGACTGTAATGTAAGGGCTGGATCACTGAAATGCTTTCCAGTGGTGACTCTGGGCCAGTTTCAAGAGTATGTACAATTTTCAGATTGCTAAAAACAGTAATTTTAATAAATTTTGAAGGATCGGCCTCTTTTGCATTCACATAGTAGCTGCTGTTCATGGGAATGCTGCCCAGTTCTTAAACCCAAACCCTCTATGACTGCCAGGGGAGGGTTTTCAATAGACAACCCAAGTCTCTAGCCTTGCCTTTTGCTGAGCTTCTGCCAGAAACAGAAGCATTTAGCAGCTCCTAGTGCTCATTACAAGACTTTTTCATCAGCTAAACTTTGACTGATGGCAGACTCATCACAGCAGACACAGGCTGCATTTACTGTGCAGCTGCATTTATTGTGAAGCTCTGACTTGTTATGATATTGGGTTCTGCTAATTAGTCCTTAAATAAATAATCCATCTGACTGTGGACAAGATTCTAGAGCTGTCAGGACAAGCCAAAGAAAACCTTTAATTATAGAAGAGCTGAGTCCTCCCTCCACACACTTGCAGTGAATATGAATGAGCGAGAGGAGCAGAGATCAGGCAGAAGTTGCAGGTACAATATTTGGATTACTTGCACAGTATGTGTGATACAAAGTGTTTTAAGCTTTTGGTTTAAGAAAGAAGACAGAACATAAATCTACTCATATTGAAATCACAGGGGAACCATTAAGGTCATATCCTTGAATCTTTTCTGCAACATGGGTCAGATTGGTTTACCCAATTGTGCACTGTGGTCAGTGTGGAGGGAGTCTTCTCACTTCTTCACTTTGGCCCTTTAAATATGCCATACTCAGCTGTCAGTGAGCTCAATAGTGTAGGACAGTCCTTTAAAGCAAGTTTTGGACATTGCACCTGAGCAAATGTTCTCCACTGGGGTTCACACATCTGAACTGCACAAGTCCTCTCACAAGACCTGGGAGTTCATTGGATGAGTCTTGAGATGGAGAATTTTCCTTTGACAAACTATGTCAGTGCTTAACAAGCTTTGCCTATAAAAAGCTGTACTATTACCAGTTGAGAATTTCTAGAAGATGAATTTGAGAAATGTAAATAGGAATAAAATGTTACTTCTTTCCCATTTCACCCCAGTTTGTTGACTTTATGATTTATCTTTCTTATTCCCACTTGAGTTGGACAAAATTAGAACTCCTCACAGGTGAAAACCAAATAGATTTGGGAGGAAGTCTAAAACATTACATCTTCCTCTGTTCATTGAGAAATCTCCAAAAATCATGACACAAGTCGTTACCTCTTGACTACATTAATAAGGCATAAGGACTGCAGTCCACATCTGAACTACACCACAATCCTATGACAAACACTGAACATGGTTCAAGGAAATCTTAATGATAGTAAATCCACTGCATTATGGAATAAATTCAATTAACTATAATGTTTTAAAAAAATTCCAATATTTAATTTTCTCATTAGAAACACCTGGCTCACTGATTTTTAGCCTTGACTTCCATCTCCTGGAATCTCCCACCCAGAGAAGAGAAAGATTCTGCTATATATATATATAGCCCCTTCATGCTTGTATTTCTGGTCACTTGGTCATGTCCCCTTGGATT
This sequence comes from Argya squamiceps, assembly GCA_037834095.1. Taxonomy (NCBI): domain Eukaryota; kingdom Metazoa; phylum Chordata; class Aves; order Passeriformes; family Leiothrichidae; genus Argya; species Argya squamiceps. Next base: position 86,238,401 of record JBBMKD010000102.1, read on the forward strand.
TTAATTTCCCTGTTGCTTAAGTAATAGCAATAACAAAAGACTGTTTGTAAAAACAAAGTAAAGTAATTTAGTTGAGTTCTTCCTTGAGCTGACAAAACACTCTCAAAATACCACTTTTCTTTTAACAGAGTCACTGGGGGCCCAGACCCACCTCTTTTGAAGACAGTGGCAATGTTCTCATTGACTTCACAGGGTCCAGCTCAGGACCTGTGTGGTTGCAAACCAGAGATCCTTGTCCAGATTCAGATCAAGGAACCCCACAATTCAGGCACAGTGGATTTAACCTCGCATGGATACGAGGAGCCAATGACTTGCTGATCTCTGGCAGAAACAGCAGGACATGGCTGTTTGGCCACCCCTGCAAAAACTGTCTCATAAAACACCCACTAACATCAGATGCCAGGGGGAGTTTATGGCATAACACGGACTCCTCATGTAGAAAAACAAGATTTTTTTTTATCACTTAAAGTGTTGTTATTTTTTTACAGCTCTGGGCTGCCTAGATGACTAACTCTTCACAACTAAACTAAAACTATATCATAACGTTGTTGCAGCAGCTTCTGAAATTTTATAAGGCAAAGCTGATTGAAATGCTAAATCTAAAAACCAAATCCCAGCCCCGTAAGAAGATGGTGAGAGGTGATTAAAAAGCAAGCCAGTTGAAGATGAATGTTGATTTGAATTAGAGGTGAAAAAGCAACAGCTTTTGAATATGAAGTGACAAAGGTGCTCTGCCATATATATGTAAAAGTATATATGTATATGCTATACCTTGTTCATGCTGACGTGCAGGGCTGGCCATGGTCCAACTACCTTCACATTCTCCGTTTCTATTTTCTTCAGATGAGAAGTTTCATCATAAAGAAGGGGAAGTCCTGAGCTCAGTTCTAAAAGGATGCCCAAAAGAAAGAAAGAAAAAAACACCATCTGAAGGGAGGCTACAGAAGAACTGCAGAGCAAGACACTCAACTGCATTTGAAGAGACAACGCTTGGCAAAGCATCTTCTCTGTAAGACCCTTTAAAATGTTTCATAATTATGCCTGTTGGGTCATTTTGCCTTTTTCTATTTAGCAAACAATTCCTCCCCCTCCTCCTTCTCACCCATCCTTTCATTTCAGCAGAGCTTTTGCCAGCTCTGGGCTAGATATTTCTCTCCTTACCTCCCCACCGCCTCTACCTCCTCTATATTCTAAAACTTGGTTGACACCAGAGGGATTATTTATGCAGCCAAGGTGCCACTCTCAAAACATGTGATGTGTAAAGAGATCAGAGTATAGCTTTTGGCTTCTTTCAGACATCTTTATTTATATGCCAGCATCTTTAAGACTGTTGTCAGGAATTTGCTGTGCTTTGTCAACAGAGATTTTGAGCAAGCCACTGACACAGAAAGTAAAGGAAAAATACTTTTTCAGACAGCCCTGAAAGGTCTCCGTCATCATCTTGGGGATGGTGTGCCATATATATACATATTTGCAAGTACTCTGAGAAGAATAAACTTCATCATGTGATGATTTAACAAATCTCTGTGTCTTCTCGTATTTCTTTTTGCCATGGATTCTAGATAATAACAGTTGGGAATGATCCAGTTCTGTGGAGTCTGATTCAAAGCCTACTGAAATCAATAAAAACCTTGCACTGACTGCAGTTTGGTTTGGATCAGGTTCTTAAGCTGTCCTAAGATTATTAAATATTACTCACTCAAGCTCTAACTCTACAGCTGTTTAAATATACATTAAGGGCTTTGCTGACTAGAGACAATTTGCTAAAACCAGCTTATAGGGATATAAGAAAAAAGCTGGTTTTGGCATTAGTGAAACATTATCAGACCCTGAGGTAATAATGTCCTAGAAAGGGTTACAATATCAGCATTGACCTCCTCTTTGTGGTCTCTCATCACAAGTTAGTGTTGCCAGAGTTCAGCATTTCTCACATCACAGCTGCTTCTGTACATATGAGACTGAAACTGCCTGATATCCTGGGAATAAATTACCACAGCCATAAAATCAGACATGATGATGGAGAATTTTTTGAAGAAATACAATCATTCTACTTCCCTCCTAGGACAAAATACAGTGGGGGTGGGGGGGGCAGGGT
>JBBMKD010000102.1:86240595-86293256 GCA_037834095.1 Argya squamiceps
GTGGGGGTGGGGGGGGCAGGGTGGGGGTGGGGAAGTACCTTATTTAAATTATTCAAGTTTGCTATTATTTAAAATTGATTTTTAAACTGGGGGGGGGGGTTTGGTTGTTTAAAGGGAGAGCTCTGGAAGACAAGCAGGCCAGTTTAGGCTTTTCACTCAACCTCAAAAACAAACAAAACAAAAGGCAAAAAACTGAATCCCTACAAAAGGCATAAGTTTCCTGAGTCAGCATTAAGTCTTGGCAAACACAGGCTTTCATTTCAAGAAAGAATCTGGCAGCATCATGATTTTCAAAGCACTGTTTTCAGCCTGAAACGCAGTCTGTGCTAGATTATTCTCTGCTCAGGGTTACGCAAGGTCTTTTGCAGTGAGCTGCTCAGGAATAAAGGATGTGGTTTTTTTGAACTGATAACCTGCAAGCTCAGCCCAGAGTTCGAGAGGCAGCCTGGGTCCCCTCCTCCCATTCCTCATTTTCTGTCATAAAAATTCTGTGAGCTGCACTGCATACATGTTGGCATCTGCTCCCAGGGATAGCCCCAGCTGCTGCCGGTGAATCTGCACATGTGCACCTGGTAATCCATGCACGACCTTGCCACGCCAATTAGGCTCAGGGAGTGGCTCACCCCCTCTTCCCTGTAAGGCTGTTGCACAGAGTGGGACTGGGGTTCTGGGATATGCTGGAGGAAGATGTGCTGCACCATAAACGTGATCTGTGTTCATTAGCTTTGAGGTGAAGAGTAGCTTTGCAAGTACAAGAATCAATCTGAATGCAGGAAAACATCTTCTGCTGAGCTGCCTTCATAAACACACACATCAGATTTGTTTCACTGGATTTCACTTCCTCCAGTAATTGAAGCAGACAAATTACTTGGAATGTGAAAAATCAGGCAGGTCTGGCCCGGGTTTGTTTTCTGTTTGTTTCTGTAACAAAGTCTTGTGCTGTGTGTTTGCTGGGAAATATGAACTAGTCTTTAAAGGAACCCTGGCTGGGCACATTGTTGTTTCCCTCTCTCCTGCCCATGTCCCACTTATTGCACTGGAATTTTGGCATTTCTCAGAATAGATGTAACTGGAAGAAAGGCAGATGCTTTTTCTCTCTCTCAGCCTGATGGTTGGTACATATCAGTGGGTCACTCCATGTTCCACTTCAGATGAATTCAATATCATCTCAGAGCTCAGTGATGAGCTCAGTCCATAGCAACTGGAACAAGTCACAAAACACCTGTGGTCCCACAGAAAAGCACAAGGTAGGTTAAGTGCTGATGTCACCTCTGTCGACCTTATGGGGAAGCTTCTGCTAGGATAGCATATTTGCCCCATGAGACCTTTTTGCTCTTTAGGCATTTCCACTTGAGATATTTTGGTCACAAGCTCCCTCTTTCCTGAGAGTGTACCCAGTTTAGTGATCACTTACTTCCTAGAAACACTTTCCCAGCATGGGCCTTTCCACACAGCCTGGAGCCAGATATCAGTCCCCCATGTCCTCACGTTCCTGAGGCAGACTGCTGATAGTGCTTCCTCTCTACCTGATTTTTTCTTGTCCCACACACTGTGCCATGTCCCTGATAAACGGCCAATGGCCAGCACGTTCCTAACCATTTCAGTACATGCAATGTGAACCTTTCCCACAAGCTCTCTACAAGAGTTCTGTCAGCTGAAATAGCCTGAGCAGCATTTTAATGAAACCATTAAAAACAAGCCAGTCCTAGTCCCCTGAGCACCAACCTTGAAAAAGGCACTTAGACCCGTCAGCTCGAGCTGCAAATGAGTAAGTCTGATTCTGTTTTAAGGGAAATGCTCCTACCCAGACTGCCAGTGTTCTCACAGAACGAACCTGCCAGATATAACCATGGACTGGCTTCTCAAGTGAAATCAGCTTTCTACCTCCAGCCAGATGCACAGGTGCCTCAGAGGATCAGCAATGGGTTGCAGTGGGGCAGCACGGCAGCATTAAGTCACCCAGCACATGGCATGCACAGCTGCCTAAATAGTTCAGCTGGGAGCTGCACCACTGCCTCCCCTTGGAGGTGACCCATCCCTTTCCACTCCCTTAGAGAAACTGGGAATTGGTATTCAGTGCTACTGGCATTGGGCAGGAACCAGCACTGATTCTCTTCTTCTGCATCAAATAGTGTTGACCAGTCTTCAGCAGACAAAGTGAAAAGAAAGGTAAAGCTGTCTCCAGCAACAGGTGCCATACACCTTGGCTTCTCAATTCCCCTTCAGAGCATGGCAGCTGCCAGACAGGCCAGGGAGCTGCTCCCCACCACCAGGGCCAGGTCTGGGGGAAAGGGCTCGCTCTCCCCATGTCCGTGGGAGGACCTGGAGCCTCCTGGGCTGCAGTTTCATCTCACAGGTAACACTCACTGGGCACAAAGAGAACTACTCCTAATGTTTGCCCTTGTGCTCTTCTAGGCCTTTTCTAAGGTTATTTCTGCAATAAGGAGAAGCAGAAAAGCTGTGTGACCTGAGAGGAGACAGACCGCTGGCATAAACACCCTGTGCTGTGTGGTTTTTGCTGTTTCTTTAATTACCTGCTGTCCTGCAGGTGGGCCCATGGCAGGGCTGTTGGGAGCTGGAGACCAGCAGCAGTGCTGGGGCTGAAGCTGGGGCACCGGGAATCTGACACGGAGTTGTGGGCTGGATGGGGGGAGCCCCAAGGAGGGGGTCAGGGGAAGCAGGGCCAGCAGTGCCCTCTGGGTCAGGACACTCAGCAGCAGCATAGCTGGCTCTGAATGAATTTCCTGGCATGCTTCAGCTCTAATTTGGGAAAGGAAAATATGGGCTGGCACACCCCCCAGAAAGGTCACTGCCTCCCACTGTGTCAGGCTGGCAGCCTGAAGAGGTTTTCCAGCACAGCCTTGCCAGCATGCCCCCACACCTGTACCCAGCCCGGCACTCAGGGCGGCCCTGGGACCGACCGGCCAGGCCCAGCAGCTGCAGGCCCAGGGGAGCCGGCCCGAGCCCCACAGCGGGACAGCCTGCGCTCCCCTCGGCACGGTGCCAGCGGCTGCAGAGCAGGGCCGAGACACAAATACCTGTCAGTGGCACAGGAGCACCCAGCAGCCTGCTCTGAATCTATATGGCTGTGGCAGGCAGGGGTGGCCATGCTCCATGTCAGCCCCATGTGCTTCCCAGCATGAAGGTACACCGGAGTGCAGTGTACAGTCAGTGGAAAACAACACATTTTCTGGAGATTCCACCTACAGGAGTCAGCTTCATTAAAAGCCCCAGCAAGCAAGTCATATTGCTGCATAGGATTCCTTCCTTAAATGTCTACAATTCCTTCCATTTTATTCTTGAGCTTCTCTCCTAAAAAAACTATTGCACTCTCTTGGGGAAAGAAAATTGAAGAAAATGTTTCTGATCTTCTGAAACAAAGTCTGATTAAAGTTCTTGTCCAGATAGATGCCTGTGCAATACTGATGAGGTGGGACAGTTTACAGTCAGGGTCACCTAGTACAGTTTGAGACCCTGGTTTCAGGAATTTGAAAATTGTCAGATTAACTGACCAGGGTGAAAGATTCCATAATGGATAGCTATCTCAGGGTCATTTACAGTTATGAAGACAAAAACTGCTCAAGGGAAGAACTCATGGTTTCCTGGAGACAAGGAATATAATAGATCATGTCTTATTTTGCCCATCATCTGACATTCTTACACAGCTTCAGCATCTGACACACTGCAGAGTGCAGAGATTGTAAATCTGGAGAGCAGGAAGTAGGACTGCTCAATGACAGGGATGTTTCTCTTCCAGTTGCTGTGTAAACCTACAAATATTTGGCCAAGCTCCATACCCTTAAAAATGCATGTACACGTTCAGCAGCAGAGACTTCCACCCAAACTCCCCAAGACTGCATCAGGAATGGATAGGCTTCTCTCCTCATTGCTTTCTACAAGCCAAGAATTTCTCCTATAAGGAAGCAAGAATATTCCAGTCTTGGTAGCTAAAGCTTTTAATTGTTCCAATTACCCAAACTAAGAGCAAGATGCTGTATCCAGTGCTCCAAAATTTCTGCTGCCTGTGCCCAGACATGAAAACAAAATCCAAACAATGAGGGCTAAGGGCCAGCTGGACAGATCAGCAAAAGACAATAGCAGATGAGGGTAGGTTTTTGAAACTATACAAACAAATAGTATCAACAAAAAAGAAGGCTGTGCCAAGTGGTTAGAGAGTCAGTATCTGTGACTAATGGGGTATTTGTTCAGCTATGGAACACCCACCTAACACCAAATCCCATAACCCTGTAGCAAACCAAGGAAATTGCAAATCTTGTCTCATTTGCACATGCTACAAAGCTAGCAAACAATAACAGGAAGCACATTCTTCAAGGAGGAAAACCAAAATGCACAATGTTTTCCTTTCCTTTGCCTCCTTGCCCAAGACAAACCTGAAAGCAGCACAGTCACTGAAATAACAATCACTGCAGTGGACTTACTGGTTGGGTTTGGAACTGCAGAAACAATGTCCTTGGTTTCTGGAGAAAGGGGACCATAATTGGCATGGTGGTGGTGATGCCGATGGTGGTGGTGGTGCCTTGCAGCCATTTTTGTGGTGTATGGAGTTCCACCATTCTCCTCAATGTTGAAAGGATGCAGATCGCTGTTGTTCAATGGATAGCTACAAAATAAATTCAGTTCAAATTAGAGCAGTAAACAGTAGCACCAATTGTACTTTTGGAGAGACAGAGTGAAAACTTTCTTGGGAAAAAATGCATAGATCTTTTGTAAATAAAAATTTTAATGAGGTATATCCCAAATCTTTACAGTTTTCTATCTCTGTGACATTTATCTGATGAGGAAAAAGGATGCCTCTGCTTGTTGGTATGACTTTAAGATCAGAACTGGTTTTGATTTTACACACTACACAATCTCTGCTAGAATCTTTCCTGGGATAGGAAAGTCATCAAGCAGAAAACAATAACTCCTTTAAAATGAAATTGTCCTAAGAGCAGACCAAGGAACAGTCTCAGAGTAACACTACATTTCTGAGAATGTTCAAGTCTCTAAATTTATGGTGCAAAATAGCTATATAAAAAAATTCTGACTTAGGGAAAAATTGAGAAATTAAACATTTTACAGATAACAACATACAAAATAGCACTTGGTTAAAAAGGAATTGTACCTGTTCTGGTGTAACTAATCTGGGGTTTTGGTGGGGGTGTTTAGTTAGGTGATTAACTATCGTCAGTCTACAATAGCTGGCAAATGGGGACACATTGACATTTTAACTCATCATCTCTGAGAGATGACAAATGACACTGCTGCTTTTCGTCATTAGCTTTAACTGATGCTGTTTCAGTTTATTGTTTGAAACAACAATGAATTTATAGAAATGATATTTTCTCTCCATTTCAGCAACCAAAGAAGATTAAGATAATTCTACATAGATATTGCCAATGACTTGAATGTGCGTTCCTCAAGGAGTGCTTAAAATTTTTGTAAGGTTTTAACTCATTCTATAGTAGTGCATTAGACAGTAGTTGCAGTAAATCAATTCATTTCAACAAAACATGAATCCCCTGCCTATTTGAAATATGCTAAAGAAATTACATCTTCAGCTGCATGGATTTTCAGTTTGCTTTTATTAATAACAGCAGCGGAAAACCTGACAACATGAAATGAAGGCAAACCAAATAATTAAAGGAACAATGAATAAATTATACCTAAGATACTTGCTACATATGTTCTCTGCAGATTACTTAGTGATTCAAAGCAAAATTAACCAGTCATCTGCAAATAAACACATCTGTATAATTTCCAAAGTTATACTGAAACACACAGCTTGGTACATACATCATTAATAACCACTGTCTTCTTGGTAACAACTTCAGACAACATGAGGTTTCTGACTGGGTTCTAATTGAATCATGCTTTTATGCTGGTTACTTTTTGAAAGCAGAAGGCAGGGAGGGGAATGTTGTGTATATTAATCTTGGCAGGTTCCCAGCATGAGACAACCACTGCCAATAAAGACCCTTCTGATGCCTTTTTTCCCTTAAGGAAACAATACAAATAGGTGTTTGATCCACAGGGGACAGCTCAGATAATCCAGGTCTGTTCTGTCTTTTCAAACTGCACTATATCTTTACTGCTATAATCAAATCAAGCAAGTGTCTACAGGGGGAAAATGGTACAGGCTAATGAGATTGCACACTAATTGTAGCAGCTCTCCTGTACTTTCCTTTCAAGGGCCTTGGATTGGTGTGACATTTTTTGACTGAGAGGATAGGTGGTTTTGGTCACATGGTTAAAACTCTGCTGGGAAATAAGTTTGGGGCTGGAGCCTCATCTTTTTTTTCCCCATCTGATTCAATTTTTTTTCGAGAGACAAAACCTTATGTGTTGGGAGTTTCATTTCACCCACTGGCAGGCTGGTTTAGCAGTTTCAGATGGTCTTTTCAAAATGAATCACACCAAATCCTTACTCATACTGCTATGGGCTCAAGGTGTCTTCCCTGCTGAGAAATGAGAAGAAGCCGAGCAACTAAATGAGACAATTGAATTGACCTCTGGCGTGAGGGCAAACATGCACCAAATCCTCTAGATGTATTTCTTGACTATCCAGGGAGGAGAGTAACATGTAAAATGTAAAATGCAGGGAGACCATTACATCAAAGAAGTAATGGCTATCCCAGCAGAGCTGATGTTCAGCTGTGCACTGAAATCCTTGAGGACTCAGGTCACAAAATGGGGTGTCACTACCCAGGGAGTGTGCTCCAATGTGAAATTCCATGTTCAAACTGCCAGCCCATGCTAAAGTGTGTGGTCATCTGCACTTTTCCAGGGCTGACAGCAACTGACAGATGTCAAGGCAAACTCATCTCAGGTCAGCCAATTCTTACACTTCCAATGCATACGAGTTGGGCATTTGCACAGATACCTTCACTACTAAGGAGTTACTGAAAAATCAGAAACAACAGGCTTTGCAGCAGCCCCAGAGACTGCAAACTAGAAAAGCTGACAGTACCCAAACAAAAATACCATAAGTAATCCAAATCTCTTTTCTGTGTACTCTCTCATATGTATTTTACAGGCATATTAGGTATCTTACTGTAGCTTCTACAATGTGACATCATTATTACTATCTCATATCACATGTTTTTCATTTTTCTGTTCTTCTACTGTCTTAACTATAGAGACTTGACACTTTTCCACTCAATGCATCCTTTTGTCGCTAACTTTGCTTTCTATTGCTTGCTTCTATCTGGCTTACCTGAACAGAAAACATGCTCATGTATCCTTCCAATATATTCATGTAAATGAATCACCACTTTCAGTGAACCAACTTTTTTACCATATTCTAAAGTATTCATACTCCTGACCTCCAGGAATTCACACTTGCTCCCCAGACAACAAGTAATGCTCTCAGACTATGTGCATTATGTGGACAGGCAGTAGCTTTCATCCTTTCTCTTGCACCTGCCTTCTGGCCATCTTAGTATGTCAATGTCACACCTTTGGTTTACCATTTTAAGCATCAATTGGCTGTCCTGCAGGTTTCCTCTTTCTTGGCTGTTATTTACCCATGTAGCTTTCTCAAAAAGCTCCAGCTCTTTCCTATACAGACAGCTCCTGTCCTTCAAGGAAAATGAGGCAGGGCCATACAGACAAGTGTGCAAAGAGAGCAAACATTTCTTTCTTTGTCCCTCACTCAGGAAAACGCACTCCTGAGGATTCAGTTTCTGGAGGCTAAAAAAGCCACTCATTGTTCACAAGAAGGTTAGTACTGCCTTTAGCCTCAAACTCACATTAGTTACTTCCTTCTGACCAAAAAGGCAGCACATTAAGGAACAAGTCAAATAACATGTATCTACTAATTTCCTTTTCTATTTTACAATTTTCATTTACATTACTAGTCCTCTGTCTCAGTTTTACACTCCTCACACTTTACCCGAAAAGCTATTTTTATTTGACATTCTTAGATTTCATGTGCTCCGGTCACCTACTGCTTCACCAAACTATGTAATGTACAATTTACACACACAACAACAGTGTTAAGAGGACACAGGAAAATGGGGAAAAGAAAAGTTTTTGAAAGCCTTCAAAACCAAAGTACGTGGGCCTGTGTTACCTTAACTGAACCTCCAACATCTTCACTAGCAGAGACTTCATGACCCTCCTGTGCAATCAATTTCAGTGTCTCAGCATGTCTACACTTATTTCTTTGTTTATTCTGTCTCCTTTACTGCAATTTAAGCCACTATTTTATCTCCCATCCATCACAGACACAGTGAGAAGGTTATTACTTGCAGAAGCCTGTGTTTTTGAAAATGGCTCTTTACATCTCCACTTAGGATCTGAAGAGCTCTGAAGTCCGCAGTTGCCTGTCACAGGTCGCACATTCCCAACAGCTCTGTGACATCTTGCCATCCCTGTCCACCCAGCTGCCCCCTGCTCTGCTTCCAACACATGTTGCTAAGAACTGGACACCCCATTCCTTGCAAACACGTTTCAAAGAGGAAGAGTTGCTTTCCATGTTTATACACTGGAACATGACATTTTTCTAGATAGCCTGGGATTGTTGATTCACATTTAACTGGTGATCCTCAAGAACATCAGATCCTTTCCTAAACTGGCCAGGTTTCCAGCCCCACAACTTCAGCTGTGACATATTAGTCCTAACTAACAGCATAAACATTCCTCCTGAGCTGTGCCCTAAGCTTTTTGATGTGCTAAGATCAATATTTGATCAGGACTTTTCTATCATCCATGACAGGCTCAGTATGCAAGGGCTCCCATTTTGGTGTAACCCGTGAGTGACAAGGGTTTTTTTAAAAAACATAATTGCCTTTCCATGCCATCCTCCCAGCTGCCATCCTCAGCCTCCTATAGAACATAGCTGTGTAGGGCTGCAGAAACATCTTCCACCTGTGTCCCAGAGCAGGCTTACTCCTGCACCCTGCCCATATCCCTCTTTCCCCACTCTTCCTCTAGGCATCTTCCACCCATCTGAAGTTACACTTGGAGCGCAAATGGTGGGGCTTTCTTCTTTCCTCGCCATGGGAGGCTGGAGGGGCAATAGCAGAAAGCAGGCTCAAACTACTGTGCCTTGTGGATGACTCTAAGAGTTTAGACCCTCCCTACTACAGCTGAACAGTGGTTTTAAAAAATCCCAGGCTTCTAGGTCTGGTTGTGATAAGTAACCTTCAACAATTACCACACCCACCTCTATTTGCTTTGAACATTCCTCCTGCACCTCACCACTGCAATTTTCCAGTATTTAAAAAACCTCAAACTTTCCACAAACATCTTTAGAACAGCTCTCAATCCTCCCCCATCTTTAGCTCAGAGCAAAGCCTGGTGGTGATTTACCCAGGCTTTGGCAGCAAAAATTCACATTGCTGGCACTGTACTGAATGTGCTGGGAGATGTATCACCCACCACCGTGTCATTACAATACTTTCTCCAACATCAAAATGGGCTCCAGATGTGCCCCCAAATGGCAGCCAGGGGAAGTGTTGCAGTGCCTGTTAATATTTATGTGTATTAATGTGTATGTAATGAAAGCAGCCATTGCATTTGAAACTTCAGTGTGGCAGCCCAGGGTAGGAGACTTAACAGCTATGCTAAGCCAAACATTCATTTTTGGCTTTAGTATCTCCCTTTATTGGGAGGAAGGAGGGTAGACTCTGGGTTAATTCCCCGCCCATGCTTCAAAAGCAGTTAAAAAAACCAAAACCAACAAATAAACCAAAATGAACTTTTAGCTAAACTTCCTTTGATCATATTTAGAATCTCACATATCACTTGCTTCGCTAAAGCATGGCAAGTGGCACAGAGAAAGAAGGAATTTTGCATTCTCTGAAAATGTTGAGAGGAAAGAGGAGGAAATGAGGGGATAGGAAGAAGGCAGTACATATGAGTATCACTTAATGGGCAGGGCTATTGGACTGAAGCAAAAGACTTGACCCAGCATTACATAAGAAGGGAACACAGACCACAGCAGGATGACTGCAATCACGAGAGGGTAAACTTTCATTCTGCAGTCAAGGACTGGGACATATAAAAATAATGAGTATTCCTAAGTAAAGGAAAACTGGGATCATTAAAACCAAACCTGTGTTTGTTTTTTTTTCCTCTACCATGTAACCAATATCTCTTTGCTGACCAGAACTGGCTTCCTTCCTGTGTGAAGTGTAACTAAAGCTAGCAGTGTGGTTACACTTCTGTGCTCTGCTCTGACACCAGGACATCACAGCAAGCCCATTTGCTTCCTTCAGGGAAGGCATGGAAAATTGTGTTCCTTTCTTTCCCTGCTGCCAGGGATGATCCACAGTCCCCATCAACTCCTAGGCACACCTTAGAAAGCAGAGCAGGCAGCCAGCAGCTTCTCCCAGACAACCTTGAAATTAAAGAGTAAATTATAACAGGGAAAAATATATTAATAAATGGTGATGGAAGCCTGCTGTAGGATACAAGATACTGAACCAAGTTTTGAAGCAAGACTAATCTGAAATTCTCCACAAGAAGAATAAAGCCTGCAGCAAAGCATGTTCTAATAAAATACCAAGGAACAAGTCTTGACTCAATAAAGACATTGTCCTCATAGATTTCACCTTATCTGCATAAAGATCATTAAAAAAATACTGTCTTGCAAAACTGTCATGCAAAATATGCCCACTGGGGAACTAAGCCTGCTTTTCTTCATTTACAAATGCTTTTAATTAACACTAACAATAGCTAATGATATTTAATCACCTGTCAAAAAAAAAATTCATTGTCCCAGATGTCCTTGTAGATGAGAAAACTCTGAAAAGCAGACATAAAATTTTCTAAGACCAACAAGATCCTTCCTCAAGACTGCTGCCTCCCCCTTTTAGACAGAGGCAATGTATTCTTGTCTTTAGGAAATAAAAACAACTTGGGGTGTCTAATCCAAGCAAGCTAGCTCAGGTTAAAACAGGAGCAAAGTCAAGCAAGGAACTGTGGCCTCTGAGGTTGTCTGCAGCTGATCTCAGATTGCTAGCCATGGTGCAGCTTTTCCCACCACTTAACCCATTAAATAAGTCAGGTCCTGTAAGCTAAGCACATCCCTGTCTCATCTCTACTGTGCTCAGTATCACATTGCTGCCAAAGGATGCAGAGAGAAGCAGGCACAGGCCTGAGGCTTAGCTAAGAGAAGAGGACACGAGACATCACAGGATGCGACAGAAGTTGCTGCACATAAAAGATGAAGGCAGAAGCTAAAAATGCTAGAGCATGCCCAGAAGGATTTCTGGAATCCACAGGTACTTATGGTAGGGACATATGAGCAATGTCCAAACATCACAGAGCTCTGAAGCGGGAGTATCAGAGTCTCTTGGGTGAGAACGACTTTGCAAGGCCAGCACTGTCTAGGAAACTGTATCAGTAACTCTGTGTAAGGTCCAAAGTACTGTGGTAGCCTTGGGATATTTGAGTATGGACTTAGCAAAACCAGGAGCAATACAAGGAAAAAGCAGGGGTAACTGTGAGGAGACAAGAGAAAGGAAAGAGGTGAATTCATGTGCAGGATGAATTTCATTCAGGGTGCACATGAGAAAGGTGAGAAAAGTGACCAGCCCCACGTAAGCAGGCTGCTGGTCAGTCACCTTGGCTGGTCAAGCTCCAATCACCACAGTCCAGGGCATCTTCTCAATTGTAGTCCTATTTTCTGTGGAGGTGTACGCATCGAGGATGGAACTCTCTGTGCTGCCCTACATTTGTGAGTGCTGTTTGCATATGCAGGTGCTGCTCAAGGTGCTGCCCTTCACCTCCTCTGCTCCTCAGCAAGGCTGGCTGAGTGGGTGTTTGGTGAGCATTTACATCTCTGGAATGAATGCTCAGCATCTCATCCTGGGCTTTGAAGCCAGGAACTACAGCAGCCTTGCATCTAGCAGATTAGAAAAGTGTAATCCTTTTAGCCTTGAAGCCAATCCACTGGATTTGGCTTCCCTTAACAATATGCTCCCATCTTACAAAATCTCCTTTCTGTCTCCATCCTTACTAAGCTGAAATTCCTTGGGAAAAAACTTGTTTTAAAAGAAATCAACCAGACTGTGTAATTTTCATGCTTCTAAATGATTCTGATTCTGAATTCTGTGAATGCTTTACAAAAAATACACCGTCTTGTGAGTTTTTAGTAATTTGCCATATAAAGTCCAGCGTGAGCACAACCTACTCCATTGCCACACAAGTGACTTCTTTTTAGGTTATAGATTTTTGCCCCTTTTATTATTAATAGGTAAAAGTAGTACAAAATCAATCACTCAGCACAGCAAGGTCTCTCTTAATTACATACTTGCAACCTCTGCCCTATCTCTGGGCAGGTTCTCACTTCAATACTTGGGCAACTCATCTAACTTACAGCAGGAAACTGTTCATTTTACCTTTAAAGCCATTTTCACAGTTGCTTTTTTTAAAGTCAGAAATTGAGAATGAGACACATTAAATGCAACCATTGAAACTGAAAATGAGTAATAACAAACAAAGGCCTCCTGGGTTCAAAATTTTGATACAGAAGTAGCATCCAATTTTACATTCACGTTCCTTAAATTTTGCTTCAAATCAGAGTTGCTACTGATACAGAGAGCCCCAGGTACTGAAGACACAGATGCTGAAATCACAAAGGTCCCTTGCCGCTTTCATTCTTCTTCTCCATTCTCAGAGTTTCCAGCAGAAGCCACTGCTTTTCATTTTCTAGTTCCTTTCTTTTGCATGTAACACTGTAAAACTCTGCTTCTCTTAATCCCTCTACTTGAGCTTTTTGTTTGCTTGACCCATTTTTTTCCTGAGCTCTTCCTTCCTGTTTGACTCCTATATTCCTACTGATGAGAAAGACTGGTCTCGGAGGCACCATGATGTTGGCTCTGCTGCTTGCCAGCAAGGCCTTAATATTCAGGGCCTTGGCCCCTGGAGATGAAAAGAAACAGCCACTCTGTCATCTGTTTAGGTACTGAGATCATTACTATTCAATTACACAATTCAGAGAGCACTGGAGATTCATTAATGATTTGTATTTCTACTTCTCTAAGGAAGAAAAATATGCAGAAATTGGTAATGGCAGGTAAGCCACTGTGATTATAACTCCAGCACAGAATGTTATGGGTTTAGCGAGGAAAAAGTAACTTATAAATAATTAGCTTCTTATCTGGAGTTTAATTGCATTAGATCAGTACTTCCTACTTCTAATTAGGTGTGGCTAATTCTTTCATTTTTGTTGTGACTCAGAAAGCAGAAGATGTTTTTCATTGCCTCAGTTAAAAAAACAAGGAAAAGTGTTTTTTCTAATCCATCAACATAAGACATTGGTAAGCCAGGAACTAGAGGTTTTCCAAACTGTTCCTGTATGAAACATCTGTTCTTGTGTAATCCAAAACATGATCTTTCGTACGATGAGCTGCAGATTTTGCTGTTTGATAAAGGTCAGACTATTAGTGCTATGAAAGGAAGAGGAAAGGGAAGAGGAAGAGAAAGATGAAAATAAAAAAGAAAAAAAGCCCAAGCACATTACAAAGCTAGTACATTCATAGTGGAAATATTATTGTGGTGGCAATTTCAAAACAGAACCCTAGGGGCACTTCCACTGGTTCCCATAGCCACAGCTCAACATTTATCTTAATTTTAAATTGGCAGATTCCTCAGTTCTGAGAGGGCGTGATGATTAAGGCAGTCATCATGAATGCTTCTTCTGCTAGTGAGAAACTAGATTTCTTCTGAAGGGATACAGGCAACAAATCATAGAAGATAAGGTGCCACCAAACCCAAAGGAGTATGCCACAGTCATTAGAAAGCTGTTATGCAAAAAACCACAAACCAGTGAAGTAACATTGAGTTAGGCTGGTGGAACTTATCTCCATCAATCTGTGTGCCAAGTCTGCCAAGATTCTAACTGAAGGGGAAAAAAAATCATCTTTAGAAAAGCTGGATGGAAGATAAAGGTTTTTTTAAAATCTATTCTTCCTGTTCAAAACTGAAAGTATATTACATGCATAAATTTAAAACAATATGCAAGTTATTACAGACATGCTTGTACTTTCTGTAGCAAGATACTCATATCTGCAGGGGACAGCACACAGGGAGGCCTGACATGTGAACTTTACAATTAAATTCAGATTAACACTCATGAAATCAGCTCTGTGAAAGTAAGTTGTTTTGCTTTAAAGTACAGTCATGAAACAGTCATTAGTAAGTGCTTGAGAACAGCTTTTACTCTGCAGCTTTATTACTGGAAATGATTCATATCAATGGAAGTACTCCAACTGAATTATCTGTTGGGGTTTTTTTGGTTTTTTTTTTCTTTGTTTGTTGTGGTTTCTTTTGGTGATCCAGTGGCAACAAGGGCAACAGTACATACACTGAGGGAGGGAAACTCTTTGGCCAGTCACTTCAAGGTACAACAGTAGGTAGAAAACAAGGAAAGCTGAACAATGTCTTCATGATCACCACACGCTGCTTTGCCATGTACTGCAGGAGGTAGACAGAAAAGTGTGGCCCACCTCTCCAAATGTTTTTACTGATCTGATTTGACTAGGATTGTTTTTTTTTTTTCCAAAAGCTGCAGCCTTCTACATGCCTGCTGAGGAAGGAGGGCTGATTTTCCTGCAGGCTCGTTGACACTAAAACTTGGGAGCAGCGTAAGAACACTGTGATTTTTTCCAAGCATTTGCAGTTTGACTGTAATGTAGGAAAAAACCTCTATCTATTCTGAAATAGTTCAAAATCTCCATCCTCACAATGTGGCAAAAGTTTGGTTAGGGTGCAGAGTGTTAGTTCAAGCTGGATCTCAAGGTTTCATGGCTAGCACATGAAATTTCTATCTTAACAGAAGAAGCCAGGGTCCTGGTGGATCAGTGCCCTTTCAAAGCACAACACACAGAGTCTGAAGGCAATTAAAAAAAATACATGTCCTAATTATGTCCATTAATGCTGGTCTGTAGCAGCTCTGGCACTAGCAGGCTCTTTAGCTGCCATTAGCAATGCTGCAATGACAGCATTCCCCCTACAAGTCTGTTTTCCTTGGTTCTCTGTTGTAGAGTAATAGGAAAACCTCTCATTGCCAACAATCTTTCCAGAGATATGCAGTGTCAGGTTAGATGGATGTGCATCAAAACTTCTCTCCTTCATGGTATGTAGAAGAAGCCTGCCTGCTTGATACACAAACTGAAAAGATTCCTCCTCTGCAAAGAGATGATTGCAGTGCTGAACTGTCTCCTTTCTCAGAGAGCTCCATCTCACCAACTTTGATGCCTGAGAAACAGGTGATATACTCGGTTTCATTTTTCCCCTGCCACCTTTGATGTTCCCCAGCTCATTCCTCAACAGCACTTCAAGTTCCATTTTCAAAATTACTTGCAAACTCCAACATTCTTTCTCTTGCAGGCTGAAGAGACATCTTCTGCAGCACTCAGCCAGAGGAATAGAAAATCACATTTTACATCACCAGGCCATAATATATGCCTTGCTGCCATCCACAATGTGAGAAAACATCCTCCTCTTGGTCAGTTTGCACACGGTGTCAATGATAACAGGGTCCAGAAAGACTCAATTCTTTCCTTTAAGTATGCAACCCCCTGACTGCCAGCTTTAGAAATGCATTATAAAACCTGATCCCTTTGTTCACTTTGCCTGTGACTCACATCAACTAGAGAAAAAATAGCTGAAAATGAAAGTTTGAAGAAAAAGCCCACACTAAAACAATATATTCAAAGTGACAACACTTTCAGTATTGTATTTCAGGTATCATATTTCAGTATTCAATATTAGTCATTAGTTTGCATGGCAGGTCCTGGCTGGGGCTGAAAAGCAACCTATTTCAGATGGTGTTAGAGATGTGGTGTCACCATGTCACCAGCTTTTCAATTCCCCTAGCAGTTCCTGGGGGAGAGGACACAGGATTACAGTTATTACAATGCAAAGGTAATCCCCCTGCAAATCCAAATACACAGAATGTAGAGGCAGACCTGAGCCCTACTAGGGAAGACCTAGTTTTCAGCTTTATTAAGCACAGGAGGAAGGTGTGCAGAAAGATGATCAAAAGATACACTCAGCCAGGTTGTATCAATTAATTCTCCAGCACATGGAAGAAGCAATTCCATGTTGGACTTCAGATCAGTATAATTTCTCCAACACCTATGGCTAGACTCAGACTTCCCCTCCATCCCCCCCCCCCACCAAGCTGATGGAAAGATAGCATTTATCACCTGTAATCAGATTACAGAAGTTTCTAAGTGTATGCTGGATTTGTAAAAAGAAAGTTTCAGACAACAAACATACTTCAGAACAGGGTGGAGAAAGTTTGCACATGCAGGTATCCCAGGTATCAATGGGTATCCCTGAGAACAAGTTTCATCTGGATTAAGGTGTTACCTCCTTTAAGCAATTTTCAAGGCTTTTTTTAAAAAACGAACTTGCCTGTGTATATTTAGAACATATTTAAAATGTGTTGACTTAGAATGACTGTGTAACATGCTCTTCTGTAAAAACTGTGAAGCATTTCCTCATGAGGAACTCCTAGGTAAGGTAATCCAGTTATTCAGTGTATAAACACTCACATACCAGTGCCATCAAGTTCCTATATTGAGTTTGTGCCTATAAACTACCAGAAGATTCCTGTAGCAGCAAAAATTTAAGGTGTAGCATTGATTTTCTTTGACAGAGCTTTCCCATTATTTTGAATAAAAATTACTGCTGTTTTTAACAATAGACTTGACCAAACATTTTCCACTTTTCTCTCCGCTCTCTACATGTGATCTGGTTTCACCTGCAGTGTTTTGTGTTGCTTCAAACAAAAAACTGTAATCCTAACATCACAAGACTTCTATTATTTGTTAAAAACAAACTGTTGTGACTTACGACTGAGTGCTAATTTTAGGAAAAAAAATACCAATGTGCTTTTTAATATTTAAAGCAACTCTTTTATACTACCCTGTTTAGACAGATACCACCCATATCCACCTTTGTTCAGGTGCTATAAACTGCACAGGTGAGAGCAGTACTGAGGTCAGAGAGGAAACAGGCAGATATGCTCCCTTTTCCCAGCTGCATCCTAGCCCATTTGCTACAGGAAGCCAGCTACGTCTAGAGGATGGAAGGACAGATCTCTTCTTACCCAGCTGCTCGCTCCATGACTTGGCTGGTTCAGATTTCTGCAGACAGCAGGGAGGATGAGGGCTGAACAAGTGAAAAGGGAGTGCAGAATGTGTGGGCTCCTTCTCCAGAGAAGCAGAATGACAACTGCTTCCCTCGGGGCGACACACACAAACTGCAGAACACACAAGGCCCACAGGTTCTTCACCGATGTGCCTCAGGCTGTTTAACACTTACAGGACCAGCTGGGCCCTGTGCTGTCTTTTCTTGCAGTCTGTCAGGGAATGGATCCCTCCTTGAGTGTACCTTCAGCAACAAACCAAATCACACATAACACAGGATGAGGTGGAACACTGGCAACAAACCACATGGAAGCTGACAGTTATATGACAAGAATGATACTGTATTATGAATGTAGGTGTGTAAATAATAAAGCATCATTGCCCCACACTTTAATGTGAGTATTCAAAAAACCCTCCTCCAGAGTGCCTTCAGAGCAGTAGCTAAACTAGACGTTTGTTCCAGTGGCTCCAACGAAGTTTCTCTTTCTCCCTTTCTTAAATAAAATGCTGCTGAAATAGAGGAAGACTAGTCTGGGGAAACCAAAGTCAGCCTCTGTGATTACACACCTTAGGCTTACTCTGGCATTTTCACATCTCAGTGCACAATTGCTTTATTGTTTTCTCCTCTCTACAGATTGTACCGGAAACATTGATCCACCACAGCACTAGTAACTACAGGGGAAATCAGGTATATAACAAGCATATCTACCCACCCTCCCCCAAAAGCTTTCAAAAATAAATAATGCATCATAACCAGATCAACAAGATTGACATTTTTTATTTGTACTTAGCATATACAGGAAAGATCAAAACAAATAATAAAAGATAGCATTTGTAAACAAATGTATTTCACAAAAAGTTATAAACTATCAAATTTGCTCTGAAAAAATTCTTTATAGCCATTTATAAATGTGTATTTATCAAAATCAAGTTAAAAACTACTTCATTTTGACAAAATCCCAAATGAAGATTCATTCATTCCAACAACTTCAGAGACCACAAATGTAAGGCCTAACTAAAACAAATGCACGAGTGAAGATGGCACTGTGATTTTTGGTTTAAAGATAACAAAAAAGTCTGCAAGCGATCAAAATACCAGCCACTCCAATTCAAAGTCCTAGGTCTGTAAAATACACATTCAACTTCACAAATATCTAACTTTAAAAAAATAGAGCTATTCCACTGGAATGTCCTCATTTTTTAAGGTACTGATTATATGCTGTGTTTTTGAACCCAGTCAGAGAAAAGGTATCAGTAGGTAGCTTCATGTAATAATAAAATCCACTTCTGTAATCACATTAAAAATAAGACGACAGCAGCACCCTTTTAGCAAGGATTAATTTTAACATTCTTGCCTTTATAGCAGCAGGTATGGTTTTGGGGAATGCTATCAACATAACCAGTAAGTAAAAAAAAAAAATATATGGACTCTGTGAAATTTATTACAGTGTTCTTTCCCTATACTTGTTTTCGAAGTTAGGTAAGCACCTCTATTTTCTTCTGCAGAACACAAAAATTAGAAACAAATGACATCCAAACCTAGGACTGCCTCAGTAGGCTCCCTTTGTCGGTGACAATTTGATTTGCCAGTATGGATTCTGTTTTTTCCTCCCTCCAATCTCCTATTTGCATGCCAACTAAAAAACAAGGTTCTTAAACTTCATCTATTAATTTGACTCAAAAGAAACAAGGTAATAAAAATAACTAAGGCACGAGTGTCTGATCTTCAACAGCAGGCAGAGGGTCACAGATTTGAAACTAGGGTAGAATGAAAACTCCCAGCAATATTTCTGGTCTTGGGGCACTGAAAACTCTTACCAGAATTCCAAAAAAAGGTTTTTCAAGGTATTTTTTTTTTTAACAAAGATATGGAAAACACTTTTCCCAAGAATGTCCACAAACACTAAACAAGGATGGATGTACATACAAAGACACACACTTTATGCACAATACACTTTGAACATACTGCAGACAGACAAGGACCATGGAATGCAATGATGTCTAAGATGGCAGGTGGAATGAAGATGGCTCTTTTTCAGAGAGTCGTCATGAGTTTATCTTGGTACACCATGCTTTGGACTCCTCCTAAATTCTTCTGGTTCTGTTCCTGGATATACCGTAAATTGCTGTCCTCTCCACTTGTGGGGGGTTTCCAATAGGGCCTGTCATCATGATAGGGTGGCCTGTACCATTTGCACAGTTATTGGTTAGTGAGGAATGGAAGTCAACGTAAGAGCGCTACACAGTAACATGAGCTCATCCCGCAAGTGCTAAGCATGCACATGGAGCTACAGCACAGGAAGGAAATGGGGACAGACCTACAGGTCTGATGCTGAAGCTGCTGAAGCAACTGGAAATCTTTTAGCTGATTTCAAAAGGCTTTCAATCAGAGCTCAATCATTAAAAACCCTCTCTGTCTGCAATGCTATAGACAAGCGTAGTGCATCAACGCTCTGAAATTCCAAAAGGGTGGTGGGGAAGGAGGAGGTGGCTACAGGAAAACTAAACTTGTATAACAAACAAGTAAAATAAAACATCATGCAAAATGTTGAGCTCATGAAAGTACATCCTTAAGTGCAAAGGGTTAAGAAAGGCAATCCTATTATGAATGAAAATTGCTCTTCTGTAGTTGCCATTCTTTTGGCACAGGTGCAGCTAATTAACACTAAAGCAGCCTGTAATTTACAGAGTTGCATTTTCTTAAGAATACCCCCAGTCTACAGTCTATCAGGTAATTCTCTGAGACTTGCCAAAGTATTACAAGGAAAAATCTTTTTCCTTACTGGTTCCTTAATTATTGCTGCTTAGAGATACTAACTTCAATCATTTCTAGTGTCCCCTGAGCTATTGCAGCGGAGTGGGGAATAAATAAAACAACAATTTTGAACACTATGTAGGAAACCACAACATTTAACATTACCTTATTACCAAATTGAAGCTGCAATTATTATATATACGGAAGAAATTCTTTTCTGTGAGGGTGGTGAGGCACTGAAACAGGTTGCACAGAGAAGCTGTGGATGCTCCATCCCTGGAAGTGTTCAAAGCCAGGTTGGATGGGGCTTTGGGCCACCTGCTCTAGTGGAAGGTGTCCCTGGCCATGGCAGAGGGTTGGAACCAGATGATCTTTAAGGTCTCTTCCAACCCAAGACATTCTATGATTCTGGTAAGTTTTTTTAGTAGCAGAAACACAGGCAAGGTTTAGATTTTACCTTCTTTTTTAATATATATATTCTAAAGTTATATAATGACAGCTGTTAATTGGAATTTTTTTTCAGAAGGTTAAATATTAAGCTAACTGCAAACAATTCCACTGAAAGAATCTGCAAACAATTTCAGTGAAAGAATTTTACTATGAAAACTGAAACACAGTTCCACATACTATTTCACAAATTCTTCAACAAAGGTCCATATATAACACGTATTACACAGGTCATTTCATTTCAGCCCATGTCCATTCCAGACTTTCATGCCCAGCAGAAAGAATTTTATGCATCTGTAGTTGTGATCCCAAGTTCACAGTCGAATGGAATAAGCTTTTTCAAATCAAGCTATCCAAGATCTTAAATGTCCAATTCTTTCACTTTGACTCCAAGTTAGAATAACTTGAAACTTCCACTTTAACTGCACATTTACATACTTCTACCTTAATGGGACAAAAATTCTGAGCACCTTTTCTACCAAGCTTCTATGACTGAGCCTTTAAGTTTGGGTTATTTTTTTTTTTAGCCTTACAACCCTTGCTATAAAAAAGCCATTGTTCATTTTACACTGACCTTAGTCTTTGCCCAGGCAGTGGAGGGGCTGAAGGGGGAGGTTGTCTACACACACTACAATACATTATTGTGCTTATTTCAATATCACACTGCTCCAGGGTGAACTATTTGGCTTTAAAATGTCACGGACTGGTATTGTAAGTGATGAAATCTTTAGAGAAATTTCAGCAAAACCTCGAATGATTTATAAAATCATTAGGCTCTCTTGGCAACCACTCTTTCATAATGCGAAATTGTACGTTTTAAAGTGCTCATAATAAACTGGATAAAGAAACTCTAAAACCAGGAAGACTCCTGAGCCTGAAATACAGGCAAAGTTCATTACACAACTTGAAGTCTCCTGCTTCTAACAAATTGAATATCTGCTTTACTGCTGTGTGCTAGGAATTTTGAGATGACAATGCCTGTCTGCTTCTCTGCCTAGTATTTCTAATAACATACTTGCCTTTTTCCTGCATTCTCAGACTCAAACTCACACCAAATTATCTTTTCATTTCATTTTAAGCTCAGCTTCATCCCCAGAGCCTGCCCTCACTAAAACCAAAGTCTACCTATTGTGATGTAAGAATATAAATATTAGATAAGGAGAAACAAAGATTAGGGTATTGGTATTTTTCACTGAAGACAGTAATTATTTGTCTAAAAAACTGAATAACCTAAAAAGGTTCCTTTTTTAGGATAAAAAAGTGGTTGGTTTTTATCATGTCTACACATATAGGCACATATTGAACAGCCAGGTGCATGCCCTCATCATGCATTCCACCAAGCGAGTCTTAACCGGACTGAATTTCTTCCAAAATTTCTTTTCACTCAATGTCTCTCATCACTAGCTACAAACAAAAAAGTATGTGAGAAGATAGCACAACAGCACATCAGGAGTATTTTTGTGAAACATTTCTCAAAAACTCAGTGCTGTAATTTTACTCATTATCTGTAAAGTTCTTGATAAATTGCTCCATATACTTATAATTTTTCCATACGCATTTCTGCAAAAGATGAAAACAACACTCCAGTGCAAGAATATAATTCTTAATTACTTAACTTTACACTAAAATGAGTTTCTTCTCTGTCTTAGGAAATTAAATGCAAACAAATACTGATCAATTTGCAATTAAGCTACAAAGCAGCTCCCTTTCCAGCATATTCCCTACAGGAAATCACCAACATTTTATTTTGAATTAGAAATCAATTAAAAAAAAAATTCATATTCCAAAGCAAAACTTAGAAGTTATTTAATACTGTCTCTACAGTCCATACTTCTAAGTTCTGTTTGCTTTCCACGTGCAGAGAACTGCTCAGTACAACCACCAAAGCTTCATACCAAGTAACAAAGAAAGAAGTAATCATCTTTTCTCCCAAAGGGAAGACTGCTTACCTTACATTCACAGGTGTGTGTGGATGCCAGTGTGGCTGAGCAGGATGTATATTAGGATGATACTGTGGCTGCAAATGGAAACATTGAACCTAGTTAATGAAATCGTATAAAAGCTCCCTTTTAACTTTTATTCTCCTGGGGTCATGAGGTCACATTCCTGGCAAACCCTACAAACCCTAATGCTTCAGACCTTCTCCCACGTCACTGAGCACATATGTGAAGTCTCTTGGTGATGAATCTGCTCGTTAGGACACAGTCATGGGAAAAGACAAAGAAAATTGCTCTCCTGTTCAACAGACAACCTGGCACATCTAGTGCTTCTTGTAGAAAGCACATCAAAAAAGTGTCAACTTTGATCAAAGGTGGAGGAATAAGAAAGGTTACTGTTGTAAGAGCAGGCTTCAGGAGGTCACCTATCTTTGGTGACAGCACTTCCCTCTCATATCCACAAGATCTTGAAGAGAAACAGTAAAACAAAATCACTGGTGAGAGTTTTAATTCAAAGTGTTAAGACTAAGTTCTCATGCACATACAGAGTTTGGAACCTTACTTTTTCTCAGTACCCACTGACTGTCAGTAGCACAGATAAAAGCCAGGTAATGTTTTCCCTGGAGTATACATAAAAAAAAACCCCAACAAGCATTTGACCGGCAACTCTGTAAGTGTTGTGATGAGGGAGGTAATTGCAACTTTGAAATTGTCACAATCATCACTGTGAGAGGCTGCTCTAGACAAAAGCTTGCTCATAGAGCAGTCTCCTGGGGCCCATCACATTCACAGTCCCAAAGGCTTTAACGTTCAAAGAAAGGAAAGGGAAGGGAAAGAAGATGGCAAATGGAGTGTACTCAGCTTGCAAAGTATCCAAGAACACAGAGGAGAAAAGAGTCCCTCCACTTTCTCCTTAACCTCAATGCAGTGCTGTTTATTTCTGAGATCAGAAAATCTCACCCCAGAGTAAGAAAAGGGGAGCAAAACAGCTGCACAAATTATAAAGAGCAAAAATATTTACCACAAAACACGGAAATTACAACATTTTCCTCTGTAACTGGTATGCTCTTACCTGGTAGTTATGGACTTCAGGAGTATTTTTAGCACTAAGAGAGAAAAAAATTGCTTTTATGTAATCAATACATCTATGTCACAGTGTCTTTTAGTTCAGAGAAGCACTACAGAGAAGTGAAATCCATATGCTTAAGGACATCATCACTTTATTCAAAATATACACCGTAGCAATTAACATGTGAAAGAGGGGTGTAAATTTTTTTCTTTGTTTTACATTTAAAAAACATGAACAAATTATCCTTGATAAGCTAGCATAAGAGCAGTGAGCAAAAAGGAAGTACGTTTTACTTCAGTCTGACTTCATATATAAAAAAAAATTTAAAAATAGATTAAACAATGAAAGCAGGCAGTCCCCAAGAAGAATGTGGGGATGCATAACGAGACGTGCCAAAGCAATTCATCCCACACCTGAGAATCTGTTTCTACAAATCCTAATGCAGCTATTGTCTTCAGAATCCTTTTAGCCCAAGAACAGCAATTGAAAGGTAGAGAGTACTTAGGCAGTCACTTACCACAGTTGTGCTGCTTTCACAGGATTGTTTGCTTAAAAAGAAACAAACAAAAAACCTTAAGACAAGTGAAATATCAGCCATTTTTCAGTTCCTGTTGTTGGGCTGTTACATTATGGCTAAAGTGAATCCTCATACAGACATACTTGCACCGAAGTGTCTGAATTTCAAGTGCAGCCCTGTGCTTTCTAGCAATCCTGTGTGACATCATAAAGTATGAGGCAGACACAAATCCTCCTCTGGTTCTGCAAGAGTGAAAGCTCTTTAGAGATCACAGCAGACAAGCATATTCTTCCCAAATGCCACAAAAGGACTTTCGGCAGAGTATGTTCTGCACAACCAGAACACCTTTTTTCTCACCTAACTGTGTACCACGTCAATACCATCACGTCCCTTGGAAATCAGAAACTACCCCTTGCAGAAATTTTCACTATCTTATAGAAACCAGAGTATTCACAAAGCTGTTAATGGTCTGTGTCTTATTACAGGGAACAATGGTAGCCAAAATAGCTCATGAGCTGGGAAGCACTGAGTAATTTCGAGCAACAAGGTCTTGGCCTGTGCTTTGGAAAGAATGGTGAAGGTGGTAGCTGAGTAACTGGGGTGTATCATCTCTTTTTCAGTACTGTATGTGTTTCAAGAGAACTGAAAAACTTCTCAGTGATAAAGTGAAAAAACTGACTGGTAAATGCAGGAGGTTAGTGACACACCGCAGAAGTCTCAAAAGCGATAGAACTAGGAGAGAATCCAACGCTTGCAGGCTGCATTTAGGTACAGGTCTTAATGGCCAAAAGATGCATGAAAGATAATAACCTACAGGGAGTTTTAGCATTAACTTAACAAACATGCTGTTGAGCTCTCTAGAAGGAGATCACTTGAGTTTGAAAGAAGTTCTGGCTGCAATGGACAGAGAACATAATTAAGCATAAGCCACACTTTCTCTCTTCTCCCCGTCTCACAGCCATAAGTGCAGAAGCACTGAGACTCAAGGCACAACCTGCAGGTATGTCAGATCCTGTTATAGCAAGAATAAAATGTAAAGAATTTGTTCTTCCACTTATAAAATAACCCGCACTATATAGTCGACTCTCGTGTCTCACATAACAGCATCTCACAGATTTATTATATTTGCATTTCAGTTAAAGAAACTCTCTCCATGTGCTAAGGAAGAAAGCAGGGGAAAGAGTTACAGCCTCTAGAGAGCCTGCATGCTTGTTACCCTTTCTCTCCCCCACCATAAATGAGACCTAAAAATGTCCCCATAATACCACGAGGGCTGTTCATGGAACTGTGGTTTATATTCTGGGAATGCAAACGAGCACAAAGACATTCTAAGGGAAAGTCATTTCACCCTGCTCTGTACAGCAGCCTTGCTCTGTACAGCAACTATACCTGCAGGCACAAGTAATACAGAATTTGGAGAGGGTTATCTTGCAGTGCTCCTTCCTAGGCTTTTCTACACGGAACAAAAAGCCCAAGTTTTTATGGACAAATTACAAAACCATAAGGGAACTCAATTCCTTGTCATTCCATTTAAATTCAGCACATCTCAATTCCCAGGGCAAGCTAGTTAAGGTCAGAGTCTGGATAGGTGAACAACATGTCATTACAGTCAGGAAAGCCACAACAACTGCATAATGAGACTGCTCAATAACCCTAAAATTGTCTGGCTAGACAACCAAGGCAGTGAAGCTTTTGGACACTGCTCCACCCCACATGACACAAGCAATTCTTAAAAAAACATATTACATGCTTTCCCTTAATGGGTTTTCTTTTGCAACTTTTCTTTCCTCCTCAACAGAGCAACAAAAGAAACCATAGGTACCTCCTCCACAGATGGGGGTGGAAGAGTTAATTGTAGATATAGATTAAAAAAAGAAGATAGAAACAAAAAACTGTGGCAAAAAACCCCCAAACCTATGCACATTCTGATATTTTATGTAATCTGACGTATTTTTCTTTTTTATAATGTGGTACAGATGCCATGATTGCAATGTGGTGTTTATAGGATTTAACAGGGCACCTGCATGACTTTCAGTGAACAGATGTGTAAACACACTCACCCTTATAAGTGGAATGCCTTCGAGAAGGGTATCTCTTGCTGGGCCTTCTTTCAAATGTACTAGTTCTGCGTAATCTTGTCCCGTGTGTTGCTTGATATTCTGTCCTCCCACTTAAAATACAGAAATGAACAAAGTAAACTACTGCCTTCTGTGGGAAGCTGTACCTGCTCCTTTGGATAAAGATAAATATATTGCTGTTACTTCACTAAATACCTGAATCTGAAGCGTGATCCCAGCCTTATGAAGTCGGATCTACTAGATTTACTATTTGCTGGGGCTCGCAATCTGAAGAAAGCATGGTGCTCCACCGCACACTTCCACAAATGTTTGCACGTTTTGGCACTGTCTAACCGGAAAACAAATGTGTGCTCTTGCTCTCTGCCCTAAATGCAGAAACAAAAGCTTTGGAAGTTGGCATGCATGATATTAGTTATTGTCCTTGGTAGGAGAAACACAGCCTGGGCCAACAGTGTGCTGAGCTTCCCTTGTGTTCTTACCAGACTGAGCACACATCACACTTTGTTGGATCAGGCCCAAGTAAGGGAAAGAAGTTACCTGTTCATCATCTTCTACAACCACGAGTGTTAGTTTGCTCTTTTTAAAGTCCATTTTTGTGATTTTAGGCCTAAACACAAGAACGGAAAAGAATAGAATTAAAAGAATATTGAAAGAATTTTATTTCAACAATGATTTCACATTTGAGAGTGGTACTTCTAACCAGGCCAATCTACCTTTCAAACTTTGTAGATCCAATTAAAAATGACAAAATACAGTCAAGATCCCATTATGGAAAGGAGAAAGATTTCAGCACTTTAACAAAAAGGAATGTAACACAAAAGCACATTACCAAAAGAATAAGCCTATTTTGTTGGCTCCTTCAAAGATCAATATGCCTGTTGGTGTCAGTCCAAGAGCATATTCACAGCCATCTCTTCCCTGCAAGCAAGTACAGAATAAATAATGAATCTGCCATGAGCAGTGTAAATCTTAAAACAGTAGTATTACAAAATCCATAGGTCTTAAACTAAGCCATATTTTAGGTTGTCATATTTTTTTAACATTATAGAGCAGAAGAATATGCATCTGTATTGGGTGCAGAGTGGCATATTTTGGCAACAGGAGGCTGCAAGATGCCCTTTGTGGGAGGAGGTCATGTGCTGCTCAAAGTGATTCTGAGATCCATGGAGATGGACCCACACCAACACTGTATCCAGGGGAGCCCACACCTCACCTCACTTGTTTAAGAGCAGGCAGTTCCTGCCAGGGGAAAGAGACAACAGAAAGGAATTGAGGGATATAGGAAAAAGCATGTGGAAAGGGATACTGTGGGAGCACAGAGAAGGACCCTTGGGAGGAGTGCTGTGGTGGGAATGACTTCTGAGGGACCATGGCCCACGGGAATACCCAGACCCTAACAAGGACACTCCTCGGGGACTGACCCACACCAGAGCAGAGGCCTCACACTGATAAAATAAAACATCACACGGATCTTACCTTAACTACATGCATGTCTACACCATACATTTCTAGCCATTTGGCTTTGTTCAAGTAGCACAATTCAGCCTGCGCCGGGCTCTTTCCCCTATGAACATAAAATTCAAACTTCATGGTAAAAAGTTTTTGTCCGCTTTAAATGCTTTCAAATTCATTCCTCTAACCCTTTTCTTTGTGTCCTCAATCTTAATGCACTAAATGGTATTTCTAGCTTAGCTTATGTTTTTACCCTCTTCCCTCCAAATGAAAATAAAACAGAGGACTGAAAATGCTAAGAGGTCTAAAATTGCCAACAAGGATGAAAGTTCAGGTAACAAAGCATCACTGAAATGCACTGTATTTATTAACAAAAGACAGGAAATGAGTTTGCTACCACCCTGAACACAAAGTTTATATTTGAATAAAAGAAAAAGAGAAAGAGAAAGGAGAGTTATTTCCAACATAAACAGGAAGAAGACCCAGCACCTCAAATTATTACAAAATAATCTAAAGAGAAAACAATAAAAAATTAGAACTCACTCCGTCAACCTTCCCTACACTACTACATTTTTAGGGAAGGGGAGGGCTTAAAGCCTTTTTACAATACTTCTCCACTCATAAACATAATCCTCATTTCATGTCTGTTGAAATGATTTGACTTTGGAAGAGAAGAAAACATGTTGCTAGTGACCCCACTGCCACACAGGTACTCTACCTGCACTCTTTCCATTTCTGAAAAATGTCAAATTCCATTGCTTCGGTCTGGTTTGGTGCAAACCTGAATTCAGACACGAGCTCTGGTGTGTGCTCAGGGTGCTCACACTCTCCCAGCTCAGCTGAAATAAATCAATTGAGAAATTAAAAATATAAAGATCTTGGGATGACCAGAAACATTTAATTCCATTATCCCTACAAAGAAAAGGATAGTTTGCAAGTTCCAAAGCATGTTACCGAATGCACTGGTGTCAATGTTTTGAGTTAACAGCCCATCCCCCCACTCCTGGCCCCAGAAAATTCAAACCAGATTTTACAGCAGAAGTCAGATAAATGCATTTGCAGGAGCAGTGTAAGGTTGTGATACAGAATTCTGACATTCAATCAGGTTCTGACTGAACCAGTTCAATTAAAGCAGCTTCTTTGGATTTTAAAGCACTTATATGAAATAAAGTTTCTGTTAAAAACGACCATCAGTGCATTTTCTGTTTTAGAAGAGGTTACTTTAAAACTTCCTTTCATTGCATACTTTTCATTCCCTAACACTTCCCATTCTATTGCATGCTTTGCTATTTGTCCTGGTTTAGGAAAAATTTAGGAGTTATGTTTCTCTTCATGTCAAAACATGAAAGGAATACCTAGTCTCATGAAACCACTGATAAAGCTGTGTGGTTTTTTAAATCACAGTGGTGGTATAATATTCAGATTAAGTAATTTTTAAAGAAAAAAATGCTGAAACATTAACATAATTAAGGTGTCACTTTCTACTTACATGCTTAGGCTCTGGTGTTTTCTTTTCTGGGAGCAGAACACTTTCCAACTCCACTGAGCTCAGCAGGAGATGCAACTGCTGAACATTTCAGTGACTGACACCCTTAACTGCCTTGTGTCTGTGATAGCTTTGCTCCTGGAGCCTCTCAGCTGTACTAAGAGGCTGTAGCATCACTGCCTCAGGACTGTGTGGCAAACATCAGTGGAAAATACACTCTTCAGCAACACCATGTGTCACCTGACCTATGATGTGATTCCCAACCAGGCCTTTGTCAGTCAGCATTTCTTAACTGTTTACTACTATTACTGCTACTACCAAAATAAACATAAAAATAGCATAGAGGGAAACTAAATCCCTTGAAGAAGACAGTTTTATTCCTTCAGGGAGCTTTTACACTTAACAGCTGCAAAATTTTATTCACAGCCAGACTTCAAAAATACCTAGCAGGATCCATCAGTAGATAGGAAGTTATATCCAAAATCCAATCTGTTAGTTGATAACACCTACTAGGTGGTTTTGAGAACTTGAGCTTTGCTGAAATATTTAGCAGTCCTGAGGATATTAAACAGATTGAGTTGATAGGTCTTCATTTTTAATTACTGTCTCACACACATATTATCTCTCAACAGTAATCTTCCATAGTGAGCTACAGTATTCCTATCTCTATTAAAGAAAAGGACATACAAATATCTCAGCTCTGTGGCTGTTTCAAAAAAGCTGGAAGCCTATTCAACACATATTATTAAGAATTCCTGGCAGTCCAGTCTCCAGGATAAAAGAGGGAGCCACAGCAAACACATTAGCAAGGAGGACTTCAAGGGGAGAGAAAAAGGTAAGGACCTGAAGTTTGATGTGTTACCAATCATCTAGGAAAAACACAGGAGATTTCTCTATTACTTAGCTGTGAGAGAATGTGGGAGAGGGAGAAGTGCTGTAAAGAGGATGTGTAGGGATGAGAAGAATCATGAGCTTGTAGGACAGAAGATACACAGAGAAGCTATGGCAGTAGTATTAGGTAGGAGAAAAATATCACCCTTGTTTCTCCATAGCTGCATTCACTGTTTATTCACTTTCAGGTGAACAAGCTATGTTATCTTTTTGATCTCTAAAAAATAGGTTTTCAGTGTAAGAGTCAGTAAGAGACCTGTCAGCTCCCTGCACAGGGTTGGAGGGCAGAGGAAGAAGGGGCTGCCACAGACTCTCCATGAGGACACTGTGGCTGCTGGGGTGGAACTGCACTCCCTGAATGCAGCACTAACATTTTGCAAAGCCAGGGCACAGAGAGGACCCATCCCTTCATTTGTGTCTTCATGATGTGCTTTGGCATGCCCCTTTTCTGTTCTTTTTTTGGGGGGAGTGGAAGGCAGGGCAGGTGTTATTTAACACATGTATATGCATTATCTGTGTTCTTCAAAATATAACTGGGGGGACATTTTCAAAAAGACGTTTCCTAGAAAGCTTTTGAAAACTCAAAAAATGTATTTGTTTTTAAATATATGGCTGACTCTTTTATACAGAAGGGGAAAAAAAAGTTTGCAGTATCCCATGAAGATGTCTTATGATTAGAACTGAAAATTGGAGATGTGTGAAAATGTTTTCAATTTAATTAGCAGCTTCAAAATTATATCTGGTTAAACACTAAGACCATACAACACTAATGAGGCAGTTAAAAACTCAATGTAACAGTGAGAACTCAAGTTTGATGACAAAGTTTCCACAGACAATCCCTAAGTGAAGCATATTATGTATCTGCTTCATATGTTACCCCATACTACAAATCAATTTTACTTGCTACAGAATTTCCTTCATGGGACTGGCAATAAATCAACACTTTATGTTTGAAAGATAATTCACAGAAAAAAACAACCTTGGAAACTGCTACTGGAAACCAAGAATTACTGTTACAGAAAACTCCCTTGATAAAAAAAAAGTACAAGTATGAAATGTAAAGCTTATCCGTGAAAAGACTTTTCCTTCAGCAGGCTCAGACTACAGATGCCTAAATAGCAACTCAATAGCTTTTTCCTCACTCTTAGAAAAAGCACACTAAGGAGCAAGACTGCATTTTACAGAGAAAATGTAGCCCACTGAGGAAGGAATAATCGACATTTCTTTATACTTCTCTGCTTAATTATGTTTCCAATGTCAATAAAATGTAGCAAACTTTACACCAAAATGCTTATTTTTACATATGTCAGCAAAGAGTATGAATTAGTTGCAATAATGAAAATTTTGGACAAGTTTATTGTAATGTCGTCAAAATAGTGGAAAACTGAAACTGGGAAAAAAAAAAAAAAAGACAGCAAGAAAGTATAAAAGCATGTTCCCACAGACAGCATCAAAGAGCATTACTTTTGGTAGATAGCTGGACACATCATAAACATGATGGACAGCTATTGTATTACATTTACACAGTAATCCCAGGTGTCAGTTACTACCCAAAATGTTGAGGCATTAAGCTATTATTCTTTGCTTGGACCAGATGTGAGGTTACAGGAGTTTTTATCTGTGGAAATGTAAGCAACAAATCAAATGTGGGCTCCGCATTTCCTCCCCCTCAAAAAGGCAAATGCAGTCTGCCTGCAGCAGTTCTTTGCACACCTGACAATCACAGCTGTGCCAACCAGTGCCCTGAAACAATCCACTGCCTTTACATATACACCTGTTGCTGCCTGGAACTGAATTCCCAGTTTTGCCTGTCAAGTCCATCTAGAATCACTGAGTTACTTCCACTGCTGTATTGAACTAAGTGCCTCTGCCCAAGCTCTCTGCGTGCCATGGCCCAACCACCAGTGAAACAGGAGAAGAATTTTTCATTTCAATTAATTTTGTTGCTGATATGCTTAGAATGGTCCAGCTCACTGCACTTGCTTTTGGAAAAAAAACAAACTTGATTTGAGCTTTATTAAAAAAATTTCCTCCCCACCTGCAAAACAAATTGGTCAAAATGGAACAAATATTTGTATTAATATGCTTGCAGCAACAAAAAAAGCACACTGTCCTACAGTAACGTAACGAAACCCAGGGCATTGGAATTGCTATTACATAGTGAAATCCTTGCTTCTGCCACAGTAGTGATTTTAGTTCTTAACCTACCATGTAATTCTCTCCTGTTTGGTATCTGCCACTCCCTCCCGTCCTATAACCATCTCCTCTGTCACCCACTGTGGAAGCTTCCTCTCCCAGGCACTGTCAGGCAGCAGGAAGACCAAATTCCACCTCCTACAAACTGTGTGAAGGGCCAGCTGGCTCTTCAGGCTCAAGTGGTAACACTTGTGCACACACCACAGCTTCTCCCTCAGTAGGGAGCTATTTTGGGTCCTTCTTCCCTGATCAGCTCTGGGTTTCTATGAAACTTTTGTCCAGCCATGCTTTAGAGTCACCCTCCCCATGGCAAATGTGCTGATATTGGCTAATGTAGTTCAGAAGTTATGAATGGAGGCAAGCCAAGAAAGTGATCTCCCTAAAATTCTTCTCCTTGGGTAAAAGAATGGCATTTATATATGATCAGTGAGAATTCATTAGTAAAAAAGGGAAAGAAACCAGTAGGTGAGTTTTTTAATAAATTAGGACAAACCACTTTTAAAATATTGCATACCTTGAAGACACAGAGCTGCTAGCTCAACAGCAGTTTCGTATGGGCATTTCAGTCTTAAAAACAAAACAAAACATGAAACTATAAAAATCATCTCTTGTCAGTGAATTCCTCTAGCAATAAAGCTAAAAAGAAGCTTCATATAAAAACAAGAAACATTAACTTCCACAAACTACTATTGTTATGAAACATCTACAATTAATTTTTACTTGTATACGATTATTTCCTAAGTTGATACATTCTGATTAGCATTAAGCATGATATACTTCACCATAAAACAAGTTTGAACCAACAGAGAAAACACTAAATCAACTAAGAAACCATTTTTACGTGTACACTGTATTTTAGAATAGATGGGTTTGAGGATTTTTGTTTCCATAATTAAAAAAAAAAAAAACAGTGCAGGTGAAACTGACCATTGGTCAGGGTAAGACTAAAAAGACACAAAATATATTTGCAGCGTTAACCTGAACAAAAAGTGTTGCACTTTAACTTTCTCACCCTCTATTTCACTCACCATACTGAACATGGCAAGCCCATGTTACATTTTCAAGCCATAAAACCCCGGACAGTTTTTGCTCTCTTTAAACATTTCCATCACCTGAACAATCCACCAAAATCTTACCCCATTCTATTTGTCACTAATGTAGTCACAATGCACACTAAGTCCTATATATCTGTATTCTAAAGAAAAACAAAATGCCCTAGGGGATTAAATTAGAGCTGCAAGTGTAAAAAGGTACTTACTTCCCTGAAAGAATGTCTTGTCGGAGCTGTAACACAAACAGGTACCTGACAAATAAAAATTCAGAAAGTCAAAAGTAATTACAGTGGCATCCTTCAAGTTCAACTGGCTGGAAGAATACCCCAATTCATTAAGTAGTAACAGCAATTTAAATAACTTGCTCTTTACAAAAAAAAAAAAAGGGTCTTTGGGATCACACAGATACACTCTGACAGCTTCAAATCTCCCACAGCTTTCACTAAAATCAAAGAGAAGAATGTTTTTAGCCCATTGGTTGTGTTCAGGACATTGTCCAAAGTCTTGCTGTTTAGGATGTGCTCTATCTGAACATACATTACAGCAACCTAAATGATACTAACACTCCAGTGTTCTCCTAAACTTGGGTCTTACCTAATAGAGGCAGGAATCAAACTACAGTATCTAGAAAGAAAACACAGATAAAGGCACGTAGGCTTCAGGGCTGCCTTCTCAAACACCAATACAGAACATGGAAAAAGTCTAAACTGGGCAAAAGGAAAGGTTCATGCCAAAATGTCACTTAAAAATACCAGAGAAGTCCTGAATAAAAAAATTCCATACAGCTCACACATTTATTTAATAAGCCAAGCAGGAATTTACAGCCTTCAAACTGCCATAGTATTTTAAGCTGTTGCTTTGGTAATTTTCAGTTCTAGGCATGCTTCACTGACATCACTCAGAGCTGGGATCTGAGGCATGCACAAGTGCCCTGGGTCATGCAAGGGGTGAGTAGAGGACAGGAAGGCACAGCAGGCTCTGCACTGCTCTGGACACTGTGGGGTGAGGCTTGCAAAGATGAGTGATTCAAGAGAAGAAAGCATAAAGCACTCCTGAGAGCCCAGTAAACGCAAATATAAACCTCTCCTGTCTTTACAAAGGATGCTAGAAAGACAAAGTGGGGTTTTCTTATCACAGAGGATGTGCAGTGTATATAGTAAGGGACAAATAGCTGGAATCATACAGGAAAACAGAAATGAAAAGGAAAACTAGTATTTCTCATGATAACACTAGAGCAGAATCAGATTTATCCGTGTTAGTTCTGTCACATCTCTGATTCACATACTTGGCTAATACTTGACTTGCCAATCAAATCTGGGTATTTGCATGTGTAGATTGTGTAGATTAAGGGCAGACAAGTATAATTCCTGTTCTTATTGATAGCTCAGAAGATTCACAATCCCATAAATTCTTCTGAATTTGCAAGAAGACTCTGGGCAGTGCTTCTGTCAGTGTCAGGTGGCTTGTTGCAGTGCTGTAGCCCTGCTCTGGTGGGTATGGCTTACCCTTGTTCCTTTTCTGTGCACAGGATGACAAACACTGGCACCACAATTGTTGCTACTTCAGCAAAATACCTTAGAAAATTCTCCACAACACACACAAGTATAGACAAGTTCCTCTGTTGTTCTTCTAACTAAATTAACTAATCAGGTCCCACACAAGTGACAGAATCTGTCTTCCAAAATGCACTGTATTTCAACTGTGTTTTTGAACTAAAAAAAGGACAGAGCAGGTGAAGGGTTTTAATGCTTTCCAAACTGTGTTAATTATGAGAATGTGATGTTTGTAGCTTCACTAGAAATTGGAGTCTACTAGGAAGCAGATCTCCAGAAGGAATTCTGAACATCTGCTATCTGGAAAGTACATAGTTACTGTTAATGATGATTTTTCTTCTACTTGAAATGACTTTAGGTACATAGTTATTATTCTTCACTTTTCACTCAACATGCTACATGGAAAATATGATTCAACTAGCACAAAGACTTTTAAAAAACCACCATAAATTAAAAGAATTTAAAAATTTAAGAACTAAAAAATTCTTAATTTCAAAAAAACCTACTTTCTCTAACAAAAAAAAAAAAAGGAAAAAAGAAAAAAAAAGAATAAAAAAAGAAAAAAAAGGCATCCCAATTTTTCTTACACAGTTTCACACTGGTCTTCTGTCAAGCTTATAATCAAAAGAAATTGTTCACAACACTGAATATGTAGCTGACTAAAATGTTTTTCTAATTAAAACAGTCTTCTGAAATGTCATCTTTCAGCAATAATTAGATCACAAGGCATCAGAGGTTAACACTTTCAGACAAAATGTCTTACTCGATCACAGCAATGATCACATAGCTCAGAAACCCAATCTCACAGTGACTAGGACCACATGCTTCAGAGCATTAAGCAGAAAATCTTATGGTAGACAGTAATGCAATAATTTGACCACAGGGGAAATGTAATACTTGTCAGACATGCACCATGATGTATGAAGACTTACATCAATTTCCAGAAAACACATATTATTCCTACTAATTTAACTGCATTTTCTCATTAAAGATGTCCATGAATCATCCAGATTTTTG
This sequence comes from Argya squamiceps, assembly GCA_037834095.1. Classification (NCBI taxonomy): domain Eukaryota; kingdom Metazoa; phylum Chordata; class Aves; order Passeriformes; family Leiothrichidae; genus Argya; species Argya squamiceps. Next base: position 86,276,157 of record JBBMKD010000102.1, read on the forward strand.
GATTCTCTTAAGATCTTATACTCAGCTACATAAGTGGCAGGGATTTCTATAAGTTAATTATACATTCTATAGTAATATGCCCTTTTATTGAATTATCACTGCTGGACTAAATTGATAACGGATATTAAAGACCCTATGTCTATATCATGAGGTAGTAACAATTAGCCCTTTAATCTTGTCTCAGGCAGAGAAAAAATCCATGGCTGGCACAGCAGACAGCAAAGGAGACAGTAATCATTTGCCTGCAGGCATAAGTTTAATGTAAACATCACAGGCACATGAACTACAACAATCAACCATCTTTAAACACCTGAGGCTGATTAGGAGTACACTGATTATTGCCAAGCAAATTAGAAGACACTGAAAGTGCCCTACAGTGAGAGGCAGAACAAAAGAAAAGATAAAATAAATTTAGGATAGATGACTACTATACAGAGAAGACATAAAATAAGCAGATACAGAAGATAAGTAAACCCTTTCCTACAGCTGCTCCTTTCCCAGCTTTCAGAATATCCTCTGAACCAAGGTGCTACAGACCCAGCAAGGTACAGGTCCACAGAAAACACCCCAGCAGACTGAAACTAAAGACTTCCAGATATCTGTAGAGTGACTTTATACAATGAAGGCTTTTGCTTCATAGAGAACCACGGGGAAGCAGAAGCGATTCAATCAACTGATAACCCAGAGCTCAAGCTGGCTATTCCCACAATTCTCTACCCTTGGTACCATTATTAAATCACCCTTAGCAGGAACAAAGCAGTCCACCGTCATTTTAGCAGGAAAACCCTGGAAAACCCTCTCAGAGGATGGCAGGTATCAAGAGCAGGTGTCTCCTGGTTGCAGGTCTCCCCACCCAACACTGCCAGCTTCAAAGCACAAAAACACAGCATGTGGCAGCATACAAAAAACATCATGTTTCCCTGACGGTAGGAAAACACCTAAGAAGGCAGACCAAATGACCACTCTTAATAAGAAAGCTGGAATCACCTGCTTGCAGTACCCCCACGTGCCCTGGATGTCTCAGTTCCCATCAGCCATGCACAGTTCCTACCTTGTAAACTCCTCATGAAGGTTGTTCGGCTCTGACGAATAGTACTTGATCCGAAAATGCAACGTGTATGGAGGTCCAACTGCACAGGCAGAGATTTGAAATGGGAAAAAAGGTTTATACTTGTTGCAGTCTTGCTAAGGCAGGACAGCCACCACATCACCCCCCAACCCAAGAAACCCAAAATTAATTACATTTTTCAAACTCCTCAAAGACAATATTTCAGGTTTTTTAAATTTAAAAATGCATGCAATCAACCCAAAAAACTAGACTATTGCCATACTTCATGATAGTCATTAATTCAAATTTATTAAGGCAATAGTCTTGATAAATTTGACAAACACATTTTTGTCCAAAGAGGGGTGCCTCACAGCATGTTGTGAATGACAGCAAGTTCCAGGTGCACTGCCTGTTGCTGGGCCCAGGGGGAAATGGAAGGAAGAGGGAAGGAGAGGGTGATGTTCCTTCTTACCAGGCACAAACAATACTCCAAAAAAAAAGAAAACAAACCACCCTGCCCAAGAGATCAGCTTTCAATTGAAACACATGAATGAGAAAAGGTAAGATAAATAAACTGAAAAGTGCTGGAGAAGACTCTGGAAGGCACCCATGAACATAGGAAGCTAAAAAATTCCATGAGATTGCAAGAATTGTATTTTCTAATATCAGAAGGTGAATGTTACATTGGACTTTCCATGTGACACAGATAACAGGAAGTTATTCAGCTACCATGAAATTGTGACCAATGCATCCTTATCTGCCTAACCCTTATCTTTTGACCAGCTGTCTGCTGATGTATTTATTGACAGAAAAATTACTTTTCCTCACTTTTCTAAGGTCTTCTGTAACACCACATCAACATGTAAACATGTGTCTATTAATGATCCGTCTACTAAATGATAAGCAGCTAAAAGTCAAATAATTAGAGCTTGCTTCTGTCTCCATGTACAGCTCCTGTAAGTCAGGTTATAGCATCCTGAGCTCACACCACTGGTGAGGTCTGCATAGGTGAGCTAATGACTTGGAAAAGAGAGCAGTGAGCAACATTCATCATGAAAGAGGAACTCTTCACAAAGCATGTGCTGAATGCAAGGTAAAGGAAAGTAAAACCTGTTGTGAGAGAGACCTTTACAACATCCAACTCAAACTGCTTCACTCTTCAGCATTTCTGAGAGCCATGACTGACCAAATTCTGTTCAAAACAGACCCTTCACAGATTAAAACCAGACAAAAATATGCAACTAAACTGGCTGACGGTGTTAACAGAATCACTGATTTTCCAGGAGAAAAGGACAAAGCTATTGGAGAAAGTACAGCTGCAAATCAGTTAGTCACTTAAGGAAAAGTAGTCTGTGACATGATGAAAAGGGGAGAGAAAACCAAACAGCAAAACCCTTTCTCATAGCAGCCATCTTCACCATGGATTCTAGCAGGCTGGCACCCACATACCATGGGGTGACAGCAAACTACCCTAAAGGCCTTTGAAGAACTCCATCATTTACAAAAATCATCTAGATATTTGGGTACTTATCAAAAAGAAAGGCAAAGCACCACTGAAGCAATCAGGACCTATCTTTGTTAGGCCCTGCAAGAGGGTCAAAAATTTCCTTGAAAAACACATTTTAATCTCACAGAAGCCATGTCTTCATGGCTCATGACTGTTGCCAACTGCAGTATTGTAATAAAACATGTTAATACCAATGCTGCACCGTACCCTAGCCTGCATCCTGATTATCAAAAATCCTGGAGCTACTTTCATGCCTCAGACAATTTTCACAGAAAACTCAGTGGCCCTACCCAACCCCTCCATCCAAAACTACCTTTGATGAAATAGCAGCTATTTCAAAACTACATTTGATAAAACAGCAGGTATTTCTGTTAGTTTTACTTCTAAGATAATAATCTGGAAAAAAATATATAAATTAATCATTACACAATGAAGTATTTCCCATTCACTCTCTGAAGAAAATTGCAGGATATCTGTTCTGGATCAGAAGCAGTGACAGGAACTGTGATCTGTGTCCAGGCAACCTAATTTACAGATCAGACTGAAATTACCTGGCAACCTACTCTGCCTCAGACAAACAGCACGGGTTTAACAAGGGCTTCTGAAGGCTGGGCTTCTGCTTAAGTGCTCTTACATTTAGATATAATATAGTTACCAATTACCCATTAAATTAAAACTATTTCCTAAGAAATATTTATTTCATTAAAAGCCATATTTAAACATTCTCTATAGTGTTCTAATACAGTAAATCCAAATTTTTACCAAGTAACAAAATAAACTGGCAGAAACATAGTACTTACTTTTTATTTGCTTCTTAATGAATTTTGAATGGTCCAACCAGTGCTAAAAAACACAGAAAATCCACACTTAAAAGAAGTTCCATTTCAAGATTTTGTTGACTCCATAAACTGATTACAATAAAATTTAACAAATAAAAATCTCTTATAAGGAAATATTGCCGTATTTATTTTTTAAACTTATGCACCTTGGTGAAAGTGTTTATTGGCACATTTAATAACTTCTCTTCTTCCACAAGAGAAAACTAGATTTTTAAATTCATCAGTACTGCCAGAGAAGCCACTCTTCAAAATCCAAGGCCACAAAGCAGTGGTGTGTAAGGAAGGCACCTTTTTGCCCCAAATCCCTGAGTTTCAGCCTCCTTTAAACCTCTGTTTGATGGAGACCCTCCAGATCCTGGACCATCCTGCCTTCTACTGCACAGTAGTCAAGTTTTTTCAAGGTAAGGATGGAGCCTTAACCCCACTAAAAGCATTTGGGGAACATTTGATGCATACCCCACCCCTTCCTCTTTAAACTAAGGCAGAAGATCTGGAATAGTGCAACAATGATGACAAAAACATATGATTCCCATCAAAGTTTACACACTCTCTTGCCAGTGTAAGTTGCATCTACAGAAAGGCAGCAATAAACACAATCTGGTATAAATTTAGCTTAAATTTTTCACAGTCTCTGCTCAAAATCCTACAGAAGGCTTAAATCTTATTGGAAGCAATGCCATGTAAATGTTTCTGTCATACAAAGTGATAAGAGAGTTTTGGATTTCCTTGAAATAAATATTTTTCTATCTTTATATATATTTTTAAATTATTAACTAGGTACTATAAAACAAAATCTTAGGGAAAAAACCCAAAACCTTTCCTTCTTTCTTAAAGCATTAGTGTTTTCAGAAAAAGCATAATCTCTCAATGACTACTCATTGTTACACCAACACCATGCTACTAAATAAATGTGCAAAATTATTTCTGGTCTAGTAATACTGGTATTTATTTACTAAGTATGTACTAAACCAAGGCAAAAATTTATCACAGGTATAGATGTGTACAGATCCAGAGTCTGAGAGCTTATGACCCTTAAGGTAAATAAATCTCACAAGCGGTAGAAAGAGAAAGAGAAATGGAACAATGATTCTGAAGGTGATTTTATTTGCAGGAGACTTGCAAGACTCCCTTAGGTGAGGCTGCCAAGAAATCCGTTCTTATATTCCCTAACCTGGTAGAAATGTCTACCAGAATGGAAATAAAACATTACAGCAGCTCATATGAATACATTCCTTAGAGTTGCAAGTAATTTACTTTGTCACTACTTGGTTCTCTTATGAAAAATTACAGGTTTGTGAAATCTCAAATTTTTTGACAAGGAAAAAAATATCAAAATTGAAACTTTGCCTTTTTTTTTAAAACTGAAATTATATAAGTCTGTTACTTTCACAGCTCCAGGGCACATTAATTTTTTATTCTTCAAATACCTAGCTATGAAAATGTCTTTCTATTCAATATTTATTTTGGCTAAAGAAAAGCCCCTCAAAGACAAATATAATGAATGCATTAAAAGAAAAGTTTAGCTTCATGTAAAAAACATCTATAATACATGCCAAAAGCTCCTGTTAGTACATGTTCTGGAAAAAGCACTGCACAACCTGAACTATAATAATTCCCAATGAAAAAACAGCTGATAGTCCCTTTCTTGGCATGTGGTCTTTAAGGTACATTAAAGCTCAAATAAGAGTAAGTTTCAAACTGATTATTTGCAAGTGCAAATACTTCAAATAATGGCTAAAAAATACCTAACAAGACTCCAAGAACTGCTTGTGCAGAACATTAACCAAGACTACAGCTTAGACAGGAAATTATCATCATTCTCTGTACCTAAGCAGCCAGAGGCAGACAGCTCCAGGAGATAAAGCACAGCAGGCATTAAAGTCACCTCTCCTCAGAAGCAGCAGTGAGCTGCTTTACCCCCATGCTCTGCTACACATCAAGTGTGTGATGTGCCACCACACAGATTATAAATACAAAGACAGAGGTAGGGCATGGACTGACAGTATTACTGGCCCAGAGCTCCCAGGCCTGGAAGGTTTCATGCAGATTTATGAACCAACTCCAATTTCAAAGTCAGATATTTCATGCAATTTCTGTGAAAATCAGGCTGAATTTTAACACTCTTTTGCCTCAGATAATGTCAGAGGGCTTCTTCACACTGTGTACCACACCAGCTTTCCAAATGTCCCTCTGAGCTGAAAAAAAATCAAAGCAACTCTAACTAAAGCCTAAAATAGGTTTGGGCTTGGCTAGACACTGCTTGCTGATTCAGTTAGAGGGAAGTGAAAGCAATGAATTCTGAAGTCTCACTAGGAAGCTGAACAAAACCAGAGGTGCCTTGCTTTCTCAACAACTAAGAGTGTAGCTCTGCCTATCTTGTGCTCTGGCTAAAAAACCATACATTATTTCAGGATCCAGACTCAGCAGAGAAACTTAACTATGGATCTCACAGTGTAGGACCAAGAGTGACCAGATTCATTTCAACCACCATAATCCCCCTATTCTGTTTGGACTTGGAAATATCAGTGCAGAACAAGGAGAAGGAAAGGGATTAATTGCTTTAGGACTGTGTTATGATAGCTTAGACAGTGTCTAAGCTACTTTACCCATAGTAAGGGAAGAAAACCCTAAACCAGATCAAACTGCAGGTAATCAGAATTCTAGAACAGAACAAGCAGTTCAGCTGGAAGGGACCTACAATGACCATCCAGTCCTACTGCCTACTCCCATAACTTCATGTTATTAAGGGCATTGCCCAAACACCTCTTAAGGTTGACAGCCTTGGGACATCAACTGCCCCTCTAGGAAGACTATTCCAGTGTTTGACAACCCTCTTGGTAAAGAAATGCCTCCCCAATGTCCAGTCTGAACCTCCCCTGATGCAGCTTTGAACCATTCCCATGCATCCTTTCACTGAATACCAGGGAGGAGAGCTCAGCACCTCCCTCTCCCATCATCAGCTGTGGAGACCACTGTGGTCCCTCCTTTAATTTTGTCAGGTAAACTGGAAGGTCAAATGTTACATTAACTTCCATTTATTCCTCTTTAATCTCAACAAAATTTCTTTGCTCTATCAAATGACTAATGCTTCCTATGGTATTAACTGACATAACACAGGAGCCATTGACTGGGATTCATGTGTTGAAAACAAACACCTATCAATTCCACATGAAAAAAGCACAATTTTAAAAAATAGTTTCTTAAAATACTGGAAGCATGTATTTATCTCAGCATGGTCTCCTGTTGATCACTCAATTTATTGAAGTGAAGAGGAGTAAATAAGTACCTCAAAATTTCTTAATGGTATCAGCCAATATTTTCTCAAAATAGATACACAGCATGGAAAAGAGATATTTGTGTCAAGATACAGCAGATAATCTATAGCTGTTAAAGCAGTCAACTTCTAAAGACCATGTGAGCGCCAAATGAAGACTGAAAGGAGGATTTCCACAGGCTGACAATCCCATCACACACCTGAGCTTTGCAAATTCCACCGGCACTCTACTTGCTTCCTAAAAGAATGAAAATTTCTTGTCTTGATTTATACAGCCCTCAAAGGTGACCTGAAAAGGAAAAAAAATTGCATTTGACCCTTTTTGGTTTGCTTTCTCTGCTAGTTTAAAATGCATGAAGAACATCTTGAATAGACTGTTCTCCCTTATGCTTATTTATATATTTAACTGTCAGTAAGAAAAAGACCATTTTTATGAAAGTTTTATTGCCCTCTGAAAAATATCATTTTAATGCTTTCTCAAGTCGTGCCTGGAGAAAGAGAATCATGCTCAATGATCAAGTTCATAAAAGAAGGTGGGCTAAACAAAAGCCAGCACCTTTAAAACTAAAAGTCAATTATCCCTTCAAGTGTCTTCTTGCTTTCTGGTTTCCTAGGCACCTGAATCTTACCAAGCTGCCTGCCATTATTCACACAGCCATCTAAAGCAGAGAGGTTAAAAATGTATGTATCACACAGAGAAAGGAATCACCAAAAAAATCAAGCCAATAAAAATTCTACCCACCAAACCACATTTTGGGTATTTCTCTACATTTACAGATTTAAAAGGAAGCAAAGGAGCAAAAATCCTCTTTTCTTTTGCAGGTCACCTTTCAACATTATTACAGAAAACCAAATGAGAACTGGAGTCATGTAGAAACTCAGGGAGTACACCAACATATACTTAGAAACAGGATAATCTCCCAAGATTTCACAACTTAAAACAATGAGCCTTTGTTCTCATGTTTCTCTAATCCCTCCTAGAAAGTTATGCTCCTCTCGCAAATGAAGGCTCACCTGACTGGTGACTTCAGCTGCCTACTGAAAGTCTGTAGAGAAGGTGATCAACACTTCTCAGAGGCAATCCATGGCAGAAGGATGAGTGGCAGCAGACTCAGGAGAAATCCCAGCTAGACAAACACTGTCACCATGAGGCTGTTCAGACAAAGCACAGGTGCCCAGGACTTTGGAGCCACCATCCTTGAGGGTATTAAACATGACTGAACAAAGCCCCAAGAAACCAGATACAACTGAAGCTGCTGTGGGGAGCTTGGATAGAGACACCCCTTCCAACAGACAAGATCTGCAGGCATCTTTCAGGATGCCACTCTACAAACTCACCTACCCAACTTGAAAAAAAAAAAAAAAGGGAATGCACTTCTACTCGAATAGCATTATAAAACCAAGCTAGGATTAATGACGTGAACAGTTCGTGTTTGGGCACAGATGAGACCAACTTTTCACAAAATACTGGCAGGATCTTACAGGAGTTTCAGTCTCAGCTAGCCAGTTTTGATTTAGACCCTCTTTGGATACTGCTGTCAGTATCCTGTTGAACAGGGTTCTGGCTCGGTGGTACAGTACAACATCAACACTACCAGAGGTGTGAGGACCAACCTGATCCAGGTGCAAAGTTTTATCAGTTTTCTAAGTTGTCTCTGGACTGAACAAGTCAGACCAGCTGCCCTCTTGAAGCAGCCCCCTTGAACTGACACTGCTCTGCAGTTCCCATGCCAAGTTCTCTCCTGCCCGGTGAAGCAGGGCTGCCACTTTCCCAAGTCAGACACGCAGACTGTGCAAGCAATGCTGTCCAGCAGCAAAAGGGCAGATGGAGCTGTCATAAAGCTCTAGATTGTGATCTTGGGTAGTGCAAGGCCACTGCAGAGTTGTGAGGCTCTACTACTGGTAGGCCTTAATAGGTCTTTACCAGTCCTGAGACCTTCACATATTGTGTAGCATTCATGGAAGTCTGGCCTGTCCCAGTCTGACTCAGCACAGAGCCATCTCAGAAGCATCCTGAGAAATGGTGTGGTTTAATTGCAGACCAAATGAACTAACCAATAATAATAGAGAGATACAGGAACATCCTTCAAGACCATTAGCCTATGCTAATTCATATCCATGTGATAACCAAAGAATATTTTGGTTTGCAGGTTTGATGTGACAGAAAACACAGAATTCCATAAAAATTGTATTAAAAATTTGCCTGGTCTAGTATATTTCTCATTAGATTTACTTTACAGACAATGAAAGCTGATACCACTCCAGATCAATTCTAGCAATTTACTTTTAATTTTGATGCCTATATCCAAACATTTAAAAATAAACTGAAGGGATTTGTAACAAGTAGGCAACAAACCTTGCTAAATTTGTGGAAGAAAACGGAGAGAAACCACTTCAGCTTATGCTCCAGCCACACACAAAAACAAAAGAAACCAGCACAAACTGTTCGCTGTCCTGGAGAGCACTCTTTACTCAGGAGAAAGGTGAAGAAACATCACTGACAGACAGCATCACAACCATCGGCCCTGTACGCCTACTTCTCAAGTCTGTGTCAGAAAAATGTCCTCCCAAAATAGCAGTTTTGACTGGAAGACTAAAAACTGGAATTTGTTAGTGTTTGGAGTCTTCCACCAGGTGTTCACAAACCACAACACAGACTTGGATGGTCACAGCTGGAAGTGTTCCACGTTCATCGGGTGTTCTGCATCACTGGGGAGTCAGCCAATCTACCTTTGTCCAGCCACTGAATTGGCATTCCTATCACTGCCACTATCAGAAACTGAAACATTGAGTGCTACAGGATGTTCTACAGCTTTTGGGACCATCCACCTGTCACTGGTATTTTTTGCTCTTGGCTACAATCTACAGACACACATCCTGCAACAGCCACAGTCCCAACATGCTCATCATCCAGAGGAACAAGAGAGATTCAAGGAGGGGAAATTGAGTCACAGAGGAATGTCACAGCTTATTCATGGGGAAAATAGTATGTTTCTAACACCAGCAGAAAAGAAAACATTTAGCATTATCAAAATATTTACCAGTCTCCCTTCTTTCCCACATCCCGTGTATTGAAAATAAGGCCCTATTTTCTTCTTCATGAACACTTGTTAAAGTATTAAGAAGTACAAAAGGAAAAAGACTCACGGACATCACACTATAAGGCTAATTGACTGGTTTGAACTGCTCATTTTTCCACATCCCCCACATCTTAAGAAGTCATGGCAGTAATATCAAAAGCAAAAACTTTTGATCAATGAGCCCTTAAAAGAAAACTCTGATTGATACAGCAGAGGCAGTCATAACAAACCAAGGCACTGCAAGTCCCTGACCCAATACCTACTGAAACATCCAGGAATCTAGTTCTTGATGTGTAGAGGAAACAAAGGTACTTATATTATTTGTTGTCCAGCTTGCTTCCTACCTGCCCCACAGCAGTATTGAAATCCTTTGCTGTGAGCCATACATGATCCTGACTCTCCCAGAAAAACCTGGCCAGAAGGCTGCCTTTCCTAGAGGTGAGGATCTCAGTGTCAGAATCAGTGCATCCTGACACACGGCTGGTCAGGCCCACTCTGGGCAACACAGTTCTGGCCATGTTTTTTTCCATCTTGTTTTTGTATTTGGAGCAATTGCTTTCATGAAAGCTTATTTCACCTCTTATTTCACAATCTTCTCCATGTCGTCTCTCCACTGTCTTCTCACCTCTTGCACCAAAACCCAATTTAGAAATTGGCCAATACTGAGAACTCCAGATGCAAACATGGTTTACCAGGACAATTCACTGCAGGTTGGGCCTGGCACTCATCTTCCCAGGGAACCCTGGTCCCCACCACAGCCTGCAGGAGGCACAGGGTGTCCTCACAGATCAGTCTTGCTGTACACATGTACACATGCTGTAAACCAGTGCTTCCCAACATGCCAGATACACTGGGTGCAATCACACATCCTCAGAATGGTTCAACTGGCTGCAGAGCACAGCTGGGAAAGGCTGATCCATACAGACCTTCTTTAAGCTAAGGGGTCTTTGTAACATTAGAGATCAGACATAAAGGACTTAAACGACTTAGAGGATCACAGAAACAGACACATGTGAGGAAAGGGGCATTTTAATTCTTTTGCTTCCATCCATTCCCAGGGATGACAGCAACTCATTTGTACAAACAAACAAACAACAAAAAATCAAATATTTATCTTAAAAATTCTTCCCTCTCAATTACTCTGTAATTGCTCTTGCAAACAGAAACAAAATCATGATGGAAGCAAGCAAATTCCAAGCTAATAAAAGTGGGTCAATCCTTCAGTTATGAATTCTTGTGAAACACAGGAGGGGCTGGGAGGGTATCCATGTCTTGGCATCACAGGACAGAAAACTGGAACAAAGAATGCAACTGTAGAAATGGAGATACCTAAATCTTGAGAAACCCTATAAAATACAGAGCTCAAAAGGAGCTGTTAACCATAGAAAGCCTTTTTTTTAAATTAAGATAATTTAAAATAAGAGACAAAGAAAGGACACTCCTGGACAGAAAATGAATAAACATCAGCTACCAACAGCCAAAAATAAGTGTCAAACACCCAAACCAACCATAGAGTACGTTAAACGCAACCAGTCGCTACAAAGATCAATGAAATACTTCCTTGTGGCAACTGAACTTCAATAGTATGGTCTCCCAAGATATTATTATTGCTATTCCCAACCTCAGCTAAAGCTTTCAAGGCCTCCTGCTTTGCTAGAAAACACAGACTGTAGTAACAGTAACTAAAAACCCAGTAAGCTCTGCCTGTTCTCTAACCCACTGCAGAGACCTCCTACATCAGAGTGACACCTTCCAATCACCCCAAGCACAGCTACTCTGTTGAAGCTCTCTAACAGCTTGAATAAGAAATTGTTTTCTTGTATTAGAATATTTCTACTAGAGTTAATGGCAAGTAACTCAAAATACAACAATACACTAAGATTTGTTTTAGAATAAACTATTAGATTATTATCTATGTCCTTTTATCATTCTGCATCCTTCTACATTCCTCTGACGGATATCTTCAAAGAGCACAAGATACAAACTAATGCAGAGTTCACTGAACAGGCATTACAGTATTTTCTACATTACTGCTGACATCTTGCTTTTTATACTTTATGGGGGGGATTTGTATTAAAATTAAGCTGTTCAAACAATTAAAGTTTTTTCTCTTTCTAAGTAGATAAACTCTAATCACGATTTTGTTTTCTAAATCACAGCTATCAACACTGCTTGTCCCAACTCTTTGGCAAAGTTACAGGACTGCAGGAAACACAGTGCACTCAAAAGTTGCTGGCCTTGGAGCACACAGAAGCAATCTCCGTTATTTAAAGACTATTTTGTGCTCTCTTACTTGTAATGGTGGCTTAAAGATGTTTAGTCCTTAACAATACACACTAAAGACAAAGGCTTAGAGGCAAAGGAGTTTACACAACTTTAATCTCCCAGTTCCCCACTTGCCATTGTGTGTCTGGGCTGGCACTAAGCAGAAGGCCAAGAAGGCTATGCATTAATTGCTGTGCAAAGGAAAAGAGTAGGTCACAAGTTCAAAACAGGGGAAGGAAGGCTGTTAAAGCATGGAACCTTTTGGCACAGGGTGCTGGGCAAGATAAAAGCTTGTGCCTTGAAGTGCTCTAAGCTCTACTCTCTGCCCAGCTTGAGCCAGACCAAAAAAAAAACCTCAAGAGCCAAGTAAGAGCTTTTCGCCTTGCACTTCAGTGAAGGTAAAGAGTTTTGCCCCCAACACTCCTCTTAATTCAGGAAATTGGAACTCTACCACCAAAGCCTTGCAACCAGAGTTGGCTTTCTTCAGAGCCCCCCTAGCAGCTGTTCACAGCTCTCATTCCTCTTGTAACTGTAGATGCATCATGTACTTCCTTCCTTAATGCAAAAAAAAAATTGCACACAAACAAATCTAAAACACTTACATGTATAGGCACATTTTGCCCTCAATACCAGTGAGAGAGCTACATACAGAAGACATAGCTACTCACATCTGCATCTTTCTTACCAGTCAAAAGAGCCCTTCAGTTTTGCAAACATACAAGAAAATGAGTCTTCCCAGCTTCCTCAGCCTAGCTTTTGAATGATCTGACTTCATTTCTGCTGAGAAAGGATATTTCACTCTCCCTTTCTGCTTTCCTTCTTTCAAAACACTATGGAACTCCTTGCTAGGTAACTATTCCTAGCTCGAATTCTCAGTTGATCCCAGATGATTTGACAATCAGTGACAATGTAATGTTTTTTTCCCATTCTAAGCAGGCTCTGCACTATTAGCTGTGTTCTTTTAATCAGATCCATCATAAAAGTAAACACAAATTATGTATTAGAAATTTTATCAAGAGCACACACACACTAAACCACCTAAAAATCCCAAACCCATTATGGACATACTTCAACCAAAACACCAGTTTTTAGCAATATTAACTTAATTTAATTCAGACATCAGGATAATGTTTAAATAGATTAATACCACTTCTCTTCAAACCCACAGATGCTGTTCTTCCAGTATCAAGTCATTACAATACCTGGATAGGTTTCTTGTTTGTTGCTTAAAGTGACTGGTAAAACACAGAAGATAATGCAGCAGCTTAAAACACTGATCCATCCTTTGACCCAAGCTTGTTAGAAAATAAAGCTGAGAATTCTGGGATGATAAACTTTGAACCTACACAATATTGCAGCTACATTTTCCCACTATTTTAATCTATTATTCCAGAGAAGGCATCTTCTTGCTTCACGGAAAAAAGTTACAAACTGACCAGAGAGCACTAAAGGAAATGCTTATTTTCCAAATATGCATATTTTCTACCCATAGTGCAAGTTTTTGTCAAACTTCCTGTTCACAGAGTGAACAAACAAATAAAAGATTAAATATGTCAATACAGTGTAACCATGATGCTGTAGTCATTTGACCCTATCCTATTAATATAATAGATCTGTAAATATATTTTTAAAAGATTTATTTATTTATTTATTTTACCTGTAGATACTGGAGGTCCTGATATAAGGAAGAGAAGGAGAACTTTTAGCTAAAACCTTTTGCTCTTGCAAATGAATCTAAACCTACAAAGCAACACAATGTGTGCATGAAACAGCAGAGAGACAATTTACAAGAAATCCTTGCCTGCAAAACATTTTGAATACCATGAGTCTGCTAACCATAAAGCACATTTTTCTTTACCCACATTCATTGTTTTTCTAACTTGTGTACAATCAAGTCACATGCATGTCATATAAAATGACACAGGACTCATTCAGAGGAGGTAGCTTCATGTGCAAGAACCAGACATGGCATCTCTTGTTTCAGCAGTGCATCCCCCAGTGCCGACACCTCTCCGTGGAACCGCACCAGTAATACATTTATGACAGGCAACACAAACTACCACAAAGCATAAAAATCAGCTTTAGTTATACTCACTGTGATCTGGGAAGCATCCATGAATTGCAGGCCAAAATAATCCGTTTCTACAAGGTCCAAATGATACACAATCTGGTCAAACAACTCCTGTCCCTTTGCATTTTTCTGTAACAGAAAAGAAAATGCTCTTTTGTAAACTGGTCAGTGTGGGTTTGTTTGGGTGTGTTTCTTTTCAAAACGTGTGAGAAGAGATATACAAAGCAAAATACCAAAATAGCAACTCTATTTATTCTGAAGAATTGCATTGACATTTCTTTTTATTTTCCTCAGGAAACAGAGTGACATGGTGTTCTTGTCTGCAGCTATTCCAACAGCATCAGATTTCACTCTCAAAGAAAACATTCAAAGTTCATCATAACTAAAAATGTACAAGCAAAAGGGAAGGCTTACGCCCTACAAGTGCCCGATGTCACAGAGCCATCATTCTGTACCCCAGGAAGTCAGATTCTCCAGGAAAAGCATGCTTATTTAACACACTGCCTGGTATCTGCTGGCTGTCAACAGTCGTGCAGTACCACACCACCATTGAAGCTGCAAAACAAATTCTGGACAGCCTGAATACTCCAAGACCACTGTGAAGAAAATTAATGGGATTTGGTAAGAATCTTTCATTTACGTTGCAAATTGCCGTCATATTTACAGCCTTTAAATGAAGTAACAAATACAGCACAAAAATGCTACAAATCTTACTTGGCATGCCATCTGAAGCATGCAGACATGGAAATAAAACTCAACAACTAAAACCCCAACTATGTACTATAGGCAATGGTAAAAAACTTAGCAGATCTTAAAGGTTGGCTGCATTAGCCTGGGTACTTGTTTTGAGGTTAAAGCAAGAATTTAGATACTCAATCTTTAACACTAGAAAACCGAGGTTTGAAGATTACAGGTGTGTAAGGGAGGAAAAGGCAATAACAAACCAATTTTTCACGCAAATCCTGTTGAATTACTTGGGGAAGAAAGTCTTCAAGTTTTTGAGAAAAAATAACCCTTGGCCAAAAATCCATGAGATGATCATAAATCTGAGTAAGAGACTGAAGGTACAGCTGTACTTTATACAGGGAAGTACTGATCAGGATCCACTTTTGTGACTGCTGCCCCTCTTACAACTTTAAGCATTTTTAAAAATTTTTATTTTTTAAAACTTACATACCAGGCATTTCCACTTTACCCCAAAACGTAGCAAAATTCACAGTTAAGCATTCAGTTCCTCTAGTTTGACCTTCTGCACAAAGGTAGCATCAATCATAACATGCAGAACTCTTGTTCAGGAAATCAGTTTTCTTCAGCAATAGACAAGATGACGAGTTACACCTCTATTTTTCCAAGAAGGTCAAGCAAGCTCAGGTATGGATAGCAAATTTTATTTAAGTTGCATTTTTTGGGTTTTTTTAACTAACAAAACAAAAGAACAGAAAGGGAATCATATTAAATTTCAAGAGTGGAATTAGGGCCTCCACTAAAACAAGCTGCATAACAGCTTAATATCAACATTAAATTGTCATTGTAAGATACTGTTTCATTATTTTGAGAGGGGCAAGAGGTGGATAAAAGACATTCTTAACCGAAGTTCAACATTCTATTAAAGGCAGATGAGAATACAATGGCTTCTTAAAACAGTACATTGCTAAAAATCTTTACTTGTACAATAATTGTTACAAATTGAACAAATAGTATCCAAAACGTATTTTCTCATGCAGAATAAAATCAGCACTTGTTAAAAGAAGCCAAACCAAAGCACAACAAAATTTAAACAGGTTTTGCTTAAGTGAGGGAGGAGAAAACCCTCAAAAGCAATAAAAAGAGGAACAGCAGAACATGAAAATTCAAAACGTAGGAAAAAGGGACTTGATGCCCTACTCTGCTCATGGTTGCTTGCTTTATGGCATTAACTATGAGTATATGTTTATCTTCCACTGCCACACACCCAATAGACACCAGAGAGACCACACTCCACCTTCTGTACCCAAGCAGTAGTTAATGTTTAACATGTGTTACATGCAGAATAGCTCTGCATGACTAGACCATAAAATGCAGTATTACATACATAGCTTACAGGAGATTGTAGCATTTAACTTGTCACTAAATGAGCTTTCCCAGCAACTTGTACCACTCAAACGATAAAGCTGCTGCAGCCAACAAATTGCTGACAAAAAACTTTCTTTGAGATGTTGCACTACAGGGGGAGATAAAAGTGACTAATTCCTTTCCTCTACTAACAGTAAAGGAACCTTTTCTTCTTTATTCTGCCTCATCACTGACTGGCAGCCCAGGGGTCAGATTGTGGACTGATAAATTAATGTGCACTGAATGAAATGGATGGAATAGGCAAAATAGAAGGCTTTTTCCTTAGGCATTACATATGCATGACAGTGGTCTCTAAAGCAAAAAGGTCTGTATTACAATAAACTTTCAATTTTCACCATCTTTTTCTTCTCCCCTCCTGCTAGACAAAACAGTAGCTAAAAAACATGTTTCCCCTTTCAAAATCTGATATCACATAAAGACAAGAAAATTATTTTTTACAGTAACATTTTCATAGTAGATCTCATAATGTGGAATTTAATAAATCACACTCTCTCTACAGACCTTTGACTTGTGCTCATTTTCTGAAGATGCAGCTAAAATACCCTAACCGTAAACTAAAAATATTTTACAGTCATACCTTAACAGACAGATGGTTCAGAAGTATCAGATGTGAATGGCCTGCATAAGTTATAGCTCTCAAAATGAAGTACATGGCAACAAACAGTGTGCATATACTATTTATATAGAGTTACTATTTTGTTAGTATGGAAGTTACTATAATTTGGAAGAGTGATATAAGAAAAGTTGCAAAATCTTGTGTTGGCTTGGGTTTTTTTGTTTGTTTTTGCGTTCTGTTTTGGTAGGGTTGTGTGTTTTTTGGTTTTTTTTTTTTTTTTTTTTAGTTCCTTCCATTATTGAATCTAAAGGAAAAAACATATCTTGCATTCCTCTGAACTATGCCGCA
>JBBMKD010000102.1:86293356-86340964 GCA_037834095.1 Argya squamiceps
TTGAGGGGATGAGGTTTTTTTCTTTTTCTTAGGGTTGGGGTAGGTTTTTTGTTTGAGGTGTTTTTTGGTTTTTTTTTTTTTTTTTTTTGATTTGTGAGTTTTTATTTGGATTTTTTTGTTTTGAAACATCAAGTAAAGCACTGCCAGTTTCTGGTGGAGTGTTCCTTTGAACTCCGAAGAACTTGTGTGAGCACCATGAAACCTCACAGGCAACCACTGGGAGGGTGGGCATGAAATGTTCAGCTTACAAACAAAACTACAGCTGCAACCTAAGGCAAAACTGAATTATTATGAGGCAGGCACTTGATGAAACACAAAGATTGAATTACACTTGCAGACTGGGAACCTCCCTGATAATGAGCAATCACTGAGAGAAAGGGAAAAAAAAAATGAAGTTTCTCCTGTCAGTCATCCCTGTTCCACCTAACAGTTATGCAGTTTTGTCCACTCTGTTTCATTAAAGCCATTCTCAAATAACCCCCCATATCATCTTCCTTGGGATCATGAATCACATTCAGAGAGAATTCTTATGTTAAATGAGGACTCACTGCAAATCCTACAAGGACTCCAGCTGGGATGGGTGCAAAGCACCTTGCACAGCCACAGTGACAGCTGCATGGCCCACATTTCAAGTAGGCTATATTTCTGCTGCCAGAGAGCTCCCAGTCTCAGGGAATCTATGGAGATTCTTGTCAGCTAAAACATGACAAAACAAAGATTAAATTCTCTAATTAGAAACACTTCCAGACTTGACAGGGAAATAGGCAAGCGGTTTTAATGTGCTTCTGGTAGACATGAAGGAAAGAGAAAATTCATCAGCCAGGGATCTTTTACATCAACTGGCTCTGTCTAAACAAGCTGTTTAGTGTTGATTTTACCTATTCCAGAGCTCTTTAAAAGGTTTTTGCCAAAGGGCATGAAAAGTGGGCATACAAGCCAGAAAAGTCCCATTTTAGTGCAGATACAGTGCAAGGATGCCATTGATCATTCTCAGAGCACATTCAAGCAAAGCTGGAGAGCTTCTGCCCACATCTTCCCCAAACTCTAGTGCAGCTACTTGGACCCAAGTGGAGAGGCTGAAATTCTTGAGTCATATTAGAGAACCCAGACTACAGGGCTACAAACAAACCATTAACAGATTTCAGAAATAGTTGAAGCACTGCTTGGGAAAATAACCTGTCAAATAGGCCAAGAGGTACATGAAATAGTCTGCCAGCTGACAAAATGACAACCAAAATGAAGGAAAATAAGCTATTGCCAAGAGAAAAGTCAAAGCCAATTAAATTTCCAGTCAAAGGCAATGCATCCCAAACTGAACAGTGAGTAGCAACAGCAATGGGTTGGTAGGGCAGATTTGGTTTCTGATTTGAAAGAAAGCACGAGATTATATATTCTGCAATATGCAAATATTTTTGCAGAGTGGGCTGCTGTGGTCTCATGGACACTGACTCCAGGTCTGAGCTTCTAGTAAATTCTTAATGGCACCTTGGTAGCTAGCAAGTCTCACTTCTACAGGCCTGATACTGCTCTGCTCTGGTGGCACCAGCATTTCCTCTCCTTAACATCTCCTGAAAACAGAGTAACCCAGCATGTCCTGCTCAGTCCTCTTATATCTGAACTGTTATTAACTCAATTTCAAACTTAAAGCTCATTTTCAAACCTGAGGCCTTATCTGTTGGCCATACTGCTTGGTAGGGAGAATTCACTTTGCCTTTTAGCAGTCACTGGCAGTGCTGTCTCCAAGTGTTTCACACAGGCTAAACATGCATAAAAGCCATCTGTGCTTCTAATTAGCCTTGACTCCTGGTGCTCAGTTATCATCTGTCCTTTAACTTGCTTTCTTCTGGATACTCAAGCCCTCAGTTGCTCAAACACACTCAGCTGTACTGAAAACAAGCAGAAGTTCCATAATTATAAGCACAACAAATGCAACTCTTCTACATTCTTATAAATGAAAGGTATCTTAACAGCTTCAGCCAGGTACACGTTGGAGGCCACGTCTGGGCTTGCAAAAGCTGCACTGAAAACCACATTTACCCATCCCAGCAGCAGGCAATATCGTCAAAGTCGGCTGCTAATTTTTGAATTCTCATTTGCAGGCTGCCATCCAGAGAGGACACTCTGGCAGAGGGCAAACTGCAAACCAGCCATGGTCTTGGTGCCTGCCCCACCCTCCTCCAGGGGCCTAATGAGCAGATTCCTAAGAGTGGGGAAAGAGTTGCATTTTTTGGGCTTGAAATCATGCAAATACTACTTTATTTTCATAAAATCAGTGCTAATTGAAGAAAAACAAGTTATTTACTAATACATCATATTCCATGAGGTGGGCCACCTTGCTCAAGCTGCAATGAAGATGTCAGGTTATTTTCTTACTAGCCAACTACTGACTTAAATTTTCAGTTCTAGCTACAAGCTCACTTGCAAACGTGACACTTTTCAAACAACCATTAAGCCTCTCACCCTGTCATGGCAATAACACCAGTACTGCTTCAGAGCCTGCTACTGCATGCAAATGATGTTTAAATGTAGTACAGACCATAGAAACAAGCAGCTTTGCTGAATGTGCCCAGCAGAAAATACAAATGATGACGCATGCCAACTTTTATCTGAAGAACAAAATTCATTTTAGTTCCTTTGAGAAATTAGCTGAAACCAAGAGTCAAATTCCCCTTAACTTCCTCCTGCACAAAAAAACTCAAACGAACAAAAAATCCCAAATGCATATACACACACCACCAAGCCCTCAGCCCTTCATCAGCAGACACAAACATCCTATGAATGGTATTTACTTATAACCTTGAAAGAACACACATTTTGCTCACAGTCATTTCTGTCAAGGCCCCAAACAAAGATTGCTATTTTCTGAGCAGAAGTGGCTTAAGAAGCAAACGACAAAACACCAGAGAGAGAAACGACAAAACACCAAAGCAAAAAGAACTCAAAACTCCCACAAACAATAAACCAAATCAACAAACCAAGCTGCTTCCTTCAAATTAGTCTCTAAGCCTATGATAAAAGCCTCAAAAACTAGGACTCTCACAGGTCACATCCATCAGGGGTCAGAGGGAACCTCAGATAAGCACACAAACACTTAAGAACATTCTCTCTGTGGGCAGACTGGCCGACAGTGCAAGCGAGCTGGGTCCCTACAACCAAGATGCCAATGAGAATTTGTAGACAGTCATTAAGAAAAAAAGAAAATCCCCTAACAGTGTAAATCTCCCTATTGCTGCACAGCAGCATTTCTTAACAGCATCCAGACTTTTGTCTCTCTACTAGCTACTGGCAAAAAGATTCAGTGTTCACTGGAGGAGAAGCCTGAACAAGGACAAAAAAATAGATCACCATATTTTATATGCACCAAGTCTCTACATAAACCCAAATGGCACTGGGCTTCTAGGCAGATCACAGTATATTTACCATACTAGTGTGACATTGGAAAAATCTCTTGCACTGGCTTATGTTTTCTACCTGTTATATAAGAGCAGTCACTTATCAATAAGAAATAAAACAAATTAAAAAATAGCTCAACAAAAAAAAAGTAACAATAGAAACAAATAAACAAAGCAAACAAAACCAAGAAACCCAAACTACTAAGAACTAAGAGTGAGGAAGCATAATATACTATTTTCAAGCTCTGCAATAGGAGCAAAGAAAAGATTTTTCATTATTCATAAAGTACAAACTCATTAAGATGAATCAAAGATTGAGCTGGCAGCACAGCACTATAGAGAATACGCAGACAATAGAGCAGAGAGGGAATTACCTTAGATGGAAACAATCTCCAAAGAGTCCAAAGCCATGCCAAGTAACCCACTGGAGAGATTCCTATGTACAGTAACACAAACATAAAGCAGATCCAGGAAAGTCAGGTGAGATTTGAAGGGAGAGTATAGGGTTTCCTTTGCCACTTCACACATCCCTGCTTCCAGTCACTTCCTTCCCCACCTCTCAATTACATTCTGTCTCTTCCTCAACTGGACAAGTGAACCAAACTTATAAAATGATCTGAACAATGCTAACTTTTTCTAAAAGCTGGTTTTGCACAGTTGTTTTCAAAATAGGCACTTCCACTAGCTGAGTTTTACAGTACAGCTCTTCAAAAACAGATTACAGTAGCATATCCAGAGGATCAGAAGTGTGTTTTATTGCTGAAAAAAATGAGCAAGAAACTACCATGTCTCAAGAGCTGCATTATCTGGAAGGGATAATTTCACCACTTGCTTGGGTTATCTTTCAGAGAAGATGGGGCTGTCCCAGGCTGGACACAGCTGGTTTCAGTCATCTCCACAGCAAACCCACTGACCACTGGCGGTGGGGGGCAGGACATGGGTACAGAAGTCACAAGTGAAGGAGTAGATTTGAGCTAGAGAGAGTCAACCCTATCTTGACCCATGAGCCTTTTAAGTCCCTTTTTTCTCTCCATATTTTCTACCCCTGTCCTGTAAACTGAATGAGGGGGCTGTGTAGGAGCCTGGCTGATGGCTAAGGCTAACCCACTGCAGTGGGGAAACCCTTAGGCAGGGCAATTTCACACGTCCATCAGTCATCTAAAGGGCATGCTGTCTTTGAAAAGCCTTTAATCTCTCCAAAAGTCACATGAAGGGCAGGCAAGTACTACCATGGTGGGTGCCCTGTACGTGCAATTATTATTGTCAACATTATTACCAGCAGTGACATTTTTATTTTATTGGACTCAGATGAAGGTGAGGTTCTGCTCATTGTCCCTATCACCTACACATACTACTGGCAACACAGACTTCTTCCCAAGAGAAAAGCACTGTCAGCACTTCTAAATGAGATCCTCAGGCAACAGATAAAAGCAACCATCAGCCAAAGAATAAAGCAGTAAAAATAAAAATCCTTACTTGCAACTTTATATTCTGCAAGTTGGTCTGGACTCCTGTTATTTCAGGAACAGACAGGTTACCCCATCACAATTATACACTCAGAGGCACAATTAAAAAAAAGGGTTACTTGTATGTGAAGAAGATTCTTTTTCACCCCTAGAATGCCAGCTCCCTCTCCTGACTCACTTGAAATATTACATGCCCCTCAAACACAAAGTGGAGGAAACACGAAGCCGCTAGAATGAGGAGAACAAAAACCTATGCTGAGACTCCTTAACCTACATGATTTCACTCAAAATATAATTTACAGTTCTGCATTCCCAGAGGAAGAGGTATTATTTGGTAAAGCTAAGCTATAGGCATTGACGTGGAAGCCACCTCTTTCCGATACCATCAAACATAACACAACATTTTAGGCTTCCCTTGCCCATTGCCCTCCTGCACAAATCATGATGGGATAGAGGTGCCATTTTGCTGGAGAGCTAGAGAAAATTATAGGTCACGAATTTAAACTGCATTTGAGAAATAACATGGAAAACTGGCATAAGATGACATTAAAAAGAGCAAGGAGAAATAGGCAAGTGCTATCAGAAGAGAATCCTGGGAGAGTTTAGCAAAGACTCTGCACTTTCTTTTGCTAATGCAGTACCAAAGTTTCAAATAACATCTTTGCTTTCTTATACACCTGCATTTGAATGCTCCAGGAGTAGAAACAGTTTTAAACAGATGCAATTGTACAAACAGAATTTTCCATATAGAATTTTCCATCCTTCATATACAATTCACATGTATGGGTGCCTAACTCAACTATTTCAATTTTTTTAACTTGTTTTTAAATAGGATGCCTTTATGACTGTCTACAAAAAAGCAGTTTACCAATAAGGATTTAGTGGCAACCTTGCTTCAGCATAAATGTAGCTCAGACCAGCAGTAATGGCAACACAAGTAGTTGTACTTGACATAAATTAAGGCTGCAGGGTTCCTGCTCTCCCAGCCAGATAAGTCACAGCTTCTGTTCCTGACTCCTACCCAAGAGGTTTGTCAGGGTAGCTGAATGCCTTGCAAAGAGCTGGCTACAGGGGGAAGTTACATCAGTTAAACATCACTGCTAATTCAAGCCAACAGCACTTTCAAACCCCCTCCCCACACAAACCGACCACAGAGCACAGCCTGGCATGGCCCTGGTAGGCCAAAAGCTGCTCCCTAACACTGGTATCCAGGCAAGGAGGAGGCCACAGAGCTGTGCTGTGGCTGGAAGGCAAAACCTAGGACAGCTGCTCTAGGAACTGGTACCTTACACAATGCCTTATAGAGCATCACTTCTGGGGACATAGAACAGAATCCCCACCACCACCTGCTTACCTGTAAAAGCAAAAAGGTGCAGATCCCTTTAGTAGTATCACACCATGTATGCTACATGAGTTTACTTTTATTTATGTCTGGATAAAACAAAAAGTTCCTTAGAATCACTCCTCCTCCAGCATAAAACTGCACACCGTTAATGCCACATAATTCATAGCCAATTATTTCTATGTCTTCTTTTTTAAACTTAAATAACATATACTACTTGTGGCACTTTTCATAGCACAAAATTAATTCCACATGCATGCTAGCATTAGCATTAATTACCTATATTAATTACCTTATAATGTACTAAAGCTTCCATATAAATTATATTTATTATTAATCACTCTGACAGTTACAGCCAGTAATAGAAGTTCAAAGATGTGAAACAGAAGTAGTGACCAAAAAGGGAGTTTGGAACTTGAGGATGAAGCTCTAACGTGGTCTTTTCCTCAGAAGTTCTATGGATTTAAAAATGCAAAGAAACTCTTTTTGAAGTTATTTGTTCAGACAGCCAACTGACTTCAGTACTCTTCACTCTTTGTTCTTTCATACACTAAGTCATAGGATAGGACCTCTCCAAAGAACCAACCCCAATTATTTGCTTTTCTCTGAAGAAAACCAGAAATCCAGAGATTCAGAAAAATCAGTAAACCCTCTTAAACTGCAGGTTTATAATCAGCAGATTTAAAAACAAAGGAAGACCAAGGAAGTTTGCCAGTAAAAGTATTTCATTTAGTGGACAGCCAGGAAGATGTGATTATTTTTAAACACAAGCATAATTAGACAAGTATATGCAATTAAAGACAATCAGTACAAATTACAGTTCTTTCAAGAAAGACAGAATATGCAAGAAGAAAAGCCATGTGGTTTTTATTAAAAAAACTTCATTAGAACTATTAGAATTATTAAAAAGAATAAACAGCAGTTCAAACTAATATAAAGCACCTCTCAGATGATGCTACTGCTCAGTTAAAATCAATAGCAGACCTAGTTTTATTATAACAAAGTTTAGGACTTTAATCTTCTCACTGTTGCAAAGGAATTACAACAGAAGATAAATCCTCATGCTATATAGTATTTAACTTCTTGCTCTCTTATAAATATTCAGATCTGAAGGACAAGTGACCACCTGATTGTACTGAAATAGGCATAGCAGCACAACATCCTGTTTCTCTTCATTCTAAAAGATGAATAAGAACTCATGTCTGGGGTTTTTTACTGAACAAACTTATAAGTTCTGAGTGTTAATATGAGAGAAGAAACACTGGGTTTTAGACAAAAATGATTTGTTAATATTTCATGCCAACCAACAGATCATCCAATCCTGTTAGGTAAAGAGGCTGAGAAGATAAAAGCTCTCATTATTAACAAAAGCTCTGACTCCAGAGTCATTATGCAGAAAAAGACAATATTCATTATTTCAATCTGGAAAAGTGATGTTTTCAAAGAAGAGAGAAAAGAAGAACCACTAATCTGCACAAGTGTCCAGCTTATTCCCTGTCAGGTTCCCTGCACGCTGCAGTTTTTGCTGCCTACTTGGAAGGACTGTTGTGTGCCAGCATGTCCTCTGGATGTAACTTTAAAAGACAGCCTTCAGAAATTTTAAGGCAAAAATACAGATAAAAACACGTGATTCAAAGGCATAGGTACATACATTCCAGAGAGTATAGACAGACTTGCAATAGCTAGAGAGCTGCCCCACATATGGTTTCATTTGAAAATCCATTTGCAGCAGGCTACAGCTTTTAGTCTTTTAGAAGATTTGAGTTTTGTCCTCACTTTGAGGGTTGGCTACCCTGCCTGCTCCATGCTATGAGATTCTGGACATTTGCATGTCAAGGGAAAATAAAACAGAATCAAAAAAGCTCTTATGGAAATTAAACCCAAGCACCATAAAGGAGTAGAAAAATATAATATCAGCTTTTCAGCTGGCTTATTAAAAATGTGTATTAACAACATCTCAATAGGAGCTTGCATGTTTAATTCAGACCACCACACAAACATAGGGAAACTGCTATTTCTGTAGTGACTGCCAGAGATTCACAAGAACTCATTAAACTGGTGACACTCCCAGTTACTGTCCCAGGCTAATGGGGCATTCCTTGTGGCCGGTTCTTTTCACCTGGGCATTTTACCTCAACAGAAGTTTTGCTACGCTTGACAACTTTTGCAAAAAATTTTTTCTTAGAGTCTGAATCTCAAGACAGATCAGACCTCACACTCCAAATTGGCGAGTCACACATGGCTGAACTGCTACCACCTCAGTTCTTTAAAATAACAACTTGATTTTTTTAAGTGAAGCTTTTAATTTTTTTTTTATTTCAGGGGGAAAAAAGGTCACTAACGCCTTACTCATAGTATGAATACAGATCCAAAAGTCCCTGCAACACAAAGCCACTTCACAGAATAGGTTTCAGTTGGAGGGATAATGAACTACTTAAAAAATGAAACCACTCTTCGACAGCTCCAGCAAAGACTGTACCATCAGTTCTTTGCAGACATTAACAAAAACTTTCATTTATAAAGCAAACAAAATTGGTAAGTCCCTTTATCTAAGAAGTATTTTATTTCACAATGAAAGTGAAAGCAAGAGCAGAGAACTCCCACAAACTTGCAATACTTCAATCAAATATCCAACAGAACTTAAAATACCAGTATTAATACCAAGCACTCTGACAGTCCAAAAAGTCACTAATTCATTGGAGGATAATATTTTTCTGCCCTAATTCAGTTTTCTACCACTAATCATAAAATCATAGCATACCAGGTTGGAAGGGACCTCAAAGGTCATCTGGTCCAACCCCCCCTTGGCAAAAGCACAGTCTAGACAAGATGGCCCAGCACCCCGTCCAGGTCAATGTTAAAAGTGTCCAGTGTTGGGGAACCCACTGCTGTCCTGGAGACATCATTAATATGAACAATGTTTCTCACTGCCAGACTTGCAGACTTGGACAGAGTCAAGAGTCAAGACTTGGACAGAGATTCTCTTGGAGAGAGATTCTGTTCAAGCAAAGTTCTGCAAGCCAAACCCTGGCTGTAGGGACAGCTTTGCTGCCTGACAGCTTTTAGATGACACCAGCAACTGAGATGACTTCAAAGTCATATGTACGTAGCCAGCAGAGCTTTTAAGTGCAACCAAATACAACACCACACCAATGATGCAGGAAGAACAAGTGTCAACTCACTTGCTCAGCTGTGCCAATTCTGAAAGAGACAGCATGTTGAGAAGTTTATTCAGGCTGAGCAACAAAGCACATATGACTGTTGATACAGCCAGAGAGTCTGTAGACTAAGAGAGACACGTCTTTCATCCCCCTGTATAGAAAATACCATATGTTGGGGGAAAACAAGCAATTTAGATGAAGAGAGCGATAAGCTGAATGCTCTCTCACCAATCACACACAGTGACAATCTTTAATCATGCCTTTTTATCACCTTGGATGAAAGACCAACAAAAGTTGTTTATCTTGATTGTTAGGTTTTCAGCATGGTTTCCCACAACATCCCCACATCTGGACTGGGGTACTACACTCTAGATAGGTCGATTATTGACGTCTAGACCACTGGCCTGAAAGGGAAGCAGGTCGTGGTTTGAACACTACCTGGAGACATGTGTAATGAGAATTCCCTTAGGCATCTATCCTGGAACCTATCTTGTTCAACACCCGCATCTACCATATGGTGGAAGAGATGGAACACATCACTTTTCAGAAGACACCAAGCTAGGGTGTGCAGGAGAACTGTGTGAAGGCAGTACACAAGGACACTGACAAGCCAGAGATGAGGATACAAGGCAGAATCATAAATCCTATCAGGCTGACAAAAGTACAGAAAGATCACTAATGTAATGGGCAAAACAAACTCAACTTAGAGAAGCTCACTGCCTACTAATAACAGCAGGATAGTGAGACTCAAAATCAAAACTAAACACACTTCCCCCCTCCCTTTCTTCCCAGGCCCAACTTCACCCCAGACTCTTCTACCTCCTCCCTCACTGAGTGCCGCTAGGGAAAATGGGTAGCATCTCTTCACTGCTTCTTCCTCCTCTTCCACTGCTTCTTCCTTCCCCTGTTTCAGGATAGGGTCCAACCCCATAGGATAAAGTCCTTCACTGACTTCTCCAGAGTGCAATCTTCTCGTGGTCTACAGTTCTTCAGGATTGGCTCCAGCGTGGGATCATTCCACAGAGCACAGTCTTTCAGGAACAGACTGCTCCAGCATGGGCTCCTCTCTCCATAGGGGCACAGTCTCCTTGGACATCCATCTGATCCTGCTTTGTATCCTCCATGAACTGAAGGTGGATTTCTGCTCCCCCATGGACCTCTATGGGCTGCAAGAGGGCCATGGGCCTACCTTAACCTACTCTTCACCACAAGCTGCAGGGCAATTTGTGCTCTGGCGGCTGAAGCACCTCCTGTCCCTCCTCCTCCAGTGACCTTGGTGTCTGCAGGGCTGTTTCTTCAGTTTTCTCACTCCTCTCACAGCTGCTGTGTAGAGCTTTTCTCACTTCCTTATTACAGAGGTGCTCCAACACTGCTGGCGGACTCAGATTTGACCAGTGACAACTTCATCTTGAAACTTGCTGGAACTGGCTCCATCTGACATGAGGCCAGCTCATGCATCTTCTCACAGAAACCCTCCCTGCTACCAAACCCTGCCATACAAATCCAATACGTATGTTTACCCTCTTTTGTAGACTCTACTGTCTTGACCTTGGTATGTAGGCTTCTCATACATAACATACAGATTACTGGGTCATCAGTATGAAATTCAAACTAGCCAGGGTTCAGGGGGAGGATAGAGAGTCTTGCTGTACCAGCTCAAGACAAGGTTATTTTAGATCTGCCATACTCATCGTTACTGAAAGGCAATACTCTCTCTACTGACAATATCACTAAATTCACATCCTCAACAAGGGATAAAAACTCTTTCAGTCTCTGAGAACTGGGCTGTCTCTTTTGTCTGTCTCTCTCATCTTCCCTCGCCATCCCAACTTTCAGAGGAGGAAATGATTCCACATTTGTCATTCAGTAACTCTGGGCACTGAATTAAAAGCCAACCTCTTAATAGATGTAGGCTATGTACTGATACAAACACAATCGACCAACAAAATAAAGCTTATTTCAATGCAAGAGCACTCTCTCCTTTCTGCTCAGACACTCCATGCAAAGGGAAGTGCCAAGACTCCATGGGCCACAGGGAGTCAGCGGGGAGCACACACCTGCCTGCAAGCAATGCCAAATGCTTTCCAGCTTCATTTTCACAACATCCAGGGGCTGTGAAATCTCATGTGTTGGAAACCGTCCTTCAGCCTGTGCTATTCTCTCACTCCCAGTGAATTAATTTTCCCCAGTGAATCATGAAGACACAAAATTTACAAAGTACAATATTACAAATATTTAACAGTTTGAAACCATTCTAAAGCTTTATGTTATTTTAAATGTAAACATAGGTTTAGATTTATTATCTCCCAATCCATGTGAGTCATAAATGTTCCCACTTTCCCTCACCCCCTAATTTAAGTTTCCTGCAAATGAACAGACATAAGATTGACAGTTTGTTGGTAACAAGCCTTTCCTGAAGTTGTGTGTAACACAACATGCAGCATTTAGAAGCAAAGCATTTTCTCAAGTTATGTACCAGTTGTCTTCTAGTTTGCATCACTGTTAAAGCTGCTGGTTGTTTTGAATTTTCAGGATAAACCATGATCTAGGGTCAGTATTAAATTGTAAGATTTGCTGAAGCACAAGGGTAGACATCAAACTCAAACAATTATCTTTGTTATTCTCCTCTGAAGCCTTAGTCAAGTATAACTGCATGAAAAATGGAAGCCTAACTAAAAACAAGCATTAAAAAAAAAATCCATTGGCAGAATACATTCAGTTCCCAGGACACAAGATCAAACAACAATTTTAAGAAATATATATATCTAACCAATTTGTTTTAAACCAACACAGTCAATACTTAAAACATCATCTTCCAGAAGGTCACCAGTTGTCTTCATGACCCTGGAAGGGATACACAGATGAAGGAATGAGTTACAGCCTGTTTATCATCTGGATACAGGTAGATGCTTTCATGGTCAGTAAAGTAACTTGACTCTCCACTTCCCTCATGGAGAGGTTGTGCCACAAGCAATTTGTTCTGGAGTAACTTCTGCACTTCAGTAAGCTCAGCACCCATTTCAGAATAGGAAGTCTGCAACGTAACCACAGCAGAACAACTCTGCTGGAACTACTATGGCTAAGTTGCTTATGGTGTTAAGTCTTAATACTAAAAACTAGGTTAAACACGTATCATTTTCCACTGCATAGTGAGACTGACTCAGCAAAGACTAAAAAGGGCTTAAAGGGCAAACCAAAAACATTGTTTGACATAAAAAAAAAAAACAACAAAACCTTAAAAAATCCCTAAGCAACTACAAGTAGTTCTGAACATCAAGATGAAGTTCTAACCCATCAAGATGAATAAGAACTCAGTGTAGTGTGTACTTAGTGGTGTTTTTCACTCATTTGCATCATACTTAGACACAAGGATTTACAAAAATTGCAAACAGCGTCCTCCCTTTGGAAGATATCAGCAGGTATGCTGCACTATTTACAAAGCTTCCTAAGGAAACCAGAACTGCCTTATTTACATGTCAGAACAAGCTGGTGCACATGTAACACTACGTAATGGAACAGACATCACATACCATGCTTTTATCATGCACTAAAATCACATCTTAATTTTTCTCAACAGCTTTAGATGGCATCAGTATTTTTGTACTTTGCGGCAGCCCAGCTATAGATCCTGTACTCTTCTTGCAACATCTTTATAAACAGATGAAATCTTATTTTGATTTTTTCAGACAGGGTAGGGGTTAGTGGAGTCAAGTAATATTTTGTTCATATAATATCACAATATTAACACAAAAGGAGTGCTTCTTTCTGTATTAAACATGGCAGGCAGATCAGCTAGCTGATCAGCTAGCATGCAATACCAGGAGTGCACATCTAACACCTTGTACGCTACTGATCCAGAAACCAAAGGATCAAAATCATTGCAGTGATGCAGAGGAGAAAGACTTGGACTGAAAAAAGTGAAGACTGCAACTATGTGCAGCACTGAAGAGTCAAAAGAAGGCAGCAATAAAATAAAAAAGAAAGGAATAAGAACCACAGAAGCAGATGTAAATTTTGAAATATATGAGGTACAATTGAAAAATTCAACCTCAAGAGAACGTGCAAAACGGCAGGAGACCGGCTGGTGACCATCTACTAGCCTGCAACCCATAGAGACTATCAGCATTAACACAACAACAAACACCATCCTCTTTTAGATGCTATACATACTGAACCTTACAAGACCAGTTTAAGGTCATAAATTTATCTTGCTGCATGATCCTGCAATGCCCAGCACAACCAGGCCTTAATTATGCCTGGTTGGGCACCATTAACAAGATCTGGATGCTCACCTTTAGGACTAGCACAGCTACAAGACTTGTAAGGAGACATTCTATTTACTTTTTGCCTAACACAGCTATTTTAAGTTCAAGCTAAGAACTTAGAGAACTTAAGAACTTCAACTACAAAAACAAATATAAAAATCGAAACTGGTGGGTCCAGAGGGGGAAGTCAATGTCATTAGAAAAATTAAGCAGAAAAGACATTTACAAACAATTTTTCCAAAACCAACAAAATTGTTGCATGTGTAAATAATTGTACTGGAGAACTGACTGCAATGCAAGAATCAAGGTACAGGAGGGAAAAGAATTGGGCAATCAGTTGATAGAAGGCTCTGCATCAACAGCCTAGAATTGCTCAAGCAACACATTGCCCAGACAAACAGCTCCAGAAAATTGTGCAACAAACTCTGAAGTGCCAATGCCTCAAATTAGGAGAAAGGAAGCACAACTTCACACAACCCACTATCATGCTACAGCTTTCAAACACAAACTCCCGAGCAACTCACTCAGATATTATGCTTCCAGTTCACCACATCTGCCCACTACAGAGGAGCTAGACTTAAAGATTATTACAAAATTACTGTCAGTTCCAGAAAACAGTATCAAGTGTAGAGGCACAGCATCCTACTTCTGAAAGGTAACAATTAAGCAGCAACTATGATGTAGGTGGATAATCAGTGTTGTCCTAGTGGGAATAGAGGATTATTTCACATTAAACATATCAGGCACAGACTTAGACTATGTTGCTGCAGCAAGTCAATGTTTATTCTCACAGAGTAAACTCAGTCTTTTGGTGTGAATACACCTAGCCTTTACTAACTCTTGAAGTCACAGATAGGGACTAATAAACATATCTAAATTGTCAAGTTCTCTACTGCTTTCAAGTTTCTTGTTCCCTGCTATGCTGAACTTGAATTGCCATCCATCAGTGACAGAGAAAGCCCTCATGGAAGAATGTTGATTTAGTGAAGGACAAGGAGCTCAAGAGCAAACTGTTTCCAAGAAACTCCCAGCTCCCCAGAGCAGTCCAATGTGTGCGTGGGTGCACATGTGAAGATACCCAGGCACGCTTAAGATCCCACTTTCTCAGCCCCATTTCAAGAGGCTGATTGGAATCAACGAAGCCTACAAGGATACTAAGGGTTCCCCAAAAGCTCTATTAGAATTCCATTACTAGGAGGGAATATCTCATCATTATGGCAAAGATAAAAATAAAAACCAACAAAACTTGCCTAGTAGAACTCTGCCTATACTTCCCCTCCCTTGACAGAAAAAAAAGCCGGACAGCAATCTTGAAGTCTGGAATGTTACCACATTTCCCTAGGACAAAGCCCAAGAGACTGTTGGTGCCAGTGCCGAACAAAGCATTCTTGTTTAAAGGGACACAACTGTGGCTCTTTCTTTTCCCATCTCTTTCCCTACACACTGGAGGTACATTCACTAACTGCAAAACTTGCTGCTGGGGCATGTTAAAGCATCTCTACTGAATTCAGAGAGAATTCACATTTATACCTACAAACTCCTAAGAAAAATAAAAGAAAAACCAAGTGAGATAATGTAAAACTATCAAAGGGCAGGAGGCTTCAACATGTCCTTTGCCTTGCATATTTAAACACAATAAGGATAGACAGATAGATGTCCATTCACCCAGCTTCTGAAAACTTTCATGGGGAGAGATCTCATGGCTTGTCTGGAAAACCTGCACTAGTGCTACCCTACCTTCCCAGTGGAGTAATTTTTCATAATGTTCACTGTAAACTTCTCAAGCTGAAAACAGGTCTTTGGTCTTGTTACATCATCTGTCACTACCAAGACAAGCTTGGCTCCATCATCTTTGTAAATGACCTACAAATAGCTGCAGACTGTTATTAGCTTCCTCTACACCAGACAAGGCTCACTCCCCTCAGCCGCCCCTTGCAGGTCACGCAGACCATCCTGACAACCATCCACTGAAACATCTGCAGTTTTCTGACATTTACTTTTCTAGTGGGCCCAAAAGGAACGTTCTCAGTAGAGGATCCTCAGTGCCAAGGACCAAGCAACAATGATTTCCCATAATCTGCTGGCTATACTCCTAATGTAGCATAGCACCAGATTTACTGACAATGATGGCACATTACTGGTTCATATTTAACTTGCGTTTAAGCATAATCCCCGGCTCTTTTGAGCAGAGCTGCCACTTGGCCCATCAGTTCCCAGCTGTACTGATTTACGGTATTGTTATGCATCAGGTGCACAACTCTGCACTTTGTGTTCTACTTCATGAAGCTTTTGATGGCCCAAGCCTTAAGTCTCTCAGAATCCCTTGGGATTTATGTTTTGCCATATGTCATGTCAGCCATTCCCACTGATTTAGTGTAATTTGCAAATATATGTCATCATCCAAATCACTACATATTGAAAAATATGGACCCCAGAACAAACCCCTGGTGTGCTGAACTCAGTCAGCTGCCAGCTGGATGCTGAGCTATTGATAATAGTCCAGCTGATTTTCAACCCATCAAGCAGCTTGTTCATCCAGCCCATACTTCCTTAGACCTCTAAATGTGAATGCAGTTGGTGGCATTATTCAGAACCTTAGTAACCTCAGAAGGTGACACTTCTGTCGTTCATACAGACAGACATTTTGCCACAGAAGGCAACTGAGTAAGCACACTCCCATTAAATGCACACTATTAAGTAGTAAATTCTTGACTGTGTATTTACAAACTTAACCGATGTGGAAACAAGCCATGATCCTTCCAGGGATGGAAATAAGGCTGACTAGCCTATTACTTTCAGAGTTTTGCTGTAGTTTATTTTGCAGATGAGCATATGATTAGCATTTTCCCATAATTTTTCCCTTATCTACTGCTATACATATAGAAACGCTGTTAATCTTCATTAGCCCTAACTCTGTTGGGCTTTGGACTTCCATTTTTCATCCTTAAATACCTGAGTAATGCTTTCATACTCTTGTTGCTTGTCCATGTTTCCACATCTTAAATGTCCTTTTTCTGTGGTTTTTTGTTCATAATGAAATCTCTTGTTCAGTCAAGTGGGCTTTTCTGTTCCAAGTCCTGATATTCCTGGAAATTGAAATGGTGTTTTCTTGAGCTGTCCAACAGCTCAGATTTTTAAATGTCCTTTTCTAAGTCCTTTATTAAACACCTCTCCCAGGGATTCTAATTTAACAAATTCTCAGATAATCAACAGCCCAGGCCTAATTTTACTGCCCAGCTTCCTCCAAACCCTGAAGTCACTCATCTCATGATCATTCAAGATCCACCAGATTCTTTCATCTTTGTTGTAGGGCAAACAAAGCATTAGCCCCATCTGCTAGGAATTCATCAGCTACAGCTTCTAGGAACCTCCAACATCATCTGCGCACAGTTTTGCGGCCTTCTTAACAGATGTCTGGATGGCTGAAACCCTCTGTGGTGATAATGGGCAGAAGACTTCTAGTTGTTTTCAGAAAGCATTAATCACAATATTATAGGGCACACAAAGCAGATGATGGAGAAAAACACCAGCATGTATTTACCAAGGATAAATCTGCTTGAGCAACATAATTGACCACTATGGTGGAGTGACTAAATCCGTGAATGAGAAGGGAGAAAAGTTGCTCACTTTGACTAAAGAACTTCCAACATCATATCGGACAGTACCATTGAATCCAGGTCATTGTATTGATAGTTAACACATCTAGACTCCGGGTGGATGAAACACTGGCTGGATCATTTGGCTCAAAAGGCAGTAGTTATCAGTCCAAACTATACCTGGAGGGCAGTTACAAGTAGAGTTCCTCAACCAGAATGCATCCTCACTGAGATCTGGAACACAGTGAGCTGAAGGGTCTAGTCACACTTGTAACTAGCAATCTCTTGGCTGGCAGAATGGGCCAAGAGGAACATTTCTCATGAAATTCAAACTTGGGCAAATACAAAGTTCTGCACATAGGACAGACTAACCCCCTGCAGTGGTACAGGCTGAGGCCTAATTAGCTGGGAGCAGCTCTGCTGGAAAGGACCTGACACCCTGAGGCAAAACAGGAGAATGCCCTGGTAACAAGGAAGGCAACAAACACGCTAGACTGTAGCAACAGCAGCATTAGAAGCAGACTGAGTGAACTCACTTTACTCTTTACTCAATGCTTCTTATTTCACATCTAGGAGAAGGCAGCCAGTTTTAGGACAAGTACAAGAATGACAATGGTTAACTGGAGCAGGTTCAGCAAAGGGCAGCACCTTTCCCATGAAGAACGGCTGAATGAGCTGCGATTGTTTAGCCCAGAGGAAAGAAGGTTTGGAGGATGGAAGAGCAATCTGATAGCTAAGCAGAAGTAACCACAAAGACAGAGCCAGGGTCTCCGCTGAGATGTATGGTGAGAGAACAAGACACAAATCAAAACAGAAAAGGTTCCAATTAGATGGCCTAAACCCCTTTTTCCTTAGGGTTTCCCAGAGGTGTTGTAGCATGCTCATCACTGTTTTCAAGATGAGATAACACCCTCAGTCTGAATTCAAAAAAAAGCCCAAATTCAGTTTTGACTCTGCTTTCAGTAAGAGCTTGTAACAACCCACATGACTATGAACTAAAAGCACCTAGAAAGGTCTCTAACAACAAGAATATCCTCTAGGTTTAAGCATTTTTCTGTTCAAGTTCCTATAAAGACACAAGGTTTGGACAGCAACTTTCCCTCTTTATATACCACATTGTTTTTTCTTCCACTGGAGTATTCCAATTGGTTTTATAACTTCATGCTTTTACAGTTCAGTACCTTACAAAGTATCACCTTATGACAATTCCTCATGGCCTCTGTAACATGACACCAAAGAAAAGAAACAGAATTCAAAGAGGGAAGAAAACACATCTCGACATTAAGATACTTCAAGGTTTTTCTGTGAAAAAATCAGAATTAATATTTATATTTACTGATAGAAGAAAGCATCTGAAGCTATTTCCAACATTTTGAAAGTTCTTCTGTATTGAAAAGTACAGAAGCAACAGTAAGTATATGTTGCAACACAATACACATGAGAACACAGGCCACAGTATCTCTCCACTCTTAGGAGAGGAGGGAGCACTCCTTCAGTTCCTGATCCTTTCTGAAAAGAGTAGAATGGCTAATAAAAATACTGCACTGACCAGCACTCAACAGAACAATGCTCAGAGATCTCTGTGGTAGATGGCATTTTCTGGTGGAAAGAAGAAACAGCCTTTCCTGCAGAAGGCTGGAATAACTGATTTCAAAATAACAATGAACAACTCACTAGGTTATCTCGATTTGCAGACAGGCCATGAAGCATTTGTTTTACTGTGTCTATACTTCTGTCCTGAAGGGGCCAAGGTAGGAATCTTTCTGTTCTATTACAAATGGAGGGATCTACATGCTGAGGTATAACTACACCTCAGCAACACAAGCAGCAAAAATGACAGCTGGGGTGCAGATTGGTCAGTGACCCTGAACCAGCACAGCCCCACTGTCAAGCAGACCGCAGACAGAAAGAAGCTTTGCACTGCTGATGCCAACCAATTTTCCATGTCTCCTTTTTTTTTCCAAACTTCTACTTTTAAAATGGAGAAGTCATCTATTTATTTTCTTTTGTCAATATATGATACCAGAAGAGCAAAACTGCTTTCATAACCAATCATTATATGAGAAAAGTTACCACTGAAGTGGAAAAGAGCAATATCCAAAATAAATCCTCATAAAAACACAGTGGCACCTCAGTGAGATAAATACACAGGGAAAAACTCAAAAAAACCTGCAAAAAAACCCAACAACCAAAAAACAGTCCACTTCAAGAAAGTAGTTTAAGTTAGCTTACCCACACTATTGGATTCTATCTCTACTAATTACTAGCAAGCAAATTCACATTTAAAAAACACAAGAAAAAAATCCTTCTGATACACAATTCAGGTACCACATTCCCTTAGAACAAAGGTCCTGGAGAAATATTTTTTAAATTTATGGGTTTTTTCTCAGTATACCTTAGAGGGTGGTTGATTTCTGTAGAAAATGGCATAGCAAATAGTATGAAGTCAAATGCATTTAAAAGCTAGGACTCCATTTATACACCATTTCTTCAATACTACTTAGTTAAATAAAAAGCCAAATACTCTTTTGCTCCTGTCTCCAGCTTGTGGTCTCTATCAGAATAGGAGAGGACTGCCCTCTTTCTACAGTTAGAACGTGCTGGTTTTACAAATTCTCAGTATTTCAGGTTTCAATGTAAAATACTTGGCTTCTCTTCACGGGAGAAGTTCATATGAGAAACTGTGCTACTTTGTCGGTTTTTTCTTTCCCTCAGACAAGGGCATTTCAAGTATTTTCACTGGACATTTTACTTTCAGGGTTTCCACTGGGATCCAGGTCTCCCACATAAAACTCAAAGTACAGAAGATGTATCTGAGAGGAGGACTAAGACAGATGTTATGCAATGGCAAACCTTCCCCATTCTATGCCAACAGAGCAATTAACCCAAAGATTGAAAGAAAAATACAGGTGATGTATTAGCCTATTTTAATGTGTTCTCAAAATATAAATTTTCCTAAACACACTCTTAAACAAAGTAGAGAAACGTAGTCTAAAGTACAATGATGTGAGGACTCATATCCTTGATCAACTGTACTCACAAGACAGCAGCTAAATAACCAGGAGATGGACATTTTAAGTCACCTCCTGGATGTTATTCTTTCTGACAGTTTTAACTGTTGGCTTGGATGACAGAACAGGTATGCTTTTAAAATTTATAGATGTTATCAAGACATAGGTCAAATAACTTAGGTGAAAGTGTCCAAAATAAACAATTCTGTAACATAATTGTTTTTAAAGATTAAAACAAGAAAATCAAAGCAGCACTAGTAAAGAAACCATCAACCAAAAGAGGCTTCAACATTAAAAAAAAAATCCATTAGACATAAGATACCGTACAAAGAAGATAAAATCAAGAAAGCAGTAGAGCAGAGAGAATGGGGTGCTCACAGTGGATTAAAAGTTGCATGCAGTCAATACTTGACTGTTGCCCAAAGAAGCAGGTCAGATTTGTAGCAAGAGTGTTTTCCTCCTAGGAGTGTTGTCAGTGAGGTTTCTGGAAAGCAGTTACAGTTCCTCAGTCCTAATAAAAAAACACAACTGGAATCCCATACTCAGTTTGGAGCACCATGTTTAAAACTGCTGACAGAAAGAGAAGAAAGCACCCCCCAAGAGAGAACTGCAAGGATGATAGTTTTAGCAAATGTGGCTAATATAGAACAAAACAAAACAAGGCTGCTTGGATGTTTGTCTCAAAAATGCTACCATCTGAAAACATACCCCAACCATAAGAGTCTCCATATTCACTCCTTCAATACACCCAAGTGCTTTATGAAGAGGACAGCAATGAGTTATGTTCTATATGGAACAAGAAAGTTTCAACTTGCTGCTCAGCTTATTTGGACTAGAAAAAATTTTAATAGTTAAAACACTAAAACAAAGGAGCAAGATACCCAAGGATGTTATGGGATCTCTTGCCTTTGACGATTTGCAAGAACTAGACTGACAAATACTCCAGAGACTTGACTCCACCCCAGTATTCTGGGCAAATGAACAAAATCACTTGCACTTCTGTGGTACAAAATATTGCAGTACTAGGTCCACAATATCTTCAGAGTAAATCTGTTCTTTAATTTAACAACTGCCAATGTTAGAAATGGAAATCGGAATGGTTGAGGTTGGAAGTGACCTCTGAAGGTCTAGTCCAGCTATCCTGCTCAAACAGGGCCAGCTATAGAACTCTGTCCTGGACTGTGTCCAAACTGCTTCTCCATCTGCATCTCATGGAGATGGAGACTCCACGACCTTTCTGAACAACTTATTCCAATGCTTGGTCATTCTTACAGTAAAAAAACTTTTTCCTGATATTCAGATGCAGCCTCCTGTGTTTCAGTTTGTGCCCATTACATCTAGTCCTGTCACTGGGTCCCACTGTAGAGAGCCTGTCTCCATCTTTGCACCCACCCTTCAGGTATTTAAACACAATGGTAAGTTTGTGTGTGTCATCCGTGTGTCCCCTCACCTACCCCATGAGACTTCTCTTGTGTCACAGCTCTCTCTCAGCCTTTCCTCCTATGAAATGCTCCAGTCTCTTAATCACTTTAGCAGCCCTTCATTCAGCTCTCTGTGTCTCTCTTGTACTGGGGAGCTCAGAACTGGGCCCAGCACTCCAGGTGTGGCATCACCAGCGCAGCACAGAAGGGAAGGATCAGCTGGTGACACTCCAATCTAGCGTGGCCCAGGATGCCACTCACCTCCTTTGTGGCAAGGGCACACTGCTGGCTCAGGGACCACTTGCTGTCCACCATGACCCCCAGGGCCTTTTTGTGCAAAGCTGCTTTCCAGCAGCTTTCCTCCAACCCAGCATCTGCTGATGCCTGGGTTTGCATCTCCCTTGGTGCAGCACTTGGCACTTACCTTTGCTAAGGGACAGGAACAAAAAAGTAAGACTTTATATTCTTCCTTTCAAGACTGATTCAAGCAACGTGTTTCCCAACTGTCTTATTTTATACTCTCTCTGTACCCTATATTCTTCCATATTTTTCCATCTTCTGCCAAATCTTCCTGCAACATTTCAACATCTATTCAGAGCTATAAACTCCATACAGATCACATTTACCTTGCTACTACTTACACTTCAAGACCTTGTCAAGCCTGTTCTTCAAGGCGTACACACCTTCAAGCTAAAGGAAATACATTCAAATGAAGTCTGAAATTACTGCTTGATAAACAGCACTGCACATGTACCATGTCTCAGATGTGACTCATCTCTACCAGGGGCTAATATATATGCATGCCAAGATCAAACAAAACAAAACAAATGCCATCAAGATTAAGAAGAAACACACATACACAGAGGTTTGTATTTACAAAGCAGCCCAAAGGAGTGTGCACCCAACTAAAATGAAGTGAAATTCAGCCACACAGCACCACCCTCCAAGGCACATAACCTTCAACTATACTTCAGGTTCAAATAAAGAACAAATAAATTTAAAAAAAACCCAACAACAACAACAATCAAGGCAGTAACCAACAGAAATAACTCTGCGCTGGGAGGCAGACTTCCCTAGATTTTGTTATTGCTTCAGTCCCTTGTTTTTTCAACTTATTAAACAGCTGTCTGTGAAGTTTTGAGATGTAAACAATGTGCAGAGGATGATATTGCTTTAAATTAAGCCTGCACAAAGTCCAAGTAATTTCATTGGAAACACAGTTTATAAAAAGCTGAATTTGTTCCCAATAATATTACTAATAAGAGTGTTCTTTACTCGGGGTCATTGTCCATTTCCCTCTGCTTAAAAGTACAGAAGCAAACTCTCAGTTACCAGTCAGCTGTTTCAACACCCAAAACTCAGATGGACAGATGGCTTGTAATGATGTTTCTACACAAGTTTCTCCTCTATATTACACTCTGCAACAAGCAAGCCATGACTGGTAGAAGCTTGCTTTATTCCAGGCTATTTAATAGCACTGAGTTCATACTTCCTCCAACATATGAGGAACACTTCTTGATAATTCACATCAGATAATCCAGGAACAGCAGGTTCAGCTTTCACCTGAAGCACTGCTGCTTTATTGCAGGCAATTAGGCTGGTTTCTACATACCCAAAATGCTTTAAATACTGAAACTTTGAAATTTTCTTCTCTCTGGGATTTTCACATCTTTTCTGGCAGAAAAGTGTTCCATGCCCTCACAGTTTGTTTTTTCAAAAAACATATTTAATGTCATTGTTCCTACAGCTCTAATGGTCTCATTAATCCATTCTCCTATGTGAAAGCAAAAAAAGCCCAACAAAAAAAACAAATTTAAAAACCCAATCAAAAGAACCTGGGTTTTTTTTTTCTTTTTTTTTGTTTGGTTGGTTGGTTTTGGTTTTTAATGTTATCAGCTTTCAGGGAAATATTTACTGTATTCAGAGAATCAACTAACAGCATGTAAAGGTTTCTGTAGATAGGACTAAGGGTCCATTATTCTAAGGGTGTAACTCATTAACATCTTGGAGGAGAAGTACAACAAGAAATTAATCAAATTTGAGCTTTCTTCACAGTTATGTAAAAAAAATAAGAAATCCCTCTTGACATGCATGTCATTTAAGACTAAAAAAAAGAGAACAATCAAAACAGATGTCACTAGTAAAAGCTGTAGCATAAATGTCTTTTTCAAATTGCAAACACATACAAGAACAAACAACATTCCAGCTTCATTCATGTTTAAATTAAGATTCAGAATACCTAAAGGCTGCTTGGAAAACATCTGCTAATTCAGCCCTTTTTTGAGGGGAAGAAGAGGTAAGACACAGTCTCTCATTTATTTAAGCAGCTATTCCAAGAAAACTGATTATCTCTCCAAGTGAATGTTAATTCTTCTACCTTTTCATTCAGCAACTGAACAACAAGACATACATACCTGTTATACACAACAAGATTGAGGCATTAACTCACAAAAGGAAAGAAAAACATTTTTGCGTGCTTTCAGCAAAATTCTCCTTATATGGCAATAGATTAAAAAGGGACAGAAGTGTTTAGCTTCTTTAAGTAGATCACAGTACAAGTGCACAGCAAACATACAGGAGCTTTTTCAGAGTACAACAGAAGTAGAACACCACTAGAAATCTTTGCCTTAGTCTGAAAGAGAGCAAAATCTTCCCTGAAGTACACATGCAGGTTCTGAAACCCTATCTCAGTATCACAGGCAGGCAAGGTAACTGGGCAAATATAAAAGTTCTTGCCAAAGGTCTTTTGTGATGACCAGGCAGGGTTGTAAAGATATCTGTAATCAACATACCCATTTGTGTGGACAGTGCTGCTGATTTTATTCTTTTCTTCTTCCTAGGAGATATTGTTCATGGCATGTTATCCAGGTACTGTAACTACACAGTTAACCAGAAAATAAAATTAAGTCTACAGAAGAATTAGCATAAGAATCATTATGTGCTTGTGTTACCTTCTGGATGGCTAATTACCATACAATAGCAGATTACAATATGACAAGAAAAGGCTTATACCAAAGGTTAGAATTGTGAAATTTGGCAGCAATTTCTACATTTATCAGAAGGTAGGCAGGAGACAAGGGAATGAAACCCTCATTTTCATTTCAGTGCCCAGAAACATTCCTCTGTTCTGAGCTCCTGCTCAGCCCTCTCTCACTCTTGGGAAGGCCAGAACACGGTTCTAGTTTGCATAAAGGAAAAAGCTCTCCAGCATTACTTCTCTCTAAAGCTCTTTTCAAACCTAAATGGTTCTGTGATTCAGTAACTAGGTCTCTATAAAGAAAACATATCCCTGTGGACTCCAGATCTCTCAGGCAAGCACCTCAGACTTCGGAGTGTATCAACTGGCACAGTGCACGGAGACTGCTCACCTGTGCAGAGCACAGACTCTAGAACTTCCCAATAACCCCAGATGTGTGTAGTTTCTATAGAAAGTCAGCTTAAGCTCTGCTGTCCCACTTTCCTGGCTAACGTCTCATCTCATCATCAACGATGGGGCCTGACGAGAATTGCAATTCAAGTAAGACTCCGAACCACGGGTTCGCACAGAGTCCGAACAACCACAGGTTGTGTAAGATCTGCTCCCTCATGCCCTCACATACTGCCTGCTCTCATCCCACTTGTGGCAACAAAAAAGTAAATCCTCAAAGTCTGCAAGATAAGAATCTGAGTCTTAGCTACCTTTAGCCACCTAAATAAGAACAAAAGAACTGGGCTGCTGCTGAATTATTTCGGGGAAAGGAACACCCAGGATGAAGCAGCAGCCCTACAGACATCCAATACACAAATACTTTTTCACACAGATAGAAGCTGCCAGGACTTCTTTTTGAAGTGGAAAAGAGCATCTCTGTTAGCTAGAGGTCTCCTTGGGCAAACCAGGAACAAAGTCCTCCTTTTTTCCCCACCAGCAAAACTAATGGACCTAAAGACCTTCCAGGTGTAAAAGTGACTTTGGGAAAAGTGAGTAGAACTAATATTCTGGTTTAACCCAAAAAACCCAACGTGCTAAGCAACTGGAGTAGGAAAAGTAGGTAGGAGGACCACAGCAGCACCTTAGCTCAAGTTAACTAAAGCAGACAGAGCTGGGTTGGTCTAGGTATTCAGACTGAATAGTTCCAGGGGGTAAGCTTCAAGAATCAGCATCTGAAGACAGTATATCAGTACATTAGCAGGGCTCAAAAACTGTTTATGATATAGGCTTGTAACACTGGAAAAGTAAAATTGTTGAAGACACAGGAACTAGGGCTAACATAAAACACACCACTAGAATTTTTTAAATAACGAAGTGTAAGAGATGAGCTCAGGTGAGAACCACCTACTTTTATCAATAAAAAGGTTTCTGGCGCATGATAGACAAGTCTTATTTTCTTAAAAAAAACAGCTTCTCAAATGGAAGACAGTGAATCTGAGGGGTATCTAAATGCTGTTGACTGCTAGATTTGCACTGAGCCTTTGCTTTCTCATATCCCCACCCTGCAAACCATACTTAAAAAGAAGCAAGCACAGAGAATACAGAGGAAAAAAAAGGTGGTCTGAAGCTTGACACCTGCTTTGAAGCATGGTATTTTCTGTATAGAAAAACAGATCTACACCAAATCTGAACTATGAAAGATGAATTCATCATAGCTGGCTACATATCATCTGCCAAGAGTGTCTACCAGATCAATGTTTGCTCTGGGCAGGTGAAAGGCCTATTGAGATATCACTGTTTGCACTGCCTACTTGTCTCCTGACAAGGGTGCAGCACTGGAATAAGCAGGTCCCAGCTTGTTGGCACTACAATAAACTGAGAAATACTCATCTTACTCTAGTTCTTTCCAAAAAACTGCAGTTGTGCCTTCCTGAGTTTCAAGTACAGTGTTGTGGAGTCAAATGGCTCTCCGGGACAAAGATCTGGAATGAAACATGACCTGAAACATGGCTTCAAGGAGGTAAATGCAAAGATATATAGGCTATATCTATGATGCTACTGGACAAAAAAAATACAATCTCAGTATGCCCAAAGTGTACATCATAAAAAAATGGATCCATGCAGGTAAAAATACCAAGTTACAAATTACTACAATTCACTGACATTAGCAACAACATACTTTTAGCACAAGCCCCTATTCAAATAAGTACTAAGACAGTTCACATTTAGTACCAAGACTGATAGTATGTCACCATATCATCTTGCTTAGAGCCCTTAATTAAGGGGACACACTACAACTTTGCCTTCAGTGCTTTTCTCTCTCCAATCCCTCGCCTCCACCTCCTTACATCACACCCACAGGGAAAATAAAATCATCCTGCAACAGTTAAACATCCTTCCAGTGTCACAGGCAGCTATCTTACAATTTTCAGTATGAATGAACACTAGCCTTATACTCATTTCTAAGGCTCATTTACAATACAGCTGGATCAGTTCTTTCCTAGTTCATTTGCTTTCAATAGGGGCTTCATTCCCAATTCAAATGACAAATCGCTCCAGCAACCACACATACACATAG
Source organism: Argya squamiceps (assembly GCA_037834095.1). Lineage (NCBI taxonomy): Eukaryota > Metazoa > Chordata > Aves > Passeriformes > Leiothrichidae > Argya > Argya squamiceps. Next base: position 86,320,497 of record JBBMKD010000102.1, read on the forward strand.
CTTCCTCAAGCCCAGCATTTTTTAGGTTTTAATCAAACCTTTTAAATGACTGTTGTTTAAATTACTATGCAGCAATATATACATGTTAATCACTTTGGAAGACCTGTGCAAAGTAGACAAGCATTCAACTTCAACACATAAATATTGTGGCCAAGGGTGTTTTAGCTACTGAATAGAGTTCATACTGTTGATTCATTTCATCTTTCATGCATTTTTCTGGCAAAAAGCTTCTAATAACATGAACTAAAAGAACATAATCCCTTAAACATCAGGAATAATACCAACTCTGTTGACCTGAATCTATTCCCATCAACTTCCTTTATCTGAAAATTGGCACCCATGCTAAATGGACAACATAAATAACAGCATTTAGTGATTGCTGTTCACTGGATAAGCTCTTCTACTTTTCCAAATTACACTAGGAGAACCGTATTTTTTAAGTAATGATCTTTTTCAGATATTGCACCCTATTGAATACTTCTTGCTCATTTTGGGCTGCCAGAATTCTTAATTTAAGAAGAAAGATGGCACAGTCATCTCAGTTTCTCAACAAAATAACATCATAATCTGTACTTTATCTTTGCTATACCTTTAAATTGCACAAAGGGCTTGTAAAACACTTATTACCATAAATAACATTAAACGCAGGAGGGAGGAAGCAAGAAGAATTAGGATTGGAGTACATTACAGATGTGTACCTTGCCTAAATTTGTTATTAGCAAAGTGCATGCACATTCAGTGTTTAGTCAGGAAGCAGGAGTCCTACTCCATTCTGTGACACTGGCAGACATGTAGAAGTGATGACTATCAAAAAAGAGAGCTTGTGATCTGGAGCAGCTCAAGGTGTGCACATGATGCAGCCAGCAACAAAGTCACATTCTTACCGCTTTTGCCCTTCCTCTCAATTCTACTGCTCTTTTATTCATGTGACCTTTTAAATTAACACAAGGTTCTCAACCTTTACACCACACCTTCCACAGCAGAGGCTTTAGTCTCATTAGTTTCCAGAAAACTTATGTTAACTCTGATTTTAAAAACTATGTCAGCGTGAAAATTTTAAGGAAAAAAAATCCAACACTAGAAAATGCAAGCATGACAGTTCAACCTAATTTATACAAAGAAAAGATCCTTTGGTTCTCTATGACAGAAACTCTGCAATAACCAGAAATCATTTGACTACTACTTGACCATGGAAGATTATTATCATAATGAAAACATACAGGTTTTCCCCTATTTTATCAAAGAATCATTTTCTTCAGGAATACATGTCTGACTTGACCCACAAACCTCTTCTTTCTTCCTCCACTTCTCTCCTCAAACTAAACAAGTACATTCTCAATGCTGGAAGAACAAAGGCAACAGGTGTTTTTTTTATTTTCTTAACAAACTCATTATTTATCTTCCCAAGTTCAGGTTTGCTTTTACATCAAGATGGCAGTTTTCCCAACACTGTGCCAAGTACTGCTGCCAGTAAATATATCTACTGATTTATAAGGTTTTATCACTCGCTAGATCTTTGGTCCCAGAGCTGTACTTTGAGCTTCCTTTGCCCAAAGCAAGTGTAGAGTGAACCAACATACAATTAAGATGGGAAGTCAGGCAACAATCATCAAAAATTAATGTGAAGAGCACAACAGCTTCAGGAAGCAAAACCCAAAAAATGTTAAGTGTCATGAGTTTTGTTTGTCACCATAGCCCATCCCCAGATGAGTCACAGTTACTCAAAACAAAGATCATTAGAGTTACAAAGCATACATAATGAAGTTTTCTTGAACAACCAGTTGCACTTTAGCATTATTAAAGCAAAACCACCAAGTTACTGCATTCTATGAGTTTAATATCTTTAAGGAATGCAGTAGATTTTATTCAATTATACCAAGTGTATTGGTACAAAAAAGCCCCAGCCTTTTCTCAACTCATCTCATATTTGCACCTATTTCTATGCAAGTTAGCAAATGCTTTCAAATTATTAAAGGCGAGGAAAACCCTGTACTTGACAATCTCTGCTTGATTTTTTTTTCCCTAAAAATGTGCAGCAAACTGAAGACACATTTTTGTCAAAACTGCTACGTGAGCATGCAAATTCAGCACGTCAAAAAGAATAATGATTATGCTGAGTTGCATGGTTTATTACATTCTTTCTTCCTATTATAAATAAATTATGATAAATTACACAGGCTTGCAATAGTTAATGCAATTTCACCTTTAACACAAAAATATAAGAGTTTATCATTGTTTAGAAAAATGCACGTTGAATGGACTGCTATAAGCTCTTCGGTTTCTAACTTCAGTATTTTCCCAATAATCTTTTCATGTGTTAATGCTTAACATTCCATTTAACTAAATCCAAATATCACTAAGGTTATAAAAACCAGTTTAACCCATCTTTTGACTGTGATTTTTTTACTGAGCTACAAGACATGGTTTTATTCACTAGAAGGACTAAGAAGAACAACTTGTCAAATCTTTTCCCACCGGTTAAAGAAACTCTGCCCACTGAAGCAGCAAACTCCAGAGCATCATAAAAGTCTATACTTGACTGTCTGAGGAATACCTCCTTTGCAAAGTCTCCATAAAAGCCAGTTTAAAACATTACTCCTCACCTAATCAAAACAAATACAATAGTCATACTTTGTTTATTGTCTAAAATTACATTAGCAGTCTGAAGTTAGCAGTATCACTTTCCCGCCCTATTCTTTAGACTTTTACAGATGACAGCCACCAGGTATGCCTTCCAAAGAAATGAGATTTCCACCACTGGTTTACCTTTTGAAGGAGGCAGACTGCTCAAAATCTAGATAAAGTTAAGACACAAGTGGTAAAGACTTCAACAGTCTCATCAAGTACCAAAACCACACTTCATATCATAATAAATAAGTTCTAGCCTTGAAACATTTCTAACAAAAGATGAAGCACAAAACAAAACATCAAGAGAAAAGAGAAAGCTCCTACAGATGTGAGAAGATAATTCCCTCTTGACTAACTCAACCCACAGCACTTATGCAAGTATACATGCTGTCCACCAGGCTGGAAAACAATATGCTATGACCCTGGCACACCAGAACAGAGTATTTCAGATTCAGAGGATGAAACAAAGTGCACAGAAATGGCCTGAGAAGGACAATCATTGGGGGAGACAGGTTATTTCAGTTAAAGGCATAGTAACACCAAAATTCAGCTGCAGCACCAGCCACATTCATGTACAATCTTCGATATATTGGCCAAGGCAGTTGAATGAGATGGGAAAGGATTACCATGGTAAAATAGATGCCCTGGGTATCAGCAGCATGAAGTTGGGAGAAAGCTGCAGTGATCACCAGGCAGATTCTTAAATATTTACACACCAAAAGAGTAGAACATCCACATCTTTTAAGTACTGATCAGGAACACATGGGGAAAAAAAAAAGAAACTAGAAACAACAGTAAGAAAACCATAAATCTAGCAGTTAAGAGTGAAAACAATTTAACAGAAGTCTGCCAATTTACAAGCACACACCTATTACATTGTGACTGGCAATATTGTAAAGAAAGTGAATTACAGCATTTCAGATGAAGCACAATGTAAGAGCATCACATTTAAACTTAGCTGGTTTTGATGTGGTTTACCCTGACAGTGAACTAGTAATTTGTGTGTTTAGACAAGTCATAAACTTATATAAGAAAAGAAAAGAAGTCCAACAGGCAACAGGTTCAAAGTCTCAAGTTCTATTCTGATACATTTTTAACAAGCAAACTGGTTCTCTCTCCCTCTCAGAATCAGCAGACATGTTTAACAAAAGTCTCAAAAGAAATCAGAGGTCTTAACTTCATAAATTTGAAACTGCCTCCCCAGCCTCTGTCTTCCACCCTGTTAATCTAAAGTACTTGGGCTGGGCGAACTTCAAAGCAAATTTTATACAGCAATTTGAAAATTTCATGAAAAATATTTGTTTTTCTGTGATTTCAAGTGTGTAACAAGTAACTAATAAGTAACTATAATACCTATAATCTGTCTAGATTCGTTGTAGCACAGACAGATTTGTATTTTTCAGCAAATTATCACCTTTGTCTATGCTTTATCACTGTTCTTAACCAAATTCTACACTGCCAGTTTCAAGCAAAAAGAGGTGCTTTTAATTAAGCCTTATTGGGTGTTCCACAAGTAAAGCTCATATCCTCTACCCTTCAAGGTTATCACGAGCCAGTCACCTCAATTCAATAAAAAATGTCAAAGCAAAAAGAACTTTGTACTGTAACGCTGCAATACCTTTACTCAGCTCCCAGTATTTGTGTAAGGTGAAATTCTGCTTCTAGAACAAAGTCCAGATAAAGAGGCACTACAGCTAAACTTGTTTCCTCAGTCTCACATAGTCAAGGGGCTTTGCATCTACAGAATATCTGGACTTTAACAATACTTTTAAGTATCTGGACTTTAACAATCTAATTTCTCTCTCCAGCAGTGTTTCAGATCCTCTTTTGGCCAGTATAGAACGCAAACATTTACTCCCAAAACACAATGGCAATAGTTTGCAGGGGCTTTCCAGACAAAAATCTGTACAGAGGAATATTGTGGGTGCAGAAAGAGCAATCCAGAACCATACCAAGAAGCCTGACAGGGCAGCCTTAACTGAAGCTGTTGAATACATTGGTACTCTACCAAACCCACAAACTCTCATGACCCTTCTGTCAGTTTAGTCACACAGTGAGACAGCTAAAGGCAATCTCTGGTAATCTTTTCTGCAGCAGTTTATCAGAGCCTCAAGTCTCCTGTCCAGATGGGGATAACAGACATTGTCACCTTACTAGCCAGACAGTGTAACACCTCCAAAGATTCTTTGGGAGTATCACGAGAGGAGTAGAAAATGCCTGCACCTTAAAATAAACAAATAATAGTTTTTAAAAATCAGGAATTAAATTGGAAACCTTCCCCCATGAAAAATAAAACCAACACTTCCCAGCTCTGATCAGCATCATCCTTTAAGTTTCCCAGATCCAAGTTGATCTCCCTCACCCCGAAGCTGCAGCACAACAGCCCTGACTGTAAATGGATGCAGGCATGCATGTACACAAAGAAGCACCAGATGGCCTGGGAACTCTGTTTTCTTTAGCATTTTGAAAACAGGATTTATCCCACAAGCCATCAAAAGAACACAACTACTTAGTCATCAGAAAGAAAATCCTGAAGCAAAACTTTTTTTCTGTTTTTCCCTCCTAATTAAAAAAAAGTATGTTTATTCAAATGTTTAAAATAGTTGTCATTCTAGTAGAAACCTGTCGTTCCAATGCAACTTGTGTACTTGGAAGTAAAAGCATATTTTCCACTGGAACACTTTCAGCATGATTCAGAGCCATCCATTTGTTCTTTCAAGACAAATAATCTTCCACCTGCTGCTTAAAAAGCATTCATTTAGATCATGCTCTTAAACAAAGCTTCCTTCCATAAATGCAGTAATTTAATAGTAAATCTTAAAAGGTTAATTTGGAAAATGCAACATGAAGTCAAATTCATCCATAGCCTACTTCCCAAGTGAGAGATTAAACTAAAAATAATTGAGGTATTAGAAATGGAAAGATGAAATTTAATTGACATTTATTCACAATTAAGAATTATTGAATTTGTAGTAGCAAGACCCATTTCTGGAATATCTACAAATAGAGATCTACAATTAAACTCAGACCACTTGAATTTTATGGATCCCTGATAGATTAGGAATCTAGGCTCTGCTCAATGCAGCAGTTATTTTCCCTGAACAGCATAGCTTCCTTCCATCTCACCTGCAGCCAGCCTTAAAGGGATAAGGGATGCAATCCATCACAGGATATCCAGATCAAGTAACGACCCTAAGACCACCTTTTCAGTCCTGTTTCCATTTAGAACTCCACTGGTGAAGCCTAGACAAAGGTGACTTTCTCTAAAACTCCTAGTGTCTTTCTAAATTCAGTATCAGCTTTGTTACTCTTATCGACTCTATCTCCCTGAAAATAAAAACCAGAGACAGCTGGGTCCAGTCAGCAAAGGATTAGATAACAGCAGCATAAATTATACCACTCATCATGATCTCAAGAAAATTGTCTCATAAAACAAGTTTAACTTCTTCCTCCATAAAACTACACTGTTATTTGATTACAGCAGTAAGAAACCATAGATAAATTTCTGCAAGATCTCTGACTTTGGAGCAGATGAGCTCTTGCAGATCTAGCTTGAGCTATTTGCCACAAAACATGACTGCAGCAGCAGCAACCAAGCACTTGTTTCTTCTCCACTTCACACTGACCTGTCTTACTTTGGTGGTGCAGACCAGAAGCACTCACATGACCAAGGTACCAGAGCACCAAGTACATGAATCAATCCATTCCTAAAGTGATTACTTAGAGCCTCATGGCCCAAACTCAGCAACACGGGCTGTTGCAGAACTTCCACTTTAAAGAGCTCCTGTGCCCTCTGTCTACTGCTTGGCCCTTTACTTACGCCACACCTTTAACAAATTTCTGACATTCAATGCTGCAAATGCCTTTTTTTTTGCCCCCCCCCCAATGAAACATCCCTGGGTCTGATCCCTGACCTGGCTTTCAGCACAGCCCCACAAACAGCTGAAAGGGCAGGTGTCTGTCTACAGCACCATGATGGGATGAGAAGCCAAGAACTGTTTCAAATCAAACTGACCACAAAGCACCCATACTCTCAAAACACAGCTGATGAGTCTGACAGAAGCAAGCATAAGCATTCCTAAAATAGATGTGTGTAGTTCACAAGAGGCAGATTTTTTAAAAAAATTAATCACGAAGGGAAAGGAGGAAAGCAGCCAGCAAGAAGCATTGTCAGTGCAACCCTGAAGTGTTCTGCTCACAGTCACCAGTTTTCCCTGGGAGGGAACTAATAAAATTACTCCTGCTGAACAAAACTGGCACAGTAGCAGGAGATGATGGGTCTTGTTGGTTGTACATACTGATTTGCAAATCCTGGGGATGCAGAACTGCATCAACACCCTGTAGCTGAATTCAGTGGAATCACAGGTCACACAGAGAGGAACGTGAGTTTCGCTCACACTCACTAGGTCAAAGACAGTGCCCTGACTTTCAGCAGCACTGCAAGAACCTTGGTATAACAACAGAAAAACAATGGACTGTGACCTCTCAGTGTAACGTTACAGCCAAGAAAACAAACAAGGAAACATTAGGTAAGAAGCAATGCCATTTCACGTAACATTCAGCAAACCATTATAGCACAACATTGCTGTGCTCAGCTCAAATGTCTGCACGTTATTCACAAAGTCAGAAAAAAAGCTATTAGCAGTATTTCTGAGCCTAAAACGCATCTAAATAAATTTTGTTGCTATCTACTTAGACACAGGCAAGACTAAGAGGTGCCATGTGTATGAATTTCACACACTTGCATGTGAAGAATATTTTTCTCCATAGTTCCATGACTTTTTGTTGCTTGCCTGCTCAAGTGCCAAGACAGGAGATAACAGGAATCATAAAAATATCAAATACAATAAAAGACCAATTATTATACTGACAAGTCCACACGCAACATGAATAAGTAACTGCTTCTCATTAAAGACTCAAGGACAGATAAGCTAATGAGATCCAAGGAGAGCACTGAGGGTAAGAAAGTGACAGCCTTAAAACAAAGTCTTGGAAGAAGTTCCAGAGACAGATTTGGGAAGGGGAACAGATAAAGTGTCCACAGTGACCCTTTATGACCTGAAACCAATCTACAGTTCAGATCCTATTTATTTACAAGCCATCCACACGACTCCCTCCAATATAAAGAGTGATATAAGAAATAATGTCTAGGAGAATTGCTAGCTGACTTCCATTTAACATCATCCTAACAGCCTTAACCAAAGACATTAAATGGAGGAAAAAATGGGAACAGAAAGTACTGGAACATCTGCTAACAACTAACGTGAAGCAAATTTTCTTAGCAAATGCAGTGGCTTGGTCAGAAGTGGTGGGGAAGTAGACAGGTTTTTTGGGGTGAGTGAGGTGGAAGTAAAAGCAGGTAACAATAATCAGTGATTTTCTGGACATATTTGATTCTAATAATTACCTTTGAAAAATAATGATTTGTAAAAACAAGGAGTTCTGTTATTATGTGTAAGTTTGTAATCTCTTAGTCAGGCCTTAAGAACAGTCTCCCTTCCTTTTGCAGCACAAAAGGAAAATGTGCATCATAAATCCTAGCTGCCTCAAACATAAATTCCATTTCTTACTGCCACCAGGAACCAGTAGCCTTACAGTGGCTTTTGAGATACAAAAGGCACTTTAAGTAACACCATAAATTCATTTAGATCTGAAACCAAAGCTGCAGGCTTGTCTATGGTTCCATTTCTGCATTTATAACCCATCCTTTAGCAGTAAAACCACCCCAAGTTTATTAGTACTGCGGGTTATGTCCATGTACAAGACAGAAAGAGAAGTATACTCCAAAGCATATATTTTCATTGTAGAACCACAGAGTCATTACGGTTGGGAAAGACCTCTGAGATCAAGTCCAAACACTAACCTATCATTGCCAGGTCCACCACTAGAACACGTATCTAAGCATCACATCAACATATGTTTTGAACACTTCCTGGGATGGTGATTTCACCACCTCCCCAGGCAGCCCACTACAATGTTTGACAACACTTTCAGCAAACAAAGGTTTCCTAACATCAAATCTAAACATCTCCTGGCACAACCTGAGGCCATTTCCTCTTTTCCTATCACTTGCTACCTGGAAGAAGAGACTGACCCCCATCTATTTACACCCTCCTTTCAGGCAGCTGTAGAGCAGTAAGGTCTCCCTGAATCTCCTAGAACATCATCCCTACCTATACCCAGCCTCCCACACCCTGGTCCACCTCTCAGGGAGCTTCCACTGCCATCTGTGCAGAGGCAGATGTTACCCCAGCTTGGCATTTCACAGAAGATATTTTCCAAGCAAAGCAGACAACAGCCTTGGATGCAGAGGAAGTGGTCACAGTTTGTCCCTCCGGAACTGCACTGAATTCATGTTTTGCTTTCAGAGACATTTTTTCAACACCACAAACTGGAGTTGGATGGCACAGGGTCAGTCAACTATCTGCTGTTTTCAGTGAGCACTTTCACATCATGCACAAGACAACAGAAACTAAAGCACTTCATCCTCCACTTCACCTCTATCAGCTCTGCAACGTAGACAGATGATTGCACCATTTAAGAAACCATTACAAAAAAAATATGTTTCTAAGACTCAAAAAGAAAACTGGGAGAAAAGCTTCCTTCCCATGTACAGGGTTGTGCAGTCTAATCCAAAACTTGTGCAAGGAAAGCAGGCAGCACTGCCCAGAGAGCTGCTGTCGGAAGGGAGAGCTCCTCAGGCCTGAGGCTTTTCACAGGATCTATATTTGCTGGCTCCCACAAGTCATTTAATGCTGTCCCAGCCTTGACAGCCTTATCTTGTTAATGAGGTAGTGCATATGCAATAAAGAGGAATTCATACTCTTTAAATGTTTCCCTACCTCTCTCGCAACCTAACCAGTTGTTTGCCTTGTAGCTTGCAAGAAACAACTTTTCCAAACACCTTACTGAAGATTTTGGTATTATGTAAAAGCTCTATCTGCCCTAAATTAAGAAGTAATTTTTGATTTCAGCAAACAGTAAGCTGCCTTACAGAATGCAAAAGAAACAGAGGTCATTTTGAGGGCTATGCTTCAAGCCAGCACTTGCACTGCAGCTTTCCCACTCTGAACAGCTCCTGAAAGTCACAGCAAGCTCGCACAGAGGTGTCACACAGCGGTTCTTCAGACTATTTTCTCTTCCTAGAAAGCTTCCAGCATGCAGCTTACTGAAACAGTTGGGCAAGTTCTCCCCTCCTGGCATTACACAAATGCTGAGAAACTGGTAGCTTTTACAGGGAAAAAATGTGCTTTCTGAAACAGAATTTGGATGAACAGTATTTTCTATTTACAAAAGAGCGTATCTTTCTGCTTTGTTTGACAATTTTTCAAGATTCTGATCATACTGGAAATGCTATCAGATGATCTATTCTGCTTTTTCAAAGTGAGATGAAAGTCTTCAAGAAGAAACCATTCTACCAGTAGCTAATACAATAACATGTAGGAGGATGAAATCATGGTATGCTTTCCTGACCATAACAATGTTGTTAAAGCAAATGTTTGCTGAAACAGATGAACTTCTTTTTTTTTTTACAAAATACGTTTTATGATCAAATCACAGATCAAAATATGCTGGGTGTTTAATGTGAAAATACATCAAAATCCAAGCACGTAACTGTAAAATGAGAATATCTGCTGGCAAAATTCAATAGCAGCAAACAAAACCCACTTGTTTTTGTTTCACAGCACTGAATTTTTCTATTCCCACTCCCTTCTGAGAAATGCAGTCATCAACTTAGGCCTATTTTTTTGCTAATATACAGACAAATGCTCCAACTCCTTCCTCATTTTTTCCATCTTTAAAGTAAACATCTTTATTTTCTAAAGCCAGAAAGGACACATCAGAAAAGTTTTACTACAGGACAAATTTTAATGCATATAATGCATCAACATGCTTCACAGGGAATAAAAAAATTGTAAGTAATATTAAAAGAGGGGATGGCTCAGAGAATTCAAGGGAAAAGATGAAGGCAGTGGGTAAATAACTTCATCTTGTTTTCCATGCTAAGTTTAAGAATATTGTATAAAATATTTGTTGTTGAGATTATTTTCTCATAGATTGACCTCCCAAAATATATTATACATCTTTCATTAACTAAATCCCTTTAATTAAAAGCAACATTCCTCTCCAAGTGCCTACTGTTTGCCACAGTTTGAGTTTTGATTCCCCAAAGACTCACCGATTTTCACACCTAAAAAAAGGGGTTTGATTTATAAGTTTTGAAAACAGTTCATTGAACAGAGAAAAGCCAAATGTGAAATATAGTTGTATGAGAAGAAGGGAATGAAGGGAGACAGAGCACACATACAGGCTGACAACAGCTAAAGCAATCAGCTTAAAGGAGAAAGGGAAAAGTGCTACAGTCAACATTTAATGGCTTCACTGGCCTCTGTTAAAGGAGTCAGTGGTCTCTGCTGTCTTAGCAAGCTCCCCCATTAAAAAGAAACCCATCAAAATTAACATCTTCTAATTAACTGGAAGTCAAGAACAAAACTCCAACGTGCTGCTGAGAGCTGCATGCAGAATTAATAGTGCCAGAGGGCTGCTGGGCAGACGTGGAGCCACCCTGCAGCTGGGTGTTCCCAGCCCCAGCCGACAGCGTGCCCTTGGCACAGGAGACTCGTGGGCTGACTGCGGGGCTGGAAATGCTCCTCCTCAGGGAAAGGGGATGCCAGCCACAAAGAAGAACATTTCCTGCCACTCTCTCTCCGCTGCTGAACAGCAGGGAAAGAAACTAAATCAAACCCAGCAACGTGAAACAGCAGGAAGAGGGGGGAAAAGAAATTAAGTCTTTTGCACAACAAAGTTATATTGTTACACTATTAAACCGGCTCCTTCCTCCACAAACCTACAGCAGAATGTCTGAATTCACATCAATTCACATCGGCATCCAAAGACCAAAAAATGAGAGAAAAGTGGATGCTGCCCACTGGACTTTACACTTGCAGGGTGCTGCCCTTCCTAGCGATACGACCTACTTTGAAGAACACCACTGCTCTTCACTTATTTGCTTAATTCAAAGAGATAACAGACTCATCAGTCATCATCTCTCAAAGCGAAGCACTCATGGAAGGTTCATTATTCGGGAAGAATTTCTACTCAGTAAGTAGCTTGAATATAAAACCTCCACACTGAGAATCAGCATCTCTGCTGAATAGTGATCTTTATTGCAACACAATGATTGCACTGAACACTGGTGTGCTCAGACCTGCTTATGAAAATGGAAGTTCTTGAGTTTGGTCTCTTCCCATAAATGTAAGTTCTTAATTTAAAATCATACCATTATCATAGATCCAGGAATGGCTAACAAGGTATGAAAGAGATTTGTTTAAATGACAGAAAGCAGCCTTGACCAATTCTGGATGGAAACTAGGGAGAAGAAGGAAAAAGTTTCATAGGAGTGGTTCTTTTATCAGAAAATTTGGAAAATATTCACTTGCACAGTTAAAGCAGGTAATATTTGGACCTCATACCAACAAGAGAGATGTGATGCAGTCAGCCTGTTAATATTATTTATCAAAATTAAAGTGAGAATTTGTTCAGAACCTGGGATAATTTATAGCTTAACAAAGAAAACTGAAATTGTTTATCATCCAATACATAACCTTACAAGACCTCACACAGTGAAATGCACACAACAGGAAACTTTAAACTTAAAATAGGAAGCAGTATCTTTGTTTAGTCTCAGCTGAGGGCAAAAAAGAAACAGGTGTCTTCCCAGTCAAGACTGCTACATTACAAAAAATCCTCTCAAGCCTACATTTATTTTAGCTATATATACACACACAACACATCAATGCAAATAATACATACGATCAATTACTAGTGCTACAAAGAACTACTGAGAAAAGCATTATTTTTAAACAGTCACAAAAGAATTAATCCTCATAAGTTTTCCTAGAAAAGAAATGCTTTTCTAACTGTATATTTGATACCACTATGTTCATATAAAGCGAAGTTCTCCAAAAGAAAGAACCAACATTCTCCACATATTTGTGTAGAGTTATTAGTAATTAGTAATATTTCACAAACATTAAACTGGTTCTTCTATTAGTACTTCCAGTCTCTTATACAAACTACTGTATGTATTAAGACAATGAAATACAGAAAAAATTCAATGTTTGTTAGCATACTTAAAGAAAAAAAAGAGAAGGGGAAAAAAAGGACAGCATTTGGTATTTGTTTGGATAAATTATTGGTTACATAACAACAAGGAAGGGAAACAATCTGAATCTGTACAGATCAAAACCAAACAGCCAACATAAATTAACTCTTAATATTTTTCATGCTTCATAGCCAGAGTCTGAGTCCATAGCTTCAACAAATATTTCAAAATAATCTCATCACAATATAGCTAATGGTCCAGGACACATTTAAATTGATGCACAGAAATAAATGGAAATAGTAAGTCAAATGAAGAGCAGATGGTCACGCTAAACACTTCATTACCCTCCAACCCTTTGATTTCTAATGCAGAAAAAATAAAAGAACATTTACTATAGTCTACATTGGAAAACAAATACTAACCCCGCCCTGTTTCTCAAGTATTTAAAATACTAACCCAGAAACACTGTACATACTGCTAGCAGCTGTTGAGTTCATCTTGCTAGCAAAAAAAGAAATTATTTGTACTTATCCTTATCCTTCTATTTACTCTTTGCAAAGAGCCTACAAACTCAATGATGTGTATGCTCTCTCTTCTCTCCACCTCCTGTCCACATCATTTGAGTTTTCAGGTCCATTCTTCTTTGTTGTCCCATGTGAAACCATACATTTTTCAAAGTATGGAGGTTTAACCTTTGAATTAATTATTTCACCAATAGCTCCAGGTGTTTCCCTCCTGTCAATTCTACAGATGTTCACAACAAGCTCTCTTCAACCTGCACCATTTGTACCCTGTCAGACAGGGCACCTCCATGAGTCAAGCTGGCTGAATGAACTGCCCAGCCAGCCACAAACTCATGGCCACAGCAGGGAAATTGAATTTTCCTGGGGGAGGAGCAGGACTGAGGAGCATTTCAAATTTCTGACAACTGCAGAAAACCACAGAAATTTTCTAAACTAGTAAGAGGGAACAGGACAGAGAACTATGCTCAAGCCCCAAACTAGAAGGAAGCAGACCTCTAATGCTCTTTAAAATGCCTCCCATAAGATATCCCTCACAGCATGTGTAGTTAGCTGCTCCTAGGAGGAAAATAAAACTACTTTTACAGACTGGGAAAACAGAGTCAAGTAAAGGAAAACCCACAAAACTAAAAGAAATCTGCCCTTATTAAAAAGAAAATTTATTAGGTATTGTGCTAGTAATACAGATGATATTCACACAGAAAAAGTATAGATAATTGCTCAAGGAGGAGACTGCAAATGAAAAGGGAGAGTTGAAACGGTTGGAAATTTAACAACAGAAGCCCTGAATTACAAAACAGACTTATGCTTGAAGAAGGTGAGACACTAAACAAGGCCAGCCTCTCAGAGAAAGCTACATAAAAAAGGTATTTACAGAGGCACTACAAACAGGAGCACAAGGAAGTGCATGAAGACAAAGCATGTGCAGAGAAGCAGGACTAGAGAGATATCTGTCCCCTTTCTGTTTCAGAAAAGAAACAGATGAACAATATATCCCCTACTTTATATATAGTTATACAGTTATATATATAGTCTCTTTGCCTTTTTTCCTCCTGTACCACCTTCTGCAATCCAAACAAAACTAGTCCTCTGCTTGCACTTACACATGTACTGAACTTCCAAAGTCCCTTTGCTCCTATTTCTTGCCTCATAGGAACTTTGTACATGGCCAGATGTTCTTTTTCCTCTTCAGGACTCCTACAAAGAGCCTGAAGCTACAGGCTTGCCACCCAGCACTATAGGCTAGAACAGAACCACCGGAACAAAACCCCAAAACATATTAGATGTACACTGTTGACAAAAAAGTTCCTGTATTGTCAAACTGTTCTGTAAGTTTTCTTTTTATAAACCCTCTCCCTTCAAATCCATGGTGGTCTTCAAAGTTTCTCTAAGGTTTGCTATTGGACAGGTAAGCCCAGTGCAAACATCTGCTATGAAATGTATTTTTGTGCTAATAAATAAGAGCCACACTGACATTTCACATGGTCACTCCCCTAAACATAGTTGTCTTCTAGTCCACTGCAAAAAGGCTTCTGAATGAATGCAAAGAACAACCTTATCTTCACCCCATCTCTCCAAACACAGAAGCTCTCCCTCAGAGAATTAATACCAGGTGTTCTTGCTTTTGCATTACACTGCTCTTATCACTGCCTTTCTCCCCCTCCCTGGTTGTCAACTCTTTGCAGCAGCACTCCTGTCATCCTGTCCATCTGTATTACACTGAAAAATTGCATTGGTTTTCATTAATAACTAATGGAACTCACAAGCAGAATTTCTCTTACATATGCCAAAACAAAATGCTGCTTTTTGTCTCCTTTTTCTACTAGGCACTCCCTTTTCTACTATGTTTCTTTTATCTGCTGCAGATTTACTGGAATAAGCACATCAAGGGCCAAAAATTCCCTCTTCTCTCTCAAGAGCCTAACATGATGCATTTTCTGAAGCACGGCTGCAGTCATGTATGCACACCTCATCTCATTTCTCTCTCTCTGGGGCTGTGCATGTTCCTGGTTCTGTATGTGACTGTGCTGTGAATGCCTTTCACACACCTTCAGTACACGCTGCAGCAATGCATCCAGGCATATGGAACAGGGATAACATAATTAAAGGTTATTAGCAGCAGACAAAACACGTCAAGTTCTAGCCGCAGCTGCTTCATCAGAGCTCTAAGGTAGTCAAAAGGCATTTCAACAAGAACTGGAGAAGCAAAAATATCCAACCTCTTCTGCCAACAGAGCCTGATCAGTTTATGAAGGAAATTACTAGTGCTGGTGCTCACAGGAGCTCATGAACATGAGAGACCTTTCCCTTTCCAGTGTTGCAAAGATGCTTTTAACATTTTTCAGCAAGTACTCTAATTTTATGTTGTTCAAAGGTAACTTCTGCATAAAGAAGGCATATTACCAATTTTATAAGTGATAAAAGCTTTAGGGAATTTATTAAAAATCCTATTGCGTGTGTGACATAATATATCTGTTGGAGGGGGGTGTATGTGTGTGCAACTCCTTAGTTAGGAAACTCCAGAGCATGACCTGAATCCAAGTGTCTACATGCATATTAGTGCATTTCTCTAGAGCTAATATCCACGAAAGGGTATTTGGAAGTCATGTGTGATATGAAAGAAAAAAAAAATGAGTTGCACTTCCCTCCTGATATTTATCATTTTATCAAGTCAAATAAACTAATCAATAAAACTGAGATGGCTGCTTAAGAGTTAATTTAACATTTATATTTGATATAAGCATAGAGGCCACGTAGCAATTTTTCCTATCTTCATGTTACCCCAATAAGAAAAGAATACAACACATAGCAGATCAGAGATTAGAAAACAGTATTGAAGAAAATTTACTATTCCTATCCTGAAGTGTTTCCATAGCAGCCAAAACAATTATTAAAACAGATATACCAAAAAAGAAGGCAAAGAAATAATGCAAAAGCCATTCATCTGTGAAAATAATTCACAGATTTGAAGAGTTATATTTGAGTTCTTGATTAATTTAATCCTCAAACATTACATACTTTCTAACACATCACACAAGTCTTTGTAATTGTGTTCACAGTGGCAGAGGAATTTATCAGAGCAAGAAGATTTTTAGAAAGAAGTATTTATAACAGACAACATGTTGACTGCTGTGGATTCACATCACAGAAAATGTAAGGTATCTTAGATCTGCTTTGCAGGATGCGGATTTTCATAGCGGAGGAAGCTTATCATTCGCTTCTCTTTTTATCCCTCTTAAGATTACAGAAAGCCAAGAACACTCTACAAATGTTCATTCTCCTCCTGCTCTCCCACAATTTATCAGAAAATACCATTTCCAACAGCATTAAGTGATATTAATTCCTGCTACTCTGGACAGTCCCACTGAATACCCATCTTTCATACCTGCCCTTTAGGCTTTCATAAGATGCACCTAATTAAAAATCAAAGACTCAGTTTTTAGAAATGTCAGCCATCATGCCTTAGAGTTAAGAAAAATTTGGCTTTTTGGCTTTATCTGAGAGTCATCTATGTATTAACTAGCAGGCACCATCACTGCTGCCTAAATGTCAATGCTCTCTCCTTGCATTCTTTCTGTAAGAACACAGCATCACCTGCAATCAGTTCTTCTTTCATTAAAGTCACGAGTCCTCCAGAAAAACAGAGGCAGGACTGTTTTGGCAACAGTGAGCAAGCGGCCTCCCATCTACCTACAACCAAGCTGCAAACTCTGATCAGGTAATAGCCTCCCGTATAAGTGAGAGTGCAACACAAAAGATACTAAACAGGTTCCCAATGGTTAAAAGAAATACACAGACAGCTATGTGTGAGGGAGGAGAGATGGTTTCTAATGGAAGTGTTTTTCTCCTTGCGTCAGTTCTCATCACTGGATTTCAGATGTGCAGACACGTGGTGTCAGGTCAAGAAGAAGTAATGACACCATTTATGCTCCTCTTCCCATGGGAAATCACCCCACAGCAACAGAACTGGTCAACTGCCACTCACTCCTGTACAACAGAGCCAAGCTTAATAGCATCTCACATTCAATACAGGGCCCTGAGGAGCTCGTGGGTTTAAAAAGCCATCCAGTGCATTATTCTGTTTAGAAAGAATACTTCTAAAGTACGTGATTCTTGCCTTAAGAGTGAAGAAGAAAAAGCCAGCATCATTAAGCAATCCTTGAAATTTCATGCAAGAAGCTGAGTATAGAAACCATTATCCAGGGGTATCTGCAGTGTTCAGAATAATCTTATGTTGACATTTGTGTGGGGGCAGCCGGGTACGAAACAAGTTTGTGAAAGCCAGAAAACACCTACAAATGAAAGAGTACACAGCACGTAGAAGGGCAGGCTAGCAGATGGGGTAGTCCAAGGGCAGAGCACATACAGTAAAAAGAATAAAGTGCAAACGCCCCAGGAGAAAGAGGGCGTGGAAGCACAGATAAAGAAGAAAGATGACTAGTTCACTACTGCTATACAGCCTTGAGAAGAAGGAGCTAAGGAAGAACTTGGAGATCAGGGTAGATCTCTGCTTCTGTTACCACCATAAACTGACAAGAGTTTTATGTTGTTCAAAGGTAACTTCTGCATAAAGAAGGCATATTACCAATTTTATAAGCAATAAAAGCTTTAGGGAATTTATTAAAAATCCTATTGCGTGTGTGACTTTCTGATGCAGACACTATCACACAAATTATAACATTAATCACAAAGACAGTTATCAACTTACCAATGTAGGATTTATTTTTTCAACAGTCCTCACCTATAAGAAGGCACTGTGGCAGAACATAATACGCTTAACTTGGGCAAAAGTCTACGGGTTTCAGTTTTATTGGAATATTAAAAAAATGAAACAATAACTAAAAAAGAACCAACCCTGAACCTTTTTTCTGTGTATATAGCTAGTTTTCCTCCAGTTATGTCTTTTCTGTGATTCCTCCACACAAGCAAATAGACCCTGTAGTCTTTGAAATCCAATAAACCTTTCAATTACTTCCAAACAAAGTCTTAGAGATAGCCTAAAAAGTTGTAGTTGCAAGAGTATCATGTTCTAATATCAACAGGTTTCTTTTTCAGCTACGAAGGCAAGAGGGGTGCAATGTCAGCATGAAGAGCACATTTTATAGATGCTAGTATCTCCTGAAATAAGTGCTTGCAAATACAATCAGCAGCACAGTGAAATCCTCTGCAATCATCTCTGTGCTTGACTTCATGAGTAAGCTGCTCATTGGTGATGAAGCCCACACTCCCTCCTTTTGATAAAATTTGAGCTGAAATGAAAGAAAGCACCATACACTTTTTTTTAAGAGATGCTACTCATTTCATTCAGCTTAACCAGTCCCGTATCTCAGCTTCTGAGTATTAAAGCATGTTCTGTTTCACGCTCTATTCCCATAAAATCTAGACCTGCAAAGCTCAGAGAAACTTTACTGATCAACTTCTATAAATGGTGCAATGCCTCTTTCAGTTTTGCTAACTTTCAGTGTGGGTGTTACTTTCTGTGAAAGAAAGGAAAAAAAAACATGAGGAACAGATATGTAATTCAACAGAACAGTTTTTAATCCTCAAAAGACTGATAGCTATTACATGCTCCAAAGTCCTCCAACAGCCTAGAGATTTGTGTGGAAAAAAAAAGCCAACTTCTTACTCTGTCTTTGGACAGCTGAGCTACAACCACCACAAGTGCAGCTTATGTTCTGAGAGCAATGGCAAGTCTAAGCTTCATTTGGAGGTCAGTTCAAGCAAGAATGCTCCACAGCTTCTTTACTGGGCCAAGCAGATATGTCCATGTTTTCAGCACTCAAGGGCTAAGAGTGTCATTACCTCACTTTCCGATTCTACAAATCCTCAGACTGTCTTAAACAGGCTCTACAGCAAAATCTGACCTTTGATAAATCAGAGTATAACTTTAAACAAAATATTTACCAAGCTTATTGACAAAGACCTCTATAAGTAAACCCTCAGCACACTGATAACAATCATCAAGTCTACTTTATAAAAGATTTGTGCTGTGATGCTAGGAGGAGTGCAGCAAGTTGTGAAGGAGATGTGAGGAGAGGAACTATATTAGCATTTCAAATATCTGGAAATGTGCGATGTAGTCTGTAGGCAAGGGAGGCCTGATAATGCTGCAGCAAGTATCTCTAGGTGGCTCCGTTCACATACTTCTGTATTCACTTGTAAGAGTCTTACTCAATCTCTTCTGTTTCTTTTAAGCAGAAACAATAGGGTTGCCAAATTCCCTGTTTTAGTGAAATGATGCCAATATATACAGATGACAGTTAATATGAAAGGCACCTAACAAGAGTCTACTCTGAAAAAAACCTCTCTTTTATACTGCTGGAGATTAAAGCAGTGCACAATTTCTCAGGTTGTTACATCCCCTGTTACTAAGTTCTCCCACCTGTTTTTGGAGACCAAGCTTAATGGCTGGTGACTATTTAGGTTGAAATGGAAAGAAGATTAAATGTTCTTC
Organism: Argya squamiceps; assembly: GCA_037834095.1. NCBI lineage: Eukaryota > Metazoa > Chordata > Aves > Passeriformes > Leiothrichidae > Argya > Argya squamiceps. Next base: position 86,340,205 of record JBBMKD010000102.1, read on the forward strand.
AAACATGATAAGCTTCCATACTATTTCATGGGAAACTTGGGTTTCAAGAGGGAGGTAAAAGGTCAGCAAAAGCGGATGAACAGTGAGTATTTAGCAGCTGTGAGGAATGAAAACACCAGAACTGCAAATTACGGATACACACCATGCAGCTGCCTTTGAGTGAGATAAAAGGATACACAACGGGCTTTGGGGATGCTGAAACACCTACAAACGCGGCCCAACCCCAGCGAGCAGGCACAAACAACACACACACAGCCCCGCAGGCCAGCACCATCCGTCCCTTCCTCATTCCTCCTGCACAGTGGCGGGAGGGGAGAAAGTTCAGCGCCGGCACCGTCCCCGCACCCGCGGCCCGGGTCGGGCTGCACCCCCGGAGCCGCCCATGCTCACCCCTGACCCCAGCCCCGCACCCGGGCGCTACGGGACGGGGAGAGCGCCTCGGGCATCCCGGAGGGCCCTTCCGCCCGCCCCGGCAGCGGAGACGGTGGGAAACAAGAACTAAGGAGAAGAAGGAGGCAGCGACCCCCGGAGACGCCGACGCGGCGGGGGCAGCGCGGCCGCGCCTCGCTCTCCCCGCGGCGCCACAGGTGCTGCGGGGCTATGGGCTGCCAGCCGCGGGGCAGCGAGGCCAAAGGCAGCACTGCCCCGCAGAGCCTCCATTCTCCCCCGCCTGCACACCGGGGGTCCCCCCACAGCCGGCGGTGCCGTCGGGCGGGTTCAGCGGGCAGCACGCCCGCACCAGCCGGGGAAAGCACAGGTA